>OU343224.1:325682692-325849985 GCA_910596185.1 Chrysanthemum makinoi
TTATATTTTAGTTTAGCAGCTAAATATTACTATCCCAAAAGGATTTAAGCTAAAACTTAATAATGAATCCTATATAAAATTATACATTTTATTCAAAAACGGGTATATGAAAATTTTGACTTTTTGAAATTATGAGCTAAGATTGACTTTCATGAACTTCTAATGATCCTAGATGATCTATTATGATATATTAAGTTACTATAAGACTGAATTAGGCTAAATAAACAACTTATACACTAGAATGCATGATTATGTCTTCTAAATGTCTAACAGTTAACTGTTAAAATGCATTCAAAAGAAATTTTGACTTTTTATTACTTGAGGATTGGATTTTATGCTATATTTGAGTTCTTAGGTACTAGTTTGACAGTAAATAACAACAAACAACAATATAAGCAACCTCTAATTCCAATAACACAGTAAATCCAAACAGGTCTTTATAGGCTTGTTTTGAAGCATTAAACACAAAAACAAGTTTTTAAACCAATAAATCTACTTATTAACTTGTAATATCTATATTTAAACATTATTAAACTGTATTTAACAGGAATTAAACATATATACTTGAAAATGCAAATTGCAAGAAAAGGCTTACAAATTGGAATGCAAGTGAAAGCTGAGAACCAAACACTGAAATCATACCCTATAGCTTACCAATAAGCTCTAAACCAAGAGCAGTTAAAAGATTATCCTACTTCATCCTTTTGCATCTTCTCCAATGATTTTTGAATTTTAATCTATTTTAAGTGAATTTTTGGTAATTTTTCTGTTTTAACTAAAAAACTGAGTTTAAAATGTTTCCAATAGCTTAAACAAGCTACTAAGAGCTTATATAAGCTTAATGAGCTTAGAACAACAATCACAAACAACATAAGCTGACTTTGAGATTTTAACTATGAAATTGACATAAACTGAGTTCGTACATGAAAACTGAAATTGAAACTGAATTTATGTTTGAAATACACTGGAATATGATTACAAATACTTGAAAGCTTTTAAAATAAACTGAAATTAAAATTACACTAAGAACGACAATTTAGACTATACTAAAACTAACTACTACTCTACTCTGCCTTTCTTTCTTCTATTTATTCAACAAAAAGCATCCTCTCTCATCTCTGATCATTTCCCATCATATTTCTGAGCCGTTGGATGAGTCAAAGTGATCACAGCCTTTGAATTGAAAATTGGCGCCAAAAAGTCTTTGAGTGGGCTTTTATCAATTAAAGATTTTTGGTGGGATGTGGAGGTGGAAAGGAGATGTTAAACAGCTGGTAGGATAAGGGTGAGGTGGTGGTGAAGAAACTGTGGGTAGAATGGTATGGTTTTGAGTTACAGCTATGATGAAGAAGGTGTACAGTAACACTGGTTTGGGAGGCGGGTTTTATTTTAAAAGGTGGGTGGGCTTGGGTTGGTGTTGGGCCAAGGAAAGGATTGGGTTTAATAATAATAAGGGATCCGTTTGGTTTGTTTAATAACACAAAAGGACCAAAAATGCAATTTCTCTAAACTTGAGGTACCTGATTTGACAAGTTTCCAAAGTTCATACAAGGACCATTCCTGTCATTCTTTAATAGTACAAGGATAATTATGCATAAAATTCCATTTTTATTAACTCCAACGACTATATTTGACATTTTCAAAACTTGAGGGACTAAAGTTGTAATTTTACAATTTTAAACTTCAAAGGGTTTGTTTTGACAACTTTTAAATCCCAAGGACCTTAAATGATATTTTTGCTTTATTTTGATATACCAGGGACTATTTTTGACAATTTTTCAAACTTGGGGGACTAAAACTGCCAATTTATGCAAACTTGATACGTTTTTCACCAGATTTTGATGTTTTTGCATTTAAAACATATAAAACACTTGTTTGTGATATTTTTATCATTTTGATGCATTTCTGAGTGTTTTCAGATGTTTTTGGCATTCTAAACAGTACAAAAATGATGAGTATTTAGACACTCATCAATCCCCCACACTAAGATATTGCTAGTCCCTAGCAATGATTTATGAAAAGTTAATGGATTTTATCTCTTTACCAAAAGCCATTACTTCTGGAGTAGCCAATTGTTTTAGTTCAAATAAGAACCTTGGTACAATGATAACCAAATGATTTTGAGCAAATCACCAGCTTTCAACGGTTTTGATTTGTCTTTACCAGAAGCCGTTTGCTTCTGGACTAGCCAACTCTTAGATAAATTATCAGAATTATCTTTGGTGAGCTGATTACCAATTATGGATTTTCCACTGCCTTTACCACAAGCCATAATCTTGCGGGCTAGCCAACTCTTCACTAATTAAAGATATGGTGAGTTGAATACCATACAATTTTGGGCAAATTGCAAGCCATAAACGGATTTGATAAATCTTTACCAAGAGCCGTTTGCTCCTGGATTAGCCAATCCTTTTGTGGGTTAGACATGGCGGACTGATTACCATTTGTTGTGTTTAGTACATAGTACTTCCACTAAAAAAAAAATTTTAATTTGGCCATTTTGGGGGAAAAAGGGACTAAAAGGGTACATTTATGATCAAATTCGCCAGAATTTCCCCCCCACACTTAGAAATGAATATTTTCCTCAATATTCAAAGTGTGGAAACACAACAATTTTTTTTTTGAGGTTTATATACAAATGGGCAACTCCCCCACACTAGGGTGGTACACACGGGTGAAAACCCATGTTTAACTATTGTTTTTGATTACCGAGTCGCTAGCTTGACTCGACCCCGAATTAAATTGTTCATGGGGAAGTAAGTGGAAGAGACAATCTCCATCGGACTTTCATTCAAGATGTTTGGAAAAACATTTGAAGCACGTGAAAGTTCCACACCGATGAGATATACATAGAACCGGCTTACAAATGATAAATGAAAATGCCGGGGTCAAAGATAATGTCTTCATTCCCGAAGGAGTGAAGAACAGGAGAAGCCACGGGATAGGTGAAGAAGAGAAAGAAAGTCATGATAATAATCTTGACTAACTCATCATCATCAGAAGGGGAATTCATGATAGCATGAATTTCATCTTTTAAGCTCAATTGGTCTAGACATATCTCGGGTGTGTCTAGATCAAAGTAGAAGTTATCATACTCCGGTAGAGATATGATATGAGTGAGTTCACAGGAGAACTCCTCAAAGGAGAATGATTCATATTCAGGATTGCTTTGACTGAGTTCACTGGGGAACTCCTCAAAAGTGAATGATTCATAATCAGGGAGAGAATTATGAGAATGAGAAGTGGTAATACCACTAATCTTCTCTCCCATATGATCAAAATGGAAAGTTTGCAATTCGGGAATAGAATCATTGAACAAAAGTTCACTATCCTTAAAGGGGATAGGATATGAAGTAGGCTTTTCATTAAAAGCCTCGATTCTAGAAATGAGAAGATTAACATTCAATAATGTAAGACGAAGAGCTTCGTCTTGGATTATTTCTTCCTCATTCTCTTCTCCTAAGCTGACAAGCTCAGAAGGTAATTCCCCCACATAACTTATGTCTCCACAAGATAAAGAATAGTCCTCATCAGAATCAGAGAACATCTCAATATGATCATTTTGGAAGACAAGAGGGGTAGGGATATCACACAAATGCTCGAGAATTCCCTGTGACTCTCTTGGGATTGGGACAAAGTCCTCAACACTAGACTTTATGAATTCGTCCGATTCCTTTTCAGGAACAGTGTCAAGATACTCATCCCCCATGTTCAGAGAGTGAGTGTGAACCTCGGGTGTGATAACAGCAGACTGAGGGAGTTGAGAAGGACTAGCAGTTATGGATTCTACAAGTTCCATTATTTCTACTGCTAGTGATTCAGTCATATTCTTTTCTCCCTGCATTTCCACGGATGGAATCTCAACTGATGAACTTGATGAATAAAATTGTAGAATATCAAGGGTATCTTCATCATCATCGTCATCAGGAATGAAATGGAATTGAGAGCTAGATTTGAATGCTTTTTGTAGTCTAATTGATTCCCTAACAGTGTTTTCAATGGCAATCTAGGAATCTAATTTAGCAGGCCGTTCCTCCGCTAACAATTCTTCCATGGATTTCTCATGTGACATAGCCGACTCCTCCTTAAGTTCTTTTAATAACTCAAGACTCTTCAGTAGAAGGTCTGTCGTAGTTTCATGAGGAGTTGCTTGAATCATTTGGTATTGTGGAGGTTGGTCTTGATACGAAGAGTCGTAATTGTTACAAGGAAATGGATTTCCTGTTTGACAATCCGAGCTAGAGTGAGGACCTCCACAATACTCACAACAAGAGAACTGATGTGGCTGTGAGTCGTATGTGCTGGAGTCATAATTGTTATCAGGAACCTGCCCATAGACAAGCGTGTTTCCCGATTGACAATCAGAACTGTAGTGTGAACCACCACAGTACTCACAACAGTAAAACTGCTGAGTCTCAAAGTGTGGTAGCTGATGGAATAAATCAGTTGTGTTATGGTAGGAATAGGGATCTTGGTTATAGACAGACCCGTTTCCTGATTCCACCATGCTACAACTGGGGCAATTGCCACCATTATAAGGACCACCACACCATTGACAACCAAGAGGGTGAGGATAAGACATAGAAAGAATCAAATGGTTCTAGAGGGTAAGAAATGAAGAATCAAAAGGGTAAGAGGGTAAAGAGGAATATTTTTGGATTTTTGAAAAACATGTTATAAAAACAAAGAATGAAAATATTTTTGGAGTAGTTAACACTTTAGGAAAAGTGTTAATGAACTTTTTGATTTTGATAACTTTACAAAAAACTGTTTACAAAAAGTGGTATATGTGCAAGTACGGGTCTGAAAATGCTTAAAACACGCTTACAGCCTCCCCGGCAGCGGCGCCAAAATTTGATCGATGCAGAACCGTCAAGTTTAATTACACAAGCCAACCACTTGTGAATGGTCAACCGTAACAAACTTAAAACAGCTCAAACACCAAATGCAATTTAGATCAGAGGAATATAGTGTATTCCTGGGTCGTTAAGTCCCACGGAGGATGAATTGGTGTTTAAACAACTTTCAGACGATAGAATGATCACTAAGGATAGTGATCGGAAAGGATTTGGATTGAATATTACACTACTGAAAAAGTTTATAAATTAAAGCGACTTAAATACAAATTAAAAAGATTAAAAGATAAAATATATTAAATAAACGCTATCACTATTTTTAAAATTGATGAACGTTTAAAACCTAAAACATACGTTTAAAAATAAAATTACGTAAACGTACAAAATAAAACGTGAGTTTTAAGAAATAAAAGGCCTACAAATATGAAAATGATATTTTTACAATCCTAATAATAAAATAAAATTATTAGAAAAAGAAAATTATTTTTACAACTATTTATTTAATTATTATTAATTAAAAACTATTTATTAAGTATTTAAAATGCACTAAAATATAAGAAAATACAAAATTAACCTAGAAAAATGAAATTATAACTTAGAAAAATCTAAAATATGATAAAACTTATTTTAAAACTGAAAATATATTTTTTAGACTTTATATGTATTTATTATTAATTTAAAACTATTTAAAACTAATTAAAATTCTAAAAAATACTATTTAAACCAACAAAATTATGGAAAAATACTTTTTATGACTTTTATATTTATCTTAATCTAGGAAAATTGAAAACATATTTTTTTAAGCTTTTTCTGATTTATTTGTATTAAAAGCTATTTAAAAAGACTTAAAAACTATTTAAAATAAAGAAAAATAGCAACCAGTGATGGAAAAATCTGAAAATTTCAGGAAAATGCTAAAATATTATTCTAAGTTTATAAAAAATATAAAAAACATATGCTTATGTGGAGGAATAATAAGCTGCAGTGGATTGGCTTATAAATAAGCACTTCAAAATAAGCTAAATGCCACAAATGACCACCAAATAAACACAATAGCTAGGGTATGCTATATTAACTAAATACTAACCTATTCCAACCATCCTAAACTTCTGAAAAGCAGATTAAGCTAAGAATTAAGCAAATCAAAAACTAGCTTATTCAGAAATGGGACAGAATTGTGGCTGAACTAAGAGTGGGGTCCATAGAGCTTAAGCTCAAAACCTTTACTGAAATTGATAGTCAGCTGGGTGGTGAGTGGTAAGGAACCAAGAACCACCAGTGGGGTCCACTGGTGTGGCCTGTGGGACCCACCAAAGTGGTTGTGAAGGCCACTGTTGTGGTGGTGCAGGGGTGTACAGGGCATCATTCAGAAAGGGGGTCTAAAAGAAGCTACTGAATAAGGACTTTATAAGCTAAGTGAAAGTGAACTACTATTTTTATATTTTAGTTTAGCAGCTAAATATTACTATCCCAAAAGGATTTAAGCTAAAACTTAATAATGAATCCTATATAAAATTATACATTTTATTCAAAAACGGGTATATGAAAATTTTGACTTTTTTTAATTGTAAACAAGTTTGACTTTTATGAAATTCTCATGATCCTAGATGATCTATTATGATATATTAAGTTACTATAAGACTGAATTAGGCTAAATAAACAACTTATACACTAGAATGCATGATTATGTCTTCTAAATGTCTAACAGTTAACTGTTAAAATGCATTCAAAAGAAATTTTGACTTTTTATTACTTGAGGATTGGATTTTATGCTATATTTGAGTTCTTAGGTACTAGTTTGACAGTAAATAACAACAAACAACAATATAAGCAACCTCTAATTCCAATAACACAGTAAATCCAAACAGGTCTTTATAGGCTTGTTTTGAAGCATTAAACACAAAAACAAGTTTTTAAACCAATAAATCTACTTATTAACTTGTAATATCTATATTTAAACATTATTAAACTGTATTTAACAGGAATTAAACATATATACTTGAAAATGCAAATTGCAAGAAAAGGCTTACAAATTGGAATGCAAGTGAAAGCTGAGAACCAAACACTGAAATCATACCCTATAGCTTACCAATAAGCTCTAAACCAAGAGCAGTTAAAAGATTATCCTACTTCATCCTTTTGCATCTTCTCCAATGATTTTTGAATTTTAATCTATTTTAAGTGAATTTTTGGTAATTTTTCTGTTTTAACTAAAAACTGAGTTTAAAATGTTTCCAATAGCTTAAACAAGCTACTAAGAGCTTATATAAGCTTAATGAGCTTAGAACAACAATCACAAACAACATAAGCTGACTTTGAGATTTTAACTATGAAATTGACATAAACTGAGTTCGTACATGAAAACTGAAATTGAAACTGAATTTATGTTTGAAATACACTGGAATATGATTACAAATACTTGAAAGCTTTTAAAATAAACTGAAATTAAAATTACACTAAGAACGACAATTTAGACTATACTAAAACTAACTACTACTCTACTCTGCCTTTCTTTCTTCTATTTATTCAACAAAAAGCATCCTCTCTCATCTCTGATCATTTCCCATCATATTTCTGAGCCGTTGGATGAGTCAAAGTGATCACAGCCTTTGAATTGAAAATTGGCGCCAAAAAGTCTTTGAGTGGGTTTTTATCAATTAAAGATTTTTGGTGGGATGTGGAGGTGGAAAGGAGATGTTAAACAGCTGGTAGGATAAGGGTGAGGTGGTGGTGAAGAAACTGTGGGTAGAATGGTATGGTTTTGAGTTACAGCTATGATGAAGAAGGTGTACAGTAACACTGGTTTGGGAGGCGGGTTTTATTTTAAAAGGTGGGTGGGCTTGGGTTGGTGTTGGGCCAAGGAAAGGATTGGGTTTAATAATAATAAGGGATCCGTTTGGTTTGTTTAATAACACAAAAGGACCAAAAATGCAATTTATCTAAACTTGAGGTGCCTGATTTGACAAGTTTCCAAAGTTCATACAAGGACCATTCCTGTCATTCTTTAATAGTACAAGGATAATTATGCATAAAATTCCATTTTTATTAACTCCAAGGACTATATTTGACATTTTCAAAACTTGAGGGACTAAAGTTGTAATTTTACAATTTTAAACTTCAAAGGGTTTGTTTTGACAACTTTTAAATCCCAAGGACCTTAAATGATATTTTTGCTTTATTTTGATATACCAGGGACTATTTTTGACAATTTTTCAAACTTGGGGGACTAAAACTGCCAATTTATGCAAACTTGATACGTTTTTCACCAGATTTTGATGTTTTTGCATTTAAAACATATAAAACACTTGTTTGTGTCACATTTCTCAAATTCCGGTCATTTCTTAAAACTAAATATGCATCATATTAGTTCATTCATGGCATTCATTTCTCATTAATCGCGTAAATTTTTATATTTAATAAACTTTATCGCGTGAGTTATTATTTTTAATATTTAACCCGTTACTTTCAAAAATGATCCCGATGCATTTTTAAACTTACATTTAGTTATAAAAACTATATTTTGAGTTTTCCTAATGTTTTAAATTTATTTGGTACATAAATCGTTAAAGTTAAATTATTACGACACTTTTCTTAAAAATTACTCGATAATTATTTTATCACTCAAATTTCACAAGGAATGTATTTTTATAATTTTTATGACCTAAAAATATTTTAACCTGACCCGTGAAAATTTATTTTTATTCAACGCTACCCTAAATATTTACAAATGCTACAACATACCATTTAATATCAAGTCTTTTACACAAAATCTTACACTTATACACTTTAAAAAAAAAAAAAATATATATATTTTCTTGTCATGAATCCCACGCCACCCATTAGAGTCCTCCATAATTTATGGATCTTGTCTAGTGATTACAAAGAAGATATTTGCAATATCTCTTAGACATATATTATACTACATTTTACTTTCACTCTTTCATTTGCAAAAACCAAGACCAATATTCCTATCTTTGCTCTCAAAATATACGGCAGCCAAAGGACCCAAAAAGGAAGGATTATCCAAGATTTTTAAGTCAATTTTTATAAACACTAGTATCATTTGTTGCAAGGTTTTGTAATATAAACCTCAAGTGATTAGGAAAACCTTTGTTCTTTGCACCTCATCATAATAAGCTTGTAAGCATGTTTCTATCATTTTCATGTTTCCTTTTCATTTTCATATGTTTCTTTTCATTTTTAGAGATAGTATGCAAGTTATGTGATTTATACCATTTATTTCATGATTTTAGAAGTTATATATATATTTGTGGTCATCCTATAATTATTCCCATGGTATTCTTTGGTCTTGATGGTGATTAGGAACCCATGACACCCTAAGAAGGTGTATGGTAGGATTAGATTAGTTTTGGAGTTGATTTGAAGGGATTAGAATAGGTTTTGTCCGAGAAAAACTATTTTCGATACGTATTAAAAAGGTGCTGTCCTTATTTCGAATTTCTGGAAAAACCAACAGATTGTACGAAACTTTGGCCTTGATTTTTAGAAAATATATTTTAAAACGAATCCGTGGCCGCTTGAACGGATAAAAACGGACTTATAACGAAGCCGTGGTGAATTTTTAAAGTTTGACGACGAAACGTATATTTTCAGAAAATCTCAGCTTGCTGTTTTTAATTATTTCGGGTCAAAAACGAGCCTTAAGCTTCACAAATTATTTCGACTTCTCAAAAATATATTAGTTTACTTCGATACGAAGCTAAGGACATATAAAACGTAGAAAACGGATTTAAAACGACAAATATATGCACGTTTCTATAAAGTTGCCGTAAATATTATTTTCTGCACACAATTCAACAAAATCACCAACTTTAGCCTTTAATATCTTTATGATCGAGACCTTTTGGACGAAAACTCCTGAACTGAAACTTTTAGATATCGATACAAACTTTCCAAAACCGTCGAGTTCGTTCTCTAACGATCGACGTACACCGTTTTACGACTGTTTTTCCGGAGCTATTTTTGTTGATTTCACGATTTTTCCGACGACATTGTTTTGCGACGAAAAGTGGTAATTTCACCAAAAATCATTTTAAAACCATTGTAGGATGACATTTTGACGTAAAAACATGTAAAGTCATTTTGATTTGGTCGAGACGTCAAAAGAGTATTTTTCGACGACGAGTAATATTTTCAAAAACCGTAAATGGTATAAATTACATACGTAGTGCATGCATAACATTACATTGCAATTCATGACATATCATATCATTGATAATAGGTCCCAGTTGACGCATCACTTTAAACCTCAGTGTACTCACTTTTGTCGTCGCATCTATTCATCAAGTGAGTAATCACATCCCCTTTTTACCGTTTTACTATATTTTGGGGCGAAATGCATGAACCATACTTGAATTAAATTGATTTTTACTTTTGTGAACTCTCTTAACTAAAACTTGTGAACTCGAATCAAATCCTTGAACTTAATTACGAACATATGACTTATTTGAACTTATTAAATTGTGCGCGTTATGACCTTGTCCTAAAGTCTCCCTTGTTCGGAGCATCACTATAATTCTCGCCTTGTCGGTGGAGTGTTCACTATAATTCTCGCCTTGTCGGTGGAGTGTTCACAATAATTCTCGCCTTGTCGGTGGAGTGTTCACAATAATTCTCGCCTTGTTGGTGGAGTGTTCTCAATAATCCTCGCCTTGTCGGTGGAGTGTTCTCAATAATTCTCGCCTAGGTGGTCGAGTGATAAAGGAGTCTCCCTTGTTGGAGCAGTGCAAAGTCTCCCATATTCGGAGCATCCCTGAATTATTATATACTTGATACGCTATATTTTTGTGCAATGGGTTGTGTACACACAGGTTGCAAGTTTTGTATGGGCGGAACTTGGAACTGAGTGGATATACAATGCCTTTGCTTTGGGAACTATTATGACCACTTACACTTGACTACTTGAAGCACTATATTTTTTTTGTGCAATGGGTTGTGTACACACAGGTTGCAAGTTTTGTATGGGCGGAATTTGGAACTGAGTGGATACACAATGCCTTTGCTTTGTGGACCATTTTCGTTGACCGAAAGCTTTGATTATTTCTTTCGAGTTTTCTTATTTTGCTAAGCGTGTTTACTCACCAACTATTTTCATAGTTGACCCGTTTTTCTCTCATGCATTTCAGGTGATCGTTGTAAGCTTTTCTATCTGGTCTTGCATAAAGAAGTTTTCACTTGTCACTTCTAGTTGTTATGTAATCAAACGTAATATTTTGGAATCTAAACTTTGTAATATATTTGCCGATGTCGGCTAAACTGGTATTGTAATGGTGTAATATTTCTTTTTAATATTAATGTTGGTATGTTCTATTATCTTGTGCTTATGTTCCCTTTCCGTTACACCTCGTGTTTCCGCCTCCGGCGAGGGTGTGACAGATTGGTATCAGAGCCATAGGTTATAGAGAATGCCGATTTTTCAAAAATAAAAATCACAGCTATAACCGGAAAAATTTTTATTTTATTTTATTAAACATTGAGCATCATCCGAGTCATCTAGTCCTATCGTTGCATCGTTAATCATAAATTATACATAGCCTGATCAACTATGTCTAATTTATGAAGAACCATGCAATGATAAGAGTAGTAGTTTTAAATCATGTTTAGTCGAATCTTTTGAGTCTGGTCACCTGAAGTTGCATTGGCCGGGTGGGTATGCATAGCATGTTTTACGTTCACGTCTACATTACCGTACCTTGTTCATATCTTCTCCTTTCTATCTTTCGACTTGTTAGACACAAAGATGTCTCTGTTCTGTCATGTTTCGATCACTATAACACATTACCACCGTTCCGCACCTCATCTGACTTCGTTCGAATGTCGTTTACTCAACCCGATGTTTTGGTCCTCTGTAGAATCATGGCTGCAAGAAACACACGTTCAGGAGGTAACAACAACGGCAACCCAAACAACAATGACGATCCAAACAACAACGCTGCTGGAATAGCTGATCTACTCACCCAAATTATAACACACCTCGATGCTAGACGAACCAACAACGGAGAAGGTACTTCAAACACTGGTCAAGGATGCAGCTACAAAACTTTCATGACATGCAAGCCAATGGAATTTCATGGTACTGAGGGTGCCATTGGACTGCTAACCTGGTTCGAGAATGTTGAGTCGAAGCTTAGTATCACGAAATGTGCTGAAGGAAACAAGGTTGAGTTCTCTGCTGGTCTACTACAAGGACGAGCTTTGACCTGGTGGAACAACCAACTACAGATCAGAGGAAGAGAGGCTGCAAATGCATTATCTTGGGAAGTATTCAAGAAACTACTAACTGATGAGTACCGCAGAAAAGATGAAGTGCAGAAACTGGAAGAAGAATTTTGGAACCACTTGATGGTAGGAGTAGAAATCGACAAGTACACGATCCGGTTCCACGAGTTCACTAGGATGGTTCCTCACATGGTTTCCACTGTGGAGAAGTTGATTGACCGATATATATGGGGATTGATACCAGAAATTAGGAGGGATGTCACCTCGTCGAAACCAACCACTCTGCAAGCCGCTGTGAGTATGGCGTATCGCTTGACAAATGATGTGATCAGGTCTGGAGAACTAACAAAAGCAAACGACAATGGACGAAAGCGACAGGAGGATCACCAGGGAAACCGAAACCAGAATCAGCAAAACAAGAGGCAGCGAATAACTCAGAACTATGGGGCGACCACCCAGGAGCGCAGAGGATATGCAGGTCCACATCCTTTGTGCACTCAATGTAATTATCATCACTCAGGAGACTGCCGAAAGTGCAACAAATGTGGACAGACGGGCCACTTCTCTCGAAATTGCTCAAACAGAACTGGAAATCAAGGACAGAGAAAAGCATGTTACGAGTGTGGAAGTCTAGATCACCTTCGCAGTACCTGTCCAAAGCTGAAAAGAACTCCCAATCAAGGAGGTAATCGTCCAAACCTGGCGTTGGCAATAGAAGGCCCACAAGATCAGAACATTGAAATTCCTCCCGCACGTGGTCGAGCATTCTATTTGGGTACCGAGGAGGCCCGCGACGCTTAACGGGTACATTCTTTCGAACAACTACCTTATTTCAGTACGGCATAATTTTGAGTGCATAGTTTCCTTCCAATCTTTATCACGTTCACGACCTTGATTAATTTGAGACCTATTGATATCGACCTTAGTTGTTATATATTTTGTTGATTGGATTTGATTGTGTAAGCAAATCGAATATCGAGCGAATCTTTCAAAAGACTTCATTCAAGGATTTGGAATCCTACCTTTCTAACAACTTGTTTCCTAGCTCGATCTAGTGACAGTTCTTGTTTGATGAGTTGCGAAAATCAAGCTAAGAGACAAGTTTACTCAAGTCGGTTTAGTTTAATCTCATGACAGTTCTTGTTTGATGAGTTGTGAGATTAGATTATAATCGACAACCTAAAGGTCTTTTGAGAGTTACGTTCGATATTGGGTAAGTTTACCCTATCAAATCTAGTCACGGGCACGTACTTAATTGAATGGGGAACCTGTACGCATGGGCATTGATATGATCATTTAGACTGTTCGTACGATCATGAACTTTTAGAACTCTTGTCGAGGTTCGGACCATAGTATCGTTAATCGAATCATGAGGACATGATTCCGCTGACATGGGAAGAATGTCACATTTCTCAAATTCCGGTCATTTCTTAAAACTAAATATGCATCATATTAGTTCATTCATGGCATTCATTTCTCATTAATCGCGTAAATTTTTATATTTAATAAACTTTATCGCGTGAGTTATTATTTTTAATATTTAACCCGTTACTTTCAAAAAATGATCCCGATGCATTTTTAAACTTACATTTAGTTATAAAAACTATATTTTGAGTTTTCCTAATGTTTTAAATTTATTTGGTACATAAATCGTTAAAGTTAAATTATTACGACACTTTTCTTAAAAATTACTCGATAATTATTTTATCACTCAAATTTCACAAGGAATGTATTTTTATAATTTTTATGACCTAAAAATATTTTAACCTGACCCGTGAAAATTTATTTTTATTCAACGCTACCCTAAATATTTACAAATGCTACAACATACCATTTAATATCAAGTCTTTTACACAAAATCTTACACTTATACACTTTAAAAAAAAAAAAAAAAAAATATTTTCTTGTCATGAATCCCACGCCACCCATTAGAGTCCTCCATAATTTATGGATCTTGTCTAGTGATTACAAAGAAGATATTTGCAATATCTCTTAGACATATATTATACTACATTTTACTTTCACTCTTTCATTTGCAAAAACCAAGACCAATATTCCTATCTTTGCTCTCAAAATATACGGCAGCCAAAGGACCCAAAAAGGAAGGATTATCCAAGATTTTTAAGTCAATTTTTATAAACACTAGTATCATTTGTTGCAAGGTTTTGTAATATAAACCTCAAGTGATTAGGAAAACCTTTGTTCTTTGCACCTCATCATAATAAGCTTGTAAGCATGTTTCTATCATTTTCATGTTTCCTTTTCATTTTCATATGTTTCTTTTCATTTTTAGAGATAGTATGCAAGTTATGTGATTTATACCATTTATTTCATGATTTTAGAAGTTATATATATATTTGAGGTCATCCTATAAATATTCCCATGGTAATCTTTGGTCTTGATGGTGATTAGGAACCCATGACACCCTAAGAAGGTGTATGGTAGGATTAGATTAGTTTTGGAGTTGATTTGAAGGGATTAGAATAGGTTTTGTCCGAGAAAAACTATTTTCGATACGTATTAAAAAGGTGCTGTCCTTATTTCGAATTTCTGGAAAAACCAACAGATTGTACGAAACTTTGGCCTTGATTTTTAGAAAATATATTTTAAAACGAATCCGTGGCCGCTTGAACGGAATAAAACGGACTTATAACGAAGCCGTGGTGAATTTTTAAAGTTTGACGACGAAACGTATATTTTCAGAAAATCTCAGCTTGCTGTTTTTAATTATTTCGGGTCAAAAAACGAGCCTTAAGCTTCACAAATTATTTCGACTTCTCAAAAATATATTAGTTTACTTCGATACGAAGCTAAGGACATATAAAACGTAGAAAACGGATTTAAAACGACAAATATATGCACGTTTCTATAAAGTTGCCGTAAATATTATTTTCTGCACACAATTCAACAAAATCACCAACTTTAGCCTTTAATATCTTTATGATCGAGACCTTTTGGACGAAAACTCTGAACTGAAACTTTTAGATATCGATACAAACTTTCCAAAACCGTCGAGTTCGTTCTCTAACGATCGACGTACACCGTTTTACGACTGTTTTTCCGGAGCTATTTTTGTTGATTTCACGATTTTTCCGACGACATTGTTTTGCGACGAAAAGTGGTAATTTCACCAAAAATCATTTTAAAACCATTGTAGGATGACATTTTGACGTAAAAACATGTAAAGTCATTTTTGATTTGGTCGAGACGTCAAAAGAGTATTTTTCGACGACGAGTAATATTTTCAAAAACCGTAAATGGTATAAATTACATACGTAGTGCATGCATAACATTACATTGCAATTCATGACATATCATATCATTGATAATAGGTCCCAGTTGACGCATCACTTTAAACCTCAGTGTACTCACTTTTGTCGTCGCATCTATTCATCAAGTGAGTAATCACATCCCCTTTTTACCGTTTTACTATATTTTGGGGCGAAATGCATGAACCATACTTGAATTAAATTGATTTTTACTTTTGTGAACTCTCTTAACTAAAACTTGTGAACTCGAATCAAATCCTTGAACTTAATTACGAACATATGACTTATTTGAACTTATTAAATTGTGCGCGTTATGACCTTGTCCTAAAGTCTCCCTTGTTCGGAGCATCACTATAATTCTCGCCTTGTCGGTGGAGTGTTCACTATAATTCTCGCCTTGTCGGTGGAGTGTTCACAATAATTCTCGCCTTGTCGGTGGAGTGTTCACAATAATTCTCGCCTTGTTGGTGGAGTGTTCTCAATAATCCTCGCCTTGTCGGTGGAGTGTTCTCAATAATTCTCGCCTAGGTGGTCGAGTGATAAAGGAGTCTCCCTTGTTGGAGCAGTGCAAAGTCTCCCATATTCGGAGCATCCCGGAATTATTATATACTTGATACGCTATATTTTTGTGCAATGGGTTGTGTACACACAGGTTGCAAGTTTTGTATGGGCGGAACTTGGAACTGAGTGGATATACAATGCCTTTGCTTTGGGAACTATTATGACCACTTACACTTGACTACTTGAAGCACTATATTTTTTTGTGCAATGGGTTGTGTACACACAGGTTGCAAGTTTTGTATGGGCGGAATTTGGAACTGAGTGGATACACAATGCCTTTGCTTTGTGGACCATTTTCGTTGACCGAAAGCTTTGATTATTTCTTTCGAGTTTTCTTATTTTGCTAAGCGTGTTTACTCACCAACTATTTTCATAGTTGACCCGTTTTTCTCTCATGCATTTCAGGTGATCGTTGTAAGCTTTTCTATCAGGTCTTGCATAAAGAAGTTTTCACTTGTCACTTCTAGTTGTTATGTAATCAAACGTAATATTTTGGAATCTAAACTTTGTAATATATTTGCCGATGTCGGCTAAACTGGTATTGTAATGGTGTAATATTTCTTTTTAATATTAATGTTGGTATGTTCTATTATCTTGTGCTTATGTTCCCTTTCCGTTACACCTCGTGTTTCCGCCTCCGGCGAGGGTGTGACAGTTTGTGATATTTTTATCATTTTGATGCATTTCTGAGTGTTTTCAGATGTTTTTGGCATTCTAAACAGTACAAAAATGATGAGTATTTAGACACTCATCACGCATACAAGGTAGGCTAAGGCGATTTGGGTGTACATTTGGGGGTGGGGTGTAAACAATGCTCTTCATTGATATTCCGGAAAACCGAAACATCACGAGAACAGCGAAAATGATAGGCTCAGAGGGGTTAACTAGGGGTATCGTGTACTAAAAGTGAGTACAACGCAAGGGTGTGGGGGAATTACTCAACCGATGTGGAAGAAGTAATTATATTACATGTATCAAACAAGGGTTATCCTAATGCCTCTTATCATTTAGTTATTCCTAACTACACAAGTGTAGTCTTACTAGCGATCTCGGGATGCATCACAAAACAAGTTCTAGAATCTATTATACTACCGGTTCACACTCTAAGCATTAAAGATGAATGCTTTAATTCCTACTAATCTAAGGGCGATCCTCACATTTTGGGTGGAATTTAAGTGGTAAAGGGTTTTTGTGCTAGTCATGCAATTTCCTATCCATGTGGTGCTTTATTAAGACTAATGGCCCACTCCTACACGTCATGAAAAATTTTAAACTTGTACCCTAACCGACATTTTCTCATAGTTTATTACACAAATGAAATTGGATAAAGCAAATAGTCAAGGATAAGCATAGTTTCAAAGTTCCCGTTTTATTTTCCCTCCCTACACTTAAACTGAACATTGTCCCCAATGTTCCCCGAAAGTATCAAAGTTATGATAATGGAAGGTAATAAAAAATGAAAGAAACTAGTACTCCCCTGATTAGCTCGGTAGGATCCGTGTGTGAAGTAGTGGTTACATCTTTCTTCAAGAAGAATGTTATGCGTGAAAGAGCTCCTTCCAATCTTTTGTATCTTCTTCTTGATAAATTAAACCTGCACACTTGAAGAAAACAAACGAAACCTTCACGTAAAATCGACTGTAAAAATATATATACAAGACTCTACTAAACAAGGATATAATGCTTGTGGAATGGATGTTTACAGATTTTCTGGAAAATTAAGACCTGAAAAATTCCAAAAATTTATAAGTAGCTCAGAAAATGAGAAAAAGTGATAAGCTGTTTCTGCTCCTCCTGACGCCGTCAGGTTATCCTGACAGAAACTAGTCTGCGATTTTCTGGAAAATTTACATCTTTAGAATCTGGAGAAATTTCCTGCAAAACATCCATTATGACTCGATACAAGCATTTGACTCGAACAAACACACATGTATATCTTTTAATTAATTGTAATTCTCATGTTCACGTTTCTTTTGAAAACATGTGTAATCCTCCCTACACTTATCCCTTATGTAAAATACCTTTATATGTAATTAAGACGAGGTTAAAGACAAAATAAAGCATTTTTACAAATCCAAACATGAGAACATACAATAATGAAAAGATATATGACACACAAATAAAAATGAAAAACAAATACACATGGGTTGCCTCCCAAGAAGCGCTTGTTTTTGTTCGAGTCACGAGCTTGACTCTACCCTTATTTAATGGATAAAGGGGAAGTTTTTCCTACACTTAAGCTTAAGTGCGGGTGATAGTAGCGATACACACCCTTAGGGTGGAAATTTGCTACGTGAGGAGAAGGTGATGGGTAATTTATATGCCTAGAAGAGTGTGCTCCTATCATTATAACCTTACCTAATTCTATGGGTGTAGCGGGTGAATCAAGTCTTTCTCCTAGAAATGGATCATCTTCTATCAACTTCAAGAGATTCTTAGTTAAGGATCCATCTTGACCTAATAAACCCGGTTTAAACCCAAAAGAACGTTTCCTTATGTTATGGAAATTGGGAAGTAAAACTTGCACCCTTCCAATGAACATGTCTCTAGGAAATATTTCTTTTATGCAAGGAGTGTTGAGACACGAGCTCTTGCCAAATGGTGAGTCTTTGAGAGGGACTGTCTCGTTTGTTGAGATTGAAGAGGGCTCAGGATTTATACTCACGAGCTCCGGTATCGCGTATACCTTTTTGATCTTTCTAGGTATATTATTCTTTGCGATTTCTTCATGGAGTTTCATCATGAAGTTGTCAGCTAGTTCCAAGAAAGTATCGTGGGTTTTTCTCATGTGAGCTTCGAGGTGTTGTATTTCTTTCTCTTGGTTGTTGACGAATGTCAATATTATGTCCTCGAATTCATCTTGTCGTGATTTTCTTGGAAGCCAAAACTCCTTGACCGCGTCCACATGCTCATAATCATGTGTGGTCATTTCCATTAACTCATTCACTTGAGCCTCCATACTCATAAACATTTGTGCGCGAGAATCTATCCCACTTTCCTGGATTATTGGAATTTCCCATCCTTCTTCTTCATATTGTGCTAAGTCCTCGATGACTTCCCAACATGCTTCAACATTGAGGTTACTTAGCCTTCCACCGGCGGCGTAATCAATGGTTTGTTGGATGGAGGGACTGACATGATCGTAAAAGATTTGGACTTGGAGCCAAAGATCAATGCCGTGATGAGGTACTCTATGGAGTAAGTCCTTGAATCGAGTCCATGCTTCGTAGAGAGATTCACCTTGACGTTGTTGGAACATCAAGATTTCATTCCTAAGCTTAGAAGTTCTCCCTGGTGGGAAAAATTGAGCAAGGAAACGAGATGTGAGATCATCCCAACTTGAGATGGAGCCGGTGGGAAGTCGTTCAAGCCAATTACTAGCTTGGTCCCGTAGAGAGAACTGGAAGAGACGCAGACGTGTGGTCTCCCGAGTAGTAGCATCGAGGTCGATGGAATCGACGATTTTAAGGAAATCCTTAAGATGCTGATTAGGATCTTCGGAACGAAGTCCATGGAATGCACATCCGTTTTGCACCAACCGGATGGTGTCGGATCGCAGGGCCGTAGTTTGGGCTTGGTCGGGAAGCTCAATGGTGTTTCTATAGCCCAGGTGGCTTGGTCTCGAGTATTCACCAAGAGTACGGGCTCTTGGCGGGTCATTTAGTGGTAGGTTAATGAATGGTGGTGGGTTATCACCTTCCATGATGAAAAGTGATGGGATTTACGAACAAAGGTCACGAAGAAGGGGGATAGACTACGAGGAAGCTAAAAATGGGAAAAAAGCTTACTTGATAGGAATCAAGCAAGGAAACCTAAACGAGGTGGACTCCTAACTAGCTATTCTATTCCCCGGCAGCGGCGCCAAAAACTTGATACGCTTACACAGCGCGTTCGGGGTCAAAAGAACTTCCTTTTCGTCGAGCAAGTTTTTCAACACCCTAGGCAGTGAACCTAATCGTTGTAGTGTAGTATTAGGGTAATCCACGGGAATTGATATCGTTCTCTAGGGGAATAGGAATGCTAGTGAGAAGTTACTACGCTAAGGTTGGGGTCGAGGAAGATTATTTTTTTATCTTTTTATGTTTTTTAAGAAATGGAAAGGTACGAATCTCGGGGTTTGGATTTGGGGGTTGGTATTTCTACCGATTACTTCTACTTATCTAATTATCTAATTAACTAAGGTGAGTCTATGTCTATTGTTGTGTGCTCGTATGATGATTAAAAATGTATTTGCTTAGGCTTTATTACTCCCTAGTTATCTCCTATTGGTGGTTGAATTGTCACGTCCTTATTTTTAATCGCGTTATGTCTCTAAGGTCGTAGGGTATGCGTTTATCCCTAACTCTTTGAAGCTACCAAAGGTTAATGACTACAAAATCTCTAGGATTTATAAACTTTAACTCTAAGGTATTCTTTGGATGCATAGCCTACAATTACTCTAGGTGATTATAAACTAAGGTTCAACAAAGATTAATCAAGCATTAACAACACAACGAATGACCTATCGCAATACTAGGTCAATCACAATTAAGATAAGAGACAACCAATCAATATTCAATAACTAAGTTTCATATTACCTAAGCAAACACACAAGTAATTTAGCCGAACATGGGGAGCATGCAAGCATACACACAATCAATTGAAGACATAATTAAATTAATGAAGTAAAACACTTATCTTGATGTAAGATAGGGTATGGAACCCTAAAATACTGTACAAGACATCCTTGGTTCGGTTTAGGTTTTTACTCCACAAAACTACACTCTGAAAACTAAAAAATTCGGTTTCTTTATATAAGGTTACAACTGCGACGGCGTCACCCTTTAATCTGTGACGTTGTCGGGTCGCCATCATTATGGTTTCGTCTTGGCCACGTTATTATTGTGACGGCGTCACCTTATGTCCGTGACCCCCGTCGCCTTGAGTCTCTGACGCCGTCTGGATCAAATCTAGGTCGTCTGAGCTGCGACGCCCTACTCTTTTAAAACCTGATGCCGTCACTTGAAAATAAGCAATTTGGCTACTGTATCGTCACAAGACTTGTTCCGACGGCGTCACAAGTATAACCTGACGCCGTCCCTTCAGTTTCAGCAGCTTGAGTGTCTCGATTCTTGAATTTGGCTATTTTCTTCGTATATTCGCGCCTTTTCGTCCGAATAAGTGTCATTCCAGCAATTTGCCTTCAAGAGATCTAAAAAGTGAAAAGGAACGATATTAAGTAATAACGGATACAAAAGTGATCAAATAAGGGCTTAAACGACCCCTCAAAAAGGTACATTTTAAAACCTTATCAATTCCTGATAAGAGCAACCACGTGCTGTGAGCTCTTCGCGGTTAGCCTTTTCCTTAGCCCTTTTGGTTGGCACAATCGTTGTGGTGGTTGACCATGTAGCTTGCGATTTAGTGGAAACCCATTATGTAACGAGTTTCTCAATGGCAGTTGTGTTCGTGTTTTGCTTTACTGGCAACATTGTCCTTCAACTACAATAAACAATGATAATGAATTTCTATATGAGCACCAGGGTTATTACGAAAATAACTACGGTTTTGACATGCACAACATGTCGATCGGAGTTTTGACTATGTCGTATTATTCATGTGTAGTGTAGATCTTGTCTATCCCATGTATAGGCTTACGATGTTACAAATAGAGATTTTAATGGAGATGGATTTAACGCAGGAGAAATAATCACAAAACAACTGTTTAAGCTTGTGTATGCTTAAAATTATCAATCAGGAAATAATAAGTTCGCATTTATTATTAAAATATTTAGTCAAAAAATTTCGTGTGTCACAGGAGGGGCTAGGAGAAAATGTCAGGGTACTTGATACACGTACAACGCGCGTTCGGGGTCAAAGGAACTTCCTTTTCGTTGAGCAAGTTTTTCAACACCCTAGGCAGTGAACCTAATCGTTGTAGTGTAGTATTAGGGTAAGCCTCGGGAATTGATATCGTTCTCTAGGGGAATAGGAATGCTAGTGAGAAATTACTACGCTAAGGTTGGGGTTGAGGAAGATTACTTTTTATCTTTTTTATGTTTTTTTAGAAAATGGAAAGGTACGAATCTCGGGGTATTGGATTTGGGGGGTGGTATTTCTACCGATTACTCTACTATTATCTATTCTAATTAACTAAGCTAAGGGGTAGTCTATGTCTATTGTTGTGTGCTCTTATAATGATTAAAAATGTGTTTACTTAGATGTTATTACTCCCTAGTTATCTCTTACTGATGGTTGAATTGTCACGTCCTTATTCTTAACGCGTTGTGTTTTCTAAGGTCGTAGGGTATGCGTTTATCCCTAACTCTTTGAAGCTACCTAAGGTTAATGACTACGAAATCTCTAGGATTCATAAACTTAACACTAAGGTTATCTTTGGATATTTAGCCTACAATTCCACTAGTAACTATAAGCTAAGGTTCAACAAAGACTAATCAAGCATTAATAACACAACGGATGACCTATCGCAATACTAGGTCAATCACAATTAAGATAAGAGACAACCAATCAATATTCAATACCTAGGTTTCATATATCTAAGCAAACACACAAGTAAATTAGTCGGACATGGAGAACATGCAAGCATACATACAAACAATTGAAGACATGATTGAATTAATGAAGTAAAACACTTATCTTATTGTAAAATAGGGTATGGAACCCTAAGATACTGCCCAAGACAGCCTTGGTTTGGTTTAGGTTTTTACTCCACAAAACTACTTCCCTTAAAACTGAAAAATTCGGATTCTATATATAGTCTTACAATATGCGACGACGTCACTCTTTAATTGTGACGCCGTCGGGTCGCCGCCATTAGGTTTTCGTCTTGGCCACGTCAACTCTGTGACGGCGTCACCTTATGCTCGTGACGCCGTCAGCTTCAATCTCTGACGCCGTCTGGATCCAAATCTAGGCCGTCTGAGTTGTGACGCCCTACTCTTTTAAACCTGATGCCGTCACTTGTAAATTAGCAATTTGCTCTCTGAGTCGTCTCAAGATGTGTCGCGACGGCGTCGCAAATAAGCCGTGACGCCGTCCCCTTCATTTTCCAGCAGCTTGAGTGTCTCGATTCTTGACTTGGCCATTTTCTTCGTGTATTCGCGCCTTTTCGTCCGAATAAGTGTCATTCCAGCAATTTGCCTTCAAGAGACCTAAAAAGTGAAAAGGAACGAAATTAAGTAGTAACGGATACAAAAGTGATCAATTAAGGGCTTAAATGACCCCTCAAAAGTGTACCTTTTAAATCCTTATCAGTACCTTTCTGAATGATATACCCAGGGGTGATTACTAGGTAATGCCTTGGCCTGATTGCTATATGTAAATTAATGCGAAAAAGGATAAGTAGGTTGGTATGCGTTTACCTGAGTTTCTCCCGATGAGTGGGCGTAATGTGGCCCGAGTTGAATGTTTGGCGATCCTTTTCCTGACACCCTCTAACGCCCTCTACGACTCCCTCAACTTTGAGTGCTTGAGACGTTCGTGGTTGTAGGGACGACCTGAGAATATGGTGTTTCCCGCGAGACCATGTACGCTCCTTTCGGGGGAGTAATGTGTGCAGGTTGACATGGTTGACTGCCACGCACGCCTTCTCTAAAGGTCTTTTTGTGTGGTTTCTAAATGACTGGTGAGTCTCTTTTTAGGCTGTTCCTTGACTCTCCTATGTGTGGGGAGGGTCGTCCACTCGGATAAGTCCGAGGTGGTGGTGGTTATGCCCGAAGTTTGAGGGGTTGTTCACCAGAAATTTTTAGTTATGAAGCTTGTGCAAGAAGGAAAAAAATTTCGGGATTTTAATAAGTGAAATTTTTGAGAAATTTGCGGCTATTTTGTATTATGTCCCCACGGATGGCACCATCTTTACGTATGGTATGTAAATCGGTTTAGAGATGGGATGGCTATGGTTTTGTTGTTTGGTTTCTCGTGTAGAACGGTAAGAACCCGATGAGATTGATAAGGATCAAGAAGGTCGGGTAACACTTAAACAAAGACCATACTTTACTGTTGTGGGGCAGTATCTGCCTAAATGTGTGAAACTTGTGAAGTTGTGTGTGTTGCCTTCTATTTATAGAGAGGCGAGTAAGATTTAAAGATAAACCCTTGAAAGATGGTCAACGACTGTGAAGAAGCCAGGTGTTGATCATCTAGAGAGTAGATAGGGAGGACAGGTGGTTAGCGTTTCTTGTCTCGTATAAAGTGGTGCTTGTCGTGCGTCCCCATTGTACAATGTCAGATGATATTCTTAAACGTTAGTAACAGTTGGGGATAAGTTTCACCAAGCCTTGCGTGACTTATGATTTAAGTCGGGCCGTTATCAAATGTTTAGCGATGAGCCTTGATAATGTACTTGATTCAAGCGTATATTTAATGTGCTTGAAATATTAATATTGATACGCTATCAATGATATTTTACTTAAACTGTGTTTTTTTTATTAGTGAACAATTATTTTGAAATTCTAGGAATTTGCAATTCTCAAGCAATTTTAAAATCTAGCATTTATGTGTTTGGATTAAATAATTGGACACATGCTGGAACATATTAAGTCAAAGAAGAGAGAATTATTGGTTAGGTTCAAAGTGAAAAAGTCAAAGAAGATGTGAAGATAGGAAATAGAGTCAATAAAATGTGGCTATTTTTGTCCTTTTGTAGCATTATAAAACTAATTGGTCATCTAGAATTATAAATTTCCCACTCAACGGAAGAAATATAATTTGCTCCATTCATATACTTTTAATTTCCTGTCCCCACATAGAAATTCAAACAAAGAAATTCAAGTAATTTTAATTCTAAATCCCACCAAATTTCTTGAAATTCCCCCAACCAAACAGCACCTAAGTATATTACCGAAAGACAAACATTATCAAAGATATACAGGGACCAAACTTATAAAAGTAGGGTAAGTAGAACCCGACCCGACGAGTATTCATTTCTTCGTTTATATCTCTCACAAAAAACCCCTTTTTCTTACAATCAAAATCAGATAACAGTTCGAAGACTAGGGTTTGGGAAAAATCAATCGGAGATGGATGCAACAACGGAGAAGAGATCGGAAACAGATAAGAACCAATCGGAGTACGATGAAGATCGTGACCGTCAGTCTCGTGAACTTAAAGCTGGTTTGCATCCTCTCAAGGTATATAGTATTCTACTTTTATATTAAATGATGACGTCACCTATTGTTTTAAGTGCTGTTTTGATACGTTTAGTTTATATGTTTTTTATGATGTTATGGATTTGTTATTTTGATGATTAGGATTTTTAGGAAAGCTTATCTTTTGGCTTATCAGCTTATTTTTTTTGGGCTTATTTTGAAGTTTATGAATTTAATAATTTATATAAGTTTATTATGTTGCCTAAGCCTATAAGTCTCGCAATGAGCCGTAAAAAGTAGGTATATGAAACATAAGCCAAAACGACATAAGCTCATAAGCCAAAAAATAAGCTTAAACAAACACACCCATAGTGTAAGTTGAATGAGTTTGTTGTTAGTAATTGTATATATTTTGAATTTTTATATTTTGGCATGTAGATTAGTTGTTGCTTTTGTTTAGCTTTGAAGTTAGGGAGGGGTTTACCATGTTTGAATATGTGTGGCGGTGGGTTAAACCCCGTGTATTAGTTGGCCAAACGGTCCGAAACCATGGTTAAAGAAATAGAAATAGGGGGTGTTTTTGTTAGCTTTTTTAGCGGGCTTTTGAGCTTGTGTAAAACTGTAAATTTGAAAAGCTCATTAGCTAACTTTTTTGAGCTTTTGACCTTAAATAATCGATAAGGTCAAATAGGTCGGTTTATGAGTTTTTCAAACTTACATAAGTTCATCAGCCTACTAAATAAGCTAACATGAACACCCCTTTATTAGCTAGTGTATTAACTAGAAAGCTGTTGTAGTCCTTTTAGTGTTGTTATGACTTATGGAAACACTTTAGTATTGTTGTTGGTGGGAGTTACTCAGCTGCGTGTGCTTTTTGTATTATCAAGTGACTAATCGAGATATTGGCTTTGTGTGTGAGAGAGAAGGAGGGACGGTGAGGGTATGTGATGGTTGCGTAAAAGCCTTTGTTGAGAGGTTAAGCGAGAGTTCTTATTCAAACTGCCTTGCTTTTTTCCATACCAGCATTTAATTTTTCACATGGGCATTTTATAATATCCACCATCGATACTGAACTTCTATGTATGCTTGCACAAAGGACTCTTTAAGATTTATAGATACCGAGCACACCCATTTCTATGGGTTTTGTCTGCTTGAGCTTGAAATGTCTTAGTGCGGTTTGTAGCTGGCTCGTTCATGGAGACATGATGTTGGTTTAAGTTTTAGAGAAATCGACTTACTTCCTGTTTCTGTGTGTCTCACGTTCTATATACGTTTATATTGTTTGTTGACTTGTGACAACGATCCTTACTCATTAGCTATACTTTTGCAATAGTTTAGTTGGTGAGACTCAAGATAAAGCAAGGCCTGCATAAAATTTTAGTACACAGAGCAACTTATATGTATAAAAGATGCAGTAATCTTCTGTTTGGATTGAACTTGTTAACTGTGTTGCGCTACTGATTTTTATAATGTTGGTGAATATTATATAGGCTTAATGGAATCATATAAAGTTTACATCATACTATCTCTGATTGTGCTTATGGTTTTACTCAAACAGAACAAGTTTGTCTTTTGGTACACTCGCCGCACTCCTGGAGTTCGAACTCAGTCATCATATGAAGACAACATAAAGCAGATAATGGACTTTAGCACGGTAATAATTCATTCTTTGCTTGTGGATTTCGTTAACCCATCGCTACTCTTTAGATGCTAAGTTTGTTGGTATGCTTGTTTACCTTTATGGCTTGTATCAACTGCAGGTTGAAGGTTTTTGGGTGTGTTATTGTCATTTGGCTCGTCCATCATCCTTGCCAAGCCCAACTGATTTGCATCTTTTCAAACAGGGGATTCGTCCGTTGTGGGAGGTACATAAGATATTTGGACTCTTACATCTTTATCATTTAATAGTTGCTGCTGATTCTTCCCCTTTGTGCTAAAAGTAATCTTAATCATCTGGTTTGTCTGTTTGTTGGTGTTGTAGGATTCTGCCAATTGCAATGGTGGTAAGTGGATCATCCGCTTCAAAAAGGCTGTGTCAGGACGTTTTTGGGAGGATTTGGTAAGGAAAATAAAAGGCTATCTTTATGTGTGGGTGATACTTGCCTGCATCTTATATCTTGTCCCTTTATTGTTGAATACTTTGTCACATATTACTTATTAGCATGACTCTCCTTGGATGTGGTAATGTTTATGCAAGTATGCAACTATAGAAGGATACCTTTGTTACTTTATAATACCTTTATTAGATGGTAGAAAACCGGCATTTCAGCTATGTATTTCTTGCCCGTATGCATGATACGATTAATTATAAGTAAAGTCTTATAACAAACAGCCTTCAATGTTAACTAGTATGATTGACTTGCACTTAAGTTGGCATTAGTCCTGAGGTTAGCCACTCTGCTCTGCTGATATCATTCACTCCTTCAGGCATGAGACTTGTATGCTATCTGGCACATGAGACTTGTATGCTATCTGGCACATGTTACTTTTTTTTTGGGCTAAATGAAACCAACTTTATTGATTTTCAATTATCAATGAAGCATTTTTAATATATACACGAGGTCATATATCTAGGTTCAAACGACATGCCAATTTGATGAGATATCTACATAATAATGCTATCATCTACATCTTGTGTGACACATGCCACCTCTAGTAGTTTATCGTCCTCATAACTGCCACAAACCTGAGGTACTTGGACAGTTGGACTTAGCATTATGTAAATGGACCTAGTGTCCACTTGGTATAGACTTGCAACTATATCTTGTAGAAGTATAAATATTCATTAAGGCCTAAATAATGCGGCATTGTTCAGGATGATTGACCGTGGCCCCCTTTGAACTCTTCTCCCGTTTTATACTATTAATGTTTATTAAATTGTGCTTTAGTATTTGTCCCTGAATTCATGAACCATGTGACAACTATTATTTTCTTACTGCCATTGTTGGAATCTGTGCCAGGTTTTAGCATTGGTGGGTGATCAGCTTGATTACAGTGATAACATATGTGGTGCAGTGTTGAGCATCCGCTTCAACGAGGACATACTAAGCGTATGGAACCGCAATGCATCTGATAATCAGGTATGTTTAGTTGTTTGCAAAACATTCGAGATTATCTGCTTGTTATTTTGTTAACATATTTGATTGAGAATCTTTTTTTTCCTGAGCAGGCTGTGATGGCTTTGAGAGACAAGATTAAACGACACTTGAAGCTTCCCCATGGGTATGTTATGGAGTACAAGCCACATGATGCATCCCTGCGTGACAACTCATCATACCGCAACACTTGGCTTAGAGGATAGAGAGAAGGAACCAACTACTCATACTCTTCCGGTGCTTATGATGGTCAATATTTCTAGTCCTTGTCTGTTTCACTAACCTAAAACGGTTAATTCAAAGAAAGAGAAATGTTTGACATGTAATTTTGCACTTAGGTGCCATCATCAGGCTCATGATTATGGATATTTTATGCGTTCATTTCAGCTCTATTACCCCATGGTCATCTTATGTACTCATATTTTATCGTGTATTTAGCCTTGATTTCGAAATATAGCTGAAAGAAATTAGTTCTTTTTGCTGGAAGCCCATCGCAAGTATGAGACTTTTGGGCTTGACTAGTGCTTGATAGCTTTACTTGAACTATCTAAAACTACATCAAGTATTTAAAAACCAAATAGTGAACTTTATTTTAGTCAACTTTAATTTTCTGTTAACTTCTATGGTTATCTATCCAAATGAGTTGAGTCGGATCTGGTGTTTTCCTGAACACATTTAAACATGTCTGAGCTTATTTCATTAATATGTGATGCTGACATGAACACATTTACGCATGTCTGAGCTTATTTCATTAATCTGTGTCGCGTGTTCTGCTTTCGCAAGTAAGCTACTACATGATCAATCAGAGAGTTAACCCCAGACGTAGAGGCGCTTAGTTCAAAACAGAGAAGGCTTAGTAAAAAGGTTTTATCAATCATCATCAAAGTTTTAACATTTTCAATCATTATAATATTTTGTACATTGTATTACAACAATTTTGGAGGGAACTTTCTGGTGACCAAGTCTAATAGAAGTCATAGATATTACTACAATTTTGATCATGACTAACACAATGTGTGTAGGTGCAGCAATATTTGTTATGAAATATACAAGATGGCAAGATGATGATCAAATACATATGGGTGAGCTACGAAAAGGATTTCAATCACATTTAGTAGGATGATGATCTCCGTATCATAGTATATAGCTTTGTTGCACGTTATGATGAGGTTTTTAGGCTAAAAGGTATAGCTGCTAAATCCCACATGTTCCACTTGATTACTGGCATGCGGACTACTCCAGCCGAATGCTGCCTCTCGATGGGCCATTAGTTTAAGAACAATCTGAGAGGTGCTTTATGTTGGGCGGTTGGATGGAAAAGAAACATAACGAGTTTTATCGATCTTGGAACTTGACGTGAAGTGAAGTCAACATCCTTCTTTTGTGTAAACAGGTACTTGCCATACCTTTGTGTTCTTCTTAGGGTCGTCAGTGAGGCTTAGATCTGTTTCACTTTCTTTGTATGTTTTGATATATGTTTTCGCTCCGGCCAAGATAAGCCGTTCTATCATGAACAATTGGTAATTATTTTCCACAACTGGATCTAATATAGTGCTGTAGTTTGATGAATAAGCTAGTTTGTACCTTCAATTATAGATCAAAAACAAAAGAAACATCATCAAACAATGCATATAAGTATGCAATGAAAGTGGAGGATTATCCATCCATAAGATCAAATAATTTAACACAAGTCTTAGAAGAGTTACCTCACGGAAAGAGGGGAAAAGAAATTTGGTGTCCTCTCATCTGACGCGATAAATAACGTTCGTCCTTGTTGGACCCACTTTTCAATCCTACAAAGAATGAACCGAGGACGTGTGTCTCTGTCGAGATGAGGATGTAGTGTCCTGACAACACCAAATCTGTCTTTTTTTGTATTTAATATATCACCACGTCGAACATGAATAGCATCATAATCACCTAGAAGTGTCATAATCTGTATTCATTTAACAAAAAATCATATATTCACACCATTTGGTAAGAAATGAGTTGACACAAGCACAAGAAAGTGTGTACAAGCATCTTGCCAAACTGTCCATAAAGTAAAAGATGGGTTTTTTTTTACTGTCATTTGTCGCACACTTCTAAAGAAGAAACTAAGTAAGAGACTGGGGCATTCCGCATTTATCATTTACAGTACTTTTTAAAGTTAGAGCCATTTGTACCGATTTACAATTTCCGATCGACTTATTAGTCCAAATTGGCATAAACGAAAGCAAATAGATATTTAGGGGAATGTTGTCTACAATTTGGGTGGCCTCAGTATAACCTTTTCACCACTTGAGTGGTGGTGCCTATGCAATTGAGGATACATTATCCCTATGTTCCTGTTGGCGCATTTACTATTATCATTACTATTCCTGCGCTGATGAGATCCCCCGGCCTTGCCAGAGTCGTCTGCCCCATGACCACCTCCACAACCATTCTACCTGACCAATAACATCAACCACTCTCCATTCCACATGTGAAACTGCTCACCAGGCACTAAATTATGACATACATTTGCATACTTTATGGACTATAGTGCACAGACAACGTTGAGTGACCTATGTGGCATGTTTGAGAAGCTTAATTCTTGTTGTGTGAGATTGGTCCAGGCAAATATCACAAGAACATATACTACGAGCTTACTAAAATAACGAAAGCTTGTAGATAGATAAAAGTTCAAGGGTACAGCGTAACATGGCAATCAAGTCACATCCAATTTCAGCCAAAAAAAAAAAAAAAGGCAATTTTACAAAGAAAGGGAAATGCGGACCTTTTCTGCTGCATCTCTAAGCTTTTTCGCAGCCATTGAAGGAAGAAATGAATGTGGTAACAACACAGAGCTGCGGTTATTCCGATCCTTACATTCCATAAGCCTGAATGATTATGGTCATTAATACCCACACACAACAGGAATAAAGAATAAATTCAAAACACACCTACACCCTAAACGCAACATTTTCTTCATTATTTTAGTGTGCTTATTCCATGACAGATGGCTTGCAGTTCGATTAATAAGCAGAATCTTCGACTACTGACTTCTTTCTTTTAAATCTGCCTGACTAACTCCTTCAACATGGGCAACTTTCTTATTTTTATAAGTGCCTATTAGCTTAAAGATGCCAACTTTCTCATTTTGAAGTGTTTATCAGCTTAAACATGCTACCTTTACTTTTAAGTGCTTATTTTCGGTGTAGATAAGAAAATAAGCAGTTATATCAAAACACTTAAAAACTGCTTATTTGCTTAAATATGCAAACTTTCTCAATTTGAAGCGCTCAGTCGCTTTCAGGTGCCACCTTTCTTATTTTTAAGTGCTTGTTTGCTTATTTTAGTACTTCTTTCACTGTGGATCGGATAAGAAAATTACAAGTTTCTTTACAACACCTATAAAACTGCTACCAAGCTTGTTCCCTGTAACTAATTTCAGTGAATAAGCAAATACAATCACTTGGGGGGTGTTTGTTTATGCTTATTTGTGGGCTTATGAGCTTATTTGATTTCGACTTATAATTCATACATTTTGTGACTTATGGGCTTTATATAAGTTTATTAGTCTCATAACTACCTTACGTCTCAAAATAAGTTAGAAAGTCCGAGCTTATAAAATATAAACCGAAGCTGAAAAAGCTTATAAGCCCACAAATAAGCTTAAACAAACACCCCTTTAAACAACCAAATCCCAAGCACCCTCTAAATAAATAAAAGAATATTTCAAACGGCATTAATAATTGGGATAATGGCCTATAAATATATCTGCTTATCGAATTATTTTTTTTTCTATTCTATGTACCTAAGTTGCATTTTGCGTCACTCGGGTGTATTTTGTGACTTTTATGCCCCTCTCGGGTAATAAGAGTGTTCATAAATTGAAGGGCAAAAAAGTCACAAAATACACGCAAATGATGCAAAATGCTAGTCGGGTACATAAAATAACAAACTTTAATAAATCTACCATTGTAAAAAGATAGCTTCTTCAAGAGCACAATGTAAGCTAGACTCTTGATGACCAAGACCGGCAAATGTGCGACAATGTCTACCAGGACAATCAATTCTATTACCCCAATATAAAAACTTGTCATTATTATTCAAATGTGAGGATGTTCCATTGTTTGAGATTAGTGTGGAATAAAAGTATATGATTGTGATTAATGAGATTGTTAATGTGATTAACAAGATTGGTTTTGTTCTTGATGAGGGTTTTAAGATCCGCATTGGTAACAGAGTTTATGCATGTAAATGAGAGAGGGGTGTTTATGTGGACCTTCTCTAATAAGAAGAGAAAGTGTTTGGGCCCACTTTTTAAGTGAAAAATAAGAGTCTAAGAGTTGTGGTGCGGTAACGTGGCAGGCTGCGTTAAGCCTTAACGCCACCACGTTAACGCCCGTTAACCACACCGTGTGTGGCGTTAACGACTGTGTTAACGTGGCACGTTAAGGGCTTAACGTGGCGTTAACATGCTACCAAATTAAAAAAAAAAAAAAAAATATCATTTCACCCCTCAACCATTTAAAACAAATTTTCACTTACGCTCCTTTAACTTATTCAAATTTAAATTTAACTGGTTCAGTCTGTGCAGGATAACCATATTCAAATTTAAAATTTAAAATTCAAATATGAGCGAGATTTATTCAAATTCAAAATCAAAATCAAATCTGCCTATATGTACAACTCTCCATAGCTGTTTATCATACACAACTCACACACACAACTCACACACACAACTCACACTCACAAAAATGTCTCGCAAAGATTTCTCTCAACAATTCCCAAGTCCACCACAACTGCCAGAAACTACAACACAATTTCCAAGTCCACCACAACTGCCGGAAACTACCTTTCCACAAGAAGCCGAGGACGCTCCACAGGTTAACACTACACCTGTTAACACTCCACAGGTGGACCTCCAAAACAATCCGTTTGGGTTTAGTGAGGCTTATCTTCGTGAACTTGTGCAGGACGAGGAAAATCTTAGAGAGATTAGAGAAAACGAGGCACGCGAGGAAGCTGCTCGTTTGGAACAGGAAGCCGAGGACGCTGAATATCTTAGGCAGAACTGGTTTGGTATCTTGGAAGGAAAGTATTATGATGGCGAGTTTAGATCCTCTTCAAGTGAGGAGGGTTATAACTAAGATGATTCGTATTCTTAATTTGTAGTTTTATTTTCATCAATTTCGTGGTATTTTATATTAATTGTACTATGTAATCCGTGTTTAACTTTAATGTTTAATGTAATTCGTGTTTTAAATGTTATGTTTTTTAGTAAATGAAGTGTTTGTTTTAGTTTAGAGGTTGAATTTGAAAATATTTGAGTTAAGGTTTAACTTGGGAATGTTATGATAAAGGGTGTTTTTTTGTTGAGTTAAGGTGAAATGTTAAAGCTGATGTGGCGTTGACGTGACATGATGTTAAAGTTTAACCTAGGTTACCATAAAGAGTGCTCTAAGAGGGTGTTTGGGATTGCTTGATTTTTCTTATATGATGCTTTCTTTTAAGCAGAAAAGTAGTTTTTTGAGATTTAATTTAAATGACTTGTTACTCTCATATCTAACCTAAAACTTTGTAAAAATAAATTTAATTGAAAAATTATAACAAAATAATTATTTGTACCAATATGTTCGTGTTTTAACGAAATAAGCAAATCCAAACACTAGCTCCAAAAACACTTATTTCTAAGCAACTTATAAGTATTTATTTTTAAGCAAAAGCAAAAAAAAAAAGCAAATCCAAACACTTTCTAAATCTGGACAAATAAGAAAGCTGATTATAGTATACAAAAGAAGCAAAAATGAAACCAACATTAGTTATGTTAACGGGGGCGTTTGAGAATGCATTTAAGGGCTTATTAGCTTCTATGCACTTTTGAATGTAAAAACGCAAAGTGCTTACTTTTGGCTTAAATAAGCACTTATTTGTAAACACGTGTAGAGGTGAAATTTCTTAAAGGTAAGCATAAAAACAAAAATGCAATCACAAACATCCTAACCTTTAAGGAAACATATCTTTTCATACTTTGGGAGGTATTTGGGCGCAACATATGCCAATTGCGCACCAAAATATATGTGTCATCTATCTTCCCATTGGTTTATAAATTTAATGTGGTGCTCAAAAATAAAGATTCTAGCTTTTTAAATGTATGGTGCCTAAAATATGTTTATTTTACACCAAAACTAACGTGTCATCTACTATTTCGTTAATAAATTAAATATGGTGCTTCATTGTGTTGAGTATAAGATATATGATATATAAATAAAACCATATAGACATCACATAGTATACAGCGGAAGACTTAGAACATAATAGTAATTAACTAACTGAAATAAATGCGTAACGTACCTCTTGCAATTTGGTTAGATCTCTTGAACAAAGAAGATTAAGTGGTTTAAAGAGTTGTCCCTTACCGTTTTACAACTCAAACCAATTGGTGTAAGAATAGTGTCTTACTACCACAGCTTTTGTACACCATTAATTAACCGCGAATCAAAGCGATTGCTAGATCTAACACAAGCCTTTGTTTAATGAAAAACAAAACCAAAACACCATATGGGAGGGGGGTCGGCCGAAGGTATGCAAGAGAGGAGAGAAGAGAGATCTAGGGTTAATTCAATGCACAAAAGTTAACCATAAACCTTAACCCTAGACCTGTATATATAGTGGTAGAATATCTTGTAGGAAAAGTTAGGGTTTAGGCTTGTGAAACCCCCATATGGCCGGCCACCTTAAGGAAGAAAAATGGGAACCCGAATCTTTTCCATTTTTAAGTTATTCACCATATATTCTCTCCTTTTACATTTAACGGTCGTTAGTTATTTCCGTTAAATACTTAACGATCGTTAGACGGACTTTATGTGTAATAATTAATCGTAATCGTTAACATTAATTATTAACTTTGATTCTCATTCGCTAATGTGTGCAATCCCGTGGTCACGAGTTCGAATTCGGACATTCACGGTTTTATAAATATATACATTTCCAACAACTCCCACTTGGATATATTTACAAAACGTGTAATGACATTGGTTAGCGTCTAGCAACACGCTAATGCCCCCGGTACAACTCGTGTATGGTTTTCTGAAGAAAAACCACTTTGATGATTCATCATCATATTCATCCTTTTGTTTCTAATACCATATTAATAAGAATATGGATCTCACTCATTTCTTAATTAACTATTCTGTTTCTCGCTTTATATGATTGATCAAGATTACCAATTCTTCTGAACATATTCCAGAAGACCTTGGCCATGGCCATGCAAACATCCTGACAACCCTATGAGGGGTCCAGCAGTATTATACTTCAAAATAAATTTGAAGGAGACAAATCCTGTTTTGACTACGAGCATAATTCATAAATTTAACACTTCGAAAACAACTTTTATAACTACCATTACGTTATAGCGTTAGATTGCTTCACAGAAATGCACTACATCCATGACATATATCTCGGTATCTCAAGTCGAGGATAAATATTCATGATGTACTTAATGACTAAGATCCATAAAGTATCATCATGTGGGTGGGATGAGTCCTATACTCAATTCATTGAATATCATCTGAAATTAGTCATGCTACGCATCAATATACTTTCAAGTATATTCTAACTAATACACAGATTTGTCTTAATTCAATATCATTCACATGTTATTGATCGACAACGGACTATTTAGAATAACTTAAGTTATTCAAGGATTTAAACATGCAAACATAGGATAACATCATAATAAATGAATAATAAACATAACAAAATACTTTATTTCATTTGAATAATAATATTTACAATATCCTTTATCCAAATACTAAATAGATCAATTCATGATAATTCTTAGTTAATGAATTTTGCCTCAAGTCATGACAATCATACTTGTTGACAGGGCATAATTTCAACTAACTTTGATCTATAGGAATTTTGAGAATACTTATTTCAAGAATTCAATAAGTGAATATCTTGTATGTGTTTACACATATCTTGATATTGTCATAACATTCCATAAGGTGCGTGACAACCTGAACCACCTTTTTATGACAATCATCTTTCAAAACTTTAAAGTTTAAAGTATTCTTTATTCTTTAATGTATAATACAACTATGCTCTTAATTGAGCATAACTAGTCAACATGGTCATCATCAAAGATGCCATGACTAGAATTGAGTGTCATTTCAATTATACTAACATCATTGTGTACAACCAACAATATACTCTTTAAACATCCGTAAACTTTGAACAATTATAGTGTAATGTTGGTACCCACCAAAAATCAAGTTTGTTGGCAATGACAATTATGAAACAATTGCCATATTTTCATCCATAGAATCTAGGAGCATCTTCAGACTGTGGAATGTGATTCTAAATCCAAACATATTCCCTTTTAAAATATTTATTACACTAACAACTTTCAATGTTGTCAAATCATCTTGTAATCAAGCATGACACAACAATCTTATACACAACATGATGTACATGATGAATCTTCAAGTTAGACTTTAAGATCTCATTATATATCCATCATGTTCTATTAGACTCGTTTATTTACCGCATATGTTTATAGTAATAAACATATATTCCAAGGTTGTATGTCTTATTTCCAAATCCTACAAACGAAGTTTCATTCCCAACTAAAACTTAATTTAGGTGGAATGTAGTTGCCCATACAACATATAAGATATAAGAAAATAAAAATAATACTCCCACTGGCTTTCAGGAATACTTATGAGCTATCTTATTTTAATTATTAAATCAAACATGGATTTAATATTAAATATAATAATCATCTCCTAGATGCATGCATATATACATTCATGGATTCTTGGAGTTTGTACATATTCAAAGATTATTTGAATTCATAAAACTCCTTTGTATTACTGATCGTCCTCGCAAAAGTAATTCCACAACAAAGAGTTTTGATATTCATTGTCGTTAAGTATGACAATTATAATCTTTATACTTCTATTTAATTTATCTAAAAAAGAATATTCAATCATAGTTAATTGCTTAAGAATGATTAATATTATTATCACTAGACATCCATTAAATATTTGTACAATATTGTCCATATGATTTATACACAAAGATTTAAACCACTAGGGTTTCCATCCTTTAAAGAAACTCATATTCATTAAGATAAACCAAGTATCTAAAGTTGATTATCTTTATGGACAACATCTCTACATTCATAGTATGATTGATTTACCACAATTCAACATTTGGTAAATTCTTCATTGTGATTAACAGGCTTACCATGTTCCTGTAACTCATATCCCTCAGCATATTAAATATATGAGATATCCTTACGGATCTATGAATGACAATTCCATCATATTTAGGTCTATCATTTACATGTTTAGCCTCATCATGATATGTGCTAGTGTATTTTAGAAGATTATGTATTTTGTAATTTAATCTTTCAAGATCTAAACAAAACTCTCACTTGCCTTTAACAATTTAAAGATTACCTTTAAATAGTTTAGCAAGTAGAGCAACAATACATTGTTCTCTTTTGAGATATTACAAAAAAACATTTACAGTTCCTGACATTAGTTTGTTACAACCTACTTTACAAGTAGTTTAACAAATTCAGAACTTCACTATAAGACTTAATGTGATTCATCACATTCCATAAACAAATGGTGTCTTATTAATCTTCTAGGTTGGAGTTTTATTGAGTATATTTAATGTATACTCAATCTACTAACCTTGATAACTTTTGGAAGAAACTATAGTTATCTTGAATCAAACAATGCCAATATATTTTGATTCTTCTAACTGAACATACCATAAAACTATGGTATTTCATTAGAATTAATATTGTAAGATAATCTAACAATATTTAAGATAACCATATACTCTTTGGCTTACCTATTTACCAACAAAGTAAAACTTAATGGTACAATAGAATTACCAAGTCAATTACATGCATTATAACACAAGTATTCTTGACCAAGTCAAAAGACATAACAGTTATAATCCCAGTAGACGTTATAAGTCATTGACCAACTCATTGACTTCATGCATATGTCTTAAAACATAGCAAGTTAACGTCTTACTTTATATGCAAGTCTTGTATTAAAAGACTTCATGTTTGTGACTCTACAAAGACATCATAAACATGTATACTTAAAGTAATTATGAACACCACCTCGGGTTTCAATTAATAATTTCAAGTTAATATTTACTACATATATTTAAGTCATTCAACGAATACTTAAAATCAAAGTAGTATTAGATTACTTCATTTAATTTTGTCCTTTCATGAAATGTTCAACGTAAGAAACTGCAAAATCATCCATGCTCGTTCTCACGACACGTGGATATTTTACCTTGGGCTACAATCTAATTCACGTTCTCACGTAACATAAATTGCAACTACAAGTGTTTCTTAAATATTGAATGACATAAATATTTAAAGTAGTATTTGTTATCATCTTGTTACATGTTCTTAATTGGGCAATCATACACATTTAAATGTATAATTCCTATTAGAACGTTACTCTCTTACCTTACGGTCAAGAGAATCCATTTAAATCATATTTATATGTGTTGTACCTTGCACACAATAAAGATTTCTCCCACTTGTGCATGTAACAACATCATGTAGCAGATAAACAACACGACAAACGTTTGTTTATTTGATTAATATGATTTGTGTCATAGATATAACTAGTATATGTAGGACTATATTGTTTAGTAAGGAAACGTACACGACTATCCCTAAAAACATAAGTGCCACAATTAGAAAGTAATTATCTACATGATATTCAAGAGATAATTTTGATTACTACACACCAAATAAGGCTTGTAGCTCCCACTGAATTAGAAATCGTTTCATCAACTTCTTATTCAGTAATGCAACACAATGCTCCCACTGAATTTGACAACATTTTAAATGTTTCATAACCAGTGAAAACAACTTGCTTGCTTTTTACTTTCCTACACCTTTGAAGAACCATACGTAATCATTACTAAGGTACTAAAAGGTGTATTCTACTCTGTGAATGATGGGTTATCCATCATTGTTATTAACTCGAAAAATTGGGTATGCAATTTCTTCTTTAACATGTCTACCATCCCCATACTGGTATGTAGCACCTTTAAAGGTTAAAGCAAAACAACTAGATAAATTATGCTAGTTTGCCTTTTACCAATTTTCGCGGTAATTAGTCTAGCTTCTAATCTAGTAACTCATATACGTGTTTTCCAGTTAACCAAAAGTCATAACCAAAAGTCATGTTTGTTACAAAAGGATTCATTCACCAAATGAGGGTAATGAAATCTTTATGGAAAATAAGATGTGCAATTCTTTGCTATGAGTTACATTAGAATTTAGACAATTCAAATGTTCCTATTATACCTTTCTCATTCATGAAAAGGAATAGGATTGAGTCTCATTCTTCTCTCATGGAAAAGAGACTTTATTTGTCTTTTCGGTAAATTATTCTCGATGAAACATTTGTTTGAAAGCAGAATGTATCAATTTACTAATAAAAGACTAAACCACGTTTATGGTTAAATGTTGCATTAATACATTCAAAAGAATTACAAAATTCAATTTTAGTATTTTCAATAATTAAAATTTCCAAGAAAAATAAATACCCATGGTTCATAAACATATAACCATTTAATTTCCACTTAAAACTAGGATCCAAATTGACATAGTTTCATCACATCAGTTGATCTGCTAGTAATGAAACTATACAAAATGGTACGAGTCGAACCTCAATTGCCAATTTTAAAATTGCAACTCCCAGATTTATGGGATTTACATCTAGACAATTTCAATTGCCATGTAAACATGTTTTATCCCCATCTTATTGAGTTGCCAGTTCTCACCGCCTAACTCAATTAAGTTGTCCAACTTAAGAAACTGCAAAATCATCCATGCCCGTTCTCACGTCACGTGGATATTTTACCCTTTGATTACGATCTAAATCACGTTCTCACGCAAATAAAAGGTAATCTCAGGTGTTTCCGTTTCATTGGATGGCATACAACTTAAATTAAGGGTGATGTCAAATCAAATATGTACAAAGATGTCATGCATTCATCTTCGTAGCATAAAGTTTGTATTCTGGTACACTCGCCGCACTCCTGGAGTTCGAACTCAGTCATCATATGAAGACAACATAAAGCAGATAATGAACTTTAGCACGGTAATAATTCATTCTTTGCTTGTGGATTTCATTAACCCATCGCTACTCTTTAGATGCTAAGTTTGTTGGTATGCTTGTTTACCTTTATGGCATGTACCAACTGCAAGTTGAAGGTTTTTGGGTGTGTTATTGTCATTTGGCTCGTCCATCATCCTTGCCAAGCCCAACTGATTTGCATCTTTTCAAACAGGGGGATCGTCCATTATGGGAGGTACAAAGGATATCTAAACTTTCACTTCTTTATCTTTTAATAGCTGTTGTATTCTTCCCCTTTGTGTTAGCTGGACTTAAAGTAAACTTAATCATCTGATTTTGTCTGCTTTTTGGTATTGTAGGATTCTGCCAATTGCAATGGTGGTAAGTGGATCATCCGCTTCAAAAAGGCCGTGTCAGGACGTTTCTGGGAGGATTTGGTAAGGAAATTAGAAGGCCATCTTTATGTGTCTGATCCTTGTCTGCATCTGTTATCTTGTCCCTTTAATGTTCAATACATTGTCACATAGTACCATAATTTTCATTGGATGTGGTAATGTTCCTGCAACTACAGAAGGATGCATTTATTACTTTATGATACTTGTGTTGGACTGTAAAATACTGGCAGTTAAGCTATGTATTTCTTGCCCACATGCATGATACAACTGATTACTAGAGAAGTATTCTAATAAATAGCTGTCAATGTTTAGTGATATGATTGACTTGCACATATATAAGCATTTGTCCCGAGGTTAGCCTCTCTGCTGATACCATTCAGGTATACGACTTATATGCTATCTGGCACATGTTACTCTCTTTTCTTCTTTTGGCAAAATGAAACCCACTTCATTGATATTCAGTTATCTATAAAGCCCGTCTAATATTTACATGAGACCGTGGATCTAGGTTGAAACGGCATGCCAATTTAATGACATCTACATAAAATCTACATAATAATGCTATCATTTATATCTTGTGTGGCACATGATACCTCTAATAGTTTGTCATCCTCATAACTGTTGCAAACTGAGGTACTTGGACTTAACATCATGTTTATGGACCTAGTGTCCACATGGTATAGACTTTGCACCTATATCTTGTAGATGTATAAATATTAAATAAAACCTAAATAATGCGGGGTTGTTCAGGGATGATTGACCGTGGCCCCCTTTCAACTCTTCTCCCGTTTGATACTATTATCGTCTTTTAAATTGTGCTTTAGTATTTTTCCCTGTATTCATGAACCATGTGACAACTATTATTTTCTTACTGCTGTTTTTGGAATCTGTGCCAGGTTTTAGCATTGGTGGGTGATCAGCTTGATTACAGTGATAACATATGTGGGGTGAGCATCCGATTCAACGAGGACATACTGAGCGTATGGAACCGCAATGCATCTGATAATCAGGTATGTTTAGCTATTTACAAAATTTCCGAGATTATCTGCTTGTTAACGTATTTGATTGAGAATCTTTTTTTCCTGAGCAGGCTGTGATGGCTTTGAGAGACAAGATCAAACGACACTTGAAGCTTCCTCATGGGTATGTTATGGAGTACAAGCCACATGATGCATCTCTGCGTGACAACTCATCATACCGCAACACTTAGCTGAGAGGATAGAGAGAAGGAACCAACTGCTCATACTCTTCCAGTGCTTATGATGGTCAATATTTCTAGTCGTTGTCTGTTTCATTAACCTAAGACGGTTAATTCAAAGAAAGAGAAATGTTTGACATGTAATTTTGCACTTAGGTGCCATCATCAGGCTCATCATTATGGATATTTTATGCGTTAATTTCAGCTCTATTGCCCCATGGTTATCTTATGTACTCATATTTTATCGTGTATTTAGCCTTGATTTCTAAATACAGCTGAAAGAAATTAGTTCTTCTTGCTGGAAAGAACTATCTGATAACTTTAATTGAACTAGTGCTGGACTTTTGGGCTTGACTAGTGCTTGATAGCTTTACTTGAACTATCTGAAACTACGTAAGTATTTAAAAACCAAATGTTGACTTTATTCTAGTCAACTTTAATTCTCTGTTAACTTCTACTAGCAAAGCAAAGAACAACTTTCGGTTATCAATCATCACATGTTACTCCAAAGAAAACCCACAAAGATTTTATCTCCATCACATATTATTTTGGTGATATTTGTATCATAGTATGATGAGGTTTCTAGGCTAAAAGGTATAGCTACTAAATCCAACATTTCCACTTGATTACTGGCATGCGGAACACTCCAGCCGAATGATGCCTCTCGATGAATTACTGGCATGTGGAATAGTCCAGCCGAATGATGCCTCTTGATGGGCTGTTAGTTTAAGAACAATCTGAGAAGTGATTTATGTTGGGCGGTTGGATGGAAAAGAAACATAACGAGTTTTATCAATCTTGGAACTTGACGTGAAGTGAACTCAACATCCTTCTTTTGTGTAAACAGGTACTTTCCATACCTTTGTGTTCTTCTCACGGTCGTCAGCGAGGCTTAGATCTGTTTCACTTTCTTTGTATGTTTTGATATATGTTTTCGCTCCGGCCAAGATAAGCCTTTCTATCATGAACAATTGGTAATTATTTTCCACAACTGGATCTAATATATTGCTGTAGTTTGATGAATAAGCTAGTTTGTACCTTCAATTATAGATCAAAAACAAAAGAAACATCATCAAACAGTGGAGAATTATCCATCAATAAGATCAAATAATTTAACAGTAGAAGAGGGGTGGATTAAAAAGTTACCTCACGGAAAGAAGAGAAAAGAAATTTGGTGTCCTCTCATTTGACGCGATAAATAACGTTCGTCCTTGTTGGACCCACTTTTCAATCCTACAAAGAATGAACTGAGGACGTGTGTCTCTGTCGAGATGAGGATGTAGTGTCCTGACAACACCAAATCTGTCTTTTCTTGTATTTAATATATCATCACGTTGAACATGAATAGCATCATAATCACCTAGAAGTGTCATAATCTGTATTCATTTAACAAAATATCATATATTCGCACCATTTGGTAAGAAATGAGTTGACACAAGCACAAGAAAGTGTGTACAAGCATCTTGCCAAACTGTCCATAAAGTAAAAGATGGGGTTTTTTTTTACGTCATTCGTCGCACACTTCTAAAGAAGTAACTAAGTAAGAGACTAGGGCATTCCGCATTTATCATTTACAGTACTTTTTAAAGTTAGAGCAATTTGTGCTGGTTTACAATTTCCGATTGACTTATTAGTCCAAATTGGCATAAACGAAAGCAGATAGATACTTAGGGGAATGTTGTTTACAATTTGGGTGGCGTCAGTATAACCTTTTCACCACTTGAGTGGCGGTGCCTATGCAATTGAGGATACATTATCCCTATGTTCCTGTTAGCGCATTTACTATTATCATTACTATTCCTACACCGATGAGAGGTATGTTTGGCAAAAATAGATGGTGCTGGTGCTGAAAAAGATTATAAAATGAGATTATTTTTATGTAAGCTACATGAAGTAACCTTTTATTTTCAGGATTATGAAAGATAATTTTTTTAATAATCTCTTATAAGTTATGTCTGCCAAACAAATTAGGTAGCTTATTTTTTGAAAAAATAAACATAATCTCTCCATAATCTCATGTGCCAAAAATAGCCGAGATCCCCTGGCCTTGATAGAGTCGTCTCCCCCATGACCACCTCCACAACCATTCTACCTGACCAATAACATCAACCACTCTCCATTCCACATGTGAAACTGCTCACCAGGCACTAAACTATGACATACATTTGCATACTTTATGGACTATAGTGCACAGACAACGTTGAGTGACCTATGTGGCATGTTTGAGAAGCTTAATTCTTGTTGTGTGAGATTGGTCCAGGCAAATATCACAAGAACATATACTATGATCTTACTAAAATAATGAAAGCTTGTAGATAGATAAAAGTTCAAGGGTACAGCTTAAGATGGCAATCAAGTCACATCCATTTCAAAAAAAAAAAAAAAAGGCAATTTTACAAAGAAAGGGAAATGCCGACCTTTTCTGCTGCATCTCTAAGCTTTTTCGCAGCCATTGAAGGAAGAAATGAATGTGGTAACAACACAGAGTTGCGGTTATTCCGATCCTTACATTCCATAAGCCTGAATGATTATGGTCATTAATACCCACACACAACTGTTGGAAAATTTAGTGCACTTGTGGGATTAGTTCACACCTTGTAATGGGTTAGGAGGTACGGAGTGTACACCCATAAGGTCCATGAACACCCTGACTCTTATAGTGGTTTGTATTGGTAGTACTTGTGAAAGTACTGCTTGGTGAAAGTACTTGCTTGTGGAAAGTTGCTTGTGGTTTCCATCGATAGCGTGTTTCCACCGATAGGCGTTTCCACCGGTGGTGTATCCACCGATAGTGCTATGAAAGTACCGATAAGCGGTGTTTCCATGATAGTCGTACTTCCACCTGCAAGTGAAAGTATGCTAGTGGAAAGTAATCGCTTATGGAAAGTACCGCTAAATGGCGTTACAACTTCTTTATGACCACGTTTAATTGGTCATGTAACCACTAACGGCTATAATGGGGATAATTATGAGGCTATTAATGGGCGATTAATACTCATAATTCCATTGGAATAGCTCAAGAGTAACCTCCTATATATAGGAGATCTGAACATGCATGAAGAACACACGAAAACGTAAACACTTATTAGCGAAAGGGTTATAGAATTGTGCCTAATTCTCTAACTGCATTTGGTCTTATCCCAAGTAGATATTTGTGATACCCAGGCATTAGGGTCGAATAGTTTACTTTGGAAAGTGATCACACGATTCCAATTGATATCCGGTAACCACCTAGTGGTATTGCTACTGTCATTGATTGTCTTAACCCTGTTCTGAGACATACCCACCAACAACAACACGAATAAAGAATAAATTCAAAACACACCTACAACCTAAACGCAACATTTTCTTCATTATTTTAGTGTGCTTATACCATGACAGATGGCTTGCAGTTCAATTAATAAACAAAATTTTCGAGTACTGACTTCTTTCTTTTAAATCTGCCCGACTAACTCCTTCAACATGGGCAACTTTCTTATTTTTATAAGTGCTTATTAGCTTAAAGATGCCAACTTTCTCATTTTGAAGTGTTTATCAGCTTAAACATGCTACCTTTACTTTTAAGTGCTTATTTTCGGTGTAGATAAGAAAATAAGCGTTATATCAAAACACTTAAAACCGCTTATTTGCTTAAATATGCAAACTTTCTCAATTTGAAGCGCTCAGTCGCTTTCAGGTGCCACCTTTCTTATTTTTAAGTGCTTGTTTGCTTTTTTTAGTACTTCTTTCACTGGATAAGAAAATTAGGAGTTTCTTTACAACACCTATAAAACTGCTTATATGCTTTAAACAATCAACAAGTACCAAGCTTGTTCCTGTAACTAATTTCAGTGAATAAGCAAATACAATCACTTAGGGGGTGTTTGTTTATGCTTATTTGCGGGCTTATGAGCTTATTTGATTTCGACTTATAATTCATACATTTTGAGACTTATGGGCTTATATAAGTTTATTACTCTCATAACTACCTTACATTATAAGTCTCAAAATAAGTTAGAAATTAAAGTCCGAGCTTATAAAATACTAGTTGGATACCCGCGCACAGCGGCGGCGATAAATATAGTTATATAATAAATATAGTAAATGAATTGCTAACCCAACTCTCCTCGCAATTCCCTGCCCGCTTAGTGAATTCATTTCACAACACTCCAAATGTATATGTGTTAGTTGTATGTGTTTGTTTGGGTTTTCCGTATCTTTCCCGTGATATCATTATTCCCGCATATAAAAAGACCTTCACAATCTCTTACCCGTCAAACACTTTCCCAAAAGTAAATGATTTTGATAAATAAAGTTTGTATTGATTGAAATAAAGGTTAAAGTTATAAAAATTTGAATCAAAATAAAATAAACCTACTAAAAATGTAAAAACTAAAAACTCATAAAAATATATTAAAATAGATGTTGAATTAAAGAGCACAAAATTTTAAAAAATATGGTGAAATTAGATCATAAAAAAATTAAACGAATTAAAAGATATTTAAATTTAAAAATAAAGTTGATTAATTAGTTGTACACGTGTCACCCCATTATTGGAGCTCCTTATTTTAGTTTGTTAGAGCTCCTCATTTTTTGTTATTTTTTAGTTAGAGAAGTGACACATGTCACTCAATGATTGGAGCTCCTTATCTTAATTTTTTATGGAGCCCACAACTTAAATGCTTTATATAGTAGTATAGATAAACCGAATATGAGCCCACAAATAAGCTTAAACAAACACCCCTTTAAACAACCAAATCCCAAGCACCCTCTAAATAAATAAAAGAATATTTCAAATGACATTAATAATTGGGATAATGGCCTATAAATATATCTACTTGAGTACTTGTAATCGTATCCTTTTATATGTATTGAATTATTATATTTTTCTATTCTATGTACCTAAGTTGCATTTTGCGTCACTTGGGTGTATTTTCTGACTTTTTTGCCTCTCTCGGGTAATAAGAGTGTTCATAAACTGAATGACAAAAAAGTCACAAAATACACGCAAATGACGCAAAATGCAAGTTGGATACATAGAATAGCAAACTTTAATAAATCTACCTTTGTAAAAAGATAGACTCTTGATGACCAAGACCAGCACATGTGTGACAATGTCTACCAGGACAATTAATTCTATTACCCCAATATAAAAACTCGTCATTGTTATTCAAATGCGAGGATGTTCCATTGTTTGAGATTAGTGTGGAATAAAAGTATATGATTGTGATTAATGTGATTAACAAGATTGGTTTTGTTCTTGATGAGGATTTTAAGATCCGCATTGGTAATAGAGTTTATGCAACCTTTTTTTAGGTTGAGAGACATGTATACATTAGCCACTTAATTGAGAGAGTGGTGTACTGGTGTTTATGTGGACTTTTCCAATAAGATGAAAAAGTGTTTGGGCCCACTTTTTAAGTGAAAAAGAAAAGTCTAAGGCTGCACACAGTCGTGACTTGGGTCATCGACTGTCATATCAGCTTTCTCTCTTCGATGACCAGACACGATCAAATTGCCACAGTCAATGACCGAGTCATTTTTTTTTTTTTAAATAAAACGGTAACAAGTGTTTTGGAATTTTGTAATGTATAAAGTCGGTCGAAAAAATGACCGATTCTTGTTTTTCCAAGCCTTCGACGGATTCTTGACCAACAAGCCACAAAGGCCACGACTGATATAAATATCGGTCGAGTAAGGAGACCAACTGATATTTTCGAGTCCACTGTGACAAGCCTAAGAGGGTGTATGGGATTGTTTGATTTTTGAGATTTAATTTAAATGACTTGTTACTTTTATATTTAACCTAAAACTTTATAAAAATAAATTTAAGAGTTAATTGCATTTTTGGTCCTTGTGGTTTGGCCAAATTGCATGTTTGGTCCTCAAAACTTTAAAAGTGCAGCGATAGTCTTTATTTTGAAGTTTGGATTGCATTTTTGGTCCATGGATAAAGTTAAATGACTAAAATACCCTTTGTCTTCTTCAGAAAAAGACAAGGGTAATTTGGTCATTTCACACCGATAAAGACCAAAAATGCAACCCAAACTTTAAAATGAGGACTATCGTTGCACTTTCAAAGTTTTGAAGACCAAATATGCAATTTGGCCAAACCACAAGGACCAAAAATGCAATTAACTCTAAATTTAATTGAAAAACTATAACAAAAAAGTTTTTTGTACCAATATGTTTGCGTTTTAACGAAATAAGCAAATCCAAACACTAGCTCCAAAAACACTTATTTCTAACCAACTTATAAGTATTTATTTTTAAGCAAAAGCAAAAGCAAAAAAAAAATGGGAAATGACAAAAAAATGCATCAAACTTGACACTTGTTATGATTGTGTGTAGCCAACTTTTTTTTTTCATTATAACACAAACTTTTTGAATTTTTGTTATTGTATATACGATTTCCAACGTGTCACAACACGTGGGCTGCCAACTCATCTGGGTGTTACACGTGGACTGCCAACTCATTTACTCACTATTACTTTTTAGGGATAATAACAAAAAAATGTATCGAACTTGACCACTTTTGTCATTGTAACACAAACCTTTTGAATTTGTGTTAATGTATGTATCCAGTCAATCTAAACTTGGCATCGTTAGTGTAACAATTCGCATTTTCGAGAATTTACTATTCACTTTTACTATTCACTTTCACTATTCATCCCGAAATTTTTATTTCACATTCTCGTGGGATAAATTATTTTAGTAATGACCTGAGAGTTCGACAATCGTTAGATCATTTTCACAAAAGTTATTAAGAAAACATCGTTTTAAAGCTTCATTTTGGTCGGAACACCATTTTAACATCCCGCGCTAACGAAAACCGTCTCTGACAATTTTCCCCGCATGAGATAAATTTTTAGATCACTCATGATTAATTTGAGAATTTTTAAGACTTATTTTTATGTTTCCAAATAAAACCCTGCGCTGTACGAAAGTAAACTTACGTTTTAAACAATTCTACTTACATCCAGACTTAACGATTCCTGCACTGTATTTCCTAAGATGATTAGACACTTTTTATATTTTTGGAAAAGTCAAACATATTTCCCTCCTCCTTTGACCATAAATAAATTAACCTTGTACGTTCTACGTTTTTGCTTAAATCGCGTAACTTTTAAACTTCACGTATAACTGTTAAGTTATCCCACGTACGACGAAAACCAAAGTTTGACATCTCATATCACTTTTAGACTAATTTTAGTCAACTCTAAATAAATTCACGATCATTTTCCTGAAATTTCGTTCTTTTCCGATAAACTGCGAATTACGCGTTTTTGACCCGTATTTCCAGCTTTAGGCAGCGTTTTTGCACCCAATAAGACTTATCACTCATTTTATATTTTTAGATGGATTATAATGATGAGTTTAATCATTCCTATAAGTTTCATATTTTTACGATACCCGATTTTACGTTTCATGAATTAAATACTTACCGTTAGCGATTTTCGGGACTAAAACTCACTCCGTAAACACAAGATGAAAAATCAAAACTCTTAACCTCCTCATGAGACTTCTCAAGGAAGCCTCCTAGACACATGGTTTGATCATGGCCATTCATTCCTAAGATCTTGCCAAGTATATAACTTAACCATGGTTAGTTTTTAACCTAATATGTAGTTAACTATTTTTCTCATCCTATAAATACCAAGCTAAAACTTCATAAATTCTTGCACCACCCCTTCTTATCATCTAAAGTCCTAAACCTAAGGCATTTCTTATAGATCTTGTAAGAACATTCATGTGTTCTTGAAGAAAACTAGCGTTTGATCTTCGTTCTTGGAAGTTTTCAAGAAAGAGTCGTTATAATCTTCAAATATCTTCAAGTCTCCAAAAAGACGTCGTTATAATCTTCTTTTCTTCTTCGGGTTCTCAAGAAGGCGTTGTTATAATCTTCTAATAGCCGTGGGTTTTCGAAGATTGCAAAGTCTACGTCGAAGCTCCGTTAATATTTTATTTTTCCATAATACTCAAGCATTCTATTTTAAGGTAAGTATATATAACTCAAACTTATTTAAATACTTATAAACTTTGTTAGTTTATTTATCGTATTTATAAACTCTTACTATATCATATAATCAAAATACATGTTTTACGTATTGAACACTACAACACTAGGGAACTTCATGTGAGGGGTTCATTTGGGTAAACGGATCGACGAGCTGCTGGATTTACGATTTAAAGTGTCCTAGCTCCTCGAACGTTCTTGCATGACCTCTCAATTATGATGACCCGAACGTAGTAATGAGATATACAAACTAAAACCATTTCTATAAACAAACATACAAATACTACGTCATGATCAATATAATGCCATATATAGGCTCGTTCATGTTTTCTTAGGCATTATTCCAAACCTAAGAGTTGACATCATATTCTAGGTTATACGTAGAGACTTCCAGGCTTATCCATCGACTCCGTTATACTTTGTGATATCATTTTTAAGGTGAGTTTGTAGCCCCACTTTTACTCATTTAATTACTTTATAAACTCTTTGGGGGAGATACATGCTCAACTATTTTCATTTACTTTCACAAGTACTCTAAACTTTTAAGGATTATCGTGAGTTCTTAGCCCCGTTTTTATACTCGTTTGAAACTTTTGGGGGAGATACATGCTCAACTACTTGCTTTTACTTTTACAAATACTCAAAACATTATACTTGATTGCATTATACATGATTGCATTATACTTGATTGCATTATACTTAATTGCGTTATACTTGATTGTGTTATACTTAAGTTTGAAAGTCCCCTTGTTCGGATGATAAGTCTCCCAACATACACGGAGCAGATGATAAGTCTCCCAACATACACGGAGCAGTCCCCTCGTTCGGATGATAAGTCTCCCAACATACACGGGCAGATCCCTCGTAAATTTGATAAGTCTCCCAACATAAACGGAGCAGTCCAACTTGAAAGTCTCCCTTATCGACGGAGCAACACTAAGTGCAATAATGTGAACTATTATGACTGTATGTGTGCTTGACTATAAAATGTACTATATTTTAGCAGTGGGTTGTAAACACACAGGTTGCAAGTTTTGTATGGGCGGAACTTGGAACTGAGTGGATTTACAATGCCTTTGCTGTGTGAACATTCTTTAAAGGCTTTACATGTTAAACAAACTCTATGAACTCACCAACCATTGCGTTGACACTTTTTAGCATGTTTATCTCATGTCATAAAGCGATAGCTAGAGTTTGAAGCATAGAGTCGCACGACATATTTTGAAGACTTACGCTTTTATCATTTACCATTCGAAACATTTTGTAAACATTTATATATTATACCTTGGGACCTCATTGTTTGTAACTCTGATTTCGTTAATCGAATGGTAAATTTTCAAAACGTCTCATTTAGAGGTCGTTTTCTATAACTTGTACTTTGTATTATGAAGTAGCAACCCAATGACACAATCTTCCGCTGCGGTATTTTGGGGGTGTTACAGTTAGTCCTTTATACTAACGGCCGTTAGCACATAACTTAAAATTTCGTTTTCTTACGTTTTCATCCTTTTTTATACGTTTTCATTTGTTTACTTACGTTTTCATTCGTTTTTATACATTTTCGTCCATTTTCTTACGTTTTCGTCCGTTTTTATACTTTTTCGCCGATTTTCTTACGTTTTCATCCGTTTTTATATGCTTTCATCCGTGTAAAATCAAACAAAGACGTCTAACAAACAGACGAAAACATGTAAAATCAAATGAAAACGTGTAAAAACGGACGAAAACGTGGAAAATCAGACGAAAGCCTGGAAAATCGGACGAAAACGTGTAAAAACGGACGAAAAAGTATAAAGGACTAATGTTGCATTAATAAAATAAACGGTCGTGTGTAGCTATAAAAACGGATGAAAGCATATAAAAACGGATGAAAACGTACAAAAACGTAAAAAATTGGCGAAAACGTATAAAAATGGACGAAAACGTATAAAAACATAAAAAAATGAACGAAAATGTATAAAAACGGATGAAAACGTAAGAAAACAAACGAAAACATATAAAAAGGGATGAAAACGTAATTTTTTTTTAAGTTATGTGCTAACGGCCGTTAGTATAAAGGACTAACGATGCCATGTTTAGATTGACTGGATACATACATTAACACAAATTCAAAAGGTTTGTGTTACAATGACAAAAGTGATCAAGTTCGATACATTTTTTTGTTATTATCCCTAAAAAGTAATAGTGGGTAAATGAGTTGGCAGTCCACGTGTAACACCCGGATGAGTTGGCAGTACACGTGTTGTGACACGTTGAAAATCGTACATACAATAACAAAAATTCAAAAGGTTTGTGTTACAATGAAAAAAAAATAGTTGGCTACATACAATCACAAAAGGTGTCAAGTCGATGCGTTTTTTTGTCATTTTCCCAAATAAAAAATAAGCAATCCCAAACACTTTTTAAATCTGGATAAATAAGAAAGCAAATTATAGTATACAAAAGAAGCCAAAATGAAACCAACTGTAGTTATGTTAACGAGGGCGTTTTGGGAATGCATTTAAGGGCTTATTAGCTTCTATGCACTTTTGAATGTAGAAACGTAAAGTGCTTACTTTTGGCTTAAATAAGCACTTGTTTGTAAACACGTGCAGAGGTGAAATTTCTTAAAGGTAAGCATTAAAACAAAAATGCAATCCCAACACACCCCAACCTTTAAGGAAACATATCTTTTCATACTTTGGTAGGTATTTGGGCACAACATATGCCAGTAACGCACCAAAGTATATGTGTCATCTTCTCATTGGTTTAGAAATTAAATGCGGTGCTCAAAAATAAAGATTCTAGCTTTTTTAAATATATATGATGCGCAAAATATGTCCATTGCACACCAAAACTGACGTGTCATCTCCTAATTCGTTAATAAATCAAATATGATGCTCCATTGTAGGCCATTTTAGCATATTAAGTATTTCGTGCGCAAAATACAGCACGCACGCACTAAAATAGACAAAAATTAAAATATGGTTAAAATACAACCTTTTATGAAAGTATGCTACAAAATATGCTTATATTTAAAATTATCACTTTAATTAATGCAAATTATTAAGAAAATATTATAGCTTTCTTAAACACATTTTAAAATATTATAGTTTTTTTAAACACACCTTACACAAAAAAATATTGACATGTCCACGAAAGATAATGTCATTCTTAACTAACAATTTAAATGATAAGAGAAATGATAGGGGGCCTAAACTTAGGCTTAATTTTAGGCCTAAAACCAAGGCATCATCCTAATAGTTGTAAAAATAAGTTGATATTGTCTACAAAGATCAAGATGATGTCATTTAGTTTTAGACCTAAAATTAAGCATAAGTTTAAGTCTTTCTATCATTTCTCAAATGATAATGTAAGTTCTTAAAGAAATGATCCAATTTGTTTTAAACACCATACAAAAAAATTGTTGAAAAATTTAGTGCACTTGTGGGATTAGTTCACACCTTATGATGGGTTAGGAGGTACGGAGTGTACACCCATAAGGTCCATGAACACCCCGACTCTAATAGTGGTTTGTGTTAGTAGTAGTGCTTGGTGAAAGTACTGTTGTGGTTACCTCTGATTATCAGTGTTTCCACTAAAGCAGTACTTCCACAGGATCAGTTTCCACTGAAGTGGTGTTTCACTGAAGTAGTGTTTACACTGAAGCAGTGGTGTTTCCACTGAAGCAGTGTAACCACTGATAGCACTATGATAGTACTAATGTAAGTACTGATAAATGGCTGTTACAACTGCATTATGACCACGTTTAATTGGTCATGTAACCAATAACGGCTATAATGGGGATAATTATGAGGCTATTAATGGGCCGATTAATACTCATAATTCCATTGGAATAGTTCAAGAGTAACCTCCTATAAATAGGAGATCTGATTATGCATGAAGATATATACAGAAAACACTAAACACTTATCAGCGAAAGGGTTATAGAATTGTGCCTAATTCTCTAACTGCATTTGGTTTTATCCCAAGTAGATATTCGTGATACCCGGGCATTAGGGTCGAATAGTTTACTTTGGAAAGTGATCACACGATTCCAAGTGATATCCGGTAACCAACTGGTGGTATCTGTTACTGCGACCGTTTGTTTGTTTCTCACGGTTGAGCATTCTGGCGAAGTTGATTATCTTACCCTGCTGACACACCACCAACAATCAAAGTAAACTATTCTGTGATAATCAATGGCTAATGCTGCAATGAAACACATGGCTTCAAACTTTGCTAAGCTGGATAAGTTTGAAGGGGTGGACTTTGGAGGTGGCAAAGAAGATGCACTTCTTGCTGTCAAGCATGAGTGTGGTGTATGTGCTAACCACTCCTATTCCTGATGATGGTGATGATGCTACTGTGGAGCAGATCAGGAGAAGGAGCAAATGGGAGAATGATGACTACATATGCAGAGGTCTTATTCTCAATGCTTTTGTGATCACCACTGACCTGTCTGATTCTACCCTGTGGCATGCAAGACTTGGCCATGTACACTATAAAAGAATGCAAGATATGTCTAAGGATGGGTTGATCCCAGCTTTTGACATGGACACTGAAAAGTGTAAAACTTGCATGTTGACCAAGATAACCAAGAAACCTTTTCAGGGTGTTAGTTGTGAGACTTAGGTCTTGGAGCTAATTCACAGTGACCTGTGTGATTTGCATGCCACTCCTTCTTTGGGGAATAAGAAGTACTTTGTGACATTTATTGATGATGCTTCTAGATTTTGTTATGTCTATTTGTTACATACCAAGGATGAAGCATTAGATAAATTCAAAGTGTTTAAAACTGAAGTTGAATTACAACTTGGGTCTTTGATCAAAAGATTAAGGACTGATAGGGGAGGTGAGTACATGGATACTCTGTATTTTCAGTCTGTTGGTATAATCCATGAAACTATTGCCCCTTATACTCCTCAGCAAAATGGTATTTCGAAAGGAAAAACAGGTGCTGAATGAGATGGTTAATTCCATGTTGTCCTATTCAGATGAATCAAGGGTTCGGGGTGAAGCTATGTTAACAACTTGCTATTTATTAAATAGGGTTCCCAACAAAAGGAACAAGGTTACCCCTTATGAACTCTGGACTAAAAGGAAACTTAACCTGAACTATCTCGGGTGCGGGTTGTAGGGCTGTTGTAAGACTCCCCGATCCAAAGCAAAAGACTTTGGGTGAAAGAGGCATTGACTGCATCTTTGTTGGATATGCTGAGCATTCCAAGGCTTATAGGTTCTATGTTATTGAACCTAATGAATATGTTTCAGTTAACTCCATAATTGAATCAAGGGATGCAAAATTTGATGAGAATAGATTCTCATCAGTCCCTAGACCAAGTATGAGGATTCCTAATGGAACTCATGACACTGGTGTATCAGAGGTCCCTGATGAGGTTGTGGTTCAACAACCTGAACCTGAGCTTAGAAAAAGCAAAAGGGTCAGAACTCCAAAGACATTTGGACCTGAGTTTCAACTATACTTAGTTGAAGGAACAAGGGATGAGGTCTCAGACCAATACTCCTATTGCTTCATTGTTGAGGATGATCCCAAAACATTTGAAGAAGCAATGAAGTCCCAGGACATTGCTTTCTGGAAAGAAGCAATCAATGATGAGATGGATTCCATCATGGGCAACAACACTTGGGTGTTGGTTGATCTACCACCTGGTTGCAAACCTTTGGGTTGTAAATGGATTTTCAAGAAGAAAATGAAGGTAGATGGAACTATTGAAAAGTTCAAGGCTAGACTAGTCATTCAGGCTTTAAACAAAAGTCAGGGATAGACTATTTTGATACTTATGCCCCTGGCTCGTATCGTACCATAAGACTGCGATTGCTATGGCATCTATTCACAATCGATTATTCATCGGATGGATGTGAAACGACTTTCTTGAATGGTGAATTGGAAGAGGAGGTTTATATGAACCAACCTCCGGGCTTCATCATGCCTGGCAATGAAAACAAGGTGTGTAAACTGATTAAGTCTCTTTATGGACTTAAGCGGGCACCTAAGCAATGGCATCAAAAATTTGATGAAGTGGTTTTGTCTAGTGGTTATGTTCTTAACCAAGTTGACAAATGTGTATATAGCAAATTTGATGAATCTCGTAAAGGAGTCATCATTTGTCTATATGTTGATGACATGTTGATCTTTGGCACTGACCAAAATCAGGTTGACCTGACAAAGGAATTCTTGTCATCAAGGTTCTCCATGAAGGACATGGGGAGGTGATGTTATCCTAGGTATAAGGATTAAACATGAAAGTAAAAGAATTTCTATCTCTCATTATATTGAGAAGGTACTGAGGAAATTCAATTACTTTGATTGTACTCCGGTGAGTACACCTATGGATACTTGTGAGAAGCTAATGCCTAATAAAGGTAAGGTTTGTATCTCAACTTGAGTATTCCAGGGTAATTGGTGCTTGGCGTATGCCATGACTTGTACAAGACCCGATATTGGTTTTGCGATTGGGAAAATTGAGCGGTATACTAGTAATCCTAGTTCTCATCACGGCAAGCGTTCGAGGGTATGAAGTATTTGAAGAGAACTATGGATTATAGTCTCTCATATATTGGTTACCCATCAGTGTTGGAAGGTTACATTGATGCAAGTTGGATCGATAACAAGACAATTCGCCTACCGGTGGTGGGTATTCCTACTTGGTGGAGGTGCAATTTCTTGGGCATCCAAGAAACAAACTTGCATCACTAGTTCAACAATGGAATCTGAATTTGTGGCTCTAGCATTGTAAAGAAGTTGAATGGTTGAAAAACTTGCTTCTTGAGATTCCATTGTGGCCTAAACCTATAGCACCTATTTCTATCCGGTGTGATAGTGCAGCTACATTGGCTAAGGCTTATAGCCGGATGTACAATGGTAAGTCTAGACACTTAGGTGTCAGACATAGCATGATTCGTGAGCTTATCATGAATAGGGTGGTATCTATAGAGTTTGTGAGATCTCAACAACTTATCTCGATCACTTGACGAAGGGTCTGGCTAGAGACTTGGTTATAAAGTCTGCTAAAGGGATGGGTTTAAGTTCAACTTAGTCACTGAATGCTAGGACACCCAACTCCCTCCTAAGGAAACTTGGGAGCTGAGTTCAATGTGGAAAGCTGAACATTCAGTGGACTGGAGCACATGTTTTAATTTACATCCCAAGGTTGTGCTCAGAACCTGCTGAAAGGAGGATGAAGTCTTCACTTCTTAATGGTTAATTATCTTTGAAAAAGTGCTTGGCAAGAGCATGAATAAAGAGGAACCACCTATGTAAATGTTGAAGTTTTGCCGCTTCAAGAAGCTTTTGGACTTTTAGCTTTTATAACATTTATGAATTTGGATATGGACACATGGCTTGTATAGTGTCAGGAGCTGATAAGTGTTTGCAAACTTGTGTGTATTTTATCTTCAGGTATTCAAATGGGTTGAAGGGTTCAATTCTTAGAACACCCTAATTCTCGAATATTTGAACGTGTAATTTGCTAAGATGGAAATTCAATCCTCATGACATTTTCATTTATGCACATGTTTTGCTTGATGTTTGTTTTCATGCAAAGGAAGTGAACTAAATTTGGGGAGGATTGTTGGAAAATTTAGTGCACTTGTGGGATTAGTTCACACCTTGTAATGGGTTAGGAGGTACGGAGTGTACACCCATAAGGTCCATGAACACCCCGACTCTAATAGTGGTTTGTGTTAGTAGTAGTGCTTGGTGAAAGTACTGTTGTGGTTACCACTGATTATTAGTGTTTCCAACTGGCAAGTACTTCCACAGGATCGGTGTTTCCACCGAAGTGGCGTTTCCGAAGTGGTGTTTCATGAAGTAGTGTTTACATCGAAACAATGGTGTTTCCAGGCAAGTGTAACCACGATAGCACTATGATAGTACTAATGTAAGTGCGATAAATGGCGAGTTACAACTGCATTATGACCACGTTTAATTGGTCATGTAACCACTAACGGCTATAATGGGGATAATTATGAGGCTATTAATGGGCCGATTAATACTCATAATTCCATTGGAATAGTTCAAGAGTAACCTCCTATAAATAGGAGATCTGATTATGCATGAAGATATATACATAAAACACTAAACACTTATCAGCGAAAGGGTTATAGAATTGTGCCTAATTCTCTAACTGCATTTGGTCTTATCCCAAGTAGATATTCGTGATACCCATGCATTAGGGTCCGAATAGTTTACTTTGGAAAGTGATCACACGATTCCAAGTGATATTCGGTAACCACCTGGTGGTATCTGTTAGTGCTGACCGTTTGTTTGTTTCTGCTGAACAGTTGAGCATTTCTGCTGAAGTTGATTATCTTACCCTGCTGCTGCTGCTGGGACACACCCACCAACAAAAATGTTTTCTAATTCCTGAAGTTAGTTAAATTAAAAGTTCTTACTTCTTACAATCTGTAAAGTTAGTATTACAAAAAAGTGAAAAACTTATAATAGAAAAAAAATACATTTCTACTCGTGATTTTTAACTAGAGGGTACCCGTCACCGCATCGTTGATTTACCCTTTCTACTTTCATATTAGGAAAAGTCAAATTTAAAATTCAAATATAGTACTGTAGTAAACAAAACCAAACAGTTGACTTTATAGTAGTCAAACCTTAAACTAGTACGGTATCAACTTTTAACCAACAAACCAAAGAACAACAACAATTCCTAGTTACCAACAATCCCATGTTGTCCAAAACAAAATCATTATCAAACATAATCAATGTCACTCACAAATCCAACATATTTATAGATGACGTCACTTACACAAAACTAATCCAATCATCCATAAACTCAGCCTCTTCATTACATGGCAAATTAGCACAATCACACATTATCAAAATGGGTCATAACCCATCTGTATTTTTAACCAATACCCTTATGAACATGTACTTAAAATGTGGTGAATTTGGGTGTGTACACAAGGTGTTTGATGAAATGTCTGACCGAAATGTGGTTTCTTGGAATATGTTGATTTCGGGGTATGCGAAGATGGGGAGGTATGAGTATGCGAAAAGGGTGTTTCGTGAGGCGAGAGGTATGGATGTTGGGTTTAGTAAGTTTACGTATGGGAGTGTTTTGAGTGTGTGTGGGAAGACGGGTGATTTGGAGTTGGGGAGGGTGGTGCATGGGATGATTGTTGTGAGTGGTGTTGGTTTGGGTGTGGATGTGGATGGGGATGCGTTTTTGAGTAATTCGCTTGTTGGGATGTATTCTAAGTGTGGGAGAGTGGATATGGCGCGGGTTGTGTTTGAGAAATGTGGTGAGTTGGATGGGTTGGATGAGGTGTCGTGGAACTCGATGGTTGCTGGCTATGTTAAAGGTGGTTTGTATGATGAGATGTTGCGAGTTTTGGTGAAAATGCATCAGTGTGGGATGTTTAGTAGCTATGTGTTGGGGAGTGTTCTTAATGCGTGTTGTAGGAGTTTTGGTGATTCTTTGATATGGGGAAAGTTACTGCATTCGTGTTCGGTGAAACTTGGTTGGGATCTTGATGTTGTTGTTGGGACTGCGTTGCTTGATATGTATGCTAAAGTTGGGGATCTAAATGATGCAATTTCGGTTTTTGGTGTTCTTCGTGACAAAAACGTTGTTATGTATAATGCAATGATTTCCGGGCTGCTTCGTGGGGCGTATATTAGTGATGATGGTCTTAAAAAGACGTTGAATCTTTTTCTTGATATGCAAAGGGATGGGCTAAAACCTACAGAGTTTACATTTTCATCGATGATTAAATCTTGTATTGCTTATAAAGATTTGGAATATGGGAAACAAATTCATGCACATGTTTGCAAGAATAATCTTCAATTTGATGAATACATTGGAAGTGCTCTTATTGATTTATACTCTTTATGGGGATTAATGACTGATTCATTAAGATGTTTTAATTCAACTAAAAAACAAGATATAGTAATATGGACATCTGTGATTGTGGGCCATGCTCAAAATGGTGAATTCGAGCGGGCGTTGGTTCTATTTTGTGAACTTCTTAAATATGAATTGAAACCAGATGAGTTCACAGTTTCAACTGTTTTAAGTGCTTCTGCTAATCTCGGTGGGGTCCGGTGTGGTGAGCAGATTCAGAGTTATTCAGTTAAAAGTGGTAATGTAAAATCGAGCATGGTTGTAAATTCTTTGATATATATGTACGCGAAGTCAGGTGACATAGATTCTGCAAATCAGGCGTTTGATTTAGCTGATAAATCTGATGTAGTGTCGTGGAGTGTGATGATATGTAGTACCGCACATCATGGATGTGCGAAAGAAGCTGTGGCCCTCTTTGACTTGATGATAAGTATGGGGATCACACCAAATGATGTGGCCTTTCTTGGTGTTCTTACTGCGTGTAGTCATGGGGGGCTTGTTGAGAAAGGTCTCAGGTAACCATTTCGCTTTGTTTGTGTTCTTACTGCGTGTAGTTATTATGTTACCATAAAGCAAAACTTTGAACTTTGACACTTTTTCCTTCTTAAGATAGAAATTTGAATAAAGTTATTTTCTTATAAACAGCCGTTAGAGATAAACCACAACCCTAATCAACCCATTCATAAGTAAATGGGTCAAATTTGCTACCTCTACTTCATTATGTGTTTTATTGTGATTGAAACCACTAACTATGTTACCGATCAACAGATATTATGAAACTATGAAGAGGGGCTATAATATTACACCAACAGAAAAACACTGTGCGTGTATAGTAGACCTATATGGGCGTGCTGGAAGACTAATTGATGCTAAAAATTTCATTATGAATTCGAGCTTTAGCCATGCTCCTGTAATGTGGCGGTCCCTACTAAGTTCTTGCAGGATTCACAAGAACATGGATATCGGAAAACAAGTAGCCGAAAGATTAATTGAGCTCGACCCTCAATCATCTTCATCTTACGTGCTTCTTTACAACATCTACAATGATGCTAAAATGGAACCACAAGCTACAAAAATAAGAGACTTGATGACTAACCGAAGGATCAAGAAAGAACCGGGATTAAGTTGGATTGAAGTTGGAAATAGAGTTCATTCATTTTTAGTTGGTGATAAGTCACACCCTCAAAGTGAAATTATATATGAGAAAATAGATGACATGTTGCATAAAATTAAGAAGTTTGGTTATGTTGATGAAAGATTAACGGTGAATCATCACAGTGAAAAGTTAGCAGTGACTCTTGGTTTGCTCAGTTTACCTTTATCTGCTCCTGTGAGAGTTATGAAGAACCTGAGAGTATGTCAAGATTGTCATAATGTTATGAAGTTGATCTCAAAGGTTGAAAAGCGAGAAATAATTTTAAGAGACCCCATTCGGTTTCATCGGTTTAGAGATGGAATTTGTACTTGTGGGGACTACTGGTAAAAATTTTAGCACTTAAGAGCTGCAAATGATGTACAGAAATGGATTCCATTATAAAGAAATGAAAGAATGATAAGTGGCGGAAAGACTCCCAACATCAAACTATGTTGTCAAATCGTCAGGAGTTATGTAGCAACTGAGCTGCCCACAAAAAGGCTCGTCTTTACAGGTTTATATACAGAAATTTGGTTCTGTTTTATTTATCCAAGCTAAAGATTGTTCCTCGTCCTTAGCTTGCGCAGACAGCTAGACATTATGTGAACAGCTAATATCATAATATGTATACGGACTGGTTCGATATAATTAGCTCTATGGATCTCTAAGACTAACAAGCGCTACACCAATAATACTCCTTCTGAGGTTTTATATACACGCTATAACAAAAAGGCGACTCAATATTTTAGCGAGAGTTGCTTATTCTTTTTACTTATGTACATGTTATACTTCACTTAGGCCTTGACGTATTTTTGAGTGAAAAAAGTTTTCCTCTCCAAATAATACCTAATAAGAAAAAGAAAAAGTATTTCTAGAACAAAGAAATTGCACAAATTAAACCAAGAGTAGTATTTGGCGCATTATTTCACAGCAAATAGAAAGACAACAGGTGTCAGTCCATCATTGGATCACAAGAACCACAAAAGACAAAACCTGATGTTGTACATTGCTGTAAAAGAATCTCTTTCAATTATTTTCTATATATATTTATCCACCTTGTGACATTTCTAAACCCTGGTTACAAATTTTACTATTTTTGTAGACTCAAACCTCAACAAAAAAGGGTTTTATTCTTTTTTACCAACCATCATTTTCAGTTGACTGTAAGAAACCCTTCTTCATTTTCATAAACAAAATACATATGTTTTACTTCACTAAACTTTTTTGTTGTTGCATTAATATAGGTAATGATGGAAGGAGGGTCTTTGGGAGCTCTTGAGCAACACAAGCATGAGTTTACAAAGTTAATATTTTCATGGTCTCTGGATGACATTTTTAATGAACATCTCTACAAGTACAAGGTCTTTATTTTTCATTCTTTTGTTATATGAAGTTTGTTAGTTTTTTTTTTTTTTTTTTTTTTTTTTTTTTTTCCCCCTACTGTGATGTACGCTGCCTAACCCGTGGCTGTTTCCGAACTTTTCCTTAGTGATGTTTGAACCCGGGGTCTCTTATGAGACCATGAGACCTTAGAGCCGCCTTACCACTAGATCAACTCAGATAATTTTGTTTGTTTTTTGTATGTTAGCTACAGTTGTTAATATGAAGCATTTATACACATAAGGGCTGTTTGTTTTGTTTTAGCTTATTTTCGAGTTTTCAAGGTTAATTTGTTAGGCTTATTTTCACAAGCCTACTGTGATGTACGCGGCCTAACTGGTATAACTGTGGCCGTTTCCGACTTCCTTAGTGATTTTTGAACCCGGGGTCTCTTATGAGACCATGAGACCTTAGAGCCGCCTTACTACTAGATCAACTCAGATAATTTTGTTTGTTTTGTTTTAGCTTATTTTCGAGCTTTCGAGGTTATTTTGTTAGGCTTATTTTCATAAGCCATTTTTCGCGGCGTATGTTCAAGTTTTAAGTCATAATAAGCTTTTGGTGACTTTTGTGCTGGAACTTTTAAGATATATGCATTATACGGAACACTAAAGCTAGTCTTTTCATATTTTACTGCAGAAAGTTTATAGTTTATATACTTCTATATCTGAGTGTTTAAAATTGTTTTATGTAAGTGCTTATTTGCTTTTTTTTTTTAATGGATAAGCATTTCTGAAAGTTTGAATGAAACTGCTTGTGTGCTTTTATTTTAGTTGTAAAAAAGTACTATGTATATAATAAGCCAAAATAAGCAACCTAGCATCTGCTTATTTTAAAACTAGTTTAGATAAGAAAATTCTTAAAGACCCCCTAAACAAACAAAGATCGTGAAAGTTTCTAAAGTCAAAGTTTGACTTATTTGACCTTGAAGTCAATTATTTCATCTTTTATTTTGGACTGAAAGTTTAACATTGTTTTTCTAAAGTTGTTGATTATTTGTGTTTTGAAAAACAGTTGACATAAACCTGTTAAGATTTCCTCATACTGTAAAAAGGTTTCATGATTGTAGATTCTTTTATCTCATTACTAGGTTAATCGGTGTTATTTCGGTTTAGATAACAAAAATTCATTACATGACTGTTTGTAATGACATTGTTCCATCATTTTGTAGGTGGAGAACATACCACTTACTTTTGAGTCTGAAGAACACTATTTTGGCTCTTTTGTTTATCCTTTGCTAGAGGAAACACGCGCTGATCTAGCTTCCTCCATGGAGATCATGTATAGAGCTCCTTTTGCTGAGATTATATATTTTCACGAGTCCAAATGTGGTGAAAACATGGTCTATGATGTTACTGTTGGTCCTTGGAAGAATCAGTTTAGAGAACGTGGCAAAGACGCTTACCATACTTTACCTGGTGATCTGCTTATATTAGTAGATGGGAAACCTGAATCCGTTTCTGACTTGCAGCGTGTGGGAAGAAAATGGGCTCTTTCATTGGTTAAAAGTAATGAAGATGATAGTGCATCTTTAAAGTTTAAAGTTAAAGCATCAAAACTAACTGAATTTCAAGACGGGATGTTTGTTGTTTTTGTGACGAATATAACAACTCAGAAAAGAATATGGAATTCATTGCATATACATAGAAATCTTAACGTCGTCAAAGACGTTCTTTACTCTCATTCTATGGTAAGTAGTTTGTGTTGGATAAAATTCCCCTTTTGTTTTGTGATGATCTCGTCATTAATTATGGATATGTTGTTTACAGGTTAATGAGAGCTGCAATATATGTTCGACTTGTTATGACAGTACTTTATATCAAAAATACGATCCACATCTTTTGGTTAACCTGAATGAATCCCAAAGGGGGGCAATCATGGCAGCGCTTTGTAAAATGCCATGTTCCCATGTTTCATTTGTGGAACAGATATGGGGACCACCCGGAACAGGGAAAACCATGACAGTTAGTGTTTTACTTTTTTTCCTCATGCAAATGAAGCATAGGACTCTTACATGTGCTCCAACAAATGTGGCTATAGTACAGTTAGCCTCACGTGTGCTAAGCTTGGTAAGAGAATCATTCAAAATTACAACTGCGAGTGATAATTATATCTGTCCAGCTGGAGATGTGGTCTTGTTTGGCCCCAAGGAGAGATTGAATGTTAGTGCTGACATTGAAGAAATGTATCTTGAGCATCGGGTCAAGAGGCTTGTAGAGTGTCTAGGGCCAGTGACTGGTTGGAAGCATTGCATGAGATCTATGATTGATTTATTAGAAAATTGTGTTTCTGAATATCATACTTTTGCGGAAAATGAATTTTACAAAGAGAGACAACTATATGCAGATGAAAAAACTGAAGTCAAAGGAACAAAGTCGGAAGTCAATTCATTCATTGAGTTTGTGCGAGATCGATTTAATTCTTGTGCACCACCACTCAGAAAGTGCATTGTTACATTTTGTACTCATATCCCGAGAAGTTTCACAGGGGAATATAATTTTCAGAATATGATCGCTCTTTTGGATAATTTAAGTTCTTTGGAATCATTGTTGTTTCAAGAGAATCTGGTATCGGAAGAACTTCAAGCCCAGTTCACTTCTAAGCCATTGGAAGATAATCCGTCCTCTATCCTTTCCGTCAGAGCCATGACTCTCTCTGTTCTTAGAACTCTGCAGAAATCTCTTGACAGGCTCACTCTCCCATCTTTTTTAAGCAAATATGCAATTACACAATTTTGTTTCGAAAGAGCCTCTGTTATCTTTTGCACAGCTTCAAGTTCCTATAAGTTGCATGATGTCAATATGGACTCTTTGGATATATTAGTCATAGACGAAGCTGCTCAATTGAAAGAGGCAGAGTCCATCATTCCCCTTCAACTTCCGGGATTGAAGCATGCTATTATAATTGGAGATGAGCACCAATTACCTGCAGTTGTTAATAGCAACGTAAGTTTTTACTTATCTCTATACCTTAAGACTATTGTTTACATTTTCGTTTTTAGCTTTTTTTTTAACAAACTACATGTTTGTGACAGGTTTGTATTGAATCTGGTTTTGGAAGAAGCTTATTTGACCGATTAAGTTCTTTGGGTCATTCTAAGCATCTTCTCAATGTTCAATACAGAATGCATCCTTCCATCAGTCTCTTGCCTAATCTGAAGTTTTATCAAAATCAAATCCTAGATGCACAAAATGTGCTATCTAAGTGTCATGAAAAGAGGTATCTTCCAGGACCAATGTTCGGATCCTATTCATTTATAAATGTTGTTGGTGGAAGAGAAGAAAAAGACGATGATGGAAGAAGCCGGAGAAACATGGTTGAGGTGGCTATTGTGGTTAAAATTGTACAAAAGCTCTATAGAGGTGTGCACATTTGTTATGTCATTTTTCATTTTTAACATTTGAATTTTGCGGTCAAATTGACTTAAGTTTGACCTATGCTTTCATATTTATAGCATGGCAGAACTCAAAGAAGAAGCTTACTATTGGTGTTATATCTCCCTATGCTGCCCAGGTTGTCTCGATTCAAGAAAAACTCGCTCACAAGTATGAGAAACTTGATGGATTTCTAGTAAAGGTGAAATCAGTTGACGGGTTTCAGGGTGGGGAAGAAGATATTGTTATTCTATCGACAGTAAGGTCCAATAGCCATGGGTCTGTTGGCTTCATATCTAGTCCTCAAAGAACTAATGTTGCCTTGACCAGAGCACGGTATGCAATCCGCTCACTTTTTTTTTAACAGATGGGCTTTTTATTTTGCTAAAGAAATTGAATATTATCTTCCATATTTGTGTAGACATTGTCTTTGGATACTGGGAAATGAAGAAACCTTGAGTAATAGTGAGTCCATATGGAAAGAGTTAGTCTGTGATGCAAGGAATCGCCATTGTTTGTTTGATGCTGATGCTGATGAATGCTTGAAGATGACAATTATAGCAGCAAAGAAAGAGTTAAATCAGCTTGATGACCTGGTTAACGGGAATAGTGTACTTTTTAAACATGCAAAATGGAAGGTGTGTGATTAATATTTTACCGAATTATATCATTATGCATCCTGCTTTTGTTATTAATGTCTGTTGAATTTATGTTAGGTTCTCTTCAGTGACAACTTTAGAAAATCGTTTGGAAAGCTGATGGGTTCTCGCTTGAAAAAGCTGGTCTTAAATCTCTTAGTAAAATTATCTGCTGGCTGGCGGCCCAAGAACACAAGTGTGGAGTTATGCTGTGAAACTTCTTCACAAATTTTAAAACAGTTCAAGGTTGAAGGGTTGTATGTGATTTGCACTATTGACATCATCAAGGAGGTCAACTACATACAGGTTTTGAAGGTTTGGGATATATTAGCTTTAGAGCAGATACCGAAACTCACAAAACGACTTGAGAGTGTATTTTCAGCATACACAGATGATTTTATTAATAGGTGCACAGAAAAATGTTTAGAGGGGTATGCTCATGTGTTGGCTACTGAGTCTTAATTCTCAAAAGCAGTGATTGTAAGTGTTTAATTCCGTTTTCTTTGTAATGTTGTAGGAACTTGGAAATTCCTAGGATTTGGCCCACGTCCCAAAAAATAATCAGATTTCGCTCTTTAAGTGACTGTGAAGATGAAAGTGAAGCGAGTGTGAATCTTGGTGATGCTAGAAACTATGTTGAAAACTCAAAAGTGAGTGAAAGCTTATTGCTTATGAAGTTCTACTCATTGTCACATGGGGTTGTAGGCCATTTGCTTTCTGGTAAAGAAGTTGATCTTCCCATGCAAGTCATTTCATCTCACAAAAGCTCATTTATAATTGGGCGATCAGGAACCGGAAAAACCACTATTTTGACAACTAAGTTGGTCCAACACGAACAAAAATTTTGCATTGCTTCTGATGGGATTTATGAAGGGGAGTGCAGCCAATTTAGGGGTGCTGAAGTGGTTCATGATTGTCAGGATAGCAAAATGAGTGTTCTTCGACAACTTTTTGTGACAGTTAGCCCAAAATTATGTTATGCTGTGAAACAAAATGTTTCTCACCTTACAAGGTTCGCAAATGCTTGTTTTGTTTTTTTTTTGTTTTTTCCATCTTTTATTGTCTTGTTTTTACTTCACATTTAATGTATTTGACAGCATTTCAAGTAATGGGAATTCGTCATCAAAGAATAGTCTTGATGACATGGATGCTATTACATCAGAATGCAATGATATTCCAGACACATTTACTCACATCCCCATAGAAAGTTACCCTCTCGTCATAACATTTCAAAAGTTTCTAATGATGCTGGATGGTTCCTTGGGGAATTCGTTCTTTGAAAGATTTCTTAAGGCAAGCAAAGGTTCTCATGATAACCTTATAAGTTCAAGATCTGTTGCATTGCAAACTTCCATTAGATTAAGGGAGGTTACATTTGACAAATTTTGTTTAGTTTATTGGCCTCATCTCAACTCAAAGTTTACTAAGAAGCTTGATTGTTCCAGAGTGTTTACCGAAATCATTTCTCATATAAAAGGAGGCTTGCAAGCAAGGGATTGCAGTGATGGAAGGTTAAGCTATGAGGGTTACTGTTTACTGGCCAAAAGTAGTTCTTCCACTTTAACAGAAGAGGAAAGAGAGATCATATACACACTCTTTCAAGACTATGAGAAGATGAAAACTGAGCGTGGAGAATTTGATTTGGGAGATTTTGTAAATGACATTCATCATAGGCTTAAAAATGGAAATTATGGAGGTGATCAAATGGATTTTGTGTACATCGATGAAGTGCAAGATCTTAGTATGAGGCAGATTTCTCTTTTCAAATATATTTCCCAAAATGTTGATGAGGGTTTTATATTTGCGGGTGATACAGCACAGACAATTGCAAGAGGGATTGACTTTAGGTTTCAGGATATACGATATCTGTTCTATAAGGAGTTCTTAAGCACTAGAACATCCGGAAAACAAGAAAAAGGTCTTTTGTCTGAGATTGTTCAGTTGAAACAGAACTTCAGAACTCATGCTGGTGTGCTCGATTTAGCTCAGAGTGTCATTGACATTTTATACTGTTACTTTATTCACTCAATTGACAATTTAGAGCCTGAAACTAGTCTTATTTCTGGGGAAGCTCCTGTTCTACTGGAGTCTGGTAACGACAAAAATGCAATTGTAACAATCTTTGGTGGCAGTGGAAGTGGTGGAGAAGTTGTGGGGTTTGGTGCTGAACAAGTTATATTGGTACGTGATGAACATTCAAAGACTGAAATTTGTGAATACGTTGGAAGACAGGCTCTTGTTCTCACTATATTGGAGTGTAAGGGTCTTGAATTTCAGGTATGTCTCAATCCTTATCTGCAATAAACTCGTGTTACAAAAAGATTGCCTTATTAATAATTTTATATATTTAGGACGTATTGTTATACAACTTTTTTGGGACATCTCCTTTAAAAGACCAGTGGAGAGTTATCTATGGATACATGAAGAAATTTGATTGGCTCGATGAGAAACTTCCTCAATCTTTCCCTACATTCAGTGAGGCAAGACATGGTGTTTTATGTTCTGAACTGAAACAGTTATATGTGGCTATAACTAGAACAAGACAAAGGCTATGGATATGTGAGAACAAAGAGGAGCTCTCAAAGCCAATGTTTGACTACTGGAAAATGAGGGGACTCGTTCAAATAAGAAAGTTGGATGATTCAGTGGCACAGGCTATGCAGGTTGCTAGCAGCCATCAAGAGTGGCGGGAGCGCGGTAAAAAGGTAAAAATTTGGTTTAGTTATCTCTTGATTAATTATTTTACAGTATTACCTTATTTGACATGACCATCATTTGGTTTTCAGTTTTTTTATGAGAACAATTTTGTGATGGCCACAACGTGTTTTGAGAGAGCTGGAGACACAATGTTGGAAACGCTCGCCAGAGCTTCTGGTCTGAGAGCATCTGCTGATCAAATGCGGGAAACAAATCATGAAGCTTTTTCAAGCTATGTTAAAGAAGCAGCAGAAATGTTTGAGTCTATTGGGAAATTCGAGTCTGCAGCTTCATGTTACTGTGATTTGAGGGAGTATGAAAAAGCTGGTAATTTTCTTTAAGAACATAAATCCTTGTTTGTAGATTTAATGCAAGGGGAATGGGTCAATTGGGTCAATAAAAAGGAATTAGCTAATGGGGAACAGGTCAAATGGGTCAAACTGTAATAATACTATGTCAAATATGTTGCCACTCTTAATTTGAGCTCTTGTGTTTATGCAGGAAATATCTATTTGTACAAATGTGGAAAGTTTGATCCAGCAGCAGTGTGTTTCACTCTATCAGGCTGTTATAGTGATGCAGCGGAAGCTTACGCCAAGGGAGATAAGTTTTCCAACTGTCTGTCAGTTTGCAAAAGAGCGAAACTTTTTGATAAAGGCTTGCAGTATATTGAATACTGGAAAGAACATGTTAATGTCAAAAGTAAAGAAATACAACAAATTGTGCAAGAATTCCTAGAAAATTGTGCTCTCGATTACCATGAGCATAAGGATCTTAAATCCATGATGAAATTTGTCAGATCGTTTTGTTCTATGGAGTCTAAACGTGTATTCTTGAGGTCTTTAGGCTGTCTTGATGACCTTTTATTATTGGAAGAAGAATCAGGTCATTTTCTTGAAGCTGCTGAGCTGGCAAGGTCATTAGGTGATGTTTTAAAAGAAGCGGATCTTTTGGAGAAGGCTGGACATTTTAAGGAGGCAGCAGTTCTGGTGCTTTGGTATGTGTTTCTTTCCTCATTGTGGGGAAATGGTAACAAAGGTTGGCCATTGAAGAAGTTTCCTTTGAAGGAAGAACATTGTAATAAAGTAAAGTCGCTTGCAAAGCAGGAGTCAGACATTTTCTGTGATTTTGTTTGTAGTGAGCTTAAAGCACTCTCAGATCAGCGTAGTAGCTTGACCGAACTAAAAAAAGACTTGAACGCATCTCTGAGAAACAAGAGTCTAAGGGGAGAAATTTTGTCGATTAGGAAGATCTTGGATGCTCATTTTCGTCTAAATCCCTCGGAGTACGAGTGGGAGGACGAGTTACCAACTGATATAAATAAGCACTGTGAGAACATGATGTTTCAGAACCGGTGCTCTGTTAGAACCCTGGTTTATTATTGGAATTTGTGGAAAGAGAATGTTTCTGGAATTTTTAACAATAAAGAACCAAATAAACACAACGGTCTTGTTGAATTCGGTTTAATCTATTTTGGGGCGAGGAAACATCATGTAGATGGTAACACAGTTTACTTGTTAGTCTACAAGGATGCTCATTGGATAAAAAACACTGGTCACAAGGGTCTTCATAGGGATGGGAAGTTTTTAACTATGGATATCATGGATCTGGTGTCTACTATGCGGTCTTATTGGCAGTCGGAACTAATTGCTGTGTGTATTAAGGTTCTTAAAACTCTTGAAGGTCTATTGTTAAAGTCAAACGGTTCAGCCTTTCACCAAAACACATATCTTCTTCACATTTTTGAGGTTTCCAAGTTTCTGTTAGGCTGTGAGTATCTTAACCTCATTCCTGGTTCCGAAAGTATTTTGTTTAGGTCTTTAGGTATCACTAGAAGTTATTTTGATCTTGTGTTTCCGTTAGACCGACGAAGATCAATGTCTCGGGGTTTGATTTCTTTAAGAGAGACTGATCATTCTGTCAAGTTGCTTGATTTGATTCTTTTTAATAATGTTGGGAATGACTTCACCTATCGGATAATCGGGAGGATGATGATGGCATGTCTTGGTTCAAAGACATGGGTAGCACTTTACGAGTGTATTATTAATAGGCTTAAATGGAAACCTGAGTGGAAGTCATTTGGTGAGAAACTTAGGGATGTTGGCTTTAGAGAGGATCTTGCTCTTCCAGAATTCACGCTTGCTCTGAGTGATACTTTTAGAGCCAACTGGAGAGAAGTTGACTACATTTCTCCAGACAGTTTTGTGTATCTTTTAGATCGTCATCTTTTCGTGTTATCTTGGTTATGTCAAACCTTTTACACTGCTAAGTCTTCTTTTGCTGGATGGTTTACACATCTTCACTCTACTAATACCCCAACTAAATTGAGTCCAAGTCCAAAAATTTCGAAGTATCTCATAAGCTTTTATGTTAGCATAGTCCAAAAAATCCTCTACAGTAGAGCCGATACTATATCATGGTTAAAAAGATCAAACATTGATCACTCATATTATCATCCAATTTTAGCATTGAAGCTAGTTATGATGCTGGCTTTAATTTTTCTGGAAGAATCAGATTACTCACAAGTACTACTTGATTTGCTATCGGATAAGGACAATGTCGCGGCTTTGCTTCCAAAGAAGTTTGTTTATATTCTTTTAAGGAGAAGCAAAGGTCGTTCTTTGAATTTAAATCTAGAAGTGGTTGCAGAAGCGTTTATGAGCGTTGAGGATCCTCTTGTGATTGTGTGTCCGGGGGATTTGAGTCCTAAAATCCATGCTCCTTGTGCTATATTTGTGGATATTAACAAATCTAAAGAGGAGATAATGAGCCTGTTGTTTCCAAAGAAGAATACACATATTGTCAACACTTCTCATAACGTTAATGTTGGAACAACTCTTGAGCCACCATCTCGGGTAAATTCTAATTTTAACGTGAATCCAGTGAGTAAATGCAAAGGGGGCGTGAAAATAAAAGAGAAATCTCTGAATAAAATATCTGAATCTACAAATGGGGAGAAGGGAGATCTTCAGAGCACATTTCCGAGTGAATCTACAATGAAAGTATGTGCATTGTGATTCTTTTAGTTTTATCATCATTGGTGGAAACTATGATGCCTTCTAATTATATATTTTGTTTACAGATAGAATTGGATACAAATTTACACGCACTATTGAGTGCTCTTAAGAACGGAACATTCGGTGTTGAAGATATGTTACTTGTAGAAGGTGAACATAGTAAACTCAATGCACTTTCAGACACAGTTGATCCAAGGTTAGATTTGCAATATTATGAACTTTACGTGCTTATATTTTTTTTGAACTTTACGTGCTTATATACATGTTTGCGTACTTTAAAATTAAATGAGACTTTTCTCGGGTGTTTGCGTCTTTTTCAGTCCACAAAAAATGGAGCATTCAGTTATCATGAAGAATTGTGTCAGTCAACAAGGGAAGCAAATGGTAGCGTCAGCGTGCAGCAGCAGCAAATCCGAGGCTGAACAAACAGGGCCTCATGCACTCGTCGAAGTGGAGTTAGAAAGTCAACTTGGTGAGGGTGACACTCCAAATTCTAAAAACAAGAAAGATAAGGGAAACAGCAAGGGAAAGAAGGGTAAACAGATCAAAGGTAAAAAGAAATGACAGTTTACTCAGGATGGATAAGTAGTTTTTAAGTTTTCATGCATAATAGATGTTTTCTGGTAGTTTTAAGAATCATAGTGCTGTAAGCTTTTTGGCTAACCTTTAGAGGACAGTTCTGATTTCAATCTCACTAAGACATAACTCAGATATCAAATTTTAAAATCAGAAAAATTCTCGTTTCCTACGTTTTTATGTTGTTTAATTTTTTTTAGTGTATTTAACGGGTCAATGTAGATGGCGTATTAGTAAAGATACATATTCATGCTGTGATGTACATATGATCGAAACCTACGCAAATACAACTAAAGTTGCATTCTTATGTTTAATGAAGATACAAACCATGTGAATGTTTAGTAAGATGGTTTAAATAGTTATATCCTGACAATTAGTTTATCCATATTACTTTACTGTCAATAGAAATAATCGATGTTAGACAAATTACTGTAGAAGTAACAAAATACAAATGTCTAAGTTCTGCTATAGGCTTGGATCATATAAGCTCACGAAGCAGTTCAGGTCAAGCCATGCTTGGCACAATGTAAGATTTGGTTTGATTATGGACCCCAAAGCTGTTCGATAAAACCTAAACAGACTCTATCGGCCATGCCTACCCGTATATGTTTATCAATAGATCAATGAACATGTGTGTATCATAAATGAATATATACTGCGTTTTTTCGGTTCACCACTTCAACTTGTCTGAACCAGACCCTCTCACTTCATTGTTTTAACATATAAAAACAAGCCATGGTAACTGTGCTTATAAGGATCTCCATAATCTAAGAAAAAGATACACATGTCCAATTTAAATGCCTTGTATTAAGAAAACACAGAGAATTATATGTATAGAAATGGATATCTCAAATTGTGTTGTAACACATATATTTAGAATGATCAAATGTTTTACCTCACAAATTTTGTGGAACAACAACGTAAGCCTTCTATGTATTTCCATATATAACGAGAGGTAGCCCACGATAAATGCGTTTCCAAACACACCTTTGCAATGAAACCTATATAAGCATCAACCCGTTTTCATTATTGATCAGTCAAGTCGATTTCTCTCTGTCGATCCTCTCTTTCTTTTCCATCTCCCTCTTGAAACGATAAGCACTTCGTTTCTAAGAGAGAACATAAAAGAAAGAGAGGGAATGAGGGAAATCGTAAGCATTCATCTTGGACAAGCGGGCATTCAGGTCGGAAATTCGTGTTGGGAGCTTTATTGCCTCGAACATGGCATCCAGCCCGATGGCCGTATGTCTAAGTACGTATTTGTTATTCTCCACAAATCTTAATTCTGATTTATCTTATTTCTCAACTATACATATTGGTATCATGCCATGTTACAATATTTTTAAGATGCGAAAAACTAGAAACTAAAAACTTTTGTTGTATTTGTATTGACTATACGTGATTTGGCTTGTAGCAATACCTCGTCAAGTGCGGCCAACAATTCCTTTGGCACCTTTTTCAGCGAAGGAAGTTCAGGAAAATACGTCCCGAGAGCTCTGTTTGTTGATCTTGAGCCCACGGTCATCGATGAAGTTAGAACCGGGAGTTACAAGAAACTCTTCAATCCCAAACAACTCATCTCCGGAAAGGAGGATGCAGCCAATAACTTCGCAAGAGGACACTACACGGGTAAGTTGCAAATATATTTCAAAAGAAATGTTCTAACTTCTATGTTGACACGAGGGTGTAATTTGTGCATGATGTATTCACAGTTGGGAGAGAAGTTATTGATCATTGTGTTGATCGTGTGAGACTATTAGCGGATAATTGCAGTAATTTGCAAGGATTTATGGTTTTTAACGCTGTGGGTGGTGGCACTGGCTCTGGGTTAGGATCGTTGCTCTTAGAACGCTTGTCAGCCGAGTATGGGAAAACATTGAAACTCGGGTTTACAATATTCCCATCTCCTAAGGTAACATTTTCTGAACAACATATGTTTCATTAATCATGTAACCATTCCTAACATTAAAGACAAAGACCCCAAGTTCTTGTTCTAATATATTTCTTATATTATGAAACCATAGGTTTCGACTGCTGTTGTGGAGCCTTACAATGCTGTGTTATCGACTCAGTCAATGATCGAACACACGGACATAGTGGTGCAGCTAGACAACGAAGCTATATATGATATATGCAAGAAAGCGTTAAATATTGAAAAACCATCTTACAAGAACCTAAATCGCTTAATATCTCAAACGATCTCATCTTTAACAACTTCCTTAAGGTTTGATGGATCCATGAACGTCGATATTTCAGAATTTCAAACAAATTTGGTCCCTTTTCCACGAATCCACTTCATGCTCTCATCATACGCACCAATAATCTCATCTGCACGAGCGCACTATGAGTTGTGCTCAGTCCCTGAGATCACAAAGGCTGTATTTGAACCATCTAGGATGATGGCTAAATGTGACCCAAGCCGTGGAAAATACATGGCTTGTTGCCTCATGTACCGTGGAGATGTTGCTCCGAAGGATGTTAACCAGGCTGTTGGATCGATCAAAACCAAAAAATCAGTTCAATTCGTCGATTGGTGAGTTATATTCATGTCAGAAAAGTAACTATTAATAATGATTATTTGCAACGTTAAACTTTTGAGCTTGATGCTATAATCATATATCTTAATTTGTGTTCTTAAGGTGTCCAACGGGGTTCAAGTGTGGGATCAACTATCAGGCTCCATTCGCAGTGCCTGGCGGTGATTTGGCAAAGACCAAAAGAGCCGTTTGTATGATCAGCAACAACACAGCAGTGTCAGAGGTTTTCAGCCGGATAGATCATAAATTTGATATGATGTTTGCAAAACGAGCATTCGTGCACTGGTATTTGGGCGAAGGAATGGAAGAAGGTGAGTTCTCGGAGGCACGTGAAGATCTTGCAGCTCTTGAGAAAGATTACGAGGAAATGCTGCAAGATGGCCAACAAGATGAGGAATATTGACAACCAACAGGAAAAATTCTTTACACATATAAAGTCCATGAAATGTATCACTGCATCATTGTTGTACTGATGTTATACTTGATGAATATAAAAGAATTTTTCCGAGAGATGACAATATGAAACCTAAATTACACCATTCAGCCTAGTCTAAGTTTATTAAGAGAGCAGGTTTCAAAAATAAAATATAACTCGACATAAAATATAACTCAACAGGCTAGTATATAGGCAGCCAATAGAAAAATAAATAGGAAAAATGATTGAGAAGCCTAAAATAAAATAAAACAGAAATGAGACAGACGATTAAAAACTTCTGTAGCAAAAACACCAATGACATTCGTCATAAAGGAAAGGGGTACATTGGTGTTATAGGCCCAACGTTAGCCTAAAACTCTGGTGTTAGCCGCTACCAATGCCATAACATTGAGGTTTGCCAGTAACTTTTTTTTATTTTGATTGTAAGGTTTATATTCTGTACAGAAAAATGAAGGGTCCTAAACTCCCAAACTTCTACAGCACTGGTTTACAAAGGGTTGGTTCAGCATTATAGGTGTGCTTTAGTAGACAATGTTGATGTAATAACACAATTTTTATAGCTTTCTGTGTAACCATACTATATAGTGTGTTAATCTAAATTCCACATGAATATATGAATTCTTCTGAGACAATCTGAAATTTAAATTATACCATATATTGGCTTTACAGTTATTTATGCATTCTATCAAATAGGTGAGTTCGTATAAGGTAATAACTTTAGCATACATGTACCTGTTTAATGATAACTTTTACATGAAAGACACGGTAAAATCTTAGACAAGCAGACGCTTACATTTTATCAATAGTAGTAAGCTTGAGGGGAAGATGGTTCATGGTAGCATAAAGAAACATGACTGGCAAATAACCAACTATTATGACAAAATGTTCTCATAATGAGTAGCATTTTTACATCAACTCAAATAGTGAAAGATGTGGCATCAAAGTAAATGACAGTTTAAAAAGGCTAGTAACAAACAATCTAATTCAACAGCAAAAAAGCCAATCACTTAAATTATCTCACCACCACTTAAAAACTAACTACTGAAAAGTGAAAACTTGGTTTCAAAAGAAGTCATAATATGACAAGTAGTTGCAAGGCAACATGAAACATGCTATACTGAAGTTGAATACCGCTAAACAGACATTTAACTGATAAACATTTAACTGATAACAGGGAAACCAGATAATAGTATAACAACCTCAATATCCAAAACAAAACAGCCATAAGTTTTGACAACTAATTGTTTTCCATGAAATACCAAAACATAGCAACCAAAATCGAGTACACTAACAACATAATATCTTGTTTAACGGTTAGCCTTGGCAACCCTCTCTCTCTCGTCCTTCTTCTTAATAGCATAACTGCAAAACAACAAACAAACGCCCAACATTAGTGATAAGATATGATATAAAGATTATAATGTATTCTGCAAAAATTTTACATATGCATTTACAAAAAAAATATGATTCTATGTAACTGACACTTCCAATTTGGGTTGAGTTTAATCCCAAATGAGTCTAATCAAGTATTTAGCTAATAATAGAACATTGTCAAAAATCAAAAGTTATCTACGGTTTTGCAATATGTATGATCAGAAAATAACCCAAAAACAAATCGTTTTAAACAATCATCAGACACAACTTAGCATATAGAATACTATACTTGTTAGAAGAACCCTTGGCAGCATTGATAAGCTCGTCAGCAAGACACTATGCAATGGTCTTGACATTCATGAACGCACTTTCACGTGCACCAGTGGTAAGAAGGTAGATCGCCTGGTTGACACGTCTCAAAGGAGAGATATCAACAGCCTGACGCCTAACAACACCAACAGACCCAATTCTGGTGGCATCTTCTCTTGGTCCACTGCATTTTATAAAATACTAATTAGCTTCGTCTTATCAAACAACAAAAACATTATTAGCCACATGCGAGACATAAACAGCAGATGCACTAACAGCAAACAAGTTAAATGTACCTGTTAATGACAGCATCAACAATGATCTGGATGGGGTTGGCATCAGTCAAAAGGTGGATAATCTCCATGGCATGCTTGATGATACGGACAGCCATCAACTTCTTACCATTGTTCCTTCCGTGCATCATGAGAGAGTTGGTCAAACGCTCAACAATTGGGCATTGAGCCTTCCTGAACCTCCTAGCTTGGTACCTTCCGGCTGTGTGGGGCATGTAGATTGGGTGCTTTGAGGCGGTGGCGGTGATGTAATCCTCAACAGAGAGATCTGAAACCTACACAAAACAGAACACTACTCAGTATAAAAAGTGCAATTCAAGTTCAGAAATGAAAATACCAAAGTACCTAACTATCTACACAAAAATTCAAGAGCAATAACCTTAAGTCCCTAGATTTATAGTTAATAAATCTTTCAAGAAAGTATAACTTTATAATAGTTTGGAAATTCATCTCAATTCTCAAACGTAAAGACAATACAAAATATAGCCAGACACAAGCTTATTAGTTCTGAAATTACAAATAATGAATCAAACATAACCCATTGTCGGAAAATAAACGCAGAAACAGAACTGTATCACAAAAACACATCATTTGCCAAAAATAACAATGACTTGTCTGGCAAAAGTAGTGCAAAATGCTTGTTTGGCCAACTGCACAAATGCACAGTTTATCACACACAAACAAATACTAACTGAAAAAAAACATAATTTGTTCAGCTCCAACAGAAAATAAATACTAACTGAAGCAAAACCTATTTAATGCAAGCGTTTATTAAAACGGGTGTATAAAACATTATTTACAACATAAGCCAGGTTTCAAGGCCACATATATATACAATCTTAAAACACATATCCAAACACCAATCCTTAATACGAACTCCATACAACATTATCATACGACAAAAACATTCACAGCCATCTATAACTAAACAAAACATTATTATGATTACCTAAAAACAAAAAACATAAACACACAGACAATAAAAAAGACATAGATCTAGTAAAGTAAGAAATGGATGAAAAAATAACCTGAACGTCGTCGTAAGTCCAGCGGTTGAAAAGCATGATGTCACTGTGCAGCTTTCCATCGTCAACAGCGGGAGCAACTGGTGGCAACACCTCCATTCTATAATAAACACACAAAATTAATAAAACAGATTTTAACAGAAATAAAAGCTGAATATGTGTTGTTTTATATAAAAATGAACCTGAAATTAGGGTTTGAAAGAGTGAAAGGCTGCGGGATGCTGTGTGTGTGAAAGAGAAAGAATTTTCGTGATAAAACCCTAGTTTGGTATATACTTGTTTCTTGGGCCTTACTCTTGGGCTTTTCGTGGGCTTAGCTCAACGATAAAAATTAACCTTTTGTTTGGTTTATACTTGGTCACTCTCAAGCTAACTTTACCGATTGTTTTTGTTCCATCTTGTAACGGACTAACTAACAACTAATTTATGGGGTTCACCATTACAGGTTAAAGCAGCCGGAGTTTCACAGTAGGGCAGGCTGTTTTGAAAACCGCTTCCTACAAAGTGGCAAAACACGAGAAAGCATGTATTGAAAATCAAGTGTTTTTATCCCTTTCGCGTTTGATATTTTTGGTTTCTTTGCACCTGAGGCAGTAGAGTTCCTCAACAGAGTTCAACGGGTTATGCATAGTAATATTATAACACCTAGATCCATAGATGTAGTTTTCAAAATGATTAGTTTTACTATTCAAAAATGGCTAGCGGCGCAGCTTGTTGCCCGTTTGCCGTCCACCTCTTTGTATATATCATAAATCTAAGATTCTTATCACCGGTTAAAGGCCCTTTTTTCTCAAGAAGGTTTGATGTGATCATTTTATGATTGTTTACAATTAGGAGTAACTAAACTTGAGAAAATGTTATGATGTTATGATATAGTCACAAACCTATATCTTCGAGTAGAGATGCAATTGGCTACATATAACCTCATTCTAGTAATCTATTTAATATTATTACCTTTTGGTGTCATTTCTGTAACAACCCGCATTTTCAGGTTACTTTTCATTTTTTTAAAAATTACTATTCACTTTTACTATTCATCTCGTAAAAATTTTTATTTTTATTTTACCATCATGACAAGAAAGTTGATACTCGAAAAGTCATCCTGACGACGTACGTTGAATCCATTCAGAACCGATTTTACAAAACCGTGTCCGAGAATTACTTTTAGGTTTAAACGTCATTTAGACATCCCGATATGTCCATAAAACACTATAAACATTAGAAATATGTATTTCTACCATTTTACGACAATTCCACAAGTGTTGGAATTTTACGTTTTCAGTTCGTTTTACGCGAAATACGCGTTTTTGACCCGCGTTTCCAGCTCTAAACAGCGTTTAAGCAACCCGATAGAACTTACCACTCATTTTATATTTTTATATGGAGTATAATAATGAATTTCATCATTCCTACAAGTTTCATATTTTTACGATACCCTGTTTTAAGTTTCGTGACTTAACGACTTACAGTTAGCAACTAACGGGACCAAAACTCACTCCGTAAAAGCAAGATAACATCATGACATACCAAACTTCTCCTAGAAACCTCATTAGGCGTTTACCTAGTAATTAGGATAAGAAGATGAGTAGATTACATGAGAAGCTTCACCATGTGTAAAAAACTTACTAACTAAGCTTCCTAAAATATCCTAAGTCTTTAACCTCCTCAAGGAAACTTCCTAGGCACCTTCCTAACCTCCTCATTTACACTATAAAAGCAAGCTCATCCCTGATCCTCTCTTCATTCAAATGACACACACCAAAACACATTCATTTTGTAAATTCTTTCAAGAGTTATTCAAGAGTTCTAGTTCCATATCAATTCCAAAGTTCATGTTGAGCTTTGGTTGATCCAAGTCCTAGTTTCTTCTATCCTTTGGTGATCTCCAATCCACACAAGAAGTGTTCTAGTAGAAGGCTTCAAGTGCTTTCCAAGTGATCCTAAGTTGGTGTCAAGAAGTTGAAGAAATTGAAAGCTAGGGTTTCTAGTTTTGTTCTAGTTCATGAATCCTTGATTTCCTTTCTTAATTGAAAGCCAAAAGTTGTAAGAAACTTGTTAGGTCACCATTCTATCACATCACAACATGTATTCTAGAGAGAGAAAGTTTTAGAGAGAGAAAGTGGAAGGAACTAATGAAGGATTAAGAAATAATTATTTCAATTAGAACCAACACCCTCTCCCTTCAAGGGAGGCGTATTTATAGTGTTTACATGGATAGGGGTGTTTCCCCTTGGTTCTAAAAGAACCTCTTATCATAGCTCATAGGTTTACTACATGAGCTGTAAATCTAAATACAAACATTTATAAACCATAATTATTAACAACCTATTACAAATTAAATGGCCTACACTTCATAATAAAACATGTCCCTAACAAAACCCTAAAACACTCTTTTGCTCAACATCATTTACATGGTTCTCATACTTCATTTATGTTATATATGGTCTTTATATTGTTATCATGATGTACAAAAACCACTAAAACAAGTTAAAGGAAATCATATGTTAGCTAAATGGATGTAAACAAGAAAACTAGTGACATATATTGTGAAATACGACCAAAATAGTATAAACATGATATTAGACACTTACATACTATTAAAGAGGACTTTAAAAGGAAAACATAGCAATTTGAATCACTGAAAACGAGTACACGAGTCAAAAGATACGGCCAAAAGAAGTTAGTGAAACCAAAGCGAAGCCATAAACAAACTGTTAGGGTCCGGCGGTTTTTCAAGGCCTTCTGGTCCGTTTCATCAAAAAGTTAAAACAGGAAAGTTGTCAGGAACGACGTTTTCCTTCAATTTTAAAACATGTCACTTTCCTTCAAAAACTGAAACTGCTGATGAGTGTCTAAATACTTATCATTTTTGTACCAATTAAACTGCAAAAACATCTGAAAACACTCAGAAATGCATCAAAATGATAAAATATCACAAATAAGTGTTTTATGTGTTTTAAATGCAAAAATATCAAAATCACGGTGAAAAATGAGCTAAGTTTGCATAATTGGCGGTTTATTGAAGTTTCAAAAGTTGTCAGAAATAGTCCCCGAGCACTTATTTCAAAAGAAAAGTCACCAAAGGTCCTTTTAAAATCATAACTTGTCAAAATTAGTCCTTTGGTGAAAAATGTCAAAAGTTTTGAGAAATTACAAGTTTAGTCCTTTGAGTTTCAAAAATGACAAGTTTGGTCCTTGGAATATTGGAGATTGTCAAGTTTGGCCCTTGGATTATAATTCAAAATGTACATGATTGGTCTGGAAAATCGAAATGGCACTTTGGTCCTCCATCTTTCAGAAATTACAAATTGGTCCTTATGATTATAAAAGCAAACCATGACCCTTTGGACCTTTGGACCCCCTCATTTTGACCCCCCTTTCATATATTAAACCCAAGTCAAACACCCCAGTCAACACTTTTCCCTCCAAAGTCTCTCCTTCCCACCTGCTTTGCCTGAACTCCAGCTACCCATCCTTCCAGCTAACTCTCACCACACCATGTTCCCCCCTCCACCAAACAACAAGAAACATTTAATGCTCCCTCCTCCCTTTCACTCAACCCTCCCAGTTGCAAATGCCAATTTGGCCAAAGTGATCAAACGGCCAATAATGGCTCAATTAATCCAATGGCTCAGATAAATGGTGGGATGTGCTCAGAAACAAGTGGCAAGACATTTCACATATAAAAAGAGATGAAAGAGAAGCAAGAAGAGAGTAGTTTTTAGTTTTAATTTCCATATATGTCGTTTTAATGTCAATGTTTTAAACTCAGTTCTAAATATTTAATTTCCTTTTGTATTGTATTAAGAAAGACACTGTTTTATCGGTTGTAACTTAACTTCAAGTATTAATTAAAAGTTTGATTGGGTTTCATGTTTTTAAGTTTCAATCATAAAATTAGTTTACATGTTATTGAATTAAAGCTTAAGTTAGCTTATTCCTAGTTCAAAATAACTTACCTAAAAGCGCTTTCATAGCTTTTGGTAAGCTTATGACTCAAGTTCAAACACATTTAGCACTTGGTCAACAAAAGTCAAAAATGCAAATCATAAAGAAAAAGGGCTGAATTGCGACATGGAGATGGATTTAGGTTGAATTCAAGTTTGATCTGGGTTGAAATCACCTGGATCTTTGGGTTGATATCAGTTTGGGTATTAGTCATTTGAATGTTTGTCAAGCCACAGTGGCTAGGACCTCATGTGAGTATCAATTTCTTGGGTCTGTTTAAACCCATGTTTTCCTGTTAATGAGCTTTAATACTGTTAACATTAGTATAATTTGGCTTAATATCACTAGTGTAATTGATGTTTTCATTTCTGTACAAGTTTTGAGTCATGCTTGCATAACTGTCATAATAGAAGCAGTTGAGTTTTAATGTAAAAATGTTGATAAGTTAGCTTGATATATGTTTAACTTAGTCATCTGAGTTTAGTCTAAGGATTAGTCCAGCTTGGGTTTGAGTTTGGTTTTGCAAAACTGTGAATCAGTCATTAAATTGGTGTTTGGATACAGTGAGTAACCTGAGCTAGAGAGTAGTAAAGTGGTTAAGTTGAATTGCAGTGTTCCTAGTAAGTCTATTAGAGACTTTAGGTTCATCCATTTGCACCTTAGAACTCTAGTAGTCAAAATCTCAGTTAATCAGTTTTAGTCTCCATTTATGTGAGAATCAGTTCACCATCTCTCACATTTAGGTGTTATATTTGTTGAAGCAGCTTGAATTAGTTTCCTTTAATCATAAAAGATCAATTTCAATTCAGTTTTTGGGAATCAAAGTTCACCAAAGTCAAATGTTGCTTCTGCTTTTAAAAGTCAAAATTGAAAAGGCATTTTCACCCAACTTGGGTGATTTTTAATTAACTCATTTTTGGTTCAAATCAAGTGAAATTGTGGGTTTTTCTAGTTCAGTTGGTCAAGGTTCTTAAGCTTATTTTTGTTGAATTTTTGGAAGCTCTTAAAAGCTATAAATCAGCTTGTCAAAAAGGTCAAAAGTGCTCGTGACAGAGCATAGTCACGAGAAGCGATTTCTCAGTTCTTCAGAGCTTGTCACAAGCTCATTAGAGCTTATCTTGGTCTCATTCTTGGTTTATAAGTAGCTAGCCAGGTCTAGTGTAGGATCCTATATCCGGTTTTAGATTCAGCTTATTTGAGTGGCTCAATTTCGCCACAAAGTAGTAGACATAAAAGCTTTTTGGCACTTAAGCTCAAATCATCAAATCTTTGTAGTTTGCATTTCAGTAGTGTAGATTAGTTGAATTTAGTTCATTTCTAGTACTTTTAGCATATTATAGGTTCTGTGAAAGTTTGGTGCTCATTTGTGGCCTTTGGCTTATTTTGAGTGCTTATTTATAAGCACTTGTCACTGACCTCATATTCCTTCACATAAGCCCTTTGTTTTAATATTTTTCTCAGATTTAGAATATTATTTTAGACTTTTCTTGAATTTTTCATATTTTTCTAGCACTGTTTGCTATTTTTCTTCATTTAAAAGCGGTTTTTAGGCATTTTTAATTAGCTTTTAATACAATTAAATCAGAAAAGTTTCAAAAAATAAGTTTTCATTTTTCCTAGGTTAAGATAAATATAAAAAGTCAAAAAATATTTTTCCAGATTTTTCTTAGTTAAATTTGTAATTTTTAGAAATTTAAGTAGTTTTAAATAGTTTTTAATTCATAGAAAATAGAAAATAATCAGAAAAATACAAAATTAGTTTTGAAAATTCTCTTTAGTTATTTTAGATTTTTCCAAGTCATAATTTCATTTTTCTAGCTTTATTTCATATTTTCTTGTATTTTAGGGTATTATTAAATAGTTAAAATAGTTTTTAATTAATAATAATTAAATAAATAGTAATAAAAATAATTTTCTTTTTCTAAAAATTTTCTCTTATCATTAGGTTTGTAAAAATGTAATTTTCATATTTTTAGGATTAATATTGTTTCAGTTCACATTTTCTTTTGTACGTCACGTAGTTTTTAATTTAAGTTTTATAAAAGAAAAATCAAAACATCATTTTAAATATAGTGATAGCGTTTATTTAATATAATTTAGCTTTTAATTTTCTTTAATTTGCATTTAAGCCCTGTAATTTATAAACTTTTTCTTTAGGTTTAATCAATCATATCTCTTTTTCGTTCAAATCCTCTCGATCACTATTCGTTTGATTATTCTCGCACAGCTCGTTGGGACTTGACGACTGGGAAACACTATACTCTCTGGACTTCATTGCATTTGGTTCCGCTGTTTGAAGTTTGTTACGGTTGGCCATTCACAGTGGTCAGCTCGTGTGACAAAACTTGGCCGCCGGGAGCGAATCAAATTTTGGCGTCACGGGAGGCTGTGCTAATTATCTTACGTTTAGCAGATTAGTAATTTGAATATTCACTCCTTGTTCATACCATATATATATATCTATATTTTCTTATAAAAAACCCAAAAACATCCAAAAACGTATAAAACACAAAAATATTTTTCTTTTGTTTCTATATATATATCAAAGATAAAAATACAAAAAGATTTATCGTTTTCTTTGTTTAATAATAACAACATAAAAATTACCACCGCAAACCAAGGCAATGTACTACCTAACTGGGGGTACGACCATAATAAGTTAGAACTAAAGATTAAAACTTGCCTTTGTGTCCTTGTGAGTGGTGTACCTTTTTCAAATAAGTCATTCATCTTGTGATTATTGGTTTAAGTTCACTGTCGTTTTGCCTCGATATTGTTTTAATTTGATTTGTTGTTATATCTACTTTTCAAAACCATAAAACCAAAAAAAAAATCTTCTTTCCCCATTTTCATAATTCTCTTGTTTCCTCAAGTTACGTCTAGTGCATGCGCACTCGTTCTTCTAGATCATTGAGTCCTTTGCGTGATCTAACAGAAATTCCTAGACGACGTTCTCGTAGGCGTCTTTGCCCAAATAGTCGAACCCGAGATTCGTTACTATTCCTAACAACAATATGGCGGACGAGCGAACTAGTATGCACACATCCGTTGGTTTAACAAGTTGACTTCAACGATCAATTTCAAAGATGTACCACAAAAAGTGATCAAGTTGATGCTTTTTCCATTCTCACTGAGGGGCGCCCGGATTTGGCTGGAAAAAGAACCCCTCGATCCATCGAAACTTGGGAGGATCTTGTTCAAAAATTTGTCAATTATTTCTTTCCTCCATCAAAGACAACTAATCTTAAAAATGAAATTTCGGATTTCGTCAAAATTTCGATGAAAACTTTGGAGAGGCATGGGAGAGATTCAAAGATCTCCTCGGGAAATGCCCCCATCATGAATTCACGGAGCTTCAACAAGTTAATATCTTTTATAATGGGTTGAACGGTAACGATCAAGATTCTTTGAGCAGCCAGCGGTGGCAATATCTTGAATCGTAAGCCTAAAGATGTGATTGAGATTTCGGAAATAAAATCAAAAGTTCCTATTTCTCGCAACAAAGTAAATATTCCGAACACTCCTGCTTCTTCATCAGGTAACTCTTAGTTAGCCGCGGCCAATAGCCGAAGCTAGCGGACGTCATCCGTTGTATGATGAAAGAGGTAAAGGAAATCAAAAGCGAAATTCATAAGCCGGAACCAATCAAAGCCGTGAACAAAGTGTGTGAAACTTGTAGTGGTCCACACGCGTATTATGATTGTCAAGCAACCGATGTTTCCTTTTACCAAGCTCCGTAGCTTCGTAAACCACAATCAATACCGACCACAAGCCGATCCTCACTACCGTGCACCTAGCGGTATGACACCACCTGGTTTTCCTCCCGTGCAAAACCATGGCAATCAAAATCGCTTTGTTTCGAATCAAGGACACAACTTCAATAACTCTCAAAATTTCAATCAAAACCGGAACAATTTCAACCAACCTTATCAAGCTCCAAATCAGCAAAGTTATCAACAACCTTCTCAAGCTCCCCTACCAAATGACTTCATGAAAATTATTGAGTCAAGCATACGTTCAATGCAAACTCGGATCAATAACATGAGAGTTGAGCTAAAAAAGGAAATTGATACCACATTGTCTCGGCGGACAAATGAGTTGAAGAATATGATGAGCAGTTTCATGAACATGAATATGAACAAAGCTTCGTCATCTTCTGGAGGACTCCCAAGCAATACAGTTCCAAATCCGAATGCCGAGTTGAAAGCCGTCACCACTCGTAGTGGTAAGGACGACAATGGACCTTCGACTCCAATGCCTCCTCCATTAGGAGCAATGAGTCAAGTTACCAAGGATACAAATGGACAAGGTGCATTTTCAAGCCCACGGTACACACACGCCGTCCACGCCTTCGGTAGTCCAAGCTTTAAGTCCGGAACCCGAAGTTCGAAGACAAATTCGAGCCGAAATAACTTCCAACCCGGCTCAAAAGTCTAGTCAACTTCCTTACCCATCAAGAATGCATGATGAGAAGCTCAAAGACAAAAACAAAGAGCAAATGGAAAAATTTTTCCAAATTTTCAATGAACTACACTTTGATATAAGCTTCGTTGATGCTCTCGTTCTAATGCCCAAATTTGCATCCACGCTTAAAGGCTTACTGACCAACAAAGATAAGCTATCAGAGATGGCTAAAACCCCTCTCAATGAGCAATGCTCAGTGGTCCTTCTCAAGAAGCTTCCCAAAAAGCTTGAAGACCCCGGTAGATTTTAATCCCGTGTGATTTCTTGGGGATGGTTCAATGCTCGCCTTGGCGATCTTGGCGCTAGCATTAACCTTATGCCACTCTCAGTTTGGAAGAAACTGTTTCTTCCTAAACTTACATCCACTTGTATGACACTCGAGCTAGCGGACCGTACCATAACTCGTCCCACTGGGATAGCCGAGGATGTCGTGATGAAAGTGGGAAAGTTTCACTTTCCTACCGACTTTGTTGTAGTAGACTTTGATGCAGATCCTAGAGTTCCCTCATCTTAGGGAGAGCTTTCTTGAGAACGAGTCGTGCTCTAATTGATGTATTTACTGAAGAGTTGACCATACGGGTTGACAACGAAGAACTCACGTTGAATATCAACCAAAACTCCAAACCTCTATCCAAACAGAGTGTTGCCACAATTGATCAAAAATCGGAAAGATTCAATGCAACACTCTCAAATTTCACGGTTAAGAGGAGTAACCAAAAACGTCTGAGTTAAAAGCTTTGAAAATCAACCCCGGTTCAAACAAATGGTTTGAAAGTTGTACCAGGGAAGTCAAGAGTGTTCTTGATGATGATGATCTAGAATCGGAGACTTTATCGGAAGTAGTGGAAATTACTAGCTCTAAGAGCACACCACTTGTTCCACCTCCGGAATCAGTTTATCGTATCGAGTTTGTTGACTCTGTGGATGAAATCAAACTCTCTTCAGTTTCATCTGAATTGGATGATGATGTTTGTGATCCAATGGGAGACATTCTTCCCATTGAAGAATTGCTCAAAAATGATCCATCATCTCCTAGTCTTATTATTTCAGACTCTTCCATCCCTCTCACCCTCGATGAGGAAGATGACAACTTTTGGAATGAAGTCGATGCCTTTCTTAGTGATGAGTCAATTCCAACAGGAATTGATAATACTTACTTCGATTCGGAGGGAGACATCCTTTTTCTGGAAAATCTGTTGATTGAAGAACCGTTTTCCACCCTCCCTCCCGGACATCTTATTGACAATCACCATCTAAGCTTCAAGTTCAAGCTTAAAAATGTCAAAATGGTGATTTGCTTCTTACTAATGAGGAATGGACATGCATTCTCATGCACATCTTTATTCCATTCTTCACAGATGGTGTGGTTGCTCTTTCCCTTTTCTCTTTCTGGAATGAGGACACCATCTTTGACCCCGGTATCATCCCTTATAGTTTCTACTATTAACAATACAGCGGTTGTATCTCGTCGGTGTGGAACTTTCTGATGTTCATATGTTTATTAACACGTGAGCGAAAGTCCGATCGAGATTGGTTTTCCACGTTACTTTCCCCATGAACCAATGAATTCGGGGTCGAGTCAAGCTAGCGACTCGGGAATCAAAAACAGTAGCTAAACATGGGTTTTCACCCGTGTGTACCACCCTAGTGTGGGGGGGGGGGTTGCCCCATTTGTTGTATTAAAAAAAAAATCTTTCAAATAATGGCCGTAGTATCTCCCTTTTACGTTCTATGTTTCGGCATAACCGCCGGTACTTTGAATATTGAGGGCAATATTCATTTCTAGTGTGGTGGGGAATTCTCACGAATTTTATCATGTAATTATACCGCCTAATTCCCCCATTTTTGGCCAAAATATATATATTTTTTTTTTGGAGTAAGTGTTTTTCACTTACTCAGATTATGGTTGTCGATCCGCCATGTCTAATAAACAAAAGGATTGGCTAATCCAGCAGAAAACGGCTCTTGGTAAAGATATCTCAAATCCGTTGACGGCTTGCAATTTGCCCAAAATTGTATGGTGTTCAATTTCACCATATCTTTAATTAGTGAAGAGTTGGCTAGCCCGCAAGTTTATGGCTTGTGGTAAAGGCAGTTGGAAAACCATAATTGGAAATCAGCTCACCAAAGATAGTATATATTATCTAAGAGTTGGCTAGTCCGAAGCAAACGGCACGGTAAAGACAAATCAAATCCGTTGGAAGCTGGTGGTTTGCTCAAAATCATTTGGTTATCAGTGTACCAAGGTTCTTACTTGAACTGAAACATTTGGCTACTCCCGAAGTAATGGCTTTTGGTAAAGAGATGAAATCCATTAATTTTTCTCAAAACATTGCTAGGGACTAGCAATATCTTAGTGTGGGGATTGATGAGTGTCTAAATACTCATCATTTTTGTACCAATTAAACTGCAAAAACATCTGAAAACACTCAGAAATGCATCAAAATGATAAAAATATCACAAATAAGTGTTTTATGTGTTTTAAATGCAAAAATATCAAAATCTGGTGAAAAATGAGCTAAGTTTGCATAATTGGCAGTTTCAGCCCCCCAAGTTTCAAAAGTTGTCAGAAATAGTCCCTGAGCACTTATTTCAAAAGAAAAGTCACCAAAGGTCCTTTTAAAATCATAACTTGTCAAAATTAGTCCTTTGGTGAAAAATGTCAAAAGTTTTGAGAAATTACAAGTTTAGTCCTTTGAGTTTCAAAAATGACAAGTTTGGTCCTTGGAATATTGGAGATTGTCAAGTTTGGCCCTTGGATTATAATTTCATAATGTACATGATTGGTCCTGGAAAATCGAAATGGCGACTTTGGTCCTCCATCTTTCAGAAATTACAAATTGGTCCTTATGATTATAAAAGCAAACCATGACCCTTTGGACCTTTGGACCCCTGCCATAAGCCACTTGACCCCCTCATTTTGACCCCCTTTCATATATTAAACCCAAGTCAAACACCCCAGTCAACACTTTTCCCTCCAAAGTCTCTCCTTCCCACTGCTTGCCTGACTCCCAGTCTACCCATCCTTCCAGCTAACTCTCACCACACCATGTTCCCCCCACCTCCACCAAACAACAAGAAACATTTAATGCTCCCTCCTCCCTTTCACTCAACCCTCCCGGGTTGCAAATACCAATTTGGGCCAAAAGTGATCAAAGCGGCCAATAATGGCTCAATTAATCCAATGGCTCTGATAAATGGTGGGATGTGCTCAGAAACAAGTGGCAAGACATTTCACATATAAAAGGAGATGAAAGAGAAGCAAGGAAAAGAGTAGTTTTTAGTTTTAATTTCCATATATGTCGTTTTAATGTCAATGTTTTAAACTCAGTTCTAAATTTTTAATTTCCTTTTGTATTGTATTAAGAAAGACCTGTTTTATCAGTTGTAACTTAACTTCAAGTATTAATTAAAAGTTTGATTCAGTTTCATGTTTTTAAGTTTCCTGTCATAAAATTCAGTTTACATGTTATTGAATTAAAGCTTAAGTTTGCTTATTCCTAGTTCAAAATAACTTACCTAAAACTCATAGCTTTTGGTAAGCTTATGACTCAAGTTCAAACACATTTAGCACTTGGTCAACAAAAGTCAAAATCTTGATCATAAAGAAAAAGGGCTCTGAATTGCTGACATGGAGATGGATTTAGGTTGAATTCAAGTTTGATCTGGGTTGAAATCGGTGGATCTTGGGTTGATATCGGTTTGGGTATTAGTCATTTGAATGTTTGTCAAGCCACAGTGGCTAGGACCTCATGTGAGTATCAATTTCTTGGAGTGCATTTAAACCCATGTTTTCCTGTTAATGAGCTTTAATAATTAACATTAGTATAATTTGGCTTAATATCACTAGTGTAATTGATGTTTTCATTTACGTACAAGTTTTGAGTCATGCTTGCATAAACTGTCATAATAGAAGCGATTGAGTTTTAATGTAAAAATGTTGATAAGTTAGCTTGATATATGTTTAACTTAGTCATCTGAGTTTAGTCTAAGGATTAGTCCAACTTGGGTTTGAGTTTGGTTTTGCAAAAGCTGTGAATCGTCATTAAATTGGTGTTTGGATACATGAGTAACTGAGCTAGAGAGTAGTGAAGTGGTTAAGTTGAATTGCAGTGTTCCTAGTAAGTCTATTAGAGACTTTAGGTTCATCCATTTGCACCTTAGAACTCTAGTAGTCAAAATCTCAGTTAATCAGTTTTAGTCTCCATTTATGTGAGAATCAGTTCACCATCTCTCACATTTAGGTGTTATATTTGTTGAAGCAGCTTGAATTAGTTTCCTTTCATCATAAAAGATCAATTTCAATTCAGTTTTGGGAATCAAAGTTCACCAAAGTCAAATGTTATACGCTTTTAAAAGTCAAAATTGAAAAAGGCAGTTTTCACCCAACTTGGGTGATTTTTAATTGACTCATTTTTTGTTCAAATCAAGTGAAATTGTGGGTTTTTCTAGTTCAGTTGGTCAAGGTTCTTAAGCTTATTTTTGTTGAATTTTTGGAAGCTCTTAAAAGCTCTAAATCGACTTGTCAAAAGGTCAAAAGTGCCTGTGACATGAGCATAGTCACAGAGGCGGTTTCTCGGTTCTTGCAGAGCTTGTCACAAGCTCATTAGAGCTTATCTTGGTCTCATTCTTGGTTTATAAGTAGCTAGCCAGGTCTAGTGTAGGATCCTATATCCGGTTTTAGATTCACTTATTTGAGTGGCTCATTTTCTAGCCACAAAGTAGTAGACATAAAACTGTTTTTGGCACTTAAGCTCAAATCATCAAATCTTTGTAGTTTGCATTTCAGTAGTGTAGATTAGTTGAATTTAGTTCATTTCTAGTACTTTTAGCATATTATAGGTTCTGTGATAGTTTGGTGCTCATTTGTGGCCTTTGGCTTATTTTGAGTGCTTATTTATAAGCACTTGTCACTGCAGCCTCATATTCCTTCACATAAGCCACTGTTTTTATATTTTTCTCAGATTTAGAATATTATTTTAGACTTTTCTTGAATTTTTCATATTTTTCTAGCACTGTTTGCTATTTTTCTTCATTTAAAACAGTTTTTAGGCATTTTTAATTAGCTTTTAATACAATTAAATCAGAAAAGTTTCAAAAAATAAGTTTTCATTTTTCCTAGGTTAAGATAAATATAAAAAGTCAAAAAAATATTTTTCCAGATTTTTCTTAGTTAAATTTGTAATTTTTAGCAATTTAAGTAGTTTTAAATAGTTTTTTATTCATAGAAAATAGAAAAATAATCAGAAAAATACAAAATTAGTTTTGAAAATTCTCTTTAGTTATTTTAGATTTTTCCAAGTCATAATTTCAATTTTCTAGCTTTATTTCATATTTTCTTGTATTTTAGGGTATTATTAAATAGGTAAAAATAGTTTTTAATTAATAATAATTAAATAAATAGTAATAAAAATAATTTTCTTTTTCTAAAAATTTTCTCTTATCATTAGGTTTGTAAAAATGTCATTTTCATATTTTTAGGATTAATATTGTTTTAGTTGACATTTTCTTTTTATGCGTCACGTAGTTTTAATTTAAGTTTTATAAAAGAAAAATCAAAAACATCATTTTAAATATAGTGATAGCGTTTATTTAATATAATTTAGCTTTTAATTTTCTTTAATTTGCATTTAAGCCCCTGTAATTTATAAACTTTTTCTTTAGGTTTAATCAATCATATCTCTCTTTTCGTTCAAATCCTCTCGATCACTATTCGTTTGATTATTCTCGCACGGCTCGTTGGGACTTAACGACCTGGGGAAACACTATACTCTCCTGGACTTCATTGCATTTGGTTCCAGACTGTTTGAAGTTTGTTACGGTTGGCCATTCACAAGTGGTCAGCTCGTGTGACAAAACTTGACCGTCTGGGAGCGAATCAACTACCATATATAACTATACTTTTGTCACAACTAAAGGCTAACCAAGAGGCCTAATGGTCTTAAGCCGAGACCACAGCCAAGGCTAAGGCCAAGGTTAAGTCTCAAGACTATGATAGCCGAGACCAAAGCCACAACAAGGCCATGGTTAAAGCCTCAAGGCTTCCTAAGCCGAGACCGTAAACCAAAGGCCTTAGCCTTAACAAACCTAAACGTATACAATACAATTTGGATCTACTCCCTCGATAAACCATGAAACTATACTTGTAATAACCAACTTTACAATTTAGAAACTTGTAAACTTTTCTTTAAAAACTTGTGACATAAATTATGACGATACTTTTGATAATCATTATGATTTCCTAATCATAACCAAACAACCTTGTAACTTGTGTTTACAACCCATATGACACTTATGATATATAAACAAAACATATGTCTTATCTATTAAGTGCTACAATACTAGGGAGCTTCATGTGAGGGGTTTCATTTGGGTAAACGGATCGACGAGTTGCTGGATTTACGAATTAAAGTGTCCTAGCTCCTCGAACGTTTACTACAGACCTCTGAATTGTGATGGCCCGAACGGTAGCACGATATATATAAACTAAACACGTTTTCACAACTATACCATTTCTATAAACGACATACACAACTACCATGTACTACATCATGATCAATATAAAGACGTATATAGGCTTGTTATTTCTTTCGCATAATTATTTCAAACCTAAGTCGCAACATCCTATTCTAGGTTGCTCGTAGAAGTTCTCACGACATATCCATCATTCTCATTATACATTTGATATCATTTCCTCTGAGGTGAGTTTATAGCCCCACTTTCTATTACTTAATTGTTTTACAAACCCTTGGGGGAGATACATGCTATTTTTAACATGAACACACAAACATTTGAACTTTATGTTATCTGATTGTTTTATTGTCACTAAGTAAATATAATTGCCAAACATAAGTCCCTAAATCGTGAACCATCAATCACTAGAGAGAGTGAGCACGAATATTATGAATAGATCTATTGGGATTGACGAATCCCGTTTGTGTTGGCCCCGTTAAAGGCAAACAAACGCACTATATTTGAGTAACATTAGGTAAAACGACAATTTTACCTATTAGGGCTGGTACCAAAAATTTCACCAATTTATATTGGAACACGTTAACGCCTTGGTTGCATGAGCTTAGTGAAATAATAACTATTTTGTTTTCAACATTATGGGTGTATAACAACGTAACCCACACAAACATTATGTGTTCAACATTTAACAATAAACCTATGGATTCACTCAACCTTTGTGTTGACCCTTTTAGCATGTTTATCTCAGGTTCACAAATTCACGAGGCTGGCAAGGATGGAAAGGAAGGGCACGAGTACCCAAGAGGGCTATACATTTTATTATCATTCTAAAACTCATTTAATGTAATTTGTAAACCGTGAAACCACTGGGACCTCATTTTGTAAACTCTGATATTTATATAAATAGAATGATAAACCTTTTAAAACGACTCAATTAGAGTTCGTTTTCTATTGTTATAACTGTTGTGCCATAAAGTAGCACCCAGTTTGAATTCCGCTACGTATCACGAAATCGGGGGGTGTTACATCTTCATACTCTACAGGCATTTTTTCATGATTTCGTTGAATTTCCTCGTAAGTTATTGTTATTGAATAAATTCAGCATGGTTTAATTTGTGAATTTCCTCATAAGTTATTGTTTTTGATAAAATATATGTTTTTTATAAATTTATTGAACTTTTAATTATCCAGCTTTCATTTTTAGGGTTTAATTTGTGAATGTAATTTGTAGCAGTTAATGGATATTAAAGAAGAAGTCGTATTTTGTATACCAAAAAAATAAAATAAAAAATATTAAATAAAAAGAAAAAAATAAAAGAAAAAAGTTTTTTGTATTTGGTCTATTAAGGTATGAACAAGGCTCAGTTTCTAATGTTTATGCTTTTTCCTTTTATAGGGGTATTTTTAGTAGATGTCTAGATCAATTTTTGTCCGAAATTAAGGAAAAAACTGGGCACTGTTTTTATAGTACATAGCAATCATTAGATTAATGAATGCATATGTCTCTTGGAGATAGCACATTGGCGATGTTTCATCAACCGGTGTAATCATAAACGATATGACTCCCACTTGCTCTCTCTTTATTAAAGACTCTTTATTTATTTTTCCATTCTCATCTCTCGTTCTTTGTTAAAAAATAAAATAAATAAATAAAAACTATATTTGTTAATACTTCATATCATGGCGGGGCGTTTAGTGTTGCTTGATGAACTTGCTTTTGCTGCTAACTTTAACTTTTTAAGAGATCAAATGCACGTCTTATTTTAGAGGGAGGTTATTGAGGCAGATGTAGCAGTGATAAGGATTGAAGGTGACTGCGAGGAAATAGCTATCCGAATCCGGCAAAGGAATGCTTATATCAAGATTTTGGAAGAGGAAGTGGAGAAAAAAAATCACATTGAGATGATGCTCGATGAGGCGCATGTTCGTTTTCGTAGGAGGCGTTACTATGTTGGAGCGGTTTTGACTTTGTGAAGGGTATGTGTTGGGGTGTCGGGGACGTGGTTCATGCTTGTGGGATGTTGGTTTTAGGTTTTTATCGGTGTTGGTTTTAGGGTTTATGGTTTTGGGTTTGTTTTATGGTCTTATGGAATGGGTATTATATAACTTGTTCGTCTGTGTTTGTTCTATTGAATATGAAATGGAATATATGGTAATGGGTTCTAGTGTTGTATGATGTGTTAGTATGGTGGTTTTAGTTTGTGTATGAATATTGTAAGTGATTTCTAGTTGAACTTGTGTATTTCAACACAACCACAAATATATATCAGATGGTTTATTTAATCGTGTAGAAAATATATTGAAATTGTACATTTCTAGTTGACACAAACACAATCACAAAGAAAACACAAAAGACAATAACAATACACAAATAGAAAATTATAGATTTGAAAGATAACTGATACAAGGATAATTGGATTTTGTAGAATTAAAAAAAAAAAAGTCGGAAGAAATGAATGTGTGTGAGATGAATCGAAATCACAAAATTTATGTTTTTGTTTGACTGAAGTATAAAAGTTAAAAAAGAAAAAGAAAATTGTTACACTAAATGTACAATGTTCGTAAGGATAGAAACAAAACAGAAAAAGAGGAAAAAAAAAGTATTTGGACAAAAATAACCTCGTGTGATTTGTACATGAGATCTGAGATAACGAGAAAAGCTAATGATGTTAGCAAAATTGGACCATCCACGTAATATTTAGAGATGTTTGGACTCGTTGAGTGAATTTTTGTGTTTTTGAATGTCGTATGAAATATGGTCAAATTACAAGGACTTATGGTGTAATTTACTCTTATTTTAATGAATGAAAAAATTATTTAGCTTGAAAAAAATGAGAAAGAAAATAGAGTGATGGGTTTTAAAGTAGGATTTTAGCTTAAGTTAATAGGTGGTTTTAGACGTGTGGGTGAAAGTGAAATAAAAAGGAAAAATAATAAGTTGAGGAGGAAAGCCCAAAATACATCTTTGTGGTTTGTACCGTGTCTCGCTTTATATCATTAAACTTTTTTTTGGCACAAAACCATCCCTCCGTTAGTAAAGTTGGCACAAATACATCCATCCGTTAGTAAAATCAGTTAATGAGGACTAACGATGCAAAATTTTCTCCGTTATCTCCTAACGAAAGAGAAAATATTTGCACCGTTAGTCCATAAGACTAACGATGCAATAAAATAAATTGCATCGTTAGTCCTAAAGACTAACGGTGCACCCCACCGCCACCTCCACCCACCACCACCTAACGCCACCAACCCCCACCTCCACCGCCGCCACCCACCACCACCACTGCCACCACCACCACCTCCATCTAATTTATAACAAACTTTACATTAATCTATAACAACAAAATTAATGTAAACTTTATAACAAAATTCGTATAAAGTTCATAAAAAAAACTTAGACAAACTTACAATTCACCTACCAACTTACAAATACAAAATAAACTTCAGCTAGAAAACGTTATCATCAAACTTGATTACAAAAATTAAACAGAAACCTCATTTTACGGCGACAACTTCAGTTGGCGGTACAAAATTTATCGAGTCCGACGGCAGCAGTTTTCCAGGCAACGACGGCACAGAGATAGTAGTGACAACAACTGTAGAAACTTGTTGTAGTCTATAATTATTAATAAATTTCAAAAGTGTTAATATACATAGATCTTATTAAAAAACCTATATCTACAAATAATATCTGCAGATCTACAACAAAAACCTTAAAAGCTTATTAATAATCATAGATTTTTTAAAAACTTAAAAAAAAATACCTCAAAACTTTAAAAACCGTCTTGGTGATCGTGGGTCTCGATGGTGGTGTTATGTGGTGGTTAAGTTGTCGGTGGTAGTGGTAATACGGCGGAGGAAAACTGTGAGTGGTGGCGTAGTGTTGAAGTCGAGTGACGTGATGTCCAGCGGAGGTGGGTTTATGTGGTGGTGGGGATTGTGGAAGATGAGAGTATTTTGGGAGATGAGACTTAGCGCTTGTTTTTTTTATTGTAGTGTGTGTGTGTGTGTGTGTGTGTGTGTGTGTGTGTGATTGTATGTGATGAGAGTATAAAGATAAGGGTGTTTGATGTGTGTTTTTTTTAAGGTGAAAGTAAATAAGATGGGAGGATGACTGTATGTGGGTATTTGTTTGTATGGCGGTGGTGGTGGTGGCGGCGGTGGAGGTGGGGGCTGGTGGCGTTGGGTGGGGGTGGGAGAGGTGGCTGTGGGGTGCACCGTTAGTCGTTAGGACTAACGATGCAATTTATATTGGTGCAAATATTTTCTTTTTCGTTAGGAGATAACGGGGAAAATTTTGCACCGTTAGTCCTCATTAACTGATGTTACTAACAGAGGGATGTATTTGTGTCAACTTTACTAATGGAGGGATGGTTTTGTACAAAAAAAAGTTTAGGGATGTAAAACGAGACACGAGACACGAGACAAACTACATGGATGTATTTTGGACTTTACTAGAGAAATTCAGAGAAAAGAAATGAAGTAGAGAATAAAATCTCAGAGAATAGAAATCAGTAGAGAATTTCGTTCAATTCTAATGTTTGGTAACAACAGAGACTTGACCCGAGAAATGAAAAAAAAAAATTATTTAAAAAAAAAAAAAATTTTCAAAAATATATATTTTTTTAAACTTATTTTTTTTTAAACTTATTTTTTTTTAAAAAAACTTATTTTAAAAAAAATTATTTTAAAAAAATAATTTTAAAAAATATTTAAAAAATAATTTAAAAAAATAATTTTTAAAAATAATTTTGAAAAAAAATGTATTTATTTTAAAAAAAAACTTATTTATTTTAAAAAATGTATGTATTTATTTAAAAAAATAATTTTTTAAAAATAATTTTTTAAAAATAATTTTTAAAAAAAATGTATTTATTTAAATAAACTTATTTAAAAAAAAATGTTTTTTTTTAAAAAATATATTTTTTTAAATATATTTTTTTAATTTAAAAAAAACATTTTTCAAAAAATTAATCCATTTCTCCAATTTCTACAAAATTAAAGGAAATAGCTACTTAAATTACATTACTCAACTCTCCATTTCTCCAGAGAATTCTCATTTCTCCATTTCCATTTCTGGCTACCAAACATGCTGGAGAAATGAGATTAATTTCATTTCCCTCCAACTCTCCCTACCAAACACACCCTTAGTTGAGAGTTTGGCTTTGAGCCAATTAAGTTAGGGGAATAAATTACTATTTGACTGATGGGAAATAATAACTAACTTTTACCCAAACACCCCCCTTGAACTAACAGTAAACAATTGTGAAAGAAAAAGAAAGCAGCCACTAGACTTCATTCTCTTCCTCACAATGGAGTTATCACTCTCATCTTCTTCTTCTACCATTCCATTTCATGCTTCTTATTCATCCACAAAATTAAATACCAAATTTAAGTTTTACAATACAATCTTGAAATGCCCCAACACTTTAACTTCAAGAACCAGCTTCTACACTACCAGTACTAGCTCAAGATTCTTGTCTAACAAAAGCCCAAAACCCATTTCCATCAAGGTATGCTCAATTCATTATAAATTAATGAGCTTTATTAGAATTTAAGTGATCTTTTATGTGAATTTTGATTTTGTTACTGTTAAAATATGGAGTAACATGTAAGCAATTGTTGTCGATTTTGAAGTCGAAAGTTAGTTGAATCAAGCCCATCAGCTGAATTTTGATATTATTTGTCTTTTTAAGTTGAAACTTGAAAGTTTGATTTAAGGTTATTGTTTTGTGGCATTGCATTTGAAATTTTGAAGCTTTTTCCAATAAGTTATGGCTTGTGTAAATTATTTAGGAAAGTAGCGAAAATTGCATTTTTTGAAAATTGTTGTCGATTCTGAAGTCGAAAGTTAGTCGAATAACCGAATTAAGCTTATTAGCTGAATTTTGACAATTTTGTCATTTATTTGTCTTTTTAAGTTGTAAGGTTGATTTAAGGTTATTGTTGGGTGGCACTGATTTTGAAGCTTTTCGAATTGAGTAAATTATTTACGAAAGTAGCGAAATTTGCATAATTTACTGGTTTGGAAAGGTTTAGCGGTGTTTGGGTTTTGAAAGTAATTATGTGATATGAAATAGTTGCACTAGATAACACGGGCAGCAAGAGATAGTGTTTGGACCTCTTTGTGCTTGTTTGAAGTAGTGATAATCAAATTATCAGTTTGAGTGTTTAGAATTAGTTTACCATATACCGAGCACTAGAAACTGAGTATCTGCTACTTGTTTACACGTTATTCAGATAATCAGTCTCACTATACGGCTAACGGCTCCTTGCATGATACCCTCGTCCCTTCTATATTGAAAATATAAGATAAATAATCACTACCGGATTGTGCTTGATGACAATAGAATCCTAAAAAGTTCTACAATTAGTTGTAATGCACCTTCATGTGACAGTTTTATGCTTAGTAGGAATAAACACTCGAAATACTATTTTATCGTAACTGGCATTCACATGAAACTTGACCAACAGGCTTGCAGTCAAGTTGGTGCAGCTGGATCCGATCCATCATCATTGAATAAAGTTGCAGATTTTAAAGATGCGTTTTGGAGATTTTTAAGGCCCCACACTATTCGTGGAACAGCATTAGGATCAGTGTAAGCAATCAACACTATTTGTCTACTGACTGCAAGCTTTATGACATTTCAACTTTTATTTACTTTTCATCTATTTTTACAGGTCTTTAGTAACACGAGCACTGCTTGAAAATCCAGATTTGATTCGATGGTCACTGGTTTTCAAGGCGTTGTCCGGTCTCATTGCTTTGATATGTGGAAATGGTTATATAGTTGGCATCAACCAGATTTATGATATTGGAATTGATAAGTAAGTTCAGCGTATTTTTCTATCTTTCTATACCGACAAGATACAACACAATTTTATTGTTTATGTTTGGTTTGACGTTGGTTTCATTTTCCAGGGTGAACAAACCTTATTTACCGATTGCTGCGGGAGATCTTTCTGTACAGTCAGCATGGTTTTTGGTGTTGGCATTTGCAGTAGTAGGCGTTATTGTTGTTGCTATGAACTTTGGACAGTTCATTACCTCCCTTTATTGTCTTGGTCTTTTCCTGGGCACCATCTATTCCGTTCCACCATTTCGAATGAAAAGATTTCCTGTTGTAGCATTTCTTATCATTGCCACGGTACTTTTTATTATTTCTGTTAACTGTGGTATTACTTTTAGGTTTCTTTTTTTCTTAAATTTGTAAACTACACTAGCTATGTTGCTTCTTCAGGTGAGAGGATTCCTTCTAAATTTTGGTGTATATTATGCGGTGAGAGCTGCTTTGGGACTAACATTTCAATGGAGGTTTGTATTCTGTTTGTGTTTTAGTCCCTCTGTCAAATAAAAATTGCCAGAAGTTAATGGGTGGCTTGGGAGATTGGGTAATGGGTCAAAACAAGGTTGGGTCAAATAGGTGATTTTTTAATACATGCTGAAATGGACCGCTTCAGTTTCTTGTATATACCAAACCTTTTTTATACAAGTTAAATATGACTAAACTAACTTCATAAAATTATAATGTACAACATTAATCTTATTTTTCGGGGAAATGATTTGGAGACCTAATTATGTGTCTAAAGATGCCTAAACATACGTGGCATGATCCTGATGGCAGGTTTAGGCATGAGTTTAGGCATATCTTTTAGGCCTCCCAATCAATACTCTTTACTTATTTAGTAAAGCGGTTTAAGATGTTGTATGCTTATTACACTTTGGGTGACTTTCGGCCCATTTCTTTCTTAACTAATTTCATGGATTCTACCCATTGACATGTTACATATGAAGCCCGGTCCACGGTTGTATTTGAATTTGATCTGTTAATCTAAAATTTTCACAGCTCAGCAGTGGCTTTCATCACAACATTTGTTACATTATTCGCTTTAGTCATTGCCATTACTAAAGATCTTCCTGATGTAGAGGGTGACCGAAAGTAAGTTCTGAAATTTGAAACTTCACTACTTTTTCCATCTCTTAGTGTTTTGTACATCTATTCAAGGTTTATTATTTTACTTTCCATTAATTCATATATCGTTTTTTCTAGGTTTGAAATCTCTACTTTCGCAACAAAACTAGGAGTAAGAAACATTGGATTACTAGGGTCCGGGCTTCTGCTGATCAACTATATTGGTTCCATCGCTGCAGCATTATACATGCCTCAGGTTACCACACCACAGTTTCATGCTTAGGATTCTTTTGGTGTTAATGAAAAGCAGGTGTCTCTATAGTAGAATGTTTGTCTGTGTTTACTCATTGGGGTTAATGAAATGCAGGCTTTCAGGGGCAGCTTTATGGTACCAGTACATACAGTCTTGGCTCTCTGTTTGATTTGCCAGGTTTCTCTAATCTCTGTAACATTTCTCAGATCAAAAAAATTACTTTTTAACTAGTGAAATTCAATAAATAGCTTGAAGGATAAAAAAGTTAATAATTATAAAAATAATAGATAGGAAAATGCATCTCTTTTATGGAGCTTATGAACTTTATTAATTTTTGTGTCATCAAGTAACTTCAGTATGTTTCTGGCATTTAAAATTTCCATTGGAAAATACTCGTTGTGCATGCTATATAACTAATGGTATGAGTATTTCATGCAGGCATGGGTACTTGAGCGTGCAAAATACACCCAGGTAATACTTAGTGATAAGATATACCATGAGCTTAACTTTTCAGCATAGTCATGCTATAATAACTTGAATTTCGTGTATTAAATGTTGCATCTACTAGCCCTCACAGCACTTTGACTTGTCATATTGCAGGAGGCCATAGCAGGGTACTACCGATTTGTATGGAATCTATTTTATGCAGAGTACATCATTTTTCCTTTCATCTGAGTTTAGCGTTTGTATATTTTTGGTGTTGTTTATATATTAATGTAATATGTTGTTCGTCCTATCAAGTGATATACAGCCAAAATTACGGCTTAACATGTAAAATTTTCCTTAGTTGACTTCAGTTGAGTGACATCATATTGATGTTTTACACACAAAGAGTAGTAATGATTATTGACTTGTTTAACTTTTGCGTTCTGAAAGTGATTTGATATAAAATTTCAAGAACCAGATAATCACAGCTCTAACAAATCGAGCCACAACAGTTAAAGGGCTGGCAATCTAGACCCAACGGGTCTAGATGAGTTTATACAAAAAGTGATAACTTGTACGTTGACGTTAGTCTAACAAACCGGATAAACCCAACATACTTCTTCTAACAACTTCAGAAGTGACCCAATTAGACCCATGAGGTGTTTAGACGAATATTAACGCACAAGTTCCACTTTTCCATGTAAACCCATCTAGACCCGTTAGGGTCTAGATTGCCAGCTCTAGATAAAGGTAAATATATTTACGTATGATCAACAAATTTTCCAATTTGGTAGAGTATAAAATAGTTATATTTGGTCAATTTTGGGAATGAATCATGATGAAACGTCTAAACAAGAGTTATAAATGAATGTTTTTAACTCTTCTTTTATATTTAACGCCTCATTTAAAACAATTTATTTGAAACGATAGCAAGAGACATTATTAAGATTAAATATTTATTATCATGCATGTTTTTACCATTAACATTTATTTGCAATAACTCTGCATGCTTGGAGTACATCTATATAAAGGAAACAAACTCTTGGTCTTATTATCAAAATAAAAAAACATGTCTCCTACGTTGCACTGCCTGTTTCTTCTTGTTTTAACATTATATCATGGTTACTCTGTAACATCTTCAAATGTCAACGCTTTCGAACGGTTTAACGTGACTGTCATGGACGCAGAAATTGATAATCTCGTTGTTCATGTTTCCTCCAAAGATAGTGATCTTGGAAACAAAACAATGACCGTAAAGACAAAATTTGACTGGAAATTCCGTATGGCTGTTGGTGATTCGACTGTGTTTAGAGGGCAATTTTTCTGGATGAATCCTGACAATACAGTTGCGAACCAATTCCAATTCAATGTTTTCGACAAAAATGTTGCAGCACAGTGTGGCCAAAATGTCTTTATTGAGAGAAAGTGTTTTTGGTTAGTGAATAAAGTTGGCTTTTACTTCGCAAGAGATAAACCGGAAGGTATGAAATTAATGTATAGATGGTCGTAATCCGATTCATATGAATAATATTGAGTTTTACTTTTATGATTGTTTCATCTGTATAATTAAAAAAGTGTTTTGAGATCACTAATGTTGCAATTAGTTTTCACTCAAGTTTAACACAGTTTACGTGTTTACCTATCATCTTTGGGATTTATGTTTATATCTATCGTGTTGAACGAGTATAATAACGTTGATGCATTGCGCGAACAATTGAGATGATATTTGAAATCAAACACTAGCTACTCCTAAAACCTTTTTGAACGTCTCTTTTTGCAGGGCGTTTAACCAGAATTATTTTTAGTATACTCGAACCAAACACTAAGGAAAGGATTACTAGACTTTGTGATAATCATAACAATTGCGACATTGATTAAGAGTGGAAAGAAGTAATCAACACACATATTATTACAAAGAAAACTCCTAAAAACATATTTCTAAGTTAAAGTTTCAAGTTTTTTCAAATATCAGATCGAAATGAAATGTTCTCAGGGTGGTTCTATACCATACAAACATACATTATCCATTGAAAGGCTTTTTCTTCTCCTATCAAGTGTTTCTTGACTCCCGCCATTAGTACAACTCAGTTTCCACGTCGAACACACTTCTTCCAAAGCTTTAAACTGTAGCTCTGAAGGGTAGTCTCGTACACACCCTATTCGTGGGCCTGCACCCGTTGACCACTTACAACTAAGATGCTTAGCCAACTGCAAAGACTTTGTTTCCTTATGTGAATTTATCCTCTCTAAAATCTTCTCTTCTGGAATCGGGTCAATATACGCTTCTTCCCCAAAGTCAAAAAGTTTTCGTTTTGAAACCATAAGTTTTATGCTTGACATCAGTTCCTCTGCGGTTTCATCATCATTATCTGAGGAGCTCTCATGTTCGGGCTCAGGCCTTGGACAAGGCTTAGACCCGAGCTCACGTTCTTCCTTTTGGAAGGCTAAAATGATGTCTTCCTTTTTTGGAATTTTAAGTGCCGTGATCATTGGCTTTGAGCTTCTTGATGTGTCCCGAGTATCCCTTGGTGGTTTAGAATCTTTGTGGTGGTAGTGCTTGTGTTCGGTTTCTACTGCAGCTCGTGTTAAATCAGGCTCAGATACACAGTTTCGCATCTCGTATGCGGTCACTTTCTCATCAGGGTATTCATCTTCATCATCTGGGCTTTTCTGCATGATCAACACTCTACATTTTAGAATGTTAACTTTCGAGCTAAAATAAAAGGACATTGTCTTTAGTATCCATAGTTTTAATACCTTAATAGTTTGGACATTAACATTGTGTTGCTCAAGAAATGACATGAAGGTGTCAAAGTTTTCTTCCGTTGGGAGGTAATGTCCACTATGAGGCCAGACAGCCTATGAAATTCAAGAAATTAACAAGATTATGACAGTTTCAATGAGAAAATTTCACTTTTTAGCTATATAGTAAAGGTTACAATTTTTATCCATTTACTTATAAATGGGTGGATGCAGGTTATTAATTATCTATAACGGGTCAAAAGAGTAACGTGGACACAAAATAGTTAATAAAAATCACTCAAATGGGTCGAAAGTCGCTCAAGAGTAACATACTATATTTTTATTTGATAATTTATGTTATTACTGAAATAAGACATTTTTTTGTAGTATTTGACACATATTATTTAGAACAAAAACTAATTTTCTTGGGAAAAAAGAGTTTCGGGTCAACTCAACCCGACCCTTTTTGCCCTCTTACCTAACATATCCATCTTGCCACCTATAGGGCTATAGAATGTATAATAGACTCACCTTCAAAATCCCGTCTATAACTACCAATCGCCCAGCAGACAATGTAGCACCACCAGCAAGAAAACTCGAATGTTGAAATTTGCCTTTTATTTTCATCCCGAGATACAAATTATTCGAAGTACTAAGCACAAATATCCACTTGGCATTGGCAGGCCCACTTCTTGTGTCTATAAGTTTCCTACTTAGTCTGTAGATGAATTTCCCGTCTTCCACTATAACCTCATAAGCCTCTCGTTCTATCTGAAAATAAGACAAAAAGGTTTAATATTTAGTGTCAGATTTAGCTTATGTTACATAAAGAAAGCACACCTGCATAAAAACTTAGAAAAACTTACGGGACTTAAATACTTGATGCATTGTTGTTGAAGCTTTGGTCTTGGGCATCTTTCAAGGCTCACTTCTTTACCTTCCCCTATGTCGAGCCTAAGATTGTGTCACGATGACCCCTGTTAGTCAAACTTGCTATGCGCTTTGAGGTGGCTAGATGGGCGAGTTGGGTATTTTGGGTTTGACCCAAACACTTTTTTGTCCATAAGTTTTTATATAACTAATGCATTAATTAAGATTACATAAATGATAGATTGCAATAGTAATATACGTTTGTCTGAATAAATTGATTTAGCCGACTATCAAGTATCAACCCTTTGACTTGTTCTCCTGAATTTTATAATTCGATCCGTTTGAGGTAAAACACAAGCCAACGAGAGCCATCTATGGTCAAAATTGCCACCTCTAGTTTTTTCTTTCTTTAAAAGTTACGGCTAATTAAATCTTACCAATAGAAAAAAGGTTGTCTACTTTGGCAATGAAGCCACTTCACGTAATAAAAATGAAGATTATGACCATACCGATGTCGAGGATCTATCTGTTTCCACAAAAAAAGAAATTTAACCTCTCAATAGATTTAATCGTATAAAGATACTCCAGTCACTGGGATCAAAAAGACTTACTGCCTCCAGCCAATGCTGCAACGCAAGTTTACATGCCTTTGCATGTTGTGACAGGCCTTTTCCAAGCTGCAACAAAAACTTTGATTATAATCTTTATTGTGATTTTCTTATCTTAATTAGAAACCAAATAATTATATTAAACTGTGTACTAACAATATGTCACGCCTAATGATGATTTGAATGATACAAAATAAAAAAAGTAAATAGAAAAATACATATCATGTTGAAGGACTCTTTCCAAGTCTATATGTCAACCAAACATGATAATGAATTGAAATGTAATGTACGATGTACCTTTGCAGCTCTAGTTCTTGCTCTTGACCAACGTGAAACAGCTGTCTCGGGTTTTTCAATTTCAAAGAATGATACCGAACTGCACTTAAGCACAGCAAAATCTAACAGCTTCCACCTACATAATAATAGCCCAAACTTTACATATTTTAACGACTCCACTATAAAGATCTTGTTACTTGTGCATAACTTGAAGGTCTGAAGGGTACTAACCATCTATGCTCAACGAGTATTGCACAATCCGCTAACTGTCTTCTGGTTCTGAAACTTTTGTAAGTTTTCTGCAGCTTCAATGCTGCAAGATGACGGTTTATAAGAGGCTCGGGCAATGGTGATTCGGGCCCACACATGTTTGGCTCTGTCAATGGACTTTGGCTTTCAACGGTTTTTGGATGCAAAGATTCATTTTCAGTAGAAGAAGAATCCACGGTAAGAACATTGTCCATTTTTTTCACTTTAATGCTTAGAGATCCCCCAAAGAACCATTTTTCTGGGATCAATGATTTCATCACGGATTTAAGGCGACTCAAGTCATCAATATTGACAAATGGTGATGAAAAAAATATTATATACGCATAAACAAATACGGGTTATAGGTATGTTTGAAAGCAGTGAGCGACCTTTTCTGCAACCTGACACATGGACGGAAGACACATTCAAAACCAAAATATAATTGATATTAAATGTCGTCTATCAGAATGACTCATAGTTAACAATGTTAGGTGAAACATCCATTTCTGTTCCCCATTGAATTTATATATGGATCCCACATACTAGATGTTTGACAAATTATGATTATTTAAGGATTTCACATGTAAAAACACCTCTAAATAATCACATAATTGATTATCACTTTTGTTGCAAATACAGTCGGAATCAGTTCCACAACACCCAAACACTAGTAAGTGATTATCTACGTCTTGAAAATACAATAATCACATCTACCTCTTTGAAATGCTAAAGTAACATAATCACGTTCGGACGTTCCAAACGCAATGCCAAATCTAGCAAACAACAAGTACCCTAATGGGCTAATAATTAATTGATGATCATACAAGTGGCTTAGTGCAACAACAACTATACCTAATCCCGCCAAAACAGGGTATGAAAGAGGTAGAATATAGAGAGTCACACCCTATCCGAGGGTAAAGGGACTGTTTCCGATACAAGTTGCTTAGTGCATGATACAATATTGGTGATGGCAAAAGGTTGGGAAATAACATTACAATACACTACAATAACATTACTCTAGTCATGAAAGTGGTACCATATGTAAATAGTACATTCATCCTTTTTTTTTTTTTTTTTACATAGACTACATTTGCATTTATCACATACATAGCCACTCATCAAGATTCAAGAAGTAATCCTAAACCAACACAACCCATGAGCAAAAACACAATATTTCGACCCCTTTCGATATTCCAATCACAAATCAAGAATATATACCCCCAGTCCCCCACATATTATAATGCAAAACAAACAAACCCCATATGGCAAAATGCATGATTTCACCATGCAATCATCATAATACAAAACTATTACCTTATATGGCTAAATGGGTATATTTCTTAATTTAAAAAAGATTCAAAATGGCATAAAATGTCACACATAAAAATACATTAGGGTGGCAATGTGTGTTACCTGCAAGTGGTGTATATGATCCAAGATGAATTTAGGACATACAATGAGGACAATGAAAGATGAGAAATGAAGATATGGAGAGGGTTCCAAACACGTGGCAGTGATGATGTGACTTTAGTTTGGTTTGCAGTAAATTCAAAGGACCAAACAGGAGTAATGGAAACACAACTCGTGTTACATGTGTTTTTTGTTTATTTAGGAATTTGTTACTTAAAATATTCAAAGTGACTCAAAAGTTTTTAAGATGTTGTCGACATATATGATTTTTTTCATGGGTTCGTGCTCACCTTGTAACGCTCAGTTCTCGAGTTTTAGGGAAGGGAAATGGAAAAGAATAGGAAAGAGAAAAGAAATGGAAAAGGAAAGTAAGTGTTAGTTGTTATGTTCTTGAGATAGAGGAAAGGAAAATGAAAGTAATCATAATCATGTTATTGAGTGAGAAGGAAAGGAAAATAAGTTGGTCAAATTACATATATGCCCTTTAATTATTAATGTCAAATGTTTTAAAAAGGATATATTAGTCTTTACACAATATATGATTCCGTTTCCTTTCCCTTTCCTCCCAAAAGTGGGAGGAAGATTTACTTATCAAATCTTCCTCTTTATTTCCTTTCCGTTTCCTTTTTCTCCTTTAAAAAAGACTCAAGAACACAAAAAACTTTCCGTTTCTTTTACTTTCCTCTTCCTTTTCGACTCGAGAACTGAGCGTTTAGTGTACTTTTTACATCTCTCATTTTTTAGCATCAATTTATGTTTTGCATTTTCGGTAAGTTTTATAATTTTAACTTATTAAACTTTATATTTTTTATACCGTATTTTCTATTTTATTGTTTTTTAATCATACCGTACTTTCGGTTTGCTTTTTAGTTTACATTGTTATTTATCATTTTAAACCATAAGGGAGGAGGGAGTGGAGCTCGGGTAGTTCATCGAGTTCATGAACCCGAGCGGGTACACCGCCCCGAGCAAATCGGGTAGTCCAATCGAGTAGCAAAATCCAGTTGTGAGCTCGAGCGAGTACCATGCTTAAATTTGAAATATCCAACGGTTACATGTAATAATTAAAAAAAAAAAAAAAAAAATCATTTTAAAACCAAATAACATACACTCATTTTTTTCAAAAAACATACACTAATCTCTCCAAAAAAAAATAATTACCCCCACCTTTAAAAAAAAACACACACTAATCTCTCCAAAAAAAATGTCTTCCGATTCTTCCGAATACGTTATTCCGTCTTCGTCCGACGAGCTATCCACGGGTAGCTCGTTGCAACATATGCTTCAACTAGCGGCTCAGTATCTTGAAGACACGGCAAGCTCTAGCCGAACTAGCGTAAATCGTCATTGGGAAATAGGTCTTCAAACTTTAGAGAATGATTGGTTCGTTGAAACACCAAAGTACAACGACAATTACTTTAAAAAAATTCGAATGGAGAAAAGCATGTTTTTGCAAATAGTGGGTGACATTGAAGCTAGATACCCATATTTTCAAGAAGGCTATGACGCGCGATTGAAAAAAAGTTTCACGGCGAAACAAAAAATCACATCGGCCGTTAGGCAACTCACAACCGGCAATCCCCCCGATGAGTATGATGAATATTTATGCATGTCTGCAAGAACGTCACGTGAAAGTCTTGATTATTTTTGTGAGGCTATCATTGAGTTATGCGGTCGAGAGTACACGTAGGCCGACACACGACCTTGCTCGCATTTTCAGGCCCATGAAGCGAAGCATCACCTCCCAGGATGCTTGGTAGCATCGATACACGCGTCAAATGGAAAAATTGTCCTAGACATTTGAGAGGGCAATATACGAGAGGTGACTATGGTGTTCCCACTATTATGCTTGAAGTCACCGCGTCACAGGATATGTGGATTTGGCATGCTTTTTTTGGTCCCCGGGGTCAAACAACGATATCAACGTATTGAATCGTCGACTTGTATCTTACAGATCGAAATTGAACGGCGATGAATAGTTCATTCCACGTGAATGGACGCTTTTACAACCGCGGCTACTATTTGGCATGCTTTTTTTGGTCCCCCGGGGTCAAACAACGATATCAACGTATTGAATCAGTCGACTTGTATCTTACGAGTCGAAATGGAACGGCGATGAATAGTTCATTCCACGTGAATGGACGCTTTTACAAACGCGGCTACTATTTGACAGATGGAATCTATCCTAAGTGGTCCACATTTGTTAAAGCATACCCGTATCCAAACGACCCAAAGGAAAAGAGATTTAAGAAGTTACAAGAGGGGCGAGAAAGGATGTCGAGCGAGCTTTTGGTGCTCTCAAAGGAAAATGGAAAATTCTCGATCGACCTCTCCGAGCTATGACCAAAGCGAAGATTGCCAATCAGGTTCATGCGTGTGTTATTTTGCACAATATGGTTATAAAACGCGAAGGGAGGGCAATCTCACCAGTTCATATAATGGATGGCCGGTCGTAGGTAATGGTAGCGGAGTTACTAGACGAAGTTCTCCATGACCGTCTTCGATATGATCTCACGGAGCACGGAGCACGTCAATACTTGCCGCATCTCGATGATTAGTGGGTTTTTTATTTTAATCTAGTTATTTTTAAGTATTATGTTATGTTTCTTTTTTTTTAAGTATTATGTAATGTTTTTATTTTTAATGAAATGGTATGTTTTTATTTTAAATATTGTATGTGATTTTATGTATTTAAAAAAAAAAATGAAATTCGGGTACTAGGGTACCACTCCCTCCACTTAGGGTAGTGTTAGGGTAAAATTAGGTAGTTTTGAGGTGGAGGGTTTTTATTGGATAAAGGTGATGTGGCACCCAGGGTATTAGGGTACCACTCCCTCCTTCCTAATAAGCTTACAAGCAATATAAAATACTCCGTAAAAACTTATACCATACATAATCTTATTATCTTATAGGTTAGCATTAAATGCACTAAGATAATTGAGTATCTTAAAAATTCAGCAATACAAAAATAAAGCATCAAATACAACCAATTTAAACACAATTTTCTAACTTTAAATACATCAAAAACTTAAATTTGAGCAGTACATATGATAAAGCATTATGTACAATTAAATTTTGCACAACTATATACATAAATTGACTGGTCAAAAAATGCTGCTAATGTAAATTTCAATACACCCTTTAAGTGAAAAATACAAATTATTAAGCATACTGTCCAAACTACGTATCACAAACTTTCTCATATACTATACACATGAGAATTCACACTAAAACATTTTATAAATAAAACTATAAAAGTTGAAAGAATACAAATGAAATGAATGATCTTCATTTCATGAATTTAGCTAAAAAAAAAAAAAAGAAAAAACTTTTTTTTTCCACAAGGTTATATGAGGGTTATATGTCCTCGTTGGAAGCATTAATTACAAGGGATCTACCGCCGCATCACGTGATTATCATGCTAGTAACAACTTGAAAACCGAGTCCTCATTATTACGGAGCCCCACTTAGGACGCGTCTTGAAGCAAAAATTTGCAAGACTTGGTCGTGCAGACGACCGAGTCGTGAGAAGTTGGTTGTCTTATTTTATTAAGTTAAGGACGAAGTTAGTTGTAGAAAGAAAAAGTTGATGTGACACTTATTAATGCGGTCTTGAGATCTCCTTATTACATTCAACCTTATTAATATACGTCCAAATTTTATAAGCTAACAAACACATATAAAACTTAAGCAACACTCCACAAATATATTATTAACCGTAATTGTTAGAAGCTTTAGTTAGTTTTTTGTTTTATTTAACTATAAAACCTTGTACACCAAGTCACTAATCCATATGTAATACACGATGTGGGAGACTTTTTACTCGGTGGAAATTTAGTCAAGCCGGGAGATGTTCATTAGAGTGGTTATCAAAGGACAAAGTGGGAGGCAAAGACTAGTGATGGCCTCGGCAAGGTTTCTTGGCCACTAGTAATTCACAAACTCATTAACAATGGTAGAAAAAAACTCGTAAAACTCAGAACCTGCCATTCTTCGTGTGTCACCTCAGATTTTCATGCGAGGAACCCCCTTCTGCCACTTCCTATGTTCCAATGAAACGGATGGTGTTTTCCTATTAGGTTACCACTAGAGTGTAAACGTTTGACTCAAATGTATGCGGTTTAACCGGGATATCTTTATGATTGAATTGTGTAAGGACTAAAGAAAACAAAACACTTTCCCAAAGGGCTTTTGATAAAAAAAAGTTAGGTTGTGTTAGTTAAATGTAGAAGCTTCTCGAGAACATATTCTCGAAAATAAAACCATCAAAAAACAAAACAAATTCATTTCTAAAAAATCATTCACACAAAATCAGTTTCATCATCAAAGGTATTACTATTATTTCAATCAATTTTATCTATATCTTTATTTCAAATTTGTTATATATTCATCTCTTTTGATATGTGTTATGTTAGATCAGATGATAGAGCTATTGACACTGTTAATTATTTTGAATTACGTGATTATTTTTATAACATGTTATTCAAAAAAACAGGAAATATAAAAGAATTAGTTATGTTTTTTAGAATTTGATTCTTATCTTAGATGAAACTAAAATTACTTTTTTAGTAGCATTATATTGGGACTAGGGGTGTAAGTGAGACTCGCAGAATGTTCGATTTAATACGAGTTCAGCTCGAGCTGCTCAAGTGGGCTTAAGAGTCGAGCTCGAGTATCAAATACAAGGGCCTTATTGAACTCGTGTCTTTTTTTATATTTTTACCCTTATGTATATGTATGTCTACTTACTTTTTTGTACTACTAGACGAATACCCACGCAAAGTGACGGTGTATAGCGACAAATTTTTATACTTGCGAAATCGTGATTTTGGTTCGACCTTGATGCAAAGCCTGTGTTATTTGAAATACAAAGCGTGTATTTTTTAAAATTAATATAGCGTGTGTTTTTGAAAAGTTTCCGAGTTTAGAATTGATCAAGAAAAGACATAATTTAAGTTGCCAAGTTTAAAGGGTACTTAGCGGTAATTTAGGCAAACTACATTTATTTAAGTTTCTAAGATTCAAGATTTCAAGAAAACACATAAACTCTTTATAAGTAGTAAAGATACAAGCAAGTCAAATATATCAAAGGTTAACTTATACTAAAATTGTTACCAAAGTTTCAATTTTGATAATCGTGTCGAACCAAACCGAGCTCGAGAGTATATTAACATAAAAATTGATACTTGGTGTTTGACTTCGCACGAGTTTTTTTAGGCGAGTTGAGTTTCGACCTTGACAGTGTTCAACCCGGTTACAAAGTAAATAGAACCAAACACTATTTTACGGGTCTTATAGCATTTGTTTTACAAAACAAACATATCCAAACACTATTTCTTGAAATGCCTATATATAAGCATAACAAATTAAGCAATCCCAAACGACAAACACCCTCTTAGCAAGTTTTTGTTAAAATTTTGTATTGTGGCTGCTTATGATTAATATTATATGCAGGTTGAAAAATGAGGGGAAGAAGTTATAGCTACAGCCCTTCACCACCAAGATACAGAAGCAGAACCTATCGAAGTCGTAGTCCAAGGCGTCGGGATCGTTATAGAGATCTTCCTACTAGCCTTTTGGTTCGTAACCTTGGCCGTAGTTGTAGGTAAGGCACTAAGGCCTCGTCATAAATGTGATAGATTCGTGAAAGCTTTTCAATTCATTTTAGAAATATGTCCATTGTTTCCGTTACATGTATGATATGATAAATAAATTTTATATTAGTCATTTCATAATTATAGGGCGTAAGTAATTGGATGTGAAGAAGCTTTTGAATTTTGTAGCTTGTGATGGTTAGCGTCTAGATTGTTTGTTAATACACATGTGATGTAGTGTTGACAGTTTACTGCTTGAAAACTTACTTTACCTAATGGAAAAAGCAATGTTGTAAGACTCGTAGGCGGTTCTCGAGCGGTCGGCAACCTTGTAATAAGTAATTGGCTTAGACGGGGGTACATAGGTTGGAATTTTTTATACATTAATTGGAAATTATATGTACGACATAAACATAACACCTCAAAGAATCATAGTTTTAAGTTTTGACCGCGTAGTTGCCCGGGTGTTGACCCATCCGAATTTTTTTTGGTGATTCGGGTCAAATCTCTAGGCACACGATTGTGTAGCAATTAGTCGCCGAGTAATCCGATTTTTTCAACACTGGGAAAAAGGGCATTTGTATGGATGAAATTGATCTGAAGAACGATGTTAAGAAAGTCACTTTGGTTGCAGTACGGTTTGCTAATGTGTTTGAAAACATGCATCTTAGAACGTGTTGATGTGAAAACGAACACATTTCGATAGAAAAAAAAAGGTTTTTTGGTGCCTGTAGATGTGGTTTTGACAATATTTAATCATAGCGTCTTTTATTGTCTCTTTGTCAACCTATTCTTTCTCAAATTCATAATCAAGATGGATGATTTTAGTTTTTAAATGCTAGTCGATATACTAGAACTTTTTGTCCCTAACACTCTATTCCTTTCTCCTGATACAATCTAGATTCTTGGTAATCACTTATCAATCACAAATTTGTTTGTTTTTGCAGGCCAGAAGATCTTCGTGGACCATTTGGAGAGTTTGGCCCCCTTAAGGATGTTTATCTACCACGTGATTATTATACTGGGTGAGCAAATAGCTATAGATCTATAGAAAATCTTATCGGGTTTTTCCTCAGTGAGAACCAACAATTATACTAATGGAAAATTGGTATTATAGTTGTTCACTTAAGTTACATATGTTAAAATAAAGACTTACCAATTGATTTTGTGGTTGTTGGTAAAATACTTATATGGTTTCCCTGATGGGTTTTTACCGGGTCCATTGTAAATTATTTTTAAGCGTTGGTTTCTTTATTGAAAGTGTTGAAGACACAAGTGAAGTAAAAAAGAGTCGTGTCCAGATGATTTTGTGTACATGAAGATTGAAGATAGTTGATTATGTTTACATAACGAAGAAGTTCAAGTATTGAAGAACTTCACATAATAACCTTGACCACAGAAGGTTAGCGGTTGTGTTTAATTTTTTATATTGCAGCCAACTTTTGACGGGGTATCTGTGTTTTTGCCTTTCCTGTTTTTGCGGTTTTATAGATGGTTCCCGGAATAAATAAGACATGCTGTTTGTGCTTGCGTATGTATTTGGGATGATTATACATGTAATACCTAGTGTATTACTAGTAGTAACTTTCTAACAATTTTAAACTGCAGAGAGCCACGTGGTTTTGGGTTTGTTCAGTATCTTGACCCAGATGATGCCGCTGAGGCCAAATATCACATGGATGGTCAAATCCTTCTTGGTAGAGAGCTGACAGTTGTATTTGCTGAGGAGAATAGGAAGAAGCCTTCAGAAATGAGAGCAAGAGAACGTTCTAGGTCAGTTTTGTGTGTGAATGTTTGTTGATGTTCTGTAGTTTCATCTTTATCTACTTCTAGATTCAACTATACAAATCGGTCGATTTGGTTATGTTTTCTCCAACAGGTTAAGTTAAAAGGTTCGACTAGAAGGAAGAGGTTAAATGGGTTGAGTCGTGTGTCAAATAGGTTAAAAGTAATTTGGAATGTGTTAAGAGAGGCATAAAAGTATAAAACCATTGAAACACTTTAGAAGAGTTTACATTATTATTTTTGTAATAAAATACTTGCGAAATCATATCTGGCACGAGAGCATATAGTAAGTGCTTTGCTGAAAACCTCTAATGTTACAAGTGAATGTGATGATGACAGGGGACTCTCATATGATCGTAGAGGATCTTCCGCCCGTTATTCTCGTTCTCCTAGTCGTGGAAGATCTTACCGTCGCAGTCCAGGTTACTATTCTCCTTCGCCTAGGCGGGACCGCTACTATAGGTATGAACCAGTCATTCGCTTATATTTTTATACCTCGAGACTGATTGGTGTAAAAGGTAGTTTTCTTATAGTGTAGTTAAATATGCAACAGGTCCATCTCACCCCAAAAACGAAGGTACAGAGAAAGGTCATACTCAAGGAGTCCATATAGGTCTGTAAGCAGGAGCCGCAGCCCAGTCAGGAGCCGGAGTTGGAGCAAGAGTCCAGAACGTTATTAGAAGTTGGGACCTTTAGGTTTTTAATGTAATGTACTTTGCTAGTGTGTTCTATTAGAAGGAAGTTTGAACTTATGTTTCGTGTGGTAATCTGGCGTTGAGACTCGCTATAGCTTAACTTTGATGTTGTTAAACACGTGGTTCCATTTTCTTTCTTGAAGTTGCTGCATCAGGCAGTAATAGTCTGATTATCTTTATGCTTGGATTTACAATGGTTCAACCAAGAGTAGCATCAAACGCGAAAGAGAAAATCTTTATAAAATCTGATGACAGTGAATGATTTGCATGCTTGAGTTCTGTATAATATTCACTTTGAAAACATTAATTAAGTTGGATTCAAACCATTTAAAGATTTGCATGCTTCAGTTCTGTATAAATAAAAATGATGTTTATATGAATATTCATTCATTCACATATAAACATGAGTATAACCAAAGTTCTGGAGAATAGTGATACGAGCTGCAACGGAAGTATTTATTTGCCAACTTCCGCAGCCGCAGAAGTTATAATAGGTAAGATGAATGACCGTCGAAAAAAAATGCTCTTCAATGAAGGAAAGGATTTTCAAGTTGTTCTCGTCAATAAGGATAAGGATGGAGACACTCAAAATGTATCGTTTGGCTGGGACGCATCCCGTCAAATTTTTTTACTGAAACACAGTTGTAATGCTGCTTGGAACTTGAAAACTGGGGACGAAGTTGAGCTCGAATACTTGGGGTTTGTGGTCGGCGATGTTATGCATTTTAAAATTCGACGCGTGCAATTAGCGAGTTACTACTATATAACATAAGAATTTAGGTGCAAGGCGATATCAAAGTGGCTAGCACTTCGAAAAGTCAGGGATATGATGATGTATTCTAATCAAGTATTTATATATTACTAGCCTATAAACCCGTGATAAATCACGGGTTGCTTATAGAAAGTTAGAAAATACAAAGTAAAGAAGCTAGCAAATAGTTATTGTCAAACAATATTGTGCAGTCTCATAAAAAAAGTAAAAGAACATTTAGTTTGTGCAAATTCAAAAAGAACAATAAACCGAACAATGAAAAATGGATAATGTGAAATATAAGTTTGTATAAGAGGGCTGAAATAGAAATAGCTATTTAGTTGTACAAATCAAATTTCTTGCACCACTTCATGGCAAATAAGGTTCAAAGTATTGTTTATTTGTGCCTCGATAACATGTTCACCAAGGTTTAGAATCCTTAATCTTTTCCAATTGCATAACCCAGCAGTTTGATGAATGTTTTGAAGAAGCATAAACGGTGCACCAACTTTTAGAGCTAATATGTGGTTAAGTATTCCAGACATTTGTTCCTGTTATTATATCAATATCATTAGTCAACTTTGAAAGCATTAGTATTTTCAAAGAGTTTGTTAAAGTCTTGGGGGAGAATGTCCATGTCTCCCTTCTAGCAATTTTTATGAATGAAATAAATAGTTACAACCACTACATATATAACTGAGAAAACACAAAATTGAACACTTTGGGTTTTATGTCATACCTTCCTCACTTCCTGCACAAGTTCAGTTGCACTCTTGTAAAGTATCGGGTGTGCCTGTAAAGTATCGGGTGTGCTTGTCCTGTCAAACAAAGTGAGTGAAACTGATCCAGTTGAGTCCATCACTCGCAATGGAATTTTGTACCTTCCATGTCATGTAAAACGGATAAGTAAGGTTGTTACATCAAGCATACGTGTAATTTGAATATAGTTAACAACTTAATTATACTCGACATCTGTAGCTTGACCGTAATCCTTATTGGTACACACGAATACAAACCTCTATTTAACAACCACACAATACTCATCTTTTTAAGGCACACTCCGTTGTTTGGCAGAATGGTTACATTTTACACAAGCGAGATACCACCAATCACATTTACGCTCAATCTTCTTAACAGTTGCTATGACAAAACATGACATAACCTGGAATCACATAAAGTAATTTATTTCTACCATTTGATAAATAAAAGAAAGTCCGACAATCAGGGGTTTGCAAAAATACTTCTTATACCTTTGCAAAAATAAAATTCAAGTAAACAGTTCTTTGAGATCAATTAGCCTATGCAGTGTGTCATAACATTACAAAATTCTAACCGTAAACATTTGATCCACTTCTGTTAGATATATTTAAGTATTTTACCCATTCAACATATCTAAGATAAATAATTACAACACAAATCAGCCCACTTAAAAGTAAATGTACACCAAAATGGTGGCATTGCAACACTCATTTTGATCTAAATCTAAAATGTACATCGCCACTCGAACTTGTATTTAACCTTTGCATAGTCCTACACTGAAACCTACGTGATTTACACATCAAATTCATAATAAAAAATAAAATTAGAAATAAAACAAATAATCAAATAGACATCTAAAAGTATAGATGTAGAACTCATATTAAATAACATGATGTTTTAATTCATTCATATTGTCAATGCACAAGCATTTATACACAAGTCTCTATTAAACATCAAATTAGTAGTACATTCTCAACTCTGGGAGATATAATTTATATCACAAAACAAATGAGAATTGCATATATTACCTATAGCTATCTTTAGCACTTACCAGAGTGATTCTCACCCTCAAAACAATATTATGCCTAATCTCATATCTTAGAGGCAACACAATCTCCATTTCCAAATGAAGCAAATAGATTACCTTACAACGGACACATTTAGGACTCTTTTTTATTTGTGCAGTTGTTCAATTTATAGTCTTAAGTTGTCCAATATAAAGGAGAATGTCTATATGATACAAGTTTGACAAGTTCAAATACAAAGGACTCAATCAGGTTGTGTTGTATCTCTAATGGGTTAAGCATGTCAAATTAAACTAAGATGATTAATTAAAAGAAATGGGTCAAACCGAGTTAATAGTCATCTAATACATATTCAACTATACATTTCTAACACGTAATACAAAGTACACATTATATTTATCTTGTAAGGAGATCATCTACTAACCAAACCATGTAAGATCATTGAACATCAAGTTATATTCAAGATACTAATCATCTCGTACAATGCAGAGAAATGCGTGCCCTTCTCAAGTAAAGTTAGGAAAACCTGCAAGTGAAACCAGAAACATTAGTTTATACTTGTTAATTATCATACCTTGCAATAGTAAAACATCACTTGATTAGCACCTATTCTACCAAGTACCAACCTGCTATATCTCACAAAAGCACTAAAAAAAGGCAAAAAAAAAAAAAAAAAAAAAAACATTTTTAATCCTTTACAACTCTGTCACATCTTTTATCACAAATATATTTAAGTTCTTTCATAACACTAAATATATTTAACTATAAATCGGCGTTATAACTCATTTATGCAGGAAAAAATTGAGTAATCATAATCCAATACATTGTTAAAAAGCCATGAATAAATATTTGTGTGATCCCTAAAAGAATCCTCAAAAAATCCAGAAATCAGTACCTACAAAAAACCAAAAAAAAACTAATAATCAAATTGAGTGATTATTTTTTCTAATGCACACCAGTTACTCAATTGAGTAATTCGTTTCATATTGTTTGTCAAATAAAAAAAATTGAAAAAACCAACCCATTTAATTGACGTGAATAAAATAAAGTAAGCATACCTTGAGATTAGGAAAGTTTGAATCTGAGATTGGGAAACTTTGAAATTTGAGGAGATATCAAAGATGATTACTTTGCCTTATTTTCGGTTGTTATTAAATGAGGGTTGAAGTCAAATTGGGTGACTAAATGGCTGAAATAGAAACGTATATAGATAGAAGATGGAATTGTCTACGTGGCTTAAATGACGTGGCTTTAATTGCCAACATGGATTAAATGACATGGCTAGAATTCAAATAAATCTTCTTTTATTATATATATAGATAGATACTCATATTATACTAAGCATGTAATTTATCAAATTAATCACAAATATTGTGTTGGAATATTTTTTTTGGGGGTTCATAGGGGTTGATATATATTTTATCCAAACCCAAGGTATCTTAATCTTAACTAGGTTTATTGCGACATGTTTTCTTAATGACATGTTTTTTAAATCTTGCTATATGTATAAACATTAAAAAGTAATGTGTAAGTTTTTGCATGTAAAAATAATGGAAATATACATGGACGATGATCTATTGCTTTTAGAAATGAGTTTTATAACTTGTGTCATAGTGGCGGCATAGCTTTATATAAGTATTAATTTTTTGTGTGTGCAAAAGGTGAATATATTTTATTAAACACAAAAATCCCATACAACTAGAAGAGTTATAGACATGTCTATAACTCTTTTAACACAAAACATAACAAACAACATTGAAATACATTGGACCAACTACAATCAAGATCAGAAGACAATGCATCCTTGCTGCATCATAGATCCATACTTCTGCAGTCAACAAACATCAGCTTTGAGAAAGACTGCAGCAACCAAATTCACCTTTTATAGCACCAATAACCATCTAGTTACATTTCCACCTTATCTATTCATCATGATCATTCAACCTTCCACCACAATGATCATGACAAGATAGATTAGTGGCTTCACTAGGAACCATAACCTCTCCACTGCAAGGGCTATACCATGTGAGCTACATTTCCATTTACTACAATGGCTTCACACACATGGGAACACACACCTTGCAGTGAGTACCAACCATTCCTCCTTTTGACAATGTACACTAGGACCATGTAGGATCATCTTTCACTCCTCACAATTCCTAGTACCATACATTGTCACACCAGTTCACTTACCCTTCTCAGATGGAAACTCACTTTATGGTTTACACAAAAAGATCATAAACTATGCAGTCTCAAACACCCCTATGCTACCTAACAAAGGCCTACAAAAGGGTTGAAAAGGATAGAACAGTAATGATCAGATGTGTTTCCCAAGATACAGAGCCATCATCTGAAGTGAACTAAAATCATATTCAATTTTTAATAAGGGATAAAAATTGAATGGAAGGTTAAAACCTTTTAAGTCGGCTGATTCCTTTAATCTCAGCTTATACTATCCAAGAAATATGTAGCAACTTGGATGATATACAACAGATTATGAGTATATCCTTTAGCTATAATTGAATTATGAGCTAACTCAGAATCAAATACCCTTGTACAGGAAACTACCTTATGGTAGTATTTACTATCCATTGAAGATCAATCTAACCCATTTTGTTACCCCAACTGGATCCACAAAAAAGATAAGAGACCCGAATGATAGTATACAACCAAAATATTAGCCATCTGCACATACAATCTTGACCCAAAAACTCCATTTTAAAACCACCATTAACCCTGCAGCTTTACAATCCAGTTTCAATACCTTCATCAGCATACCTATATAAGCAAAAAACCCTCATTCAATTGTTATTAACCCTGCCATTGCCAACTATATCCAATCTAATGTTCCACTACTTTTGAGTTTTAATAACAGCTTTTGAATGTTTAAATTTGAGACTTAGCAATCTCATTCTGATTGTATCAATGAACTGACTAAAAAGCTCATCAGGACTTCTTTGTTGGCCTCTAAACAATCTCCAATTTCTCTCTTGCCATATCATATATACACCAGCTTCCATACCAATCCTTCTAACTACACTTCCTATAGAATTTCCCATATACATTCCAGTCATCCAAACCACCAGATCATTCCACCCCATTTGATTACACTGCAAGTTCAACTTCTATTTTACTTTCAACCAAAACTGCATAGCATACTTGCATTCAAAGAACAGGTGGTGGTGAGAATCAATATCAGAGCAGCATAATGAACACATCATCATATCATAAGACCCCCATTTTCTAATCTTGTCTTGAGTAGTCAGCTTATTTTGAATAGCTAACCAAAGAACAAATGCATGCCTTGGGATATTTTGAGAAAACCACACAAGTCTATTCCAACAAACATCTTCATGTGACTCACTCAAATCAATATATGCCTGTCTTACACTAAAATTACCTTCCTTGCCATTACCATTTCTTCAAACTAATTGGTCTTTTTTGCTTTCATCAAGGGCCACATACTGAATTTGTGACATAATAGGGAATTTATGTAGCCACTCAGTTGGCCACATACACACATCAGTAACTATAATGTCTTTAACAACAATATTAGCATCCAATCTAGCATTATACAAATCCCTATTAGAAATAAAGGATTGTAAAATACCTGATGGACACCAGTTATCATAGATCATAGAAGTGCTTGCACCATCACCCACTTTTTTAACCCTAAATTTTCTAGCCACATCTCTTAGCCTTAAGATGTTCTTCCATCCCCAACTATCTGTCTCTTCCTCATTCACAACCTAAATATTCCTACCCTTAAGTTTTTCAGTATTGATCCACTTCACCCAGAGAGACTCTTTATCAATAGCCACATGCCACAAGTGCTTTATGATCATGGCTTTATTCCAAATTCCCAAGTCTTTCAAACCCAAACCACCCTGACATTTAGGTTTACAAATTGATCTCCAAGCCACCTTAGCTTTCCCTTTAGACAACTCACCCTGGTTCCACAGAAATCCCTTAAGAACTTTATTAATATCATGGATAACAGTTTGGGGCAATAGGAAAACTGAAGCCTAGTAAACATGGATTGATTCCAAGACAGAAGCAACCAGTTGTAATCTACCAGCATATGACAAGCTTATATTCTTCCAATTAAAGATTCTACTCTTAATTTTATCAATAAGAACTTTACATTCCTTAACACTAAGTCTCTTAGAAGACAAAGGAACTCCAAGGTATTTCACTGGGAGATTTTCTACTTTAAATTGAATTTCATCCAAGATCTTTTGTTTATCCTCATCCTTCATGCTACCAAATATAATAGTACTTTTAGAATAGTTAGGAAGTAAACCATAAATACCACCAAACTCAGTTAAAACATCCTTAAGAATCTTTACTGACCCAAGATCACCATGACAAAACATCAGCAAGTCATCAGCAAAACAAACATGGGTCAATTTCAACCTCTTACACCCAAAATGATATTTGAACTCACTACTTCCCTCCACCTTGTTATGCACCAAAATAGACAAAATTTCCATGACCAAGGCAAACAAATATGGTGACATGGGTTCTCCCTGCCTTAGCCCTCTACCACCTTTGAAATACCCACAACTCTCTCCATTCACACAAATAGAAAAAGAAGTGGTAGTGACACACTGAATTATCCAATTTACCATAGTCCTATGAAAACCAAAACCTTTAAGAATAGCTTCCAAAAACTTCTAGTTAATTGTATCATAAGCTTTCTGTATGTCAATCTTCATGGCAACTCTATTAGGACCATCTTTTCTATCATAACCTTTCAGTAATTCTCGGGAGAGTAAAATATTATCCTCGATGTGCCTATTAGGAACAAAAGCACTTTGGTTCTGACCTACAAGCTTTCCCAACACACTTTTCATTCTCTCAGAGATCACCTTGCTAATACATTTGTAGAGAACATTGCAGCAAGAAATAGGACGAAATATAAGTCTTAATTAAACATAACTATTTTTTAAATTATATTTATTTTCATGTAAAATGATGTTAAATTTGACGAACAAAGAAATTTTGAAAAGTAATAATATCAACTTATATTTAGATATGATAATTTTAGTTTATTAAATGTTTTATACATGTACCGCTATGACACATTATAGAAAATTCCTTTTAGAAATTATACGTGATGCTAGTTTAGATCACATCTTAAATTTATAAAATCTCGTCTATCTATGATCTACTAAAGCACTAACGGATAGAGAACCCGATCGCCTATAGTGAAGGACTGGTAAATCCGAGGTCGTACCCAAGAGCTAATATTAATGGGCTGTCTAAAATATGAGTTTTAATTGTCACGATTTGAAGTTGTTATAATTAACTAACATGAAATAAAGTAAATTAACGGAAATGTAAATGGATGAACTTATAAAAGAAGAAAATGTGTAAACCTAATTACTTCGTTATTAACGCAATGATCCTATTCTCAAGTGCAATGTCTAACTCTCATTTAATATAGTGGTTCTAGTGTCATTAGGTCCGGTTTGTAGTTGAAACCTAACTTATAATTCCTATGATTTCAACCCCATTGTTCACAGAAGCTGGGCATCTAGTTCATAGTCATTATGCCCCCAACTACCTTAAATACCTATTTAATGTCAACAATCCCACTTCTCGACATTTAAACACCCATTAGGTGTCATCCAATAAAAGGTTTACCCGCCTTTTTTAAGTATCTAATCTAATGTACGCGGTGATACGTTCAATCCCTACAATCAAAATGGATGCCATCCCATCGAGAGTAACATACTAGACTAGCTTTCAATTGTTTACACCTACTAACTAGCTAATAAGCTCCACACTAGCCTTAGTACTACCAAAGCGCAGGGATCAATCAATAGGAAAATAAGATATCCATATAAAACGATAGTTAAATGAAAGAAACAAAGATCAATACATTACTAAATACATAACTAGGCTAACACTAAAAGTGTTTAGCCACTCATGGTATAAAGTACAACATTAATAATGTAGAAAATCATGGATGGATTAAACATTAAGTTTGATACAATGTACTTGATGAATGACTAATACAAATGATAAATCGAAGTGAATTCTTCCTTGGAAAGTGGTTGAAGAATGCTGGAAAACGTCTTGGTATGGAGTCCTAATCGTCCTTTGAAAGTTGTGTGAAGTGGAGATGTGAAATCAATTGAATTAGGGCTTGCATATATAGGCTCGACTCAACTAAACATAACATAAGTGAGCAGTTACGCCATAGACTCCTTAATTCACGAATCCTTTCACCAGTTGTAGCAAGGTTACAGCGTAACCCAAGGTAAAAGTGATGCCATAATCGTCTCGTTAATATTTTATTCATTTGTTGTGACTTAAGCACATCGATCTTGTTACACCGCAGTTATGACATGGACAGGATCTTCACGTATCTTTATGAAAGTGACGACATAGCTCTAGCGAGGTGGCTACACCGTAAAGTCTGATGACTACACTTGATTTCATTTAGCAGTAAAGAGGATTACGACATAGCTCTTTCGACTCAATTACGCCGTAATGTATGTCTGGTCCAACAAGTTTGTAATTTTCTTCAAGTCACCCTTCCATTTCCGCGTCTTTTTGTTCCAATGCTTAAATATTACCTACTACAAAATATGAAGCAATTAAGTACATATTTTACACAAAACATAACAAATATGAACACTTACTATGGAAATTTGGCACTAAAATATATAGAACATTTGATATTATCAAAAATCCCCCATTTGACTTCTACTTACCCTTAAGTAGACATTTTTGATTCATTTCTAAAAAGATATCTCCCGTGTTATCTTGAAAGACATGAATCTAAAAATTACCTATGCTAGAAACATCAAAGCTGAACACCTCACGAAAAAAGGAACAAAAACACTCAAACTCTCACTAGTCTACGTGTTTTATTTTCGGGGTGATCACTCAATCGCATAGTCATAGCATGTATCCTATCATAGGCTTGGCGGGTATACAAAACTCCACCACCAGAGCTAAAGTCAAGACAATTCTTAAAGGCAATCTTGGGTGAACAATTATAAGGCTTTAAGGGTAGAAATAGGGTAGGATAAGGACATGGAATACACATTTAAGGGTTGTAAATTTGAAAAGAAATGAACAAAAAAATTGTCTAATTTCCACAATCTCCTAGACACAAGTCACCGTCCATCCAAAAGTCCAAGTATCAAGACGCTAAAGTCTGATAATCAACAATAATGAGCTCGTGTTCTATAGTGTAGATCTCCAGAAATACACTAGCTTAACCTTCAATCACACTAGTTGGTTTATAAATGTACCAACTCTAAATCGTCCTCGAACTCCACGTGAGGTAATTAAAAATTAAGTTGGTTTTATAATTTAACCAACACATATACAATCATGTTACTAAATTTATTTATTTATTTATTATTTTTTTGCAGCATGAAGTATTCATATAATCATAAATCATCCTCCAACTTGAGATAAAGCATGTAGAAATTAATAAGGGCATTAGGAGGTCTTCATCGATCAAAAGTGGTAAGTCGTCCACGAGAGCGTAATTTCCAAATCCCTCTACTCAAACCACTAACGTAGGAAACTGGCAACTCCTCGACCATAGATCATAGACAACACGGTAGGCTAAGTCGAAATGGTGTAACGAAATGATGCATATATGGGTTAAGAAGTGAAAGAATGGCTCGAAAGGGTTTTTCTAAAGGTATCTTGCACTAAAAATGAGGCAACAAACGGGTTTTTCATGGGAGGTCGACAAGTCGAGGTGAAAAGTCGATAAACACACACAATTTTAACATATATGGGCTGATTTGGTGTAAATCCTAAAATATTTCCTTCTTGAACTATTTATCCCAATTGCACCAAGAAAACTCAATGCAATACCCGTCTATGGTTTTGAAATGATATACGGGCCAATTTCTAAAGTCTAAAATAGTACCGACACACTCAATATTTGATGGATTATGTCATACAATAAAACGGATATAAGGCTCAATTCTCACCAATGAAATAGAGGGTAGTTGTGCTCGACAAAGATCTAATCTAGTTTCGGGTAAGAGAAACATGTCAAAAGTTTAAAAATGGCACAATTTTTCAAAACGAACTAGAAAGAATGAAGGAAAATATAGGTCAAGTGATAATTCTACTCCCGCCCCCCACTTGAATTGTACAATGTTCTTATTGTACGAAAAATGTAAATAATAAGGAGAACAATTAGAATTGGAACAAAGACTCCCCCGAGTTTTCTTGGTATGATCAAAGATGCACAGAAAGAACGTGTCTTGCTTTGAGATCCTTGAGCAAAATCAAATTCCATGAATTCACTTGAACAACCACATGCATTATACTAGAAAAAACAAAAATGAACAAAACAAAGAAATGAAAAACCTAACTCACTTTCGTAGGAATCACAGTTGCATTTAGCGTATGCAACAAGACTTTTAAACCCCTAAGTGGCGTGAGTGGATGAGTGAAGTCTCATATGAGTTTCCAGTGAACAAACCTACAAAGTTCGAAATAAAAAATATACAAGTCTAGGAAGCGTTTTGAAATCAATTTTTGATTTTTTTGCTATAAGGGACAATTACGGCGTAACTAGATCAACCAATTACGTCGTAAGTAAGTTGAACTAGGCAATTTGATTTTATGGAGTACTAGCTACGGCATAACCTAGAATACCCGTTACGCCGTAGTTTCTTACTGATGTTTCCTCCCGAAATTTTCAATTTCATGGCTCGTTTAGAGGATAATCCAGGAGTCCTCTTATCCTCCCTTGCTGTAGAAACTTGCAAAATGGTAAACAAACGCACCAAAACAAACAAAGTAATGCAAAAAGCGAAAAGAAGGGTTGTATCTCGACAATCATTTTTCTTTATTACCGAGTCTTTAAGTTAGACTCAAACCGGGGTCTAAGTTCTTCTTTGAATACGTCCAGCTGTGTCCATTTCCCTTCTTATTTTGTTTTTGAACCGTCCCTGTTCATTCTACCAATGTCCAAATCTTCTTTATTCTTCTTTTCGATACATACAAAATGTTCCGTTTGTCCAAACGAATGCCGTTTAACTTCATATTTATCTACCGTTACCTTCGGTGGATTGTAAGCTACCCCTTCCATAGCACATTATGTCTTCTCTTCTTCTTCGAACCCATCTTCATACAAACACTCGGTTGTCTCATTACAAACTTCTTCATATTTTTCCAAAATATCTTGTAATATGTATCATTTCCTTCCAATTCTAAGTTCATATTCGTATGCCAATAGGTCAATCTCGTTTTTGAATTCTAAACTAAATTTCCTCAAGTCTCTTAAATATGCCTCATTACTTTTAAATGAGTAATCCGATCCTTCATCATAGCTTTTAAACACCCATTCATTGAAGACTTTCTTTCTTGTTGTTTTATCTACTTCAATATTACCGAACCTAACCTTTAACCAATCATCAAAAGGAATATCGCGTGCCATAGGTTTTTTGGTTTTTTTTACTCTCTGGCTCTTGAGAATTTTCCAGGTTACCTTTGTGAGATTGATCATTAAGCCTCTTCGCACTTGAATCTTCTCCTATTCTCGGATTTAGGGTTGGTGTAATGTCGGTTGCTACTATGTACGAAGAGATATTGTGGTCATAATCATTTGTCTTTGGTTCTGCATTTTCTGATCCTTCTCCTTTTTCACTTGTGGAACTAGCAAAGTAATATTTTTGGTCCAAGAACAAATTCGGCTCGTGATAATCATTTCTCTCGGATCCTTCTTTCCCATGTATAGTTACAACGTAACTCTCCTCTTGAGGATACACCGTAATCTCCAGCTTTGGGTAATTTTCATTGCCCATTCGGTTTGTATGCACTTCTTGGTTTCGTCGCCCATCTCTGAATTTCCAAATCTAATTCTGAACCAATCATAGAATGCTATCCCTTTGCATCCTACATCGTGCCTTCTACTATCGAGTAAACATCCCCATTGGCTAGGATTACCTTCCACCTCTCTTTTATCGACCAAATCTCCTCCATTACATTCTTATCCAAAAAAGGATCACATGAGGGTGAATTTTGATCCACTTCTTTACTTACTACTCAGACTCGTTCACACGAGTGTATTTTCCATGTGATTTTCCCTTCTGCTCCAGTTTCAAAAATTGAGTGAATTTGATGAATTTTTGAAGATTTTGAATGGTAGTTAATGGTGGAAAATTTGGAGGAAAAAACAGTTATTTGTGGTGGTCAAAGTTAGTTACGGTGGTCAACAGGCAGTTATGGTGGTTTGTTGTGATGGATTATGATGGTTGTTACATAGGACCTTTGTGGCAATCGGTAATTTTCGAATCTATTTTTGTACCACATTAAATCTAGCAAAAAGTATTTTTCACATGAGAATTGTTTTGAATGTAATTTGGGATTGATATTGGAATATTATTCTGTGAAACGAGAGTTTATCTCGTGAGGCGAGAGTTTATCTCGAGAAATGTGAGAATGTAGCACAACACGTACCGGTACGAGTCTAGACCTAATATACGTTTGTTACTCGATTTATGACAATTTATGCAAAAATAGTCGTGTAACTAGTCATTTTTATTGGAAAAAGGATTTTAAAGATAACTGCGCAAGTTTAAATGTCTCGGAAAATTTTTATTTGAGCCTAAGCGAGCCCCGAAATGTTATTTTTATAAAAGATAAGCAAAATTACGTTCCTAGTCCCTAAAATTAAATTACATCCGCGCCCCTTGAGTTTCAGGAAATGGTCACTTTGTAATTTTAACATTTGGAACTATATATACCCATTTTAGGGTTAACATATCATTTGGTAACACAAAAATCAAAACCCTAATCCTCTCCACCCATAATCGGCACCGTCATTACCACCTCCAGCCACACCAAGCCGCCACCACCACGACACCGCCACTTCACCACCACTACGCCACCACCCATCTCTCCTCTCTTGTGTTATTGTGAAGACGTTTGGAGATTCGGATTTAATATTGTTGGCCATTTGGTTGGAATTTTGAGTAAAACATAATATGAGAGAGTTATTGGACTTTCCGAGACACGTGAACCATATATTATCATATTTGAATTTGTTAGACTGTTTATTTGGTTGTTGATGGGTAGTCGTATTCTATGGGATATTTGCAACACCGGACTTGGGAAATATATTGTGACTTGGACTATTATTGGACTCTAGACATTCTGGACCATTGGGACGCGAAACGACTATAGTATATTAGACTCATATCGAATTTAATGTATTCGAGCCGTAACGGATAAAAAATGGGAATAATGTCTAATGAAAAATAATATTGTATATTCTTTAAATATTACATGAGAAAATTATTTTCAAATATTTTGACTTGGAAACGTTCAATAAATGGACGAGTTATGGCGAGATTTTGTAAAGTTTATAAACCTAAAGCTTTTCAAAGATTATTTTCTCTTAAGTCCAAGCTTGTGTTACACTATAAAACAAGTATAATTATGTAACTAAATGGGACTTGGGGGAAATACCGGCGATTTCCAATCAACTTATCTTGTTTGATATGTCTGTTGTTCATTATCTCTCTGACTCCCCTCCGTCATATCTTCTTGACTCACGTCCTCGTCAATACTCTCCGTGTAAATTCCGTTGTTTTGTCTCCTTTTTGGCGTGTGTACTCTTGAGTCAGTGTGTTCCTTCTGTTACACGAATGATGATACCAAACTCTGTTAAAAAGGGCTAAAACAAGATTATTTGGGAAATGGAAATGAATTATTTTTGGAAATAGAAATTGGTTTATTTTTGGGAATAGAAATGGTTAACTTTTGAAAACTCTTGCGCATTTGATTTTGTTATGAATTATGTTTTGAGACAAGTCCTTATATTATTAGGTCATGCCGAGTACGTTTTGTTGTGACATTGTCGATACTGTTGTGTTGTGCTATTATTTGGTTGTTTTGCTGTTTTGTCCCTGATATTATCGTGATATTGCATTTCTATGGCTAAGTTGAGTTTATAGCCCCATTTTTACTCTTATTACTTGCTTTGAAAAACTTTAGGGTGAGAAACGTGCAAAACCTTTATGTGGACCAAAACTATACTTATGCTTCTTAAAAATATTACGTGGTGTAGCCTAAGTCTTTGAATCCAAATATGCCCACTTTCATGAACTATCATTTCCAGTTTGGGAAGCGCGAGTGATATAGATAGATCTATCGGGGGTGACTCCCTCGTTCGGGTTGGTCGCGCCAGCTAGCCGGACGTTGATGCATGATTTCTGACCAGGCTTTAATATTTATAATGGTCTCGTCTACCTATGGTCTACCTTATGCACTAACGGGCAGTGTACCCGGTCGTGTGTAGTGTAGTATTCGGTAAAGCCGAGGTCGTCCCAAGAGCTATGTGCTAGGATCCTAATTTAAGTCTAATGTCACGTTTTAAAGGGGGTTTTGATTGATTGATTAATTAAACTAATAAACAAATATGAAAAGCAGAAATTAAATTGGTTTGAATGCAGTAGAGAGAAAGTGTGCTAGCCTAATCATTCTTCCTATCGCGCAATGACTATGTTTTATAATAAGCCTTCTATAGCTTCAAGTGGGGCATACATGTCACTAGACTCCTATGGTCAATTCGCCTAGCCTATCTTCCTAGAATCCTTTCCGGAACCAAAGGCACTCTCCTCTATAGTAAGCGCAAGTACGATAGACTAGTTTAAGTCATTAAGTTCCGATACATGCTAAATTATTTCTTTGTGTGGCCTGACCGGTCGGAACTTAGGCGGCACATCTAACTTCTTAAGTTCATCCAACCCGGAGGGTGAGCCTATGGTCAATTCGCACACAAAAGGGTTGTCAATTCTCGCAACCAATCACACTAAGGTCCTATGGTCAATTCTCCAAGTGCAAGAGATACAACCGGTCTTCAGAACTACCGAAACTAGAGGATCTATCGAAAAACTATGCATGTAAACACCGGAAGCAATAGTAAAAGCATGAAAACATAATCAAGACATGTAAGGAATCATAACTAGGCTAACACCAGAGGTGCTTAGCCGATCATATTAATAAGAACACAAGACACAATGTTTTGCATGAAAGTGAAAGACATGGTGAAAAGAATGTGTTAAATGCTGGAAATAGGATTGGTATTTATAGGCCCGACATAGCTACGACGTAACCTTGGGGCGTGGTTATGCCGTAACTAGTGTAATCATCCACGATCTTATCCAAAAATGGATATTTACGGCGTAACTAAGATATGTAGTTACGCTGTAACCGCCTAGGGTTTCATATACGCCGTAGTCTTCATTCTTGGTTACGCCGTAATCTCGTCTATATCACAAGTCACTTTATGTTCCTTTTTACGCCGTAACCTTATACATTGGTTACGGCGTAACCTTCATACGCATTAGAAATCTCTAATTCTTCATATTGTGTGGTAGTTACGCCGGAATCCATGGTTAACGTTGACTTAGTCGTTATGTTTGAATTTATAGTTACGACGTAAGTGGAGAGTAGAACTACGCCGTAACTTCTTCTCAGTCAGCATACTAAAATGTGTATCTTTGTAAGTCTTTTTCTAATTCCGCGTCTCTTCAGTTCCAATGCTTATTTATAACCTGGAAACAAAATATAAATAAATTAAAGCATATATCCATATAAATGATACAAATAATGAGCATAATAGGAGGAAATTGACACTTAGAAAATCAGGATTATTTGATGTCATCAGACTTATACCACGTCGGATTGCCGAGTGTTTCGGGATAAACACTTGCTTTGGGCCCCTTTATTTTAACGTGCTTCTAGCATGCTTTACTTGTCGAGCTTCGGTTGCATAAACTTAGCGCTAGCGTAATAGACTTTACTTTTGCGTGAACATTACAATTTCTTATGGTCTTATTCACTGTTTTATGCTTAAACCTATGAACTCACCAACGCTTTGCTGACTTTTTAGCATGTTTTCTCAAGTATTTGATTTTGGATGATTTGTGATTCACTTTTGGAGGCGCTTAGCAAATGGCATCGTTATGGGCTCAAGATACTTTGATATTCATTTGGGATCGTTTAAATGATCTTATTAGGACTTATTTCTACTTCTTTTGACTAATGTAAAACTTAATACATTTGAAATATATAATGTTTTTCTAAAACGGATGAGGTAATTCCGTTTCTCTATCCTTTGTGTTGTGTACCAATTAGTAGCACTCCAGTGACCTGAATCGCTTCCGCAATACCATTTTTGGGGGTGTTACAAGCTTTGAGGTCTACTCTGATACCATATTGTAAGTGAGAGGATTTGGATTAAAGTGAAATGCAAAATGATTCATTCAACTGAAAATTGGGATTACAAGGTATTTATACTACTGTTACATTGACTGATACAACTAACTACTACAGACTAACTACTAACTATCAATACATAGACTCAAGCTTGTACGGAACACTATGACTAGTAAGACTGCATCTTCTCCAAATAGGCTTGATGGCTTGATGTCCTGCATTCCACTTAAACTGTTGTTTGGCACTGCACTTTGTAACTTGACTGCTGTATTGACCTTGGTGTATATACCATTACTTATTATTCTAAAAATATATTAATTAGACAAACTCTCTAAAAACACAATCCCGAACATCCTCTTAACATCATACAACGTAAATATTTATTAAATTCTAGGAGACACATGGATTCACAGCATAAGGATCAAAATAGACTCCTATCGTATTTGGCATCCCTTGGTGATATGTTCTTCTCATCATGCCCTTGGTAACGATCTGCCTTTGCATCAACTGTCTTATGTGTATTTATTCTACTAATCTGCACAAATAACATGTTAGCACACGTGGCATTGTTATAAAAGTCAGGTTGTATCGAACTCTACATCTAATTAAGTTAAAGGGTGATTTCATACCTGATGTATAACATCGTTAATGGCATAAGGACCATTCAGTGGTACCGAGCTCACGTTTTTAAGCTTGGGTGTATGATGGACTCCATAACCCCATCTCTCCATGTCACCACAATGGATAATCGACACATCTATTAAAGAAGGATAGTTAACGTCCGAATGGCCAGAACAAAAGTGCTTGAGATGTCCCAAGACAATAAGGCAAATCCTAACAAGGGCAGGGAACAAGATATGTGCACTTTCACCGGCTCCAACTGTAATCACTTCCTCCAAGTTTTGACAGTATCTAATTGACAAATCTTTCATATTGACGAGCCCTTGTGCTACACTTACTGAGAATAACCTTACTAACTTGTAGCAAAAGCTAATATCAACTGTCACTAGGCTACCGAGGCTTATATATTGATCTGGACAACTCCACATAGCTTTCAACTTATGCATGTTTTGCAATGAGAGGAGTTCCAGTTTTGAAAAAAACTTTTCGTTTATGTTTCCTTCATCAATTCCTTTAGATGATGAACGATTATGATCCCAATTCCTTGTATCCACCAAGCATGAATGATTGCAATCAGACACTATAATCCTCCTCACATTATCAAAACCTTCAAAATACATGTCAGGCAGGATATTACAGCTTCGTCCCGAGCTTCCGTCATCGGCTTCTATCGAGTCTTGTATTGCTTCTAAAATCAAATAATCACTTATCTCAATCAATTTACTAATATGCGTTAAGAATGGCCTTGTAGTGTGCCATCTACAAAGAATCAGAATGCGTTTTGAAAGTAGATAGGGATATTTGCTTATATGAACATCTTCATCACCTCCAATTTGAATCCTAAATCCTTTCAATGCTCCAAATTTGACATCGCGAGGAACAATATCAAAATCTGGCACAAATAAATCTAGAAACGTGAGTGTTGGCAGCGTGTTTAGTTCACCCAAACAATTATAACCCCCCTTCTGCACCAAGTAGTATCCTATGTACAACTCTTCCAACCAACGGAGATTTGAAATGACCCCCGTTGCAACATGAGAAAGATCAGGACAACACTTAATGTCAAGCATCCTTATGTTGGCCAATTTACCAATCTCTTCAGGAATTTCTTCAATTCCAGTACTATGAAGAATTAGAATCTCAAGTTTTATCAACTCCCCTAGTATTGAAAGTTCACGGAGAGAGCTATTTCCACCAAGATTGAGCACACGGAGTTCTGTAAGTAGCTTCAGTGATTTAGGGAGTGATGATATGTTATTATGCTCCATATCTAAAATTCTAACTTCCATCATGCCTTGAATTAATTCGTCAGAAATCATTGACAGATTATGGTTTTCTTGTATAAGAAAAGTATCAAGGCATGGAACATGAAGCTTATAATTAGGAATCTTGGATATATTATTTTGCATAAGCGAGATCCTCGTGTAGATCTTCAACTCGTCAGGTCTTGGCCACCAGTATGTCAAACCAATCCCAGCTTTCACCAAAAACTTGGTGTTATCTTCAGAAGCAATTATCAGTGCTACATCACGAACAACATCGTGCATTTTGGTTGTGAATTCATTATTCCCATCTAATAACAAGAAAGTTGATCTGAGGGTATCCACAGCGATTCGAACTATATTTCTCGCATCCTCAATGTTGCTGATGGCATGTAACTTTCCAAGACCGACCACATAATGTGTCAGTCGTTCAACTGGAATAAGCGCATCTTCTGGGAACAAGCTAGATAGCAAGAAGCACAATTTAGCTTCTTCACTTTGAAGGAAGTCATAGCTTAACTTCAGATGATTATAAGCTTTCTTTATGTCTGGAGCGATATCTAGCGGGGAATGATCCTTCAGACGACTTAGTGCAGCCTTCCAGAAATCAATACTTTTGACCTTCAAAGTATTTCCTACAACTTGAATGATCAATGGCAATCCGCCACATTCTTTACACACATTCTTTGCTACTTCTTTTAATTTTGGATCAGTCTCCACTCTTTCACCAACCACACGTTTGAAAAGGATCCATGCTTCTTTTTCCACCAAAGAGTCTATACGAATACTACATTGAGCATGCATCATGCACACATCTTTGCTTCTTGACGTCAACAAAATCTTGCAATTCATGTGGTCAGCCCCATACGGAATCATCAGTGTTTCTAGCTTCACTTCCTCCCACATGTCATCTAAAATGATTAGGATCTTCTCTCCTTTCATTATACGCTTTGTTGCTACGTCAACCTTCGTTTCGTCAACCTTCGTTTGGCTAGTTTCAATATCTTCATTTTGTGAAACAGTTATCAGGAAAACATCAGCAAATAGATTCTTCGCTGCTAATGCAGCTTCCACGGCTAGTGTAGTTTTTCCTACACCTCCCAAACCGTAAATACCCACAATTTGTATTTCTTCATCTTTGATAGCTCTAATGATATTCTCTAGAGCCAACTTGTGGGTTTGAATACCATCAAGATTTTTTTTTTGGTAGAGATCTAAGGACCCTGGCGTCGAAGTAGGAATAGAGACACAATTTTCATAAGCCTTTCCATCTTCATGGAGTCTTAAAAGAGAAATAGCTTTCTTTGTCGCAACCTTACTATAATGATAGACAGTGGTCACGTTGACAAAACATCGTATGTTAAAAAACCTCTTCTTTGCATTAGGTTCTTGCTCAAGAAACTCGTTTGTGTTAGATATTTCAACATCCGCCTTGTCCATCCACTTCTGCACCCCATCTGAGAGATTCTCTCCTTTATCTTTAGCTGCATTACTTAGTTGCTGAAACCTTCCTCTCATATCTTTGAGCTTTTCAACTTCACTCCTTAGCTTGTCAACATTTTCAGCGCAATTCCGAAGGTAACCAATCTCATGTTTAGCCACACTAAACAAGGAGTCGATTACTCTCAGAACCAATGTATTAGTGATCGCATCTCCCATTCTTGGTTCCTTTTTTCGACGGTCAATTACGAATGAAAAAGAAAGCTAGTTTTGGATGATAAAGTACATACCCTCTTTTAGATGAGTACTATGAAGGGTGATTAAAATAATCAAGTTTAGCATATATTTAATTCTTGGCTTCCAATCCAATCAAGAATAAAGCTGTTATATACTTTAGAATAGCTTGCATAGCAGATATTCCTTGAAAGCTTTTGTAGTATACAATTTTTCATTCTCTTTTTACTTAATTCAATTCTAAAAAAGTAATTATCCTCTTTCAATCTGTATTGTGCTGCATAAATATATATAAACTGGCAGAACTAACAAATATTTATTGGGCCAAACTGGCTAATTTCATGTTTTTGATAGATTGCGTGCACCTTTTTGTGTTTGCAGTACCTTGCAAAGGTATTGATATAGTGAGTCAACTTTTGTCAAATCATTTATGGTGGTACGAGACGAGAAACATGGATTATTTAAAAGGCGACAAGAAATTGCATGAAAGGATGTTGAACGAGCTTCTGGTGTCCTCCAGGGACTTGAGGAATTATACAACATGGCTCGTGCTTGGACTATCAACAAGCTACGAAGAATCATGTACACGTGAATCATATTGCATAACATGATTTTAGATGATCAAAAGTTTGCCAAAAGTGAATTTAACGAATTGTATATCGGTCCGCAACCAAATATTTAACGTACTTGGATCGAAAGATGCGTTGTAACGGAGGAAAGCCAAAGAATTACGTGATAAACAAATACACGAAACTCTTCAAGGAAACCCTATAGAGCATCTTTGGCAACGACATCAACAACAAAATTAGTTTATTGATAACTTGATTTTTTATTTTTAGTTTTTTAAATATATATTTTGATATTGTTTTCCCGCATGCTTTATATTTTTGTATTGTAATTTATATATTATTTGAATGAATGAAAAAATAGTTAATTTGAAAAAATGAAAAAGAAAATAAGGGTCTCAAAATGGGTTTTTTGGCTTGGGTGATAAATGGGTGGATACTTTGGCGTGTAAATGTGAAAAAAAGGAACGTTGAGGTGGCGGTGATATAATACTTTGGCTTGAGCCATGGTACTCAATGCTCTTAGTTAAACTAGAGAAGTTATAAATAGTTCTTAATAATAACTATATCATATATCTGGGAAGTTATAAATAGTTCTTAATAGTAACCATATCGTATCTTGGGTATTCCGCTGGTTTCTATGGGGTGATGAATCACCTTCACACCATATAGTGTTTTTCTGCTCCACCTCTAATTGTTTTTATTTTTCTTCTTTCTTTTGGAGTGTGTATGAGATATTTGTAAAGTATGCTTGTATAAAGTAAGTATTTTTAATAGTGGTGACTATAGAAAGTAAAAAAAGGTAAAAGGTGATTGAGTTTAGTGGTGTATTGTATGATGATGTGACGCTGATAGAGTGTAAGAATTACGCCAAACTACAAGGACCATTTATGCAATTTACTCTTCTATCTAAATATGCACGACGTTTTTGACTTTTCACTATGTAACTCGTGGTGGGGGATCATTTGAAAAGTAACAAAAGTTTAAAAAGTCTAAAAAGTATTTTTATAAATCAAGATCCGATCAAATTAATGAGGGAAATCTACATACAGGGGCATGTTGGTCATTCCAAAAATAATATTCTTTATTTCCCATCTCTTTCCCCTCTTTATTCCCATCTCAGATCCGACGATCTTCGTTATCGCGAACAAATTCTTCCGACCATCACCGCAACTGCACCCAACACTATTATCACTGTCAGTGCTCCGATAGCATGTCCCACATACCCATGACGGTGGATTGTTGCTTGTTAAACGACGGCGTTGACATTTGTTGACTGCGGTTACGATCTATAAATAGATCAATTTGTAAAAAGATTTTACAGACAATGAAGTTTTTTGTTACAGTCTCTAAAAAGATTTGTGGAGATGGAAATAGATAATGGGTTTCTGATTAGATTTTGAAAAGGTGAGATTCAATAAAGTTGAAATTGAAGAGTGTTTTGTTGGCGTATGTCCCAACATACAACTCCCCGGCAGATCAGCAAACCGCCGGATAACCTAACTCCCCGGCAGATCAATAAAACTGCCCTGCACACTATGCAATCCTCCGGATAAGGCACGCAGACCAACTTAGATGAAACAAACCTAGACCAACATATACCGAGGGGTCAAACATAATCCTAGGCCTAACGGATACGACATCACCACACATAAGAGGAAAGGAATCTCGGTCGAATCTGACGTTCAGACGGAATCCAAACAGGTAAAGTCAACTCCGCTGAAAGAGTCCGCATAAGCCCATGTGACCTTCGGTGAGGACAAAAGCCTCATCTATAAAAGGAGCCAAGCAACAACATTCAAGGTAGACTATTTTCTCACCCACTTTTTACACACATTACTCTGACATATCATTATACTTATTCTCACGCCGGAATGGGTCTAGGGATAAAACCCTAGGCGAGGCTAACGTGTGCTTTTGTGTTCACAGATCCGACGAGTTTAATCCGAGGAGATTTACCGAAGGATTAGTCGAAGGATTCGATTGTTTGGGTAATTACACATTTTTACCTCAACATGTTTCATACAGTGAATGTGTTTGTGATTGTGAATGAAGAAATGAAAATTCAAAATTGGGGTGTGGGTATGTGAAGCATTCTTCAGTTATTACTCTCTAATAAAATAGGGTTTTAGGTGTTTTTTTAACTTGAGTTGTTTTTTTAACTTGAGACAATCTCTTCCCGTATATGACAAGCCCCAAATGCATGATGCAAATATGGGTTGTCACAAATATTTTTGGTTCATCATCAATAAATTATGTTATTCATCGTATGCTTTGTTCATCAATAAAAAGTGTTTGTTTATCAATAAAAAGTGTTGTTAATCATTAAAAATAATTATTCATTTGGTCATTAATAAAAAAAATTGTTCATCAATAAAAAGAGTTCTGGTTGTTTATCAATAAAAAGTATCGTTCATCAATAAAAAGTGTTGTTCATTAATAAAAAAAGATGTTTATTTGTTTATTAATAAAAAGTATTGTTCATCAATAAAAAAGAGTTATTCATTAGTTCTATTTAGTTTTGTTCATCAGTTAAATCACAATATTCATTAATAAAAAACATTGTTCATCGTATATTTTGGTCATTTATAGAAGTGTTGTCGAGAAGTGATACAACCACACAAAAATTCTCACAAAAGAAATTCACAAAAGGAGGTGTATGCATTTGATTGGCTTAGTACAAGAGAAGAGAGATAACCTTTATCAAATACACCAATCAAATGCATACACTTCCTTTTGTGGATTTCTTTTGTGGGAATTTTTGTGTGGTTGTATCACTTCTCAGTGTTGTCTATCAATAAAAAGTGTTGTTTATTAATAAAAAGAGTTGTTCATTTGTCCGTCAATAAAAAAGAGTTCATTTTATTCATCAATAAAAAGTGTTGTTTATCAATAAAAAAAAGTTGTTTATTTGTTCAATAAAAAAAAGTTGTTCATTTGTTCATCAATAAAAAGTGTTGTTCATCAATATAAAAGTTTTGTTCATCAATAAAAAGAGTTGATGAACAACAAAAAATCGTAATGTTAATCGGTTCATCAGTTTTCTAACAAAAATTATATTGTTCATCGTTTATCAGGTTTTCAAAAAAAAATCATAGTGTTCATCGATTGCTTAAAAAAATCATAATGTTCATTAGTTAAGGTCACAATGTTCATCGCTTAGTTGTTGTTTATCGGTTAGTCGTTCATAATTTAGTATTTATTCATCGGTTAAGAAAAGCTAAAAATAACAAAAATAGCAAAGATGTATTATAGTACACCAATTAGTCATCTAAATGTACTTTTATAAGAAAAATCTCTTTTAGTCATTTTATCAAACATTTTGTGTGCACTAAATATGTCTAAGACGTCATCTTTAACGTGCGATATCTCACTTATATCATATCGGATTTGAGTAATTCAAATTTCTGGGTAAATAATGGCAAAAAAGCTACAACTTTCGTGTTTTAAGTTTTGCATAATTCGGCTTTTAAACTAGACAAAATTAGAGCCGAGAATACTGAAAATTTTAAGAAAATCAACATCCACTTAAAAAGTTAAAAAAATGTTGCAATTCATATATCTAAATGCATACCAAATTAAAGAGAATTAAATTTTAAAAATGATGGTAAAATCAGTTTTTTGTAAAAGTTTGTCGTTTGAAAGTTATTTACGTTTGAAGTTTAGTGTGAAATTAAAAAAAATTGGCCAAATGACCACAATGCCCTTTAACCGAAAATTTAATAAAAAAGAGGGAGAAAAGGTGGTAGGACACGTGTAACAATTTGTATGGCTTTTTAGACTTTGTAAACTTCACTTCTTTTTAACCGATCGCAACTCTGTAACTCGTAACTAAACGTGTATGATGTTTATGACTTATCAAATCCTATTTAGTCTGCTATTGTGGCGATAAGCAAATTTTTCCTTTTTGAGTGGTGATCTTTAGACCTAAAAACATAGACATGTTAATAGAGTTTGAGTTTTCGGCATACAATCCATTTTCCAATTCAAAATAGCATACAAGTTGTGTTGTTTCGTTTTTTAAGTCAAGTTTACAATTACTATTAGTGACAATATGAATTAATGCAATCTTGACTAAGGTACATGAGCGTTGCTATTAATACAACCTTGAAGTATCAAAACATTCAAACACAAAAATGGAGATAAAAATCAATGCCTCAAAGCTCATAAAACCCTCAAAGCCAACTCCATCGACCCTTCGAAACTATAACGTCTCTTTGTTTGATGAGCAACAAGCACACATCAACATACCTCTCATTCTCTACTGGTCTGCATTGCAAAGTGATAATAGTAGTGTCAACATCTTTGATCATTTAGAAATTTCACTTTCAAAAGCCTTAACTATCTTTTACCCATTAGCCGGGAGATATGTGCGTGATAGTGATAATTCGTTCATTGATTGTAGTGATCAAGGTGCTCTATATGTCCAAGCCAAAGCAACTTTCCAACTCACGGAATTTCTAGGCCTTGCATGGGAGCTAAAACTTAGTATGCTAAACAAGTTTCTCGCGCGTGAGTTCCATGAAGCTGGTGAAATTCATCATCCATTGTTATCAGCTAAAGTCACAAGTTTCAAGTGCGGTGGTTTTGCTCTTGGTATGAGTTTTTCACATAAATTCGCAGATATGTCAACTATGTGCACATTCATTGATACTTGGGCCACTATAAGCCAAGAAATCGACAACACATTAAAATTAATTGAACATTCTCCTAATTTTATTGTGGCTCATCACTATCCAAATCACTATCCAAAACGAGGTTTAAATATTGACGTAGGTCTAAAGTCAAGCGTCGGGTTAAATATTTCAGTTAGAACTTTTTTATTTAAAGGGAAAGCAATCTCAGAGATGAGAAAAACACTCAAAGTTAAACATAATAATAGGAGTCATAATAGGCCCTCAAAGGTACAAGTTGTTGGGTCACTCTTATGGAAAGCCTTTGTGAGATTAGATAAAGCAAAAAATGTGTCCACTGTCACCCAAGCAGTTAACTTGAGAAATATAGTAGTCCCTAAGTTTCCTAATAACTTATGTGGTAATTTTTACACTCTAGCAACTGCCCGAATAGATCCTCGCCAAAGGCAAAACATTGACCTCCAAGAATTCTATGACCTCTTGCATGAGTCGATAAAAAAAATAAATAGCAATAATGCTAAACCAGTAACACCTGGTGGGAAAGAATACGAGGTTTTACTAAAGCCCTTTCTGGAGTATTATGAAAGTAGCCGCGATAATGATATAAACGCCTACTCGTTCACTTCGTGGTGCAAGTTTTCATGGCAGAACGCTGATTTTGGTTGGGGTAAGCCAGTCTGGAAAAGCGTGGGAAAGATGGAAGCTCAAAATTTTGTGATCATGATGGATGATCAAGAAGGTGACGGTGTTGAAGCGTGGGTTCATTTGGATGAGAAACGTATGTGTCAACTCGAACAAGATCCCGATATTCAGGCATATGTTTTTTCGCATCAGTAAAATGCTCATAGATGTTTTTCGCTGTGTGATTCCAAGTAATTGTATGTCAAAGTGTAATAAAGATACGTGTTCATTGTTATTGTTCGTATCCAAATCATTGAAACTTATGGAGTGCAACATTTTATTAATAGCCGGTTAAAGCTTATGGTATGAACTTGGGGAATTATACAACAACTAGCTTGTGCTTGAACTATCAACAAGCTACGAAAAATCATGTACACGTGAATCATATTGCATTACACAATTTTAAATGATTAAAAGTTTGCCATAAGTGAATTCAACGAATTGTATATTAGTCCGCAACCAAATATATAACATACTTGGATTGAAGATGCGTTGTATAACGGAGGAAAGCCAAAGAATTACGTGATAAACAAAATACATGAAACTCTTCAAGGAAATCTTATTAAGCATCTTTGGCAACAACATCAACAACAAAATTAGTTTATTGATAGTTTGATTTTTTTTAAGGGAGAATTGCATATATACCCACTAAAACTCAAAAACTTGCATATTTCCCTAAAATACAAGTTTTCAATGCATGATGTACAATACAAGTTAAGCATGTTTTAGGTATATATGCAAATATGAAACTTTTAATGTGTATATATGCAATTGCCCCTTTTTTAATATATGTTTTCATATATATATATATATATATATATATATATATATATATATATCTATCTATACTACTTTTATATACATATATATATCTATACTACTTTATAATGCATTTAGGCCTTCTAAAATTAGAAGGCTTAAAAATTCAGACTTTTTTACCTGCTTATTATGGAAAGAGTTTTTCTAACCAAAAATTGAGATGAGATGGCATTTGCCACTTCTTAACAAACTCAAGCCTAACTTCTAACAAACTCCAAACCAACTCACCTAACCACTAAAAATTAAGATAAAGAGCTCCAATTATAAAATGACATGTGTCATTTCTCAACTAAAATTCATCTTTATTTTTAAATTAAAATATCTTTTTATCTACTTATTTTTTTATAATCTAATTTCACCATATTTTCTAAAATTTTATGCTCTTTAATTCAACATCCATTTTGATATATTTTTATGAGTTTTTAGTTTTTATATTTTTAATGGGTTTATTTTATTTTAATTCAAATTTTTACAACTCTAACATTTATTATTATTATTATTATTATTATTATTATTATTATTATTATTATTATTATTATTATTATTATTATTTTCTTTTTTATAAAACGTTACTTCACTAGAAAACCAAAAGGATTTACAAGAAGTTGGTGGGAAGCCGAGACACGGGCTCCCACTCCTTTCTGGATATAAAAACTTAGTCTATGAAAAATAAAAGCCCACTCTTGATATTATTAGAGTGGCTAACAGCAATAGTCTTGATGCGTGAAAGTGTACCCAAAGCCTCCGTATCAAGCTTCCCAAAAGTGGAAAAAGTAAATGGTATGAACTTGTAACCGTTGTCTTTACATTTGGACACATATTTCTTTTTTTTCTTCTCCACAACATTATGCAGCACCCTCGCGCCCACGAAGCCGCATCGATACCCGCAAAAGGAGAGACCACCTTATTATTATTATTATTATTATTATTATTATTATTATTATTATTATTATTATTATTAGGGAAAATGATAAAAAAATGCATCGACTCGAACTTGTTGTCATGTGTAGCTAACTATTTGTTTTCATTTTGTAAATGGCTTTTGAATTTTTGTCATTGTATGTAGCCGTTAGGTGAATTTGTGATATTGTATGTACCCGGTCGGGCTTAGCGTTACATCGTTAGTCCTTATTTACTAACGGTCGTTAGTAAATAACTTAAAATTTCGTTCTCTTACGTTCTTATTCGTTTTCATCCGATTATTATCGTTTTGTCGTTTTATACTTTTTCGTCCGTTTTATACATTTTGGTCCAATGCTTTCATCCGTTTTTTTACATTTTCATTTGTTTACTTACGTTTTAAACGTTTTAGTCCGTTATTATACGTTTTCGTCCGTTTTTATACTTTTTCGTCCGTTTTATACATTTTGGTCCAATGCTTTCATCTGTTTTTTACATTTTTGTTTGTTTACTTACGTTTTCCTACGTTTTCTTACGTTTTAGTCCGTTATTATACGTTTTGTCCGTTTTATCGTTTCGTGTTTCTTACGTTTTCATCCGTTTTTAGCGTTTTGTCGTTTTTTTACATTTACATATACGTATTTATCGTTTTCATCCGTTTTTCTTACGTTTTCAACTGTTTTTATACATTTTCGATCGTTTTTAAAGTTTCGATCGTTTTCTAACATTTTCATCTTTTTTATACGCTTTTCGTTGGTTTTCTTACTTTTGGACGAAAATGTATAAAACTTAAGAATACGGACAAAAACGTATAAAAATGGATGAAGGTGTAACAAAACATATGAAAACAAAAGACGCATAAAACGATATAAAACGGATAAAAAAGATCAATACATATAAAAAACGGTGGCGTTAGAAAATCGGCGAACATTTAAAACGACGCGTATAAAACGGAAAAATATAAAACGGATGAAAACGATTGAAAACGTATAAAAACAGATGAAAACGGACGAAAACATATAAAACGGCCGAAAAATTATAAAACAGACTAAAACGTGATAAAAAGCGAATAACGATAAGAGCGGACGAAAACGTAAGAAACGGGCGAGAATGTAAGAAAACGGTAGCGTAAAAACGGGAAAAAGCAACGGACGAAAAAGTATAAAATGGACAAAACGATAATAACGGATGAAAACGAATAAAAACGTAAGAGAACGAAATTTTAAGTTATTTACTAACGACCGTTAATATAAAAGGACTAACGATGTAACGCTAAGCCTGACTGGGTACATACAATAACTCAAATTCACCTAACTGGCTACATACAATGACTAAAATTCAAAAGATTTGTGTTACAATGAAAAAAAAATAGTTGGCTACACACAATGACAACAAGTGTCAAGTTCGATGCATTTTTTTGTCATTTTCCCTTATTATTATGAGTGTGTGTGAGGTATTTTGTGAATTATGTTTGTATAAAGTGAGTATTTTAAATAGTGGTGATCATAGAAAGTAAAAGAAGGTACAAGGTGGTGAGTTTGGTGGCGTGTTAGATGTTGATGTGACGCTGATAGGGAGATGTGATAGTGATGACCACAAAAGCCAGTCTTATAAAGTATAATCGATTCAACTCATTTCAACTTGTGGGTATTGCCTCACTATCTAAGTACACTTTTAGTAATCCATTTGACTTAGCTTTACACATAATGTTTACTATTGGAGGAAACTCCCAAAATGGTTTCTTTCTAGCTTTTGGTTTTTCATTTTGATAAAGAAAATGCTGAGAGTTGCTAAGAGCATGGGGTGTGGGAGGATTCGTTCCTCACCGAATCCTATGTGGCTATTCGCCACTTTTTTTCACCCTTCGCCACGACACCAATGCAGCTCGCCACATTGGGTTTCGCCGTTACAACGACACACAAGAGGACAAAACATATAATCCTCATCATTTTCAGATAACTAAAACAAAGCAATAAAAGCTTACTAATCTTATGAAACTGAGAAACGTTTGAATGAAGAAGAGCTGCAAAAATGCGATGGAAAATGATTGGGGATGTGACGGCGTTATATAGTAAATTGATTTAGGCTTTCAGTGATATGTGAGTATGTGAGATTTGTTTTGGGCTTTAGTTGGGCCTGTGGTAGATATGAGTAGGAGTTTATATTTATGTACGTATAAAACTATGGTGGACGCAACAATAAGTCATTGTCTTTTTAGTAAGTTTTGAATTTGAAAAATATGGAAAGAAAAAAAAATTATTTAAGTGAATGGAATGAAATTTATTTTATTTGAAAAATATGGAAAAGAAAAAAAAATGGTGTGTGGGGCCCAAATGAAGAGAAGTGAGTAAGTTGTGATTGTGGGGTATTTTTTAGTTAGTGTGTTGGAGTGATGTGGAGGTGAGGTGACATACGTGAGGCCCAAATGAAGAGCTTTGAGCTCCCCACGACACCCCTTGCTCTAAATATGCCCAAACCACTTAAAATGACAATTGAAATATTTTTGGACACAAATATTTGAAAGTGGTGGGAATATGTACTTTTGCTAGGCCACATGTGTACTTTTTCTTGACCTACTCTTGTCCATTAATTGTCTAGTGACAGAAAATATAGCACGTGTCATTTCTTTAGTGGTAAAATGATCTAACAATTTGAGGTCTCGATATTCTTGACTAAAATGGGAAAACCAGATTTTCTTGTCTTCTTTGATGACCAAAGTATGAACTTTGAAAAATTTCTCTTACTTTTATTAATTTTTATAGTGTGCAATGCGTCACGCAGAGATAAAAGGTTTTGTCATTTAACATGTGTAATATCATTTCTTGATAATAGTCAACTTAACCGTGTGGTGTGTTATTTATTGTGTTTTTAGGAGACACATAGTTTTCAAGTTAAGTAAAACATATCATGTTTAATCATGTTCAGTAACGTAAATAATCATAAATGAAAATAAATAATATAAATTAACAAAAACGCAAAATACAGTAACATCTGTAACAGAAACTATTGCATAATGAACACATATGAGTCGGTACTGACCCAAACAAAATGTTACCGTTACTTCATACCAAACAGTTTTCCCAGCAAAAAAAAAACTAATTAAAACCTTCTATTTCTTCTCCACCAATAATAACCATGGCCCCGAAAACTAGCCACCCATTACAGCCTCTGATCCAGGTTCTACTAACCGAATCCGCTGGTCAAGGTATTTTCGCTACTCGAAAAATAGAACCTGGAGAGCTTAACAACACTGCTAAACCTATTGTTTTGCACCCGTCTTTGTGTTTAGTGAATAAAGTTTGTTACCATTGTTTTAAGAATGTTGTTAACAATTTGGGCTTTAAGGGTCGGGAAGTGGTGTTTTGTAGCGAAGAGTGTAGGGGACAATGCGTTAGTGGGTCTAATGTAGTGCACATCTAATACGAGTTGCTAGTCTCTACATACTTTATCCTATAACTATCTATCCCGTCTGCCGAGGGTGATATCTAGTTATGATCTAAGTCGTAAGTACCCCAACTAATCTATATGACCTTGTTTTAATTGTGTTTTTCTATACACTTAATTACTAGATAATTTTCCAATTTACCCTTCACTAAATCTTAAACCCTGTTTGCTTTGCTATTTTGTGAATATAACGTCTTACACGCGAATTGGACTAGATACTAATATAGTTGCACCCGCAGGGAGTGTACACGGGGCAAAATCATATTGTAATAGGCCTATAAATACCCCTCATAACTCTATGAGGGGTGTGGGAAAGTGTGGTAAGGTTTATTCATTTTTCATATCAATAACATTCTTTTCTCCACTCTTTCTATACTTTCTCTCTCTAAAGATGTATTTGTTTTCCATCATTCTCGACCTCCTGACCTTGTTTATGTATGTGAATCTTTGATACAAACCCTATCTTCGACCATTTTTTTTAATGTCGTTAGGTTAACAGACATAACGCTAAGCACTAAATGATATTGGTTAATATATTAATGATTCAAGCTCTTAAGTTTCAGTTTGCAACCTACTAATCAATTACAATCAACGCATAGCGATGGTAACTAAAACCAAAGGCGTAAGTCTATAAAACACATATAAATTATCTAAAACAAAGCCCAATTAAATGCAACAAATCATGTCATTAACGAATTAGAGTCATCACTAGGCAAGTACAAAAGTGCTTAGCCTTCCATAGCAGACGATAAACACAAGAAAATCAAATTTGAAACATTAAACATAGTTAAAGTACAATAACATTCAAACCAAAGTAAAGAAATGTTTATGATGTATAAGTCTTTATCTCTTGATGTTTTGCAGCTTGGGAATGGTTTAGAATGCAGAAAAAACGTCCAAATTTGACTGGTAGTGGTTGAATATGTTTTAGGTCGATTTTAGGTCGATTTTAGGTCGGTTTTTATAAGAAAAGGCCAAACTCGTTGAGTATACGACATATACTCATAAATTCTTATACACCGTATACACCTGCAGGTGTATACGCCTTATACATATGAAGGTGTATAGGTCATATACATTTGATGCAGATTTAGCTCAAAACACTAAAGTTGTAGATGTCTTTTTTCTCTTTCCATGGTAACTTAAATCACGTAAAAAGAAAGTCGTATGAAGAAGTTATAAAAAAAATACTACATCATTTTTAGAGGCATTACGCAAATTTGTTTTCAACTTTTGGATTCATTTATTTAATGTATACGACGTTTATAAATGGATTCGTAAACACCATATACTCTTCTAAACTCGAATAAAATGTTACACCTGAAAACCATTTTCAAACAGGTATGACTCTAGATGAAATTGACTAAGACTTCTACGAGTCGGGAGACTCGATATGATTGGTTAGTCAACGGAAGTTAAGTTGAAGTCAACTAATAGTCAAAGTAAGTGTATATAGTTATAGAAAGATTGATGTGTCACAAACATAAGAGAATCACACTTTAGGGACTAAGGTTGTCAAGTGATAAATATGTTATAAATTTTAATGTGGCCAAATTATAAGCAAAGGGACTTGAAGGACCAAAGGTATCAATTGGTAACAAACTTTGATGTGAAGAAATCTCTATCTAGATATTTTCAAGTTTCTTTAGATTTCTCATTTTTGTTCAAGAAATGGTAGGTTGTGTGGGTGGCGTACAAAACAAGAATAGGAAAGAACATGATGATTTTCAATGATCAAATTAAGTGAGGATTAGTGCTTCAAATCAAGAAATGAGCTAGTATTAATGATTCTTCAAGAAAGTAATCTCATATCTTGAGTTTAGTTATCCAATTAAAAAGCTAGGGTTTATGAACCCTAAATTGGGAATTAGGTAAAAGATGGGTTTTAGTTAATTAAAGAGGTTATAGAAATTATTGGAATAAGCTTTAACGAATTAAGAGTAAATTGGAGACTTTGTGTTGGAATCACTCTTAAACCATAATCAAGTGTTAGTAGTTAATATGTAATAGGTAGCTTAATTATGGCCTTTATGTTTGTTATTAGCCTCAAGCTTATGTAGAAGGCCCATGAGCTTAGGCCCATGTCCATTAAGGAAATGATGGGAACTAAGAGTGTTGCCCTAGCTTCTCTCCTATAAATACCCCTTGTAAACCTTCATTTGAAGGTTGGTTGTTCAATTTATTCCTTTCACTCACTCTCTACGCATAACCGTCTAAGCTTAACGTGTGTGTGTGTATGTTTGGTTTACTTGTTCAATCGCCTCTCTATCTTTCTATTTAGCTTGTGTTGTAAATCTAGTGACCTAATAGTGGTATCAATCGCCAAATAGTTGTTAACACTTTTCTTTTTGAAGTTTTTGTTTGGTCTTACGCGCGAAACGTAGTTAATACTTTGGATCGCTTAAAACTCGCTTTTTACACTTTTAATCCAAGATTCTTGTACTTTCAACGTTTTAAGGTGTTAAAATACTTGTTTTTGGCGAAAAGTTTCAACCTTTTACGCTGGATCTAAGTTTTAAGCTTGTTTTTGTTCGTAGGTGTCGTTCTACGCTAACCCGTTTAGTAAGCTTTGTTCATCAAGTTTCACACTTTTGTGTTATTTTGGTGATATTGAAGCTATTCCATAACAAATATCTGGTTTAGAAACAAATTTGGGCAAAATCATTTTTACGAGTAATCTTACGCGTATCAAAAACCCTAATATTACGCTGTAAGATTTTCCTTGGTTTGATCTTCGTTTTCGTGGTTTACTCCGGTTTTCTTGCTTGGATAAGCCTGAAAATACGTCGACTTTGGATATCTTTTGCACTGTGATAGTGTTAAAGATCATTTGGGATAAAACCCTAAACTTACGCATAAGCATAAGCTTACGCGTAGAAATCCTACGCATAAGATTCATCTTACGCCTAAGCCTTGTCTTACGCATAAGGTAATCCTACGCATAAGTTTCTACGCCTAACTTTGTGTCTACGCGATAACTTTAGTGCCTTTACCCTACTTACGCGAAAGCTAAATCTACGCGTAACTCTTGATTGTTACGCGTAACTTTGGTGTTTTTACGCATAAGTTCTACTTGGTTTCTTGTGATTTCTAAGCCTAAGGACACTTCATCAACAAAGGTTCATTCGACTACAAAGATCCATTTTACCAACACAAGTTTTCAACATGTCACAACCACCATACTCTAACTATTTCCCTTACACTTATTCTCAACGCCAACAACAACTAACTCCACAACATCAACAATGGAATCAACAACAAGCAATTTATCAACAACAATTTAATTAACAACATACTCCACACAACTGCGCAATTCCACAACCTCAAATGGTTCAACCACCACCAAGTCTTCAAGTTCAACCCTACACAAAACGAATTCAATCAACATCCATCAAGGAACACTATGAAGGAACCCACTTGGTTTGCAAAGATGTGGGAAGCTTTAAGTAGCCAACAATCAATTCATGAGGTCGATCACTTGATAGACCTCCAATGCTCACTTCCAGAAACTACGATCAATGGGTGATAAGGTTCTTTAGGTTTTGTGATCTAAAGAAGCCACATGGAAAGTTCTTAAAGAAGGTTATCTTGGAAGGTCCATTTCAGATGCCTACTGTTATCGTACCCGCAGATCCAAATGCTAATCCACCAAGAGATGAACAATCCAACATTGCTATGGTGCCGACGCAATGAATCTCAGAGGAACTTCTACACTATGAAGCTGATGAACTTGCAATGCAATACATCCTCTTAGGATTACCTAACCCAATTCTTCTAAGTGTTGATGCTCAAAAGACTGCAAAGGAAATGTGGGATCTTATTCATCTTCTTATGGAAGGATCTCAGACTCAATCGAGGATTTGGAATCCAAAATTTACTTGGCTTATGAACACTTCATGATTGAACCTCGAGAGACACTAGAGTCCTATCATCACCGATTTTCGGACATCATCAATGATTTGGATAAACACAACATCATCATGCCAAGAATTGCCATTAATACTAAGTTCCCGGTAGTCTTGGTTGAATGGGAGAAGTATGTCATTTTTCTCCGTTAAGCGAAGAATATGCATCATTCTACATATGGATTGTTGTACCATTACTTGAAGCCTCATGAAAAGGAAGTTGATAGGGAAAGGATTCTCCGTGCTCAAATTGCTCCACCGACACATCCTAAAAATCAACAACTTGCCTTATATGCTCAAACAGCTTATTCTCCTCAACCAAAGAACTCAACCAATTATATAATCACACCATATGATCCTTCACAGCCTCAATATCAACAAACTCAATTGGTTCCATACAACAACAACAATGCTCAAGCACTTGTCAATGAAGCTAATGAGGAATCTGATCCGCTTGAAGCACTGCAACAAGGATTTGCTATGATTGCTAATGCCTTTAGCCGTTATACCAACAAATCCAACAACCGTATTCGTTCCTCATCTAACACAAAGAATCAAGATGTTGTGAACAATGGACGAAGTTGAAGTTCGAATCGTGGTTATGGTCGTCAGATGGGCGGTGGTCAAGGGTTTAATGCTGTGGGTAGGAATAACAATTGAGCTCAAGTGGTGGAACAGGGAAATGCTCAAAATGGGTTGAATGGTCTTCGATGCTACAACCGCAATGAGAAGGGACATCTGGCTAATGCATGCCCAAAGCCTAGGACTGGGCGCGCGCTTATCACAAAGAGGCTTCTTTCGCTCTTAAGGATGAAGCGGTGGAACTCTCACGTACAAAGAACGAGCTTTATGGCAAATGCGGACTGGATGATGATATGGAGGACTTGCAGCCAATGCATACAAGTTATGTTGATGGCTAATATGCATGAGTTACACATGTGACACAGCCAAGTGTATGACAATCGATGGCTTGTCTCGTATTCGAACAAACCATATTTATCTCTGATCTCATATCTCTCGCCAACATCCTAACCGCAAGGCTCGAATGTTCAAAATGAGTCGCCCACATCTCATTCGACGATTTTCAACTAGACCCAGTAGTTATATTTGACGATCAAGATGACCAAACGGTTTCCCTTGATAATCAAATTCATTCCGTGGTTATACTTAGGATCTCAGTAATGATCATGTTGAGACTCACGCTGAACACGCCGAACTTTTGCCTCATCCAGATTTTGCTCGCTTAATACAAGACCATCAAACCATAGTGGAAAAATGTCATGCCATTAATCAGGACTTGAAAAGCAAAAATGCACCGTTAACCAAGGATTTTGAATGTTTACAAAAGCAACTCAACTTTTTCAAAACTCAAGAAAACGTGGAAAACGGTTTTGAAGCAGCCTTTGCCAAATCTCATCAAAACGAAAAATATTTAGAGAGACAGATGCGTGATCTAGCCGCTTCATAGAATGCTTTGTTGTCCTGAAATAGAACCCAAACATGAACATAAAAAGCAAATTAATGCTCTCACCTTGGAAAAAAAAGCTAAGGTCGAAGTTGTTAACTTGTCAAAAACAGTTCAGATACAAAAGCATTCAAAGAAAAACATTAAATAGATGATCATCTTGAAGAAATCATCGGCTTGCAAAACAAACTTAAAGAGTTTAAACTGTTGTTTACAAACATGGCGAGTCGGTCATGTAACTATTGAAAAGTTTACTTTAAAACCCAATCCAAATGGATATGGACCAAATCTTGCCGATTACAAACCTAAGCTTTCAACCAAAGCATTCAAACCAAATCCTAAAGTTTTCAGTGCAGAATATAAAATTGATAATTTCGTATGAATGTTGTTGAATATCATCGTCAAGAGGAATTAGATGCAGAAGACGAGAGTCGATCAAAATTAAAAACTGTTGTTTACAACAAACCTTTTAATTATTAAAAGTGGTCACTTTCGTCACACCAACGGATTCTTCTAACACACCAAGGATTATCATAAAACGCCCGAAGTCTTCTAATGTTAATCCCAAACCGATTATGCACAAACTTATGGTCCTTTACCTTCCATCGCTGAAGTAAACTCAAAAACCTAAAATCGCAAAATTCTTCGATATTTTGACCTTTTCATGGCTGACCTCAAAAATTTACAACATGAGATAGAATATCATACTGAAATCAAAGTTCAACATTTTCAATCTCCGCTGGAGAACAAAGAGATATTTTTCAAAAATCTTTTACCAAATGTTAAAAATTTGAAAAGTTGTGCATTGTCTTGGGAAAAGGGACTTTCATAAGGAACTTGGATTGATGAAGGTCGTTTTCGAGAAAACATAAACATCTATTTCTAACACTAAACGTAAAAAGAAAATGTTGAGAAAAGATGTTGATCGACTTTTGGAAGATGTCATCCGTGCCGATGTCCATAATGTTGTGCTATTGAATTCTTTGTCATATGCATTTGATTATATCTCTCTGACGATATCGTTGATTTGTGGTAAATGTTGAGAACACTGATAATGTGCTTCTGATCGAGTCCTTAAAAGTTGAAAACAAACGATTGTCAAACGAACTTTCAAATGCAATACGTCGCCTTAATTGGTGTCAAAAAGATATTCACGATCAACAACTTGTTTTTCAACACAAAATCGCCCCCATGTGACAAAACTTCTCGATCCAAAAATTGAGCAATCGGATGATCAAAACGTGTCTTTTAAGTGTCAAATCTCAAAATATGAACAAGAACTTGTAAAAGTTAAAAAGGAATATGGTGTCATATTTGATTTACTCAAAAGACTCGTGATGAAGCATCAAATGAACTTGATCATTATCTTGCACACACTAAAGAAGTTATGCATTTTTTTGGAAATATTCGGTCCCGAAAATCAAGATCCGATTCACACTATCTTCAAGTTAAGAGAAATGTTAGGAAAGTATGAACAACTTCGCCTACATGTGATTAAGAGAATAGCCCCAAGAACACTTAGTAATAATCGTGAACCTAGAATCACTACCGCCAAATCACAAGTTGCTAAGCGTGCTTCTCTTCTACTGAAACAGAATAGTTGCATTTCCAAACGTCCGCACTTCACAGCCTAAGAGCACTACAATGAAGAATAGGAAGTTGCGACCTAAGAAAAGATCAATAAAGAATGCTAAAGTAGAAGAACACCCTAGGACTATGAATAAGACTCACGCTGCTTCCACTATAGATATTGCGTGTGGCAAATGTAATAGAAATAGTGATGTAACGAATGCTAAACCTTTAAGCACTTTTGATATTCAGTCCGATGCACCTTGTGTTATTTGTCGTAAAAGTATGAATTCTCATTGTCATGATAAATGTGTTGCTAAAGCTATCATCTCTCGCTTAAGGAATCCTAAGAACCGAATACCTCTAGGCCCACTAATCTTTCTAAGTCTGTGCTTGGTAGACCGCCTCTTTAGATTCTAAGAAACGCTTTGTTGTCCTTGTAGCTCCAGTTTCACCTCCTAGGAATGTAGTACCACCTAGTGCATTCACTAAGACTAAAGCAAATACTAGTTGGAGATGGCAGAAATGGATATATAACACACTAGGATTTAAATGGATACCTAAAGCTATTGATGTTTGTATATCTACTATAATCGCACCGGAACCCTCTAACATTTCGGGTTCCACATCTACTTCTATTCCATCTGTGTTGTCTGTGTGTAATGCAGTGTGTGATACGCATCATTCTCGATTGTTGATACGGATGTTCCCGACATGACAGTAATCTTAAACTGTTATCAAACTTTATTGCAAAGTTCATTGGCAATCGCCGTTCGGAATGATCACTTCGCACCTATCATGGGCTACGGAGACTATATCAATGGGAACATCGAAATTAGCAGGGTTTATTATGTGGAAGTTCTCGGTCACAATCTGCTTTTCAAGAGGTCAGGCTGTGATGGAGATTTGGAGGTTGCTTTCAAGGAGAAAACTTGTTTCATTCGTGATCTACAAGGAAATGACCTTATGTCCGCTCGTAATTCAGAGTCTTTACACTATCTCTATGCAAGACATGGTTGCTTCTTCTCCCATCTGCTTACTTTCAAAGGCAACATCAACAATATCCTGGCTATGGCACGCCGCTCTCACATCTAAACTTTCAAACCATCACCAACCTTGCTCGACACAAACTAGTTGAAGGACTCCCACCATTTCGGTATTCTAAAGATCACCTTTGCTCCACTTGTGAACAAGGCAAAAGCACTCGTGCTCATTTTCCTTCAAAGGTGGAAAGCTCTCAGATGTGCTTCATCTTCTTCACATGGATTTGTGTGGCCCGGCGCGCTGCAAACGATCAATGGCAAACGCTACATCTTAGTAATTGTTGATGACTATTCACGCTGGACTTGGGTCTACTTTCTTCAAGCAAAGACCAAGCTCCACAGATGATCATCACCTTCTCACGAAAATACAAGTTCAGCCTACGAAACACCGTCGAAAAATCGTAATCAGACAGAGGCACGAATTTGTTAACCAAACTCTTCGCGGAATTTTATGAGAAAGTGGGAATTCAAAGATCGACATCTATTGCACGACACCGAACAAAACGGAGTTGTTGAAAGACTAAACCGAACGTTAGTGGAAGCTGCAAGAACAATGTTAATCAATGCTAAACTTCAAGATTACTTATGGGCGTAAGTCAGATTCATCTGCGATGCTATACTCAAAACCGCTCTATGATCACAAAACGCCACAACAAAACACCTTTTGAGCTTGTCCACAAAATAAAACCGAATCTCAAACACTTTCATGTATTTGGATCTCTTTGCTATCCTAATAATGATCGTGATGACTTTGGAAAGCTCAAAGCCAAAGCCGACATTGGAGTCTTTATAGGATATTGTGATAATTCTAAAGGTTTCCGAAACTGGAATCGTCGAACAAAGGAGGTTATGGAAACGATTCATGCTCATTTTGATGAAGTTACGGAAATGGCTTCGAGTATAACACTTGGAACCCGACACAACCGCTAAACTTCCCCAAACCCCATCACCGAACAAAGCCCCAACTTACTCGCCAACAAATGGAAAGGTTATTTGCTCCACTGCTCGCTGACGATATTGATGAACGTTGTCCGTGTATCCGCTGTTTCCGCCGCCAACCCGATAATACTCTTATACCCGATACACTGCTACAACAACTATCGGTTGAAGAAGCACCCCCAGCTGACTCTACAACACAACAGCTTGAACAAACCGCTTCCAACAATGATGAACCGGCCGATGATGTTCTCAATGAAGTACCCCACCGCAGATTTTGATCCAAATGCGTTTTAACCCGCTTGCTAATGAGATCGCCGCATGTGCACCATGTCGCGGAATCTTCAACAAGCCATTTGAATCCTCAAGATTTGCACAATGTATACCAACATCAACCCTCCACACATAGATGGACAAAAGACCATCCTCCGAAAATATTATTGGCAACCCGAATCAACCGGCCGCATTTACGAGACAACGCCTTCACACAGATGGTGAACATTGCATTTATGCACTCACCGTCTGCCAATCTGAACCTAAAAACATCAAAGACGCAATGACAAAAGACAACCGGATTGAATCCATGCAAGAAGAACTCAACCAATTCAAACGCCTTGAAGTATGGGAACTGGTTGAAAGACCAACAGGGTCTACGTCATTGGTCTCAAATGAATTTGGAAAAACAAATTGATGTCAAGGGAAACGTTATCGAAATAAGTCACGCCCCGTGGCTAAGGGTTATCGCCAGAAGAGGGTATTGACTTTGAAGAATCTTTTGCTCCGCTGCTCGCCTTGAGGCGTTCGATATTTCTCGCCGTTTTGCTCATATGAATATGACGGTCTTCGATGGATGTCAAAACTGCGCTTTCTAAATGGACAACTTAAAGAAACGGTTTATGTCACCAACCGTAAGGATTCGCTTGATCCCGCGTTCCCTCAACCATGTCTACAAACCGAACAAAGCTCAGAATGGTCTCAAACAAGCCCCTCGGGCATGGTACGATAAGCTATCATCCTTCCTCATTGCCAATAATTTTACCAAAGGTTCGGTCGACCCAACTCTTTTCATACAATATCACGGGAACATATCTTAATTGTTCAAATTTACGTGGATGACATCATTTTTGGGTCTACACATAAAAGTACTCAATCGCTTTTGCAAAACTAATGAAGAAAAATTTTGAAATGTCCATGATGGGTGAACTTACGCTCTTTCTAGGATTACAAGTTCATCAATCACCCCGTGGTATTTTCTTGAGTCAGCCCAAATATGCCCTTGAATTGTTAAACAAATTTGGAATGAATACCTGTGACACCTATGCCACACCAATGGCTCATACCAAGAAACTAGACGCCGATTTACATGGGAAATTGGTGGACCCTACAAAATACCGTAGTATTATTGGGTCATTCATGTATCTAACAACACCAGCTAGCGCACTGATATTGTCTTTGCCGTGATATCTTTGCTCCCGCTATCGGCCGCGACCAACTCAAAACCCACCTCTCTGAGGCTAAAAGAATTCTCCGATACATAAAGGGAACCATTAATTTGGGAATCCGTATCCGCGATTCTGGTTTTGAACTAATCGCTTTTAGACGCCGCACCACCATGATGCTTAGACCACGGAAAAGCACTTCCTGAGCTTTACAATTTCTTGGTGATAAATGTGTCTTGGCAATCGAAGAAGCAAGATTGTACATCGCTGTCCTCAACCGAAGCAGAATATGTAGCCATGTCGGCGTGTGTGCTCAAGTCATTTGGATGAGAACACAACTCAAAGACTATGGTTACGTTTTGACGTAATCCCGATGTATGCGACAAGCGGAGTGCCATTGCAATCTCGGGCAATCAGCCAGCAATCGAAATCAAAGCACATCGATCTTCGATATCATTTCATCAAGGATCACGTGGAACAGTGGTAAGTTGAATTATATTTTGTGGGTACGAATACAATTGGCGATCTTCTCACCAAATCCTTGCCTCCCGCTAGGTTTAATGAGTTGGTCCACCGGATTGGTATGAGGTGTTTGACTCAAGAGGAATATGATGAACTCCTAAAACAATTTTAAAACCTGCCAAACACCAAAATCTCTTTTGTAAATAATTTTTCAAAAACAAAATACAAAAGTATAAAATCCGATAAAACAACAAAAATATTCTTCTATCTATTTTCTTTCAACATTGCAAGTACATTTTTCCCACACTATAATCTTTCAAAATTCAGTATTTTTCCGATCAAGTGTTGAGGGGAGAAAATTAATTTAATGCTTCAAAACATCCGTGTACTTGCATGTTACTCTATTCTGGTTGTTTCTTGTATCTATGGTGGTAAACTTTTTCTGTTCAATCGACACCTCTGACTAAAATTTATAACCTTTCATTATTTTCTTAAGTCGAGGGGAGTGTCGCCAAAGTTCTTTTCTTAAAATCTTTGTTTGGTAACCAAAATGGAAGTTAAAGGCTTTGGATGAAAATGGAAAAGGTGGAGGGACTAAAACTGCCAAAAGCTTAGAGTTATTTTAATAAAACACCTCCCACCTATTTATTCTCATCACATTTATTACTTCACCTAATATCATCTACGATCCAAAATCGCTCAAGAAACTGTTTTGATCATCAATTTGTAAGTGTTTTTGTGTTCTTAACATGTTTTTAAACATGGTTTTAAATTTCATGCAATCCAACGGTTAAAACTTAAGATTCAATGGATTTTGTGTACGCTGCAAGTGGTTAGAACACATGATCAAGGTGTGTTTGTGGTTAAAAGACATAGTGTCAAAATGTTTTAATAACATCAATGATATCTTTTCTATCCTCAAAATCCACCCGTAAATACAATTGATGGATTTTGAAAATTAGGTTTATGCGTGATTGGGTGTTTTCAAATGTGATTGTTTTGGTCAAAAAGATTGTTGTAAGTTGTTTTTATAGTGAATTGATGATATCTAAGCTTATAACAACCCGTAAACACTAATTGATTAAGAATTAGAAATTAGGGTTTAATGTTCATAAGTTTGGGTATTTTTGATTCATTGCGAACTAGGTGTTAAAACTTGGTTATAACTCTCAAACATCTTAAGACTTACCGTAAAACGTTGGTGCATATCCTATGCTAGATTTCATATGCGAAATTTTGAACTTTAGGGTTTTAGGCTACTGCAAGTCTTTCTACGCTTAACCGCTTAAATGAGTGATTGTGATTAAATCAATATAATGAATGTTAGTGTTAAGATTGATGTTATGATGATTTTATTTCGTGCTTGCTACGCATAAAACTCGTAATCGTCTTTGTTACTCTACGCATAAGGATCACCTTACGCGCAGAAAGTTATGCGTAAGAGAAATTTTACGCGTAACTGTTACGCGTAAGGGTATACAATGGGACTACGCCGATCCTCGTGAAGGATATGCGAACAAGTGACTTACGCATAAGGTTTACTACTTACGAGTAAGCCTTACGCATAAGGTTTATATACGCCACGCTTAAGTTTTACGCATAAGTTCTCCCCGTTCCACGCGTAATATTTACGCCGAAGTCGATCCTACGCATAAGCTTACATCTACGCAGTATACTTATCTTGTTTACGCATAAGCTACTATTCCTACGCATAAGCCTTGATCAAACCTTCATTTTGAATTGTTACGCGTGCAAACTTGTAAATAAATGAATCATAACGCCAATCTAATCCAATGTCACTAATAAACTTAAACGCTTGATATGTTGTGAACTATAAGTGATAACATAAACTTTAAAACATAAAGTTAACTAACTCGAAACGCTTTCACGACGCCATTGGACTATTGGACAAACAAGTGACTTAGGACTCGTGAACAATCATTAACATCAGATATTCAATAATTAGACAATAAAACCTTCTTTTGACTAACATTATGTCTTTCGATATGTTGGTTCTTTTGGCTAATGTTTTTTTAGATCACGACATGGTCGCCAAATGAATGTGGATGCACCATAGGTTCTCACAATTGCCGATATCTTCCCTAATGGCTATCCAAGAAAGATTGTAAAGAACAATCTCAGAGTTGACTTTTAAACCCTCACATGCTCGTAATCTTCTTGCTGATTGCTGTGATATTCTTAAGAATCATCCATACCGTAACATGCTCTCACACTCGCTACAGCATCGAGATCTACAACAATTCCGAATTCAATGCAAAGGATCAAAGGTCAGTGCGTGATCGATGCTCAATCACAAACAAATCACCATCACACAAGCAGATCTACGGTTGTTCTTCTAATTCCCGAAATCGAGCCAACACTTCTATGCCACACCCATCAAGAGACAGCTCTGCAATTCCTGATTGATATTGGCTATGATGAAGCTTCAGGAATTATCACTAAGCATTCTCATGTTGAGCTTAAGAACATTCCTCAACCGTGGAGAACCTCTACATCATCATTACCAAATCGTCTCGGTCGTGATAGTGGTTATGAGCATCCCAAGCTCATGGAACTACAAATCTTCTGGTCATTAATCAATAAAAAGGACATCGAAATTGAAGCACCGCTATGGGAAGACATGATGTCATTTCACAAGAAACTTGGCTCAAAGATTCCCTATGTCAGATACACTAAATTGTTGATCCAGAGAGCACTTGGACTTCATCCCGATATTCCACAGAGGCTCAATGACCCTGAAAATCACGATATGTTGATCGAAGCCTACCCTATCAGTAATCAAGGAATCGCCAACAAAGAAACAGAGGTGTCGTGTCACCTCGATCACCTTCGACAAATGAAATCAAAAGCTTGAAACATACAAAAGGTATCAAGTAGCAGACGAGAAGGCAAAGTTGGTCATCTCGATGAAAAGCCTTCCGAACACCTACTAGGAGAACCGTAAGAGGAAGTGCCGAAGTGCGCAAGCACGAGAGTCGAGGATGTTTCCCAGAGAGGAATCCTCCACAAAGGGGACAGTTCGCCAAGGAAGCTGTTCCTATTCCCGTATCTAAGCCCTAACCGCAAGAAAGCTAATGGACGAGGACTCGGAGGCTACCGAATCGATGAAGAGACTTTCTACTGACCTGAACCGGAACACCTCCTTCAAGCCTAAACCTCCAAGTCCACCAAATCAAAAAAGGAAGACTCCAGACTTGTGCCTTATGAAGAAAGCTCAGATGAAGAAGAAGAGCAAATGGATACTTCATACAGGAAGAAGTTCAAATTCTTAGACTCCAACACGTGGCAAAAGAATTTGCAAAAGAACAAATGGGTGGCCCCGAATGGTCAAGTGGTGCAGCTCAACCTTCACCGTGTCCCGATGCGGTTAATCAACCCGATAAGGATCCGTGCCACCACTTTGAGCAACAACAAAGCCCGTGGAAGAAACTATTGAGCATGAATTTGAGGAACCTGTTAAAGAAAAGTCCGAGAAAGATGAGGTTGACAAAGAAAAGACCGAGAAAGAAAAGACTAAGACAGAAAATCAAGAAAAAGATAAGTCCGAGATGACACCGATTATGATAAGTTTCTCTAGATAGCCCCGCCGACAAAGGAGAAAACCTCTCAACCTCCAAAGGATCCCGAGTCTCCTCATGTCTCTTCATCATCGATTCGCCTTCATCTCTTCACCACCACCATCAAAGAAATCAACCAAATCATCATCCAAATCAATAAAGAAGCCAACTCCATCTTGGATCTCTCAATCTAAGAATCGAATCGTAAAGCCGCCAAACGAGTCGAAAGAAAGATATTCTCCACGAAAAGTTGACTTTCCTCACGACGATAACGTATCTTCATGATGAGAATGACAAGATGCAAGTTGAAAAGGAGTATGTACATGTAAGCTTATGAAGGATGATCTTCAAGGAAGCATGGACGAGATGATAAAAGGATACACTCACAAGTTCTTAATGGAGGTCATTCCGAAACTAACAAAGGAGATGTATTCCGCACAACTTTATCCAATCTCTTACATTTAGCCAAGCAAGCCATGAAATCAACTCCTATGAATTTGAGCATCAATCCGGTTGAAACTACAATCTTCTCAGATGATGAATTAGTAAACCGGCCGTAGCAAATGTCAACACGCTCAACGCTTGACTCCCATGAAGCTAAACTGTTTGAAGCATTGCTGGAATACCAACTCAATTCATCATTCAGAGAAGAGGCTATAAGGCCTAAGCGCTCAAGAGATGATGAAGACAAAGATCAAGATAAGGATAAGGAGCCTAAACGCACAAAGTAGTCTGGTGAATCATCTTCATTTAGTATCAATGCCGCCCACCCACAAAGGACCTCTACCAACAAAGATCTCCTCCCGCCTCTTCTCTCACGATAAACCTCGTGATTGAAGTTACCACCCTGCACTCAAAAACCGTGACCACTTTGAGTATACGAGTGGTGACGATGAAGAATACCATGAGCCCCAACAACAACCCGTCTCACCCGACAAAGTACAGAAACCGTAATCCTCATCTAGGCCTAAGAAAAAGAAGAAGAAGCGCCCAAGGCCGACGCCCTATCATGGCTAGATGAAGATAACACAGGGAATTTGAATGGTTTCTACACTTGTCAATTCAACTCCCTACCCTCAAGAAGGTCAAGATCCGTAGACGTAATACTTTGGAGCATGCAAAGATATCGCAAGAAAAATTCCAGTAAAGAAGATGACGAAACTGAAGTTAGCGAATCAAGAATGAAGCTTTTCAACTGTTAAAAGATAGCTCGAAAGTGCCATCGAGGTCGAATATCACCTTGATAACATTGCTCGAGCTATGTCTAATAACATGGATTGGCTCAACCCTGAAGCAAACATCGACTTTACGGGACAACCCTCCATATTACACCGACCGTCTAAACCACTACCAACAATGGCCAACCAGACGACCTAGATCCATTCGATATTTCTTCAACAAAGACTTGGAATTTCTTCTTCACGGTGGCGATGGTTCAAGGAAATACGCTACATCCCAGACACTTCCATTCCCAAAGAAATACTCAAACTCATAGATAGCTATCGAGGAAAGAGCTAATCACTTGTTCTCCAACAAAGTGGAAGCATAAGACCGAGATGCAATGTACGGGATTCATCATTGGCCGAACGCCGAAGAATCTACTACGTAGCGCCAGTTCGTAAGTCTCAACATGCGTGTTCAGACTAAAACATCGCTGCCATCAAACACGTTGATCTTTCGTCCAAATGGGACTACACTTATCTCAAGAATATTGTGGTCAAAAGACAAGACGAAAGGGATTATGCATTCTCTGACTTTGAGAATTTGTCTATCAACGACATCGAAGACATGTACCTTGCCAAAGTATGGTCGTATGAGACAATTCTCCAATCAAGTACAACGTGAATTCATCAAGTCGCTCATCTTCATCGCACGATAGTTATCAAAGAACGGTAGAAGATCTCCGGCAGTTGAATCTTATCGCACCGCGGTCAACTTCACTCCACCGCAGCTTGATCTTCCCGACATCAACCACTACAACTTATACACTCATCGCGAAACCATTCGCGGCCAACACCGCAAGTGAACTTCAAAGAAATTGCTTGATGGTTGCGAGATCTTCACAAGTTTGGAGATCACACTTTGAAGATGGTTAGGGACGGATTGGCTTAACGGTTGAAGGATATACACCAAAAGATCGGGTCTCCTAAGCGATGGAATTCTCGTGATCGGGGATGAAGAGGATCATCACCATGATTGATGAACGGTTGTATGAAGGGATCGGGCCGTAAGATTGGAAAGCTATGTTGGTGGTCGCACCAGAGAAACATCATCGGCTTTCAACGCCCATTCACATTCCCTGGCGCATCTCTGGACTACCCGTACCCCTTGAACTGCTTCTTTCATTATAAATTTGGATGTATGATCTATTATGTCTATGGCTTGTGCACACATTACAGTGTACAACCCGTACTTGTAAATAAAGGACCCCGTGGTACGCTTCAGTGCCACAATCCTTATAAAAGGAGCGAAAGCTGCTTACTTTTGAGTAAAACCTATCAAACCTTTCACTTTTCAAGGTTTTGCTCAAAAGAACAAGTACTTTCCCTTATGATTTTCAAAACCTCAACTATTTATATCACTTGTTGAGGGGAGTACTTGACTTAAAACTTTGTTCACAAATTGTTCACAAAGTGGTCATTCTTCCCCAACACTCGAAATGGTCATATTTATTCTCAACTTTTCAAAAATAACATTTTATATGCCATTTTTTAGGGGGAGAAAAATACGTGATAAGAAATATGTTGTGGTTTGCTATATGAACTCTCGTGTAAAAAGACTTTAACCCATGAATTGACGAGATCTTAACCTGTAGTAACTCGAAAAGACTTGTCCGACGGGTAATAATTTCAAGCTAGTTCGCTAGTGATGTAAACGTGTCTCGCAAAGGACTTGTCCGAGTAGAATGTACCATTCGAGAAACTCTTGGTAGACATGAACTCTGACGGGTTTGACAACCTTCCAAGGTTTGTCTACACCTTCAAGGTAGTTATTAGAGCTAGTTGTCACCTAAAAGCCGACAATGCAACTCTTTAACTATGCCACGTAACCGTGTCTCGCGGGGAATTGTCTATCTTGAGTTGATCAATTCAAAATGTGCGCTTCTTTCCTCACCGCATTTAACCGCTAAAACTCTTAAGCACATGTGGAGGGGGAGTATTTATGCAAAATCTCATCTCAACAAAGGGTTCAAAAATGTTTTATTCATAAAACCGAGATTTTTCAAGTAAATGGTTTTATGGCAACATAGGTTAGTCATGGAGTTATAAGGTGACTAAGGTTAGGAATAACCGTCCTATGATCCGCCAGAGTCGGATCTACCCAAGGACACCACAAATAGTTAGTATTTAGAAGTCCTTAGGTATGATTATAAAAAGGAGAAAATGAGAATTTGAGAAAGAAGGAGTTGAAGAATTAAAAAGAAATGCAAAGAAAAGGGTGAAAAGAAATAGGCCTCCCGATTATTCAACTTAGGCGCAGACACGGGTTCAATTCATATGCTACTGGTTGTCACTAGATGACACCGGTATTGAAGATTAAAAGTCGCCATGGACCCAAAGGACGCATGCACTAAACCTTCTTAACCACTCAAGTTTCTCTCAACAGTAGCTTGTTTCATTCTCACAGGGAACCCTACGTAAATATCGGCTTTCTTAGAGATTGTCGGTATTGAAGAAGGAGACCCTCTCCTAGTCTCCGCCAGAAAACCAAAATGCACTATTGAGTCTAGAGCCACGAGATTCATCAAAAGATCTCTTAGGTACACTTGACATTTCATCACTTGACATTCAACAATAAGAATTTCAATGATACATTATCGAGTCCTTCACTGATCTTAGCAACTGTCGAGAACATTTATGAGAGGTTCACATTTGTGATCCTCAGTGATTGAATGGAAACCTGCCGTGGTCAACATCAAACAGCCCCGACAAGAGGTCGCTTCAAATCCCCGTGGATTGCGCTTAGTGGTCTCAAACGGTCTACGTCGTGAGGTGATGCTTGTACCTCAACACTATCCGAATCGTAGGTGTACTTTGGTACATCGTTATCTCACTTGTGGGACTCGATTCAGAACGCCTTTGTAAGAATTAGAGTTGTGTTTTCACACTATGTCACAACACTCGGTTCAAACTTGTAAGTGCCGAATCCGCTTATTACTAACCGCTTTAATGTTTTCTTATGGAAGCTCGAGCGGAATGATCGTCGTGATTCTCCACTTGTTCACACCAACAACATCATCAAAGAAGTTCTATCTTAGCAACACAAAGTCTAATGATTCTTCACAAATCAAAGAATCTACAAAGTTAAAGACTTAAAGAACTTCATCAGCATCAGAATCCAACGCTAAAGAGTGCAGAGCATGTTAAGAAAGACGTGGAGACACCGGCAAATGGGCGCACTGGAGGTGACTTGATGCAGATAACAACATACTATCACTTTCATCACAAAGAACAATGATCAAAGAACAAAGTTAAAGATGACGCCAAAGCATAACTGTTCAAAGAAAACTATCTCTACACCGGGAGATGGTTCAAATCAAGGCAATTCTTCTCACAAGAAAGAAGAATGTCAGAAGACGTCAAAGCTACTATTACATCAACGCATTCACCATTTTTCATCACCAACACTTGAGGGGGAGATTGTTGGAATCACTCCTAAACCATAATCAAGTGTTAGTTACTCATATGTAATAGTTAGCTTAATTATGGCCTTTATGTTTGTTATCAGCCTTAAGCTTATGTAGAAGGCCCATGAGCTTAGGCCCATGTCCAATAAGGAAAGGATGGGAACTAGGAGTGTTGCCCTAGCTTCCATCCTATAAATACTATGTAAAACCTCATTTGAGGTTGGTTGTTCAATTTATTTCTTTCACACTCTACGCAACCATCATATAGTTTATAATGCGGTGTTGTGTGTGTATTGTTCATCCGCCACTCTATCTCCTCTTTATCTCTCTATTAAGCTTGTGTTGTAAATCTAGTGACCTAACAATGGGTCATGGACTTTGGGTTTTACCCAACTACATTCAATGTATTAAGTCAATGGATCAAATGCTTAAACTTCTACCCATTCTATTACCCATTATAATACATACTAAGTATGTATATATTTACCCAATATTTAAACACTAATTGTTATACATATGCATTACTATAACATGTTTAGTGATTTATATGAAAAAATGTAAGTGTTAGTAAAACTGTTGGCTCGTAAACCATTTACGCATTTTTATTTGTTTCGCTAAATGATTTTACTTGGTGTTTCCATAAAACATTAGAAGATCGTAAAAATATAATTAAACGTTTTTACGGCTTATTTGTATTAACATGTGATATTTGAGATGATTTATTAAAGTAAATGTGTATTTTGTGTGACTATTTCACGT
>OU343224.1:325850085-325931296 GCA_910596185.1 Chrysanthemum makinoi
ATATAAATGATTTAAGAGGTTTTGGTTATGATTTATGAGATAAGTTTATTGAGTTAAGGTTAGTAATTTGGGGGTGTTCATCATATTATCAATAGGGAAAATTAGTCAAAGAGACCGCGCGCCCTGAGACTTATCACTTTTCGGACCACTTTTATTTTATATTTGAAAATGGACCAAGGGCAACCGCTGTCATTGGGCAACTCATCAAAATTGTGACAAGTGTCCCGTATGTGTAAGGTATTGTTTTTTGGGCAACTAAAAAGCGTTGGACAACCGTATTTTTTAAAAAGGGTTTTTTGTTCATTTTACATACACATCTATTATATATTATTATATTATTATATATAATAAAATAAGCTTTTGTACAAGCCTACTAAGCACATTGCATTAAAAATTGGTTTAATGCCATACCTTATTTAGCTTCTAAGTACAATTGTTTTATGCAATACGTTTTTAAAAACAAATTAAATGCTTCTTCTTCTGTACACTCCATATCAGTTATTTATGTAAAGGGTTTAATAGCATTCTTTTCTTTTGTGCATTGGTTGATGAAGAAACCATTTGATTGGTCTATGTTTCTTAACAAATATGTTTCCAAGCACGCTCTTCAAAATCAATAACGCCCTTCACCTATAAATTATTGGTTACATACGGTGATTCGAGACACCTGTCAATATGGACGAATTGGTAAGTATCCAAACATATGATATATATTTTGATTGATTATGTTATAATTTTAATATATCTGTTTAATCAGAACCCTAAAAAAAATGAGGAAGTTCACCTTGATGAATATGTTATTATTTGGGGGAAATCACCATGATATATTTCGATTAATTATGTAATAATTTATTTTTGTAGGTAGAATGTGATTGAGGAAGATTTACCAGGTTTGACATGTTTTATCTCTATTCATTCTTCAATTTAATTGTTAGTAGATGCAGGGCCGTCCCATGAATTTACTAAATTTTTGAGGGCCCTTTACGAAATTATATAATGAGACCTTTCAAGAAAGAATGTTATATATAAAATGTCGCCGTTTATGAGACATAATGTAATTAGTTGTCTAAACTTTCTAACATATTAGTAATTTAAGTTATTTTCTCATGTAAATAATTTTTTCTTCGCGAAAAATATGTGTACACATGCATATAATTGTTAACGGGACAAATTTTGGGGCCCCTAAAAATTTTGAGGCCCTGAGCGGTCGCTCACCTTGCACACCCTCAAAGACGGCCCTGAGTAGATGATCTGGATTGATGAAAATGGTTATTTGTAGTTTATGTTCTATGTGTGTTTCTTATGCACACCAACTGTTTGATAAATTGTGTTTGTGTAATTGTCATTTGTAGGGAAAAAATTAGAGCACATGATGATTCGTTATAACCAAGAGATTCATCATGCTTTGAATTTATAGTCTCTAAGGTGTGTTTCCAACCACATTGCTTAATCTAATGATATATGAATTTTATTATTTTTAATAATGTTTTGTGTAGTTGACGCTTTTTTGCAGACAAGCGCATCTAAAAACTTTAAATGAAGAATTTACAACGGCGAAACCACATGTAATGGAAACTTTGGTAATGGTTTCATGCATTTGATGTGGTGTATTTTCAGTTAATAACAGATTTTATTGTAAAAGAATGGAATCACAAGATCTCATATATTTTTCTCACAAAACTAATATTAGTGTCATAGTTACCCCACGTGAAAGATACAACAATGGTGTGTTTGAATCTATAGGTTGATGCTATGAATATGTTTTACGAGATCTTGAAGCACAATACAACAACGTAAGCCTTTTATGAGATTTTCTTTCTTGATGTACATGCTCTCAAGTGTACAACAACGTAAGCCTTTTATGATATTTTCTTTTATGAGATTTTCTTATCTTGATTTACTTTGGAACTGCTTTTAAGCATGATGGTGGATGTGTTTGGCAAGAATATTTAGCCATCAACTCCTGTTGAAGCATCAGAGATAACAGATATTATAGACTTTCTTCCTGTAAGAATGCTTCTCACCCAATCATATAACTGAAGTTCGATACTATCAAAGAATAAAATACACAAAACTTATAGAGCAATTGCGTATATGTATTTGAAAGAAGATACAACATTTAGTGAATGTGGCAATTTTAATTTTTTATTACTCGACTAAGGATAGCATAGAAAATTTAGTTTAAGAGAAATGGGTCAAATGGGTGGAATGTGTCAAAAGTGAAAGTGTAATTTCAACGCGCAAAACCTCTTGAAATAAGTATGGGGTTTTAAACATACCCGACGCCCTCATCTCAGCATATAATAATCATGGTTCTAAGTTAGAAATATTGTTTTTCAGCGTTTCCTGTTGGATGTATCAACTACTGCTAATCCTTTAGCATTGACGGAGAAGATCGCAAAAAATGGAATATCACAAGATGTTTGCGTAAACGATTTGGGTATGAAGTCATTTAAATTTACTATAATTAACACATGAATCATAGCTAAATTTTTGCAATGGAATATTAATAATCATCACATGGTATGTGTTATTACATTAGAACCAACTGCGTTTGAAGTTCTTCCGTATCTGAAGAGACTAAAATAATGCATAACCAACATTTAAACTAATCACACTTTGATATTATTAACTGACAGAGTATTAGAACTTTCAAAAAAAAATTGAGGTCATTGTGCTTCTCAGTTGAGATGATACGTATCACAACTCCAATCACATAAGTTATAGACATGGAAAACGTTAATTAAAATTTGCTCACATTTTGTTGATGTATTTTTTCTGTCTCACATGAAATCATGCTTTTCAGGCTTGGAAGCGCAGTTCCGGTGCCCTTTGCAATAAGCACACGACTGCCTTTGTGATAAACACAAAACTACTTTGCAGGTCCTTATATGCAACAAAGGTATGGTGTGTTTGGCTACAAAAGGATTACAAATATTTTATTAGCTGACCTTTTCCCAATTGGGAATAAGAATGTGGGGGAATGATGATAAAATTGCTTATCGAAACTGCTTAATTAGGGGCTGTTTGGGTTGCTTATTTAAACTGCGTTGCAATTGCTTATTGATTCTGCTTAGATAGGGTTGTTTGGGATTGCAAATTTTTAGATATCGTGGAATCATAGTATCCAAAATTGTAATGGAAAGCTAAACGTTAAAATTGGAACAACATCTTTTGGGAAATAATTGAACTCTTGCAGATAGAGAATTAGAACTTTCAAAATAAATAAATTTGTGGGTATTTTGCTTATCAGTTGAGATGATACGTATCACAACTCCAATCACATAATTTATAGACATGGAAAAAACGTAACTTATTTTTGGATGATTTATGCATTGGAGGACACGATGCACGGGCATTTGTTAGATTAATATTACAAGCATAATAGTTTATAGTATAATTAACTGGTGTTTGGACATAATGCGTTTCAAGGGATGTTTGGTCACAAAAATGTTTATGGGGTGTTTGGACGAAAAACAGTTTATTGCCAGTTTGGACAAAAAAAATAGTTTATTGCCAGTTTGGACAAAAAAAATTGCATCCATGAAATCTATATTCTTTATATATCATGAGTGTGATGAAAGTGTTGTTTTCATGTATTGACATCTAAGGTCAAATTTGCATTTGATAAATCTGTAATTTTGATATATTTGAATACTTAGATTAGCTGAAACAGCCCAAACAGCCCAACTATTTACTCCTTAATTGATTACTTCAAGCTTGATGAATGACACGTTAGTATGTTATCGTTAAAATTTTAAACTATTTTGTGATGGGGATGATAGAAATGGCTCTTAGGCGATAAATACACCGCCTACACCTCAAAATCCCTTCCATCTAAATATGCTGGTAAGAAGAGGTGTCTTGGTGGCTGAGTGTGCTGAATTTATGCATAACTTTTTTCGACTAAGACAAAGTAAGAAAAGCTGCGAACCAGTAACTCCACCTTCATCTATTACCGTTTCAAATCACTGAGATGAGTCACACTTCTTCTCCAATGTGAAATATGGTTTCAAACTCATCTTCTATTTATATATCAGATCTTATTCTCAAAAATTTCAACTTCCATTATTCATGTCTTTTTTTGCCTAAGTTTTAGCTATTTTGTATGAATTGTAATGTTAAATTGTAAAAGCACTAAACATATTCTAAATCTTGAATTTGAGTACCTTTTTGTTTCACTTACAAAACCTTAAAAAAAATAGTTGTGTTAAATGGGCGAAATGGTTTTACGAATTGAAGAAAAACGTTTTTGATGAATTGGATATTTATTTTTCTTTTATATTTTGTAATTCATAAATGGTTGTTTCACTTATTTGTGTAGTTTTAACGTTTTTTCCTTTTAAAAACATTACTTACATATTCAAAAGCTTATCATGATAAAAGTTGTTTCTTGTGTGCATTTCCACATGTTTTATTATATTGCAAAATTTTCTTTAGCAAACATTATGGCAACTTTTATTTTTTAAAGCTTTTTTTCTTTTCATAGAGGTTTAATGACATATTCCAAGAAGTTTGGCAATTGGAAATCAAAGTTTGAGGCTGCTGGGATATGGTGAGTAGCTAAATTTGCAAGGTTCCAAGTTTCTTTCTTTCTCAGAACTTGTGCACCTAACCTTATTGTAATTCATTTATAGGTATGAACACGGTCTCATTGATGATATGGTTGCTTATGCTCTTAAGAGTAACGAAGGTTATGTATGGGCATGTAACATTGGCCAAGTCCAAGTGTTGATATGAATGAGTGAAGAGCTCAGTCAAGTGGACGGCAACAAAGATCCGGACAACTAAGACAAGTTGTAGTAAGGCCGACTCCAATTTGCAATTTTTCTTAGTCTATAGATTATACTATATGTTTTCAAGGGGTCATCTAATGAATCTTACGATGTGGTTAATGTTGACTGGCTACAAATGGTTCAAAAAAGGGCCATGACCATTCACAGTCGTATCTTTGACTGCTCAAGCATCAAATACTAATTCATCACAGGTAAGTCAATGAGGTAAGCAATGTAATACCTCTTGGTGCTGTTGACTATTGAGTTATGAAGTAAGCAATTTAATACCAAAGAAATATCCATTTAGTTTCTTGCATATCAAGGATTCATAATGTTAGGCCAACACACTGATTTCTTGAAATTCCAAGAAGAAGATTCACCGTTAGGGTCCGTGACAAATTTTAACCGTTAGGGGTCCGTGATTGATTTTAAGAACGCCATGAATTTGAGCGACAATGCAATAGGTGCACAATTTTGATTCAAACGTGATAAGTTTGAAATTTTGATATTGTTATGTTGGTTCGAGCATCGTGCCTGATGGTTTCAAGTTTGTATCAATTATCATCCACCAATAGTCGCATGGGGAGATCTTGCAAAGGTTCAACGAGCGCTTTGCATGATCAAGAACATCACAAATAGCTTGCATAGGTGTTTTCTACAATTGACCACAAGGTTGATCTTATGTATGCAAAAAGGGCCATCGTTCACACGGTGAAGGTATGGAGGAAGGTGAGTTTTCAGAAGCTCATGAAGATCTTGCGGCTTTTGAGAAAGATTATGAGGAGGTTGGTGTCAAGATGTGGAGGATGACAATGAGGATGAGGACGGTGCTTATATTCTTCTATATGTTAAACAATATACCAAATGATTTTCATTTATATGAATTCTAACATGTCTTCATATCATCATTATGGTTGGATTGAATTAGATCATTTTTTTGGACCAACTTTCTGAATCAATATGCGTGTTTACTTTATTAGTCTATTTGCCTTTGGATTTTTATTGAGAACTATATTGCTCCAAAGATTGTATGTGCGAACGTATCTATAGAAATTATAATAACACCAAGATAGAATCCAACCAACCACCCCTTGATTCAAATAGAGAGTATCAGGTTACAGTACATAAGATAGATAACAAGATTGTCACCAGGTGTGATCAATCAACCAAACTACAATCTAGGCTTGATCAAGATGACAGATCAAGCCTAACTATACAGTGAGTAAGAATCAGAGAAGACAAGAGAGTCGTATAAAAAAGACGACTTGAGAGTGAGTGAGGATGCAGTGGAGGAGAGGAGTACTTATTCAGTGGCGACGACAAAGATTCGAAGTTGTATGCCCATTTTGTTTCATTGTGCCGTCCCCTGCACTCCTCAACTTTGGCTTTTGTCGTTGTGAGCGATAACGAATTTATACAACATTGTATTATTTGAGATAGTTTTGCATGTTAGTCTATGCACTGTTATAGAAATTTATATAAAAGTGATGCATTTTTTCTTTGATAAAATTTTAACCGAAGTTGATATTCTATATTTGTATAAATGTGAAAAGAACTCTTTTAAAAGATTGAAATAAACTAACAAATTATGTATATTAAAATTAAGCATTTTCTTTATTTAAAATAAACAAGTTATTAAACTTATGATATGCCTGATGTAACTTCTCTTCATCAAGATATGTTACCATTTGAGGTTGATTATTTTTTGTCTGATGTTCAGATTTTTTTACTTACTCCATGCTTCAAAGAATGGCACTTTGAGAAAATAGGAGAGTCAAGATATCTACATGCTTCAAAGAAGGAGAAAAATAGGAGAAAATAGGAGAGTCAACAATGACACTTGGGAGTTGGGATTGCAATTTCTTTGAAGCATGGAGATGATGGGTTGTTAACAAAAAGGTGGTAGGAGTAGCAATTGACTCTCACACGTCAGGTCTACTTTATTTTCAACAATTTTCCATTTTATGAAGATAATTGAGATTTGCTTTTGTATTGTGTTAAAATTTCTTTGACTAATTTGACATATTATATAATTTTGTTGATTATTGGGAATTTGGTATAACCTGAAAAGATATATATTGATATATATGTGTGTGTTTGTATGGTATCCGTTTAACTCAAAGAGTTGAAGTGATCAATTTGTACAGTGTGTTAGACAAAATCACAAAAACATATGTTTACGGTTTCAACAAATTATTTTAGATTGGCAACGCGATGGTTGTAAATCGATTGTGACTCACACATATTTTAAATTTAACAAATTTACGTTATTACTTTTATTATCATCTTATTTATCTATTTCTTTAAAAAATAAGCCGGTGTCAACGGGTCTAAAGCTAGTATTTTTATATAATCATCTATTAAAACATGAATCCTTCCCCCATTATCCGCCAATTTTCTCCCCAAATATTTTTCAAACCCTGATTCGTCATTCTATGGGTCTATTCCATCTGAAATTGGTGATGCTCACAACCTCATAGATCTCAAGTTAAGCAATAATCTATTAAACGGCACCATTCCAATATCATTTAGAAATTTTACTAGAATAAGAAGGTTGGATTTAGGTGATAACAATATATCTGGCTCTATTCCAAGTTATTTCACAAACTACACTCAGCTTGGACAGTTGGATTTGGGTAAAAAAAATTGAGTGGAGTTTCCGGCAACAGCAATAGCTCCTCCTCACGCCCTTATGCCACGTCATCAGCCTTCAAACCCTTAACCTCATCATCCAGCATTTCATTGAACTCACTCTCAACAGGTACATTAAATTAAAACTTTTTACATGATTGAAATATGTTTCTGATGAAAACCCATATCTTAGTTTTTAGTATAATGCAGTGAATTTAGTGAATTTTGGTTTTTACTGTTTTAGGGTTTATAAAGGGTAAATTATGACCCTTATGTTCTGTCATCTATCATGTACATACACGAATACATGAAGTTGTGCGATATTTATTACCCATTAAAGTTCCTTAGACGGTGTTTGGGGTAAATAATCACTTAAACGTAGATAGAGTACAGTCATTAAGCAGATGTTTACGTAGCGATAGGCGATAAACGGTTTTGGAGATACTTATCTTTAACTTTTATTTTTGGCTTAGTAGCACTTGTTCGGGGGTTTCTCAGTATTCAGTAATAATCTGATTATTTTACTAAATGATTTGACTAATTCTGATCGGTAACAACTGCTAGGCTACTCGTTTCCACTGCTGCTAGCTTGTAGTTTCCACTGCTAGGCTTATCAGTTACCACTGCTAGCCTATATTGATACCACTGCTAGGCTTCTCAGTTATTCAAAGCTATATATCAATATTGTTTGTTGAACTTAAGTTTTGTATTTATTTCAAAATTTTAGGTTACGATTGTGGGGATGGTGTCCAACAAAGTGGAAAGGAATATTGATGTTACCTTCACTGTTGATGATGGAACTAGAAAACTGGCATGCAAGAAATGGTAAAACTATAGACTGACTTTTTTGTGAAACTTGAATTAATACATGTTGCCGATTGAACTGCTAAAATCGAATCTGAGTGGAATATTATCTTTTTGTCAAGCTAATATTTTAAGTACTGTTTGGTAGGGTTAACGAACCAGTTGATAAATTGCTAATGGAAGAAGTTAGGTAGGTTATTATTTTCTTTATTGTTATTTCTAAGCTTAGTTATTGGAGTTAATTTTTTGGGTGGTCTTGGTTTTGTTATGAAATGCTTATGATATTTGCTGTTTTGCAGAGAATGGATTTATGTTCACGTTGATGGACACTTGAAAAGTTTCAGAGGTAAAAGGCATGTTGATGCCTCTCATAGGTATGCTCTGCGTGATGATCTTAATGCATATCTCATGTCATCAATGCTGAATGCTCATATATCTACTTAAAGCATTTCTGACCTTAATGAATTATCCTCAGTTTTCAAGCAGAAAAAACTAAAATTAGTAATCAAGTTCAGGGAAACTATTTATAGGTGTTTGTTTGCCGTTATTGTGAATGTTACACATGCATACTGATAGACTAGTATAGATACTGGTCTTTTAAAAATGTTTGAGGTCTTTTTGCAAATGTTGGAATAAATATCTTTCTTTGTAAACTTTCAGGCCTGTGACAAATTTCGATGAGATCACCTTTCACTTTGTTGCTTGTATACACAACCATGTGCGTACTTCCAAAGATCAGGTATGAAGCATCAATTGCACATCATATTGGGAGTCATTTGCATGTTCACTAAATTACCGTTGAGACATAGATCAGTTGAGTTTGATATTAACATGAGCTCAACTTTGACTTGTAGAAATTGCAAGGTAACAGTACAACTACTTCCGACAGCCTAAATTCAACCCCACACACGCCCATCCAGAATGGGACGAACGGTTCTAAGTCAGCCCCTCAAGTCAGGTGTCATCACTTGAATGTATACTTATTATCGTTTAACTGTTTTTTCCTTCACTTCTTTTATTAACGACCATCTGCTTCATTTCAGCCCTCTATACCTTTCAATGTTGATGGTCTGAAAGGTTTTGATCAAATGGTTCTTGCTTATCTTCAGCTTCCTGAAAACTACTAAGCTCTGCTGCATCTTAAAATTAATCATTACATGACATACCATCACATTGATGTTACTGGTATGACACTGTTACAGGCATAATATATAGCCAGTTTGTTTGTTATAGTGATATACTCGGAGTATCAAATATGGTGATGGTAAACGCCAGACTGCCAGAGTATAAATTAAGGGGCCTTTTTTACACTGTTATCCAAATTTCCACCTATAACCATCAACCTTTAACATTATCTTTAGTCGCCAAAACAAAGAAGTCATTTCAATCTCAGTGGTTGCTAGTAGATCCTCCTGGTTCTGGTTTGTAAAACAAGGTTAAAAGGGGAGTGATGTACACACGAAAAGAGGCTGAAGGGAAGAGGTTAAAGAACCCATTTGATACCATCACTGAAGGAATAGGGATCAATCGATTGACTGAGAATTTAAAAATGGCTCAGCTTGACGGAGCTTTTCGAGGCACTGATATCCAGGCTGTGGAAATGTCTAGGTATACAATCAATCCATATCTCATATGAAATGTGTCTTTATATGGCAGGATAGGCGGGTCCAGTTGGGTAACGGGTCAAAACGATTTTGGTTTGAAAATTTTTAGTATTGGCCAAAATGGGCCTGGCCAGTTATGTTTTCTTTTTAGCACTTTTTTCCGTAACATTTCAAAAATTACAGAAACACCAATTATTAGGGGAAATTCTTACAATAGGTAACTAAAAATCCTAATTTTTCAATTTTCTTTATTTGACCCCGTTGGAGATGAAACACAGCCCAGATCGACCATTCATAATTGTGGGTCATTTAAAACAATTAAACTGTGTGAGCAGCATATATAATAGTGTAAGGAACATAAGCGGTAGCTGCATACATGTCTTCAGCTCTGGTATTTTCCTGTCATGAAACCCATGTTCTTTGTTGTTGATCCTTGATAGTAATCAGTCTTTACTAAAAATGATATAGATATTTGACTTATTCTCTGAAGGTTGTTTTATTTTCACTCCATGTTTTAAACTTCTATATCATAGGAATAATTCTATCACATAACCAAGTTGCTGTAATTAATGATTTTAATGTGCACATGGCTTCGTGACTATGAAACTGTAAGCCATAAATATTCTTAGATTTTAATTGTAATGAGTTGAAGATTGCACAGTCGCAAGTGAAAAACACTAGGTTCCTATCTAGACTTTAAGAGGCTTTGATTATTTAATCAAATTATAATTTTGAGTTCTGTGTAAAATGATGTCCGTAAAGTTTTGGGTATGGTTACACATTTGGCCTTACCTCTCCTACAATCACATCTTAAAAACACTTACCAGTTTGTGCTGAACACCAATCACTGTTAGCAGTTGCATTGCAGTTCATATGCTGTAAGATATTTACTGAGTTCTCTTTCTCCTTTCTCCATTTGCTCCTTTTTTCCCACATTCATTTGAGGTTTTACTCTCAATGTATCACGATCCTCCAACAACCTCCTTATATTGTACTTTATCATTAAGTTATATCTTATTTATGTTGTTGCTTATAACTGAAGATTTTCTTATTACTAGAATGAAGTATCTCGGTTGCAAAGGGTGATTAGTGGGGGAACTGAGAACAATGGGGATGATGCTTGGGCTCTGTCTTTTCCTGGATCTCCGGGATCTTTCAAGTGGGAAGGGTTTCAGGGATCATTCAGTCCAGTGACTGCTGTGAAACGAATGTCACAGGTACTTGTCATTATTGTATAGTGTAGCATCTCTTCTATCATTTTTGCTACAATGATGTTTTTTTTCAAGATAAACCATTCAAAATGCTCAAAAAGTGGTTCTGGAAACTATAATTTAAAAGATTTTGTTTGATTGCAGAAAAAAGAGTATGAAGTAGCCCTTGTTGGTGCTTTTAGGAGGGAAAAGGACAAGGACATCACAGTGCAGACGTTAACTGCCGAAACTCAGGCTGCTCTGCAATTGGTATGTAACTACTACAATTTGATATTTTAGAGGAGGTAATTTGGAACTAGGGCTGAGCATCGGGCCGATCCCGACCCGGCCCGACCCGAATCCCGACAAGCCGTCAAACACAAACCGACTCCCGACCCCGACAAGCCCGACTAACATGATTCGACTGGGGATCGGACTGGATTCGGATTTGATCGGTTTTGTTTGTTGTTTTTGGTTTTCGCCCCGTCCGACCGATCCCGACAAGCCCGAAACCCGACTAACCGGAAAACATAAACCGACTCCCGACCCCGACAAACCCGACTAACATGATTCGGACTCGGTATCGAATTTGGGATTCGTTCGGTTTTGCTCACCCCTATTTGGAACAGTTACTTATGAATGGGTTGTTCGGGTTATTTTCATGCCTAGCTGGTTGAAAAGTTAAATCAAAAAGGCACCTTCAAGGAAAAAGTCATCTTATAAAATAAATTTTAAATTGCTGGACAAAAAGTTTTTCGAAACTCGAAATTTGAAGCCATTTGGACTTTCGAACCAACCTTGTTGACCGCTTGTTTTGCCACCCCTAAGATTTTAATTTTATTAGTCATTTTGTGTTTGGGAAGAGTAGGCAAAACAAAGGGAAAATGAGATACAGGGACTGAAAATGAGATTAAGATTTCGTGAGTCTGCAATAAAGAGGCTTGAAGGGGTTGGGTCTAGTAAAATCTCTGCTGAGACACACTTGCTTAAAGAGAAGGAAGAAAATTTAAAGGAGCTAGAAGTCCTACGCTCACAAGTTGATAGGAACCAAGATGTCACAAGATTTGCCATGGAAAATTTGCGATTAAAAGAAGATATCAGAAGGCATGTTGCTTTCTTATTTTATATAAAATGATACTTTCAAATTTTAGCTCATCCTAAGTTCATGTTTTAAATTTACAGATTGCACACTCATTTATGCCATACAAGATTTTTCAAGAGATGGACTGCTTGTTCCTGGTGCAGCTTTCTTTTTGCAGGTGAAGTCATCATCGAAGACCTTAAACTTTGAACTGTGGGTGCCACTGGCATTGGCGCTAACCTGCAATTGCGCCTGAAAGACCTAAGGAGCATATTAAACCAGGCTAGGACAGTTAGGATTAGGCAGATAGATTGTAGATACATTCAGAAACATGTTTTGTCGAAATTTATAATATCTCAAGCTGCGTGTCGATGTAACTTTCATATCAGAATGTGGCAAGTTGTATACCTTTTGTTCTTATTATTTCGAATACAATGTAACCCAACTTATGAATGAGTTCATCTGAAGTATCTTTTATTAGCAACTGCTTAAATAAGTTGATCAAAACAACCACCAAAAGGAATACAAGTCAAATGTATCGTTCATCATTACGGCCTACTAAACTGCTTGATGCAAAGCAATAAGACTATGATTGTGATGATATACTTATTTAGTCATATTTAACACCACCTTATAGCAAGTCTTTCTTGATTGAAAAAAAAGTGGACACAAAGTGTTGCGGCAAACCTGCCTGACCATCATCATTTAATGCCTCTACTTGAAAGCATTAAAACAACTAAAAGAGACATTACTTTACAACAAAGACAATAAGCAAATAAGAAAAAAGCTTCAAAACGGCAATATCGCCTGTATACATATGATAACATCAAATAGTCCTGAATATTAAGTGTCAATTTCCCCCGGTAATGCTCGTTATTTATATCATTTATATGGATTTATGCTTGTTTTCCATTGTTTTCCACTTTCAGGTAAATTACGAGCATTGGAGCTAAAGAGACGCGGAAATGGAAACATTACTTAAGATTTATCACAGTATGCTTATTTGGAAGAAGTTACGGCGTAACTCGTTCTCTCACATTACGCCGAACTATTGCGACCGAAGTCCAACTTATCAAGAGGTTACGGCGTAACTCTTCCCAAAGGTTACGACGTAACTCCATTAGGTCAAAAGAGGTTCCACGCCGCTGATACTTACGCCGTAACTACTGCATCACTTACGACGTAACCGAGTTTATTGAAGACTACGGCGTAACCACTTATAAGGTTACGCCGTAATGAGCAAATCTAATGCATTTACGAGGAAATAGAAGGTTACGGCGTAACTCCTCTATGGGTTACGCCGTAACCCAGACCATAAATACCCCACGAATTCCAGCATTTCAAAGCATCCCATTCCACACACACCACTCTGAGAACGTGGAAAAAAGCTCAAGGTAGGTCTTGGGAAGCATACGAGTGTTTCCAAGGGAGAAGTCACACCATTACGATAAGCTTTAGCGTTTATTATTTATTTTACTTTCAATTCATGTATTTCGTACCTTTAAATATTGAATTGATTTGCATGATTAATATGAGCGGCTAAGCACCCTTTGGTGCTAGCCTAGTTATGATTCCTTAATTGTTTTGTTTGCGTTTACCTTTACTTCCATACAATTATTTCTAAGTGTATGCATGCATAGTTCTTTGGTAGTCACCCTTGGTTCGGTAGTTTTGAATGGCGATAGAGGCCAATTGCCTAGGAGATATGACCAACTGACCCTAGGTGAGCGGACTGAGACGGGAAGGGTAAGATATGACCAATGACGACCCTTTCTACTTGTGCGATTTGACCAACTGATCACCTATCGTTTGGATGAACTTAAGAATTGGGGGGTGTAGTGTCTAAGTTCCTAACGGCCGGGCACTCACTATTTAGAATCTAGCATGTAGCGGTACTTAATGACTCGGCTTAGGGGATCAGGAACAACAGGACTTATGACGGTGCGCCTGATTTCTCCTGTGGTGGCATCTTTGCTGATAGGTTAGGGCGAATTGACCAAATGCTGTCCTCTCAAATTTGACCCCACCTGAAGTAATTGGAAGTAGGTAGACGTAAACATAACTAGCTAGGAGGATTGACCAGGTTAGCACCACTATTTCTCTATTGATTTCCCTTTCCCATTTAATTGCTGTTATTTTATATTCTTCATTAGTAGTTTAATTAATTAAATACCTATCGAAACCTTTATAATTCGGTGACAATTAGACTTAGTAATAATCCGACACACATAGCTCTTGGGACGACCTCGGCTTTACCATTTACTACACTACATACGACCGGGTACACGCCCGTCGCATTAGGTAGACCATAGGTATAGCGAGACACTATAAATATTAAGACTGGTCAAGAAAACTTGCATCAAGTTTTTGGCGCCGCGCCGGGAGTTATATTAGGATTGATATTAAGTCTTTCATTTCATTTTTTAAACTTTTCTCACAATCATATTTCAGTTTTCGTACCATGGAGGTTATTAACATCGATGACCTCACTCTTGAGGAATACTTGGCGTTAACTAGAGAGATCAAGGCCGGGTCTCGTAAGACCGCATCGGAGCGGATGTTCGCTTCGAGATTAAAGACCAATTTTGAGGGAGCTTCGGCTAACCCTTTTTCGGAAACAGGGACGAAGACGCATATGAGCACATTGAAAATGTCCTATACATCGCTAGCCTTTTCAACATTTCAGGCGTGTCTCATGATGTGTTATGCTCGGGTCTTCCCTATGACCCTCACTGGAGCAGCTAGAAGATGGATCGAAAGATTGCCCACGGGCGCTTAACACTTGGGCACAACTGAAGAAACACTTTATCCAAAGATATTGCCCACCATCGAAGATTTCTCGTCAGCTTTTGGAGATCCATAACTTCAAACAAGAAGACGATGAAACTATGTATCAAGCTTGGGACAGATACAATGATCTTCTTTATAAGTGTCCTACCAATGATCTTAATAACCAGCAGAAGGTCAATATTTTCTACAAAGGAATAAACGTAACTACAAGACAGATGTTGGACTATCAAGGACCTATCCCGAACATAACTCCTACTACTGCAATTGAAGCCATTCAAAAAATGGCGGACCATTCTCAAAAATGGCATGACGGTGGAAGTAAAAGAAACATTGGCGGAAGTTTTGACGGAATTGCAGCAATAGCTAGTAAACTTGAAAATCTCGGTAGATATCTGAAAATCTAAGAAACTGTTCATGCCATCCAAGTCGGCCGCGAAAACTGTGGTGGGGGACATTTAACTAAAAACCGTCCTAAAATTGACAAGGAAGATACTATCGAGGAAGCTAAATATGGAGAGAATAGGCCTTCCTACGGGGATAATCGTAATGGATTTCGTGGAGGACCACCACCGTATTATGAGCGTAATGAAAGAAGAGCTAACCTGGAAGGAATTATTAACAAGTACCTTATGGACACTACCAAGAGGCAAAAGGAGCAAGAAGAATGGCTTAAGAATTTCCAAGATAATACAAACAAATGCCTCTCGTCCCATGAAATATCACTTAAGAACTTGGAAACTCTAATCGGAAAACTTGGCGACGAGGTTCAAAGAAGGAACGAGGAGGAAAAGAGAAATTACACTATACGTAAGGCGGTGTTCTCTGACAACAACAAGTGCTCTGATAAGTCGGATAATGATGGCGAAAGTGATTTACACCGTAATCACACTCCAAAATTACGGCGTAACGAAAATTCAAACAAAGACACGAGCGCGAATGACAACAACCCTAAAAGAAGGAGTCATTGGTGTAAGAGTATCGCAATTGATGATGGAGAATGCTACAGCTTGTGGGCCTCATGTGATCCTCGGAAATCCTGCGATGGTGGTGCTGATAAGGAAAGGATAAAAGATGACAGATACAAATGGACTACACTAAACGACGAAGAAAGGTTAGCCAAGTTCTCAATCAACGAAGTGGAAGGGCCGCCCATCAAGCATTACTGCAAACCCTTACTCACCATGGAAGATGAGATTACTAACGCTTGGCCAACGTGCAATCCTTTTCGTGATTATTGCAACGGAGGAGGTAATGTGAAGAACGAAGTTTGGATATGCCCGCACGAATCTGGAAGACACGACGTTGATTTTGAAAATCTATCATTCAATGATTGGTATTCAATAAGATTCGGGGACGCTATAATTAATTCAACTCTGTTCAGAAATCTGGAACTCAAATATGAGAAACACATTCTTCGGGGGAAAACCATTAAGCCCCTCGATGATATTTCGTCTGAAGATGACTATGATGGTGAAGTTCGGAATCATTGGTGCGAACAAATTAAAACCAGCGACAGAAAAGGTTGGGCCTCCTGTAACCCTTTTGAATATGAATGTGATGGAGGAAGCAGCATCGAGAGAGCTGGGGAAGACGAATTCCTTTGGACTTCGACTAATGATTCCGAGAGAACAGAACTGCCTTGGCCAGATGATCTCGGATTCGACGATTGGATCAAAATCAAATACAGAAAAATTGACGCGTTGACTAAAAAGAAAATCTGGGAAGGGTGTATGAGTAAAAATCAACCTAACAACGAAGCTCCTAATAAAAAACTAGAAAATGACACCGAAGGCTCGTCTAAAGTAAACAAAGAAAAATGCAAACAAATTCTCGACCAACTTGAAGATTCTGATTCCGACAATGATTTTGATTATCTCGAGTTGCAAGGCGAAGACGGTTTCATTGACCCAGATGATGAAATACACGAGAAACGAAGATGCAAGCTTCTTGGCATCCCATTTAAGAGGCCACCTCAGCCGAAAAATTTGAGTTTACGCGATACCATTTGGGGCCTGAAGAAAAATTTTGTAAGATACGGAAAATTGAAACCAAAGAATATCTGCACACTGCAACAAATGTCGGATGGGTTAGGCGCAACTTAATTAAAGACGTGGAGGAAGTAAGGCAAGTTCAGGGCCCCCATAGGAGCCCCGCTGCTCTTAGTCTAACTTAAAGACTCTTAATAAAGAAAAGTGCTCTTCGGAGACAACCCATTATCCCTTTCTTTGTTTTTATTTCCTTTCTGTTGGGTTTTGTGTTTTCTAACCATTTTTGCAGGAGACAAAGAAGTTATTACTGCTGTAGTTGTCGATTGAGAGTTACGGCGTAACTCATCTTGGTGATTACGCCGTAACCAAACAGTTTAGCAGCGTAATTCTTGACGCATTACCAATTACGCGTAATACCATCTCCTGGTTACGCCGTAACTACCGCTTCACAGCTCATACCAAAGTTTTGCCAGCATTGCAACTCCTAATAGGAGTTACGACGTAACGCTCCTCTGCTTTGATTCTTTCATTTTTAAACACAGTAACCTTGTATTAGTTTTTAAATGAACTTTGTGGGTGTGTTCCCTGTAAACCCTCACGAGACTTCACTCGTCCACTTGGGACACCAAGTGGTTTAAAAGGCTTGTTGCATTCGCTAAATGCAACCGTGATTCCTACGAAAGTGAGTTAGGTTTGTTTTTCCTTTTATTTTATTTTTCTTTTTAGAATTATGCTTGTCGGTATTGTGATTTCAGGGATGGAAGTTTGTTCATGATGCTTAAACGAAGGCACGGTTCTTTCTCGTGGGCCTTCTTCTTTTTGGAGCAAATTTCAGGGAAGTTCTCGCTCTAATTCTACCTTTCTCTTCACCTTTATTTTAATACCTAGTACAAAAGGGACTTTGTACAATTCAAGTGGGGGGACGGGAGTAGAATTATATCTTGAACTTTATTTCGCCCTCATTTTTCTAGTTTATTTTGAAAAATTATGCCATTTTGAAAATTTTGACATGTTTTTCCGAACCTAACTAGATTAGACCTTAGCCGAGCACATACAACCCTTGACATTACATGGTGAGATTAGCCTTATCCGTTTCCAATATTTTACCCCAAATCCACCAAATTATGAGTGTGCCGGTAGCTTGTAAACTTTAGAACTTGGCCTTTGCATCATTTCGAGACCATAGACGAGGTATGTTGAGTTAGCTCGATGTATTTGGACTTCTCAGTTTTAGAAGGCAATATTATAGGATTATCACCCAAACAGCCTACCATTGTGAGTCTATCAATTAGTCACCTCGACTTTTCGACCCCCATATGAAACCCTTTTGTTGCACTCACCTTTAGTGCAAGATACCCCTAGATACACCTTTCTGAGCCATTCTTTTCATTTTGTCAACCCAATATATTGTTTCGTTACACCCTTACACCTTAGCCTACCCTGTAATCTTAATTGTAATTGGGAAGTCATCATTTGCCTAAGTTCAAGGTTCGAGTGGAAAGGTTTGGAAATCACACTTTCATCGACAACATTTATGAAGATCATTGAAGACCCCCCGAATTCCCTTTGTTCATCTCAAGTGGGGGGATGTTATGTTATATTGATATGTTCCAAAAAAAATAGTTGATTGAGTGATGCGCTCCAGAACAGTCAAGCTTTATCACACAAGCCCGCCACTTGTGAATGGCGGACCGTAACAAGCTTAAAACGGCTCAGGAACGAAATCAATGAAGATCAGGAGAGTATAGTGTTTCCCCAGGTCGTTAAGTCCCAACGAGCTATGCAATGGATCAATCAACGTATAGTGATCGAGAAGTTTGAACGGGAAAGAGATCAGATTATGATATTAACTACGGAAAAAGCCAACAAATAAAAACGGCTTAAATGCAAATTAAAGAAAGTTAAAAAGATAAAATCTATTAAATAAACGCTATCACTAAAATTAAAATGATGTTTTTGTTTTATGATTTTATAAAACTGAAATCAAAATCTACGTGACGTACAACTAAAAACGTGAAACTTACACAATATTAACCCTAAAAATATGAAAATGATATTTTTACAAACCTAATGATAAAAGAAAATATTTAGAAAAAGAAAACTATTTTTATAACTAATTATCTAATTATTATTAATTAAAAAACTATTTTTAACTATTAAATAATTACCTAAAATACAAGAAAATGTGAAATAAAGCTAGAAAAATAAAATTAAGACTTAGAAAAATCTAAAATATCAAAATAGAATTTTCAAAACTATTTTTGTATTTTTCTGATTATTTTTCTATTTCTAGGAATTTTAAACTATTAAAACTAATTAAATTACTAAAAATTACAAAATGAACTATGAAAAATATGGAAAATTACTTTTTCTACTTTTTATATTTATCTAAGCCTAAGAAAAATGAAAACTTATTTTTTTGAACCTTTTTTTTTTATTTTTTGTATTAAATGCTATTTAAAAGTGCTTAAAAACTAATAAAAATCAAGAAAAATAGCAAAATGACTTAGAAAAAATATGAAAAATTCAGGAAAACTCAAAAATTATATTCTAAATCTGAGAAAAATATAAAAACAGGTGCTTGTGTACAAGATTATGAAACTGATGTGGAATGATCTTAATAATAAGCACTTAAATAAGCCAATTGATTAAAACAAGCCACCAACTGTTAACAGAAGTTCTAATAAGCCAAAATTGACCAAATGCAACTAAAATCAACAAGCTACAACCACTGATATGCAAGTTGCAATGATTTGATGATTAGAGATATAAGCTCAAAACAGTTTTTAGGTAGCAAGTATAAGCACAAGCACAGGCTTATCAATAAGCTCAAACTGAAAACTTTGATTTGGAACTTAGAAAGGACCTGGGTGAGACCAAGTGTACCAAAAAGCAGACCCTGGCGAGCTCAAATGAGCCCTGCAAGTGCAAGCCGCACAAGACTGAGAAAAAGCTCAGTACCAACTGGTACAGTGGTGCAGGGCATATTGCCCTGAAAGATGAGCTTGTTTGGAGCTTTTATAAAATTTGTAAAAATCAGATAAAATGATGACAATAAAGAGCACCAGCTGAAGTTTCTAAAATTCCAAATCCCACTTGATAAGACCCAAAGATGAATTCAAGAAAAATCCTTGTATTTGGCTCAAAAACAGATTTTCAGTTTTTTGACTTTTGAACAAGAACTCAAACTTTGACTTTTCTCAACTTTGGATCCAAATTTATCACTGATCTAGGTGTTATATGATGTTATAAACCTAATGCAAGCAACATTTAATGATTCTAAACACAAAACAATGGTTTGATTTAATAATCTCAACAGTGAACTGTTGAGATTATTTAAGTTAGATTTTGACTTTTGTGGTGTTGCAGACCAAACCAAGACTTGAATTCAGTTACTTATAGTCTAACAAGCATGAAACAACAAAAAGCTATCACTGAACTAGCCTAAATGACAGTTTGAGTCACTGATCCAAACACCCCTATAACTACTGTTTTAAGTGCAAACTGACCAAAACTCCTAACCAACTTGTAATTGTGATCAATCTAAGTTTATTTAACCTAAACACTCATCAGAAGAGCATTGGAACCAGTTTAACTACAATCACTGAATATGCATAAAAACTTGAAAACACTTACAAAAATCCAAAGCTACTATAGCTTGCAACCAAGAACCATGAACCACTACCCTAAGTTTCAACCCACAGGCACTAAATCCAACCCATTTCATCTCAAAGCATCAACCCATTTCTAGCTCCATTTCCAATTTTAGCCCTCCAGTTGACTTTGGTTGACCAAATTTCAAAAGTGTCTAAAACTTAAACTTGAGCTTATAGCAAGCTATAAGGAGCTTGTATAAGCTCATTTAAACTTGAAAAGAAGCTTTATGAAGCTTGGATACAAGACTTTGAGAATAAAATTTGTAACAGTGGACTGAACAAAATGAAATGATATTATAACTGAAAATTAGAACTTGAAATTGATTAATATTGATAAAGCAACTTAATAAAGTACAGTTTAACAAAAGATAACAATGTTACAACTTAAATAAAACTTTTAAACTACAAACGACATTTAACTAAATTTTATAAAACTAAAAACTGCTTCTCTCTTCTTCTTTTGCCTTTCTTTTATACCCAATCACCTTCTCTCTCACTTCTGATGAAATCCCACCAATCCTAGCCCTTGGATAGCTTCAAAATGATCATGGCCGTTTAAATGGATTTTGGCGCCAAACTTCATATCTGCCACAGGGGTTGAGTGAAGGGTTGAGGAGCATTAAATGAACCTTGGATGTTAGTTGTGGAGTGGGGAAAAGGTTTGAGTGATTGGTGGAGGAGGGATGGGGATTGATAGCTTGGTTCAGTAGCAAAGCAGTTGAGAAGATGAGACTTTAAGGGCAAGTTGGGTGGTTTGGTTTTATTAATAAACCAGGGGTCCAAAAGGCTTTTTGACAGGGGTCCAAATGACTAGGCAGGGTCCAATTGGGTATATGATAGGTCCAAAGGTGTGTAAAAGGGTATTAATAACATAAGGACCTTATTGCAATTTCTGAAAATTAAGGGACCTTTTCTGCCAATTCATCAAAGTTATTTCAAGGACCAAACTGACAAGATTCTATAGAACAAGGACCAAAATTGCCACTTCGCAATTTTCCAGGGCCATTTCGCCAAAAATTCAAAGTGAAGGACTAAACATGTAATTTTTCAAACTTTTTATATTTTTCACCAAAGGACTAATTTTGACAACTTATGATTTTAAAAGGACCTTGGTGACTTTACTTTTGAAATTATGTGCTCAGGGACTGTTTTTGACAATTTTAGAAACTTGGGGGACTGAAACTGCAATTTTTGCAAATTTGATATGTTTTTCATCTGATTTTGATATTTTTGCATTTAAAACATATAAAACACTGATTTGTGATATTTTTATCATTTTGAAGCATTTTTGAGTGTTTTCAGATGATTTTGCAGTTTATATTGTACAAAAATGATGAGTATTTAGACACTCATCAATCCCCCACACTAAGATATTGCTAGTCCCTAGCAATGATTTGAGAAAACTTGATGGATTTTATCTCTTTACCAAAAGCCATCACTTCTGGAGTAGCCAAATGTTTTAGTTCAAGCAAGAACCATGGTACACCGATAACCATGTGATTTTGAGCAAACCACCAGCTTTCAACTGATTTGATTTTGTCTTTACCGTAAGTACCTTTCTCGGACTAGCCAACTCTTAGATAAATTGTCAGAATTATCTTTGGTGAGCTGAATACCAATTATGGATTTTTCCATCGCCTTTACCACAATGCCATAATCTTGGGGCTAGCCAACTCTTCACTTTTTAGGATATGGTGAGTTGAGAACCATACAATTTTGGGCAAATTGCAAGCCATATAAACGGATTTGAGAATTCTTTACCAAGAGCCGCTTGTCTGGATTAGCCAATCCTTTAGTCTTACAGACAAGGCGGATCGATAATCAATTGAGTAAGTGTAAAACACTTACTCCAAAAAAAATTTTGGCCAAAAACGGGGAATTGGTATAATTATATGATAAAATTCGTGAGAATTCCCCCCCACACTTAGAAATGAATATTGCCTTCAATATTCAAAGTACCGGTGGTTATGCCAAAACAAAGAACGTAAAAGGAAATATTACGCCATTATTTGAAAGATTTTTTTTTTTTTTTTTTTGTGCATATTGGGCAACCCCCCACACTAGGTGGTAGAAAATAGAAAGAAGTTAGAAATATGGGTGAAAACCCATATAGTGTGCTATTGTTTTTGATTACCGAGTCGCTAGCTTGACTCGACCCCTAATTCATTTGTTCATGGGGAAAGTAACGTGGAAAACCAATCTCGATCGGACTTTCGTTCACAATGTTAATGAACATATGAACATCAGAAAGTTCCACACCGACGAGATACAACCTCGGTATTGTTAATAGTAGAAACTATAAAGGATGATACCGGGGTCAAAGATGGTGTCCCTCATTCCCGAAAGAGAAAAGGGAAAGAGCAACCACACCATCTGTGAAGAATGGAATAAAGACGTACATGAGAAGGCATGTCCATTCCTCACAGAGAAGCAAATCACCGCTTTGACATCTTTAAGCTTAAACTTGAAGCTTAGATGGTGATTGTCAAGAAGATGTCCTGAGGAGGGTGGGAAATGGTTCTTCAATCTTTCCTAAAAGGATGTCTCCTCCGGATCAAGGTTGTTATCACCCATTGAATTGATCATTAAGAAAGGCTCGACTTTCCAAAAGTTGTCATCTTCCTCATCCGGAGTGAGAGAAGGAATGGAAGAGTCGGGAATAAGACTAGAGGATGATGGATCATTTTTGAGCATTTCATCAATGGGAAGAATGTCTCCCATTGGATCACAAACATCATCATCCAACTCAGATGAAATCAAGATAGTTTGGTTTCATCCACGACGTAACAACTCGATGCGACAAACCGATGCCGAGGTGGGACAAGTGGTGTGCTCTTTAGAGCAGTTTCCACTCACCATGAAGTCTCCGATTCTAGATCATCGTCATCATCATCAAGAACACTCTTGACTTCCCTGGTACAACTTTCAAACCATTTGCTTGAACCGTGGGTAATTTTTAAAGCTTTGAGCTCAAAGACGCTTTTGGTGAACACTCTTTAACTGAAATTTGAGAGTGTTGCATTGATTCTTCTTTTGATCAATTGTGGCAACACTCTTTTTGTACAGAGGTTTGGAGTTCTGGTTGATATTTAGCGTGCTTTCGTTGTCAACCCGTATGGTCAACTCTTCTGAAACACATCAATCGAGCACGACTCGCTCTTAAGAAAGCTCTCCCTAAGATGAGGGGAACTTTAGGATCTGCGATCGGTCTACAACAACAAAGTCAAGATGAAAGTGGAATTTTCCCACTTTTAGCACAACATCCTCGGCTATCCCAAGTGGACGCGTTATGGTACGGTCCGCGCGAAATGTACAAGTGGATGAAAGTTCAGGAAGAGACAGCTTTCTTCCATATCGAGAGTGGCATGAGGTTAATGCTAGCGCCAAGATCTGCCAAGGCGGAGCATTGAAACATCCCCAAGAAATCACACGGGATTAAGAACCGCCAGGTCTTCAAGCTTTTTCTGAAAGCCGATACGTCGAGCATGCTCATTTAGAGGGGTTTTCGCCATCTCAGATAGCTTGTCTTTGTTTGAGTGTTCTTGCTGGATGCAAATTTAGGCATTAAAACGAGAGCATCAACGAAGCTATATCGGCGAAGCTCATTGAAGATTTGGAAAAATTTTTCCATTTGCTCCTTGTTTTTGTCTTTGAGCTTCTCATCATTCATTCTTGATGGGTAAGGAAGCTTCGATTGACTTTGAGCCGGATGGAAGTTTCTCGCTCAGATGTTTTTGGAACTTCGGGTTCCGACTTGAAGGTTGGACTACCAAGGTGGGACGGTGCGGTACTCGTGGGCTTGAATAATGCACCTGTCGCTTGTTCCTTGGTAACTTGACTAAATGCCACGGAGGAGGGGCATAGGAGTCGTAGGTCCATGCTGCCTCTTACCACTACGAGTGGTGACGGCTTTCAACTCGGCATTGGGATTGGTAACTGTATTGCTTGGGAGTCCCCGTATATGAAGCTTTGTTCATATTCATGTTCATGAAACCTTTCATCATATTCTTCAACTCATTTGTCTCGAGATGTTGTGGTATCAATTTCCCTTTTAGCTCACCTCTCATGTTATTGATCGAGTTTGCATTGAACGCATGTTTGACTCAGTCATTTTCATGAAGTCATTTGGCATGGGAGCTTGAGGAGGTGGTTGATAACTTTGATGATTAGGAGCTTGAAAAGGTTGTTGATAACCATGCTGATTTGGAGCTTGATAAGGTTGGTTGAAATTGTTCCGCTTGATTGAAATTTTGAGAGTTATTGAAATTTTGTCCTTGATTCGATCAAAGCGATTTTTGATTGCCATGGTTTTGCAGTGAGGAAAACCAGTGGTGTTCAATCGCTAGGTGCACGGTAATGATGACTCAGCCCTGGTATTGATTGTGGTTTACCGGCTACGGAGCTTGGTAAAAGGAAGCATCGGTTGCTTGACAATCATAATACGCATGTGGACCACTACAAATTTCACACACCTTGTGTATGGCTTTGATTGGTTCCTCGCTATGAATTTCTTTTGATTTCCTTCACCCTTTATCATACACTGGATCATATCCGTTAGAGCGGTTAACGGAGCGGCTAACTCAAGAGTTACCGGATTAGAAGCTATGAGTGTTCGAACATTGACTTTGTTTGCAGAAAAGGAACTTTGATTTACTCGCAAATTTCAAGCACATCTTTAGGTTTACGATTCAAGATATTGCCACCGCGATGCATTCAAGGAATCTTGATCGCATCCGTCAAACCCCGTAAAAGATATTGACTTGTTGAAGCTCCGTGAATTCATGATGGGGGCATTTCCGAGGAGATCTTTTGAATCTCTCCCATGCCCCTCCAAAATTTTCATCGAAATTTTGACGAAATCCAGAAATTTCATTTTTAAGATTAGTTTTCTTTGATGGAGGAAGAAATAATTGACAAACTTTTGAACAAGATCCTCCCAAGTTTCGATGGATCGAGGGGGTTCTTTGTCCAGCCAAATCCGGCTGCCCCCAAGTGAGAACGGAAATAGCATCAATTTGATCACTTTTGTGGCACATCCTTGAAATTCAGATGATGCAACTGGTTGAACCAACGGATGTGCATACGGTCTTCGATCGCACTGGAATTGATTCGTAGACACAAGTTGGATTAAATGTGTCTTCAATTCAAGTGATCGTAATTGATTAATGGTAAGACGATGGCATCTCCATAACCTCTGGTGCCTGGAGCATTTCCGCTTGGCAGTACGTTCTTCACATGGTGTTGCTTGAAACAGTACTAACTGGTTCACTATTTCAAAGTGTTATACGCCAGAGAACGCCTTTCTTTGAATTTCTCGCTAGATCACGCAAGGACTCAATGATCTAGAAGAACGAAAAGATGAATTAGAGATAACTCTAAGAAACTCTGAGCAAGTAAATATATAAAACATGAAGATATTTCATGAGAGAAATGAGAATTATGAAGACGCTTTTATAAAAATCGTGAGAAGAATCTTTATGGGTTTTCGTTCGAAACGTCGATATCACAACAAAATCAATTAACACAAAATCGAGGCAAAACAACAGTGAACTTAACCAATAATCCAAGATGAATGGCTTCTTTGAAAAAGGTACACCAATCACAATGGACACAAAGGCAAGTTTTATATCTTTAGTTCGTGAACTTATTATGGTCGCACCCCGGTTAGGTAGTGCCTTCCTTGGGTTTGCGGTGGTAATCTTTTAAGTTGTTAATTATTAAAGAAACGACGATTCTTTTGTATTTTTATTTTTGATACATATATAGAAACAAAAGGAAAAATATTTTTGTGTTTATAAGTTTTTGTTTGTTTTTGGGTTTTTAGAAGAAAATATGGATATATATATATAGAGATGGATGATATAAACAAAGAGTGAGGATTCAAACAACTAATCTGCTACACGGAAAATAGATCGGCCGCAGCTCCCGTGTGGCGTAAATTTGATGCGCTCCAGCAGTCAAGCTTTATCCACAAGCCCGCCACTTGTGAATGGCGGACCGTAACAAGCTTAAAACGGCTCAGGAACGAAATCAATGAAGATCTGGAGAGTATAGTGTTTCCCGGTCTTTAAGTCCCAAGCGAGCTATGTGGATCAATCAACGTATAGTGATCGAAGTTTGAACGGGAAAGAGATCGATTATGATATTAACTACGGAAAAAGCCAACAAATTAAAACGGCTTAAATGCAAATTAAAGAAAGTTAAAAAGATAAAATCTATTAAATAAACGCTATCACTAAAATTAAAATGATGTTTTTGTTTTATGATTTTATAAAACTGAAATCAAAATCTACGTACGTCAACTAAAAGCGTGAAACTTACACAATATTAACCCTAAAAATATGAAAATGATATTTTTACAAACCTAATGATAAAAGAAAATATTTAGAAAAAGAAAACTATTTTTATAACTAATTATCTAATTATTATTAATTAAAAAACTATTTTTAACTATTAAATAATTACCTAAAATACAAGAAAATGTGAAATAAAGCTAGAAAAATAAAATTAAGACTTAGAAAAATCTAAAATATTAAAATAGAATTTTCAAAACTATTTTTGTATTTTTCGATTATTTTTATTTTCTAGGAATTTTAAACTATTAAAAACTAATTAAATTACTAAAAATTACAAAATGAACTATGAAAAATATGGAAAATTACTTTTTCTACTTTTTATATTTATCTAAGCCTAAGAAAAATGAAAACTTATTTTTTTGAACCTTTTTTAATTTTTTTGTATTAAATGCTATTTAAAAGTGCTTAAAAACTAATAAAAATCAAGAAAAATAGCAAAATGACTTAGAAAAATATGAAAAATTCAGGAAAACTCTAAAATTATATTCTAAATCTGAGAAAAATATAAAAACAGGTGCTTGTGTACAAGATTATGAAACTGATGTGGAATGATCTTAATAATAAGCACTTAAATAAGCCAATGGATTAAAACAAGCCACCAACATTACAGAAGTTCTAATAAGCCAAAATTGACCAAATGCAACTAAAATCAACAAGCTACAACCACTGATATGCAAGTTGCAATGATTTGATGATTAGAGATATAAGCTCAAAACAGTTTTTAGGTAGCAAGTATAAGCACAAGCAGACTTATCAATAAGCTCAAACTGAAAACTTTGATTTGGAACTTAGAAAGGACCTGGGTGAGACCAAGTGTACCAAAAGCAGACCTGGTGAGCTCAAATGAGCCCTGTGCAAGCTGCACAAGATCTGAGAAAAAGCTCAGTACCAACTGGTACAGTGGTGCAGGGCATATTGGCCTGAAAGATGAGCTTGTTTGGAGCTTTTATAAAATTTGTAAAAATCAGATAAAATGATGACAATAAAGAGCACCAGCTGAAGTTTCTAAAATGCCAAATCCCACTTGATAAGACCCAAAGATGAATTCAAGAAAAATCCTTGTATTTGGCTCAAAAACAGATTTTCAGTTTTTTTGACTTTTGAACAAGAACTCAAACTTTGACTTTTCTCAACTTTGGATCCAAATTTATCACTGATCTAGGTGTTATATGATGTTATAAACCTAATGCAAGCAACATTTAATGATTCTAAACACAAAACAATGGTTTGGATTTCCAATAATCTCAACAGTGAACTGTTGAGATTATTTAAGTTAGATTTTGACTTTTGTGGTGTTGCGGACAAACCAAGACTTGAATTCAGTTACTTATAGTCTAAGCATGAAACAACAAAAAGCTATCATGAACTAGCCTAAATGACAGTTTGAGTCACTGTCCAAACACCCTATAACTCTTTTGTTTTAAGTGCAATGACCAAACTCTAACCAACTTGTAATTGTGATCAATCTAAGTTTATTTAACCTAAACACTCTTGTAGAAGACAGATTGGAACCATTTTAACTACAATCACTGAATATGCATAAAAAACTTGAAAAACACTTACAAAAATCCAAAGCTACTATAGCTTGCAACCAAGAACCATGAACCACTACCCTAAGTTTCAACCCACAGGCACTAAATCCAACCCATTTCCACTGCATCAACCCATTTCTAGCTCCATTTCCAATTTTAGCCCTCCAGTTGACTTTGGTTGACCAAATTTCAAAAGTGTCTAAAAACTTAAACGAGCTTAAGCAAGCTATAAGGAGCTTGTATAAGCTCATTTAAACTTGAAAAGAAGCTTTATGAAGCTTGGATACAAGACTTTGAGAATAAAATTTGTAACAGTGGACTGAACAAAATGAAATGATATTATAACTGAAAATTAGAACTTGAAATTGATTAATATTGATAAAGCAACTTAATAAAGTACAGTTTAACAAAAGATAACAATGTTACAACTTAAATAAAACTTTTAAACTACAAACGACATTTAACTAAATTTTATAAAACTAAAACTTACTCTCTTCTTCTTTTTGCCTTTCTTTTTATACCCAATGCATTCTCTCTCTCTCTGATGAAAATCACCAATCCTAGCCCTTGGATAGCTTCAAAATGATCATGGCCGTTTAAATGGATTTTGGCGCCAAACTTCATATCTGCCACTTGGGGGTTGAGTGAAGGGTTAGGGGAGCATTAAATGAACCTTGGATGTTAGTTGTGGAGTGGGGAACAGGTTTGAGTGATTGGTGAGGAGGGGGGATGGGGGATAGCTTGGTTGCAGGCAAAGCAGTTGAGAAGATGAGACTTTGGCGGGCAAGTTGGGTGGTTTGGTTTTATTAATAAACCAGGGGTCCAAAAGGCTTTTTGACAGGGGTCCAAATGACTAGGCAGGGTCCAATTGGGTATATGATAGTCAAGGTGTGTAAAGGGTTATTAATAACATAAGGACCTTATTGCAATTTCGAAAATTAGGGACGCTTTGCTGAATTCATCAAAGTTATTTCAAGGGACCAAAACTGACAAGATTCTATAGAACAAGGACCAAAATTGCCACTTGCAATTTTCCAGGGCCATTTCGCCAAAATTCAAAGTTGAAGGACTAAACTTGTAATTTTCTCAAACTTTTATATTTTTCACCAAAGGACTAAATTTGACAACTTTTGATTTTAAACGGACCTTTGGTGACTTTACTTTTGAAATTATGTGCTCGGGGACTTTTTTTGACAATTTTAGAAACTTGGGGAATTTGGCGCAATTTTTGCAAATTTGATATGTTTTTTCCCGATTTTGATATTTTTGCATTTAAAACACATAAAACACTGATTTGTGATATTTTTATCATTTTGAAGCATTTCTGAGTGTTTTCAGATGATTTTGAGTTTATATTGTACAAAATGATGATGAGTATTTAGGCAACACATCATTGTAAAGTTGTAAGTGTTATAGAAAACCATTGTAGTATGAGCTTTATTGATTAGTATCGAGGAGGCCACCTCGGTCACATTAGAAGAAAAGGTAGTGTGCCCATCCGAGTCCTCAATACGCATTATGCATTTCATGATCCGGTCTCACAGACTTAAGCTTGAACTTTGGTGGACGGTAAGTGGTGATGACTTAGTTATAGATTTAGACTACACCTTGTTTTCATTTTACCAATATATATCCCATGTCTTATCCTACCCTTTAGTCATGAAGCGTGTCTAGGTGATCACGCGAGCAATCTTTGGTGTCTTGGCCATGGATTTGGTCATGTATCATTGATTTTGTCAACAGTGACATATTAGTAATACGAGTCACCCTTAACCTTTGTCGGTGTCTGCCCATATTGCCTTGAGAATTGTTTAGCCCTAACTCTAGTGGTGGAGATTTGTGTAACCGCCAAGCTTATGATAGAATACATGCTATGACTGTGCGATTGAGTGATCACCCGAAATTGACACTTAGAATAGTTGAGAGATTTGAGTGTTTGTTCCCCTTTCGTGAGGTGTTCGGCTATGTTTTATTCTAGCATAGAGTTTTTAAACTCATATTTTCCAGGTTTTGGGAGATATCTTTTAGGAATCTATCTAATAAGGTCTACTTGAGGGCAAGTAGAGTTCAAGTGGGGGATATTTAATAACATCAAATAGTTCGAATATTAATGTCAATTTCCCCGATAATGCTCGTTATTTATATCATTTATATGGATTTACGCTTGTTTTCCATTGTTTTTCACTTTCAGGTAAATTACGAGCATTGGAGCTAAAGAGACACGGATATTGAAACATTACTTAAGATTTATCACAGTATGCTTATTTGGAAGAAGTTACGGCGTAACTTGTCTCTCACATTACGCCGTAACTATTGCGTGACGGTCCAACTTATCAAGAGGTTACGGCGTAACTCTTCCCAAATGTTACGACGTAACTCCATTGGGTCAAAAGAGGTTCCACGCCGCTGATACTTACGCCGTAACTACTGCATCACTTACACGTAACCGAGTTTATTGAAGACTACGGCGTAACCACTTATAAGGTTACGCCATAACGAGCAGATCTAGTGCATTTACGAGGAAATAGAAGGTTACGGCGTAACTCCTCTGTTGGTTACGCCGTAACCCAGACCTGGCCTATAAATACCCCACGAATTCCGTATTTCAAAGCCTCCCATTCCACACACAACACTCGAGAACATGGGAAAAGCTCAAGCGGGTCTTGGGAAGCATACGAGCTATTTCCAGGGAGAAGTCACACCATTACGACAAGCTTTAGCGTTTATTATTTATTTTACTTTCAATTCATGTATTTCGTAACTTTAAATATTGAATTGATTTGCATGATTAATATGAGCGGCTAAGCACCCTTTGGTGCTAACCTAGTTATGATTCCTTAATTGTTTTGTTTGCGTTTACCTTTACTTCCGTACAATTATTTCTAAGTGTATGCATGCATAGTTCTTTGGTAGTCACCCTTGGTTCGGTAGTTTTGAATGGCGATAGAGGCCAATTGCCTAGGAGATATGACCAACTGACCCTAGGTGAGCGGACTGAGACGGGAAGGGTAAGATATGACCAACTGACGACCCTTTCTACTTGTTCGATTTGACCAACTGATCACCTATCGTTTGGATGAACTTAAGATATGGGGGGTGTAGTGTCTAAGTTCCTAACGGCCGGGCACTCACTATTTAGAATCTAGCATGTAGCGGTACTTATTGACTCGGCTTAGGGACCGGGGAACAACATGACTTATGATGGTGCCTTTGATTTCTCCTATGGTGGCATCTTTCTTGATAGGTTAGAGGCGAATTGACCAAATGTTATCCTCTCAAATTTGACCGGTAATTGGAAGTAGGTAGACGTGAGCATAACTAGCTAGGAGGATTGACTAGGTTAGAACACTATTCCTCTATTGATTTCCTTTACCATTTAATTGCTTTATTTTTTTTATATTGCATTAGTTGTTTAATAAATTAAATACCTATCGAAACCTTTATATTTCTGTGACAATTAGACTTAGTAATAATCCGACACACATAGATCTTGGGACAACCTCGGCTTTACCATTTACTACACTACACACGATTGGGTACACTGCCCGTTAGTGCATTAGGGTAGACCATAGGTATAGCGAGACACTATAAATATTAAGACCTGGTCAGTGAAACCTACATCAACATATCATGTAAATTGGTGACAGAAGACCAAATGTATATAAAATTCCCAGGTGAAGGGTTATATAGAACATCTTCTAATAAACTTTAGTTAAAACTTGCTCAAAAACTCGCACGATAACCTTATAGAAGGTTTCCGTTTCTCAAATTCAGACTCATGACAATGCGGGTCTAGCCAATCCTTTGGAGAACTTTTGGATGTATTAATGTTAGTCTTGCTACCACCCACAAGATCTCTAAGATTTTCCAGCTTGTTTTCACGTCTGGACCCAGTTATTCTTTGATCCGCATCCTTCAACTTTTGCTTGAACCATTGCTTCCACTCAGAAGGGTTTATATTCTGTTTTGTTTGTGAAGGAGGAGCTCCATGGGATCCAAGATATATTTTTTCTTCCGTCTTAGCCTGCACAAATAGACCCACTTATATTTTTGCGATTAGGGGGCTCCTTAAAGAGCTCTTCTGATTGTATAAATTCAGCATTCCAAAGTACGGCTGGATCCTTGGGAACACTCGCTTGGACACTATAGACTTGAACTGAGCACCCATCACCAAAATCTTCTTTGGTTTCTACATAAACAGATAAAGAAAATAGACATTATTGTCAGTAACGTATACCAGATAAAAGCATGCAACAATTGGAAAATATTATTTTGAGCGCCATATAACAACCGTATAATCTAAATCTAATACAGCCATACTACCTGAAAGTTTCGAACCCAATACAAGCTCAACATGGTAAGCTTCTGGATTGTTCTTCAACCATCCAGACAGAGAATATATAACTTTGAGTTGACTTCCATTCTTTTCCACAAACTCCTGAAGCAACCTATGAATAAAGATGTTTCCCAAAATTTCATATATAGACGTATAATGCGAAACTTGACATATGAGATTATATTAAACAAATTAAAAAAAAACTCACCTCTCTTAGTATTTGATGGCACCAAAAATTACCGGCCACTTTGCAAGAAACCTAAAAAAATAATAAAATAAAAAAAAAAATCCATATACAACCATGTATTAAGCACCAATGAGATCACACAAAGCTTTTAGCTATGATATCATCAAATTAATTTAAAAGAATCGTATAACACATAGGAAAATCCAATATACATTTCACATTAAGTATGGATTCTCTATTTGAGCCTTTGTCCTACAACCCTTAGTAGGAACCTTTACAAAAATACCTGGTACCAAACTGTGCCAAATTTCTAATAAAATGATAAGATTGCAAACATTAGCAACTACAGTGAAAAATCAAGGTCCTTTTCTTTGCTTCTAATTCTCCTAGGGTCAAAAACAAGAACTTGAACCAGGTCTTCATAACCTTGTTGTAGGCACACCGATCCTTAGACTACTAGACAAGACCTCCAACGTATATAATATACATCCAACAAGGTTTAAAGGTTTAAGCATGGACTGGAAAGAATATCACCTAATGAATACGTTGCTAAATGGTATCGAGTAATAGAACGCTTCATTCTTTAAGGGATTAATGAAATAAAAAAAACAATTATTGGAGAAATCTTACTTCTTGTCGAAAACACTTATCGAGCTTTATCTTGAGATCTGTGCACTCACCAAAAAACTTTCCATAAGGATGGTCATTATGGCACTTCTAAACAGTTCATTATCTACACCAAAAGACAAGACAGAAGGCGTTAGACAATATTAGTTTCCGAGATTGAATGTTTCAATGGGTTGCCCAATATGTATAAATCTACAAGCACGAGACCTATATAGCTATATGAGCCACACTTATATCCTAGTACCCTTGACAATTAACATTAGAGCATTTGAGAGCTACACGAAAATTTTTTCTTTTCTGGCAAACATCAAAACATGTGAATGATCTTCTTGCATGAATGATGCTCTATGGATTTTAGCCTGCATTTTTAAATACCAAACAATATGAATCACCTAAACTTTTTTTACTTCATTCAACTTTTAAGTATATAATAAAAAAACAGACAGCTAGCATAATTATATCGACTTCTATTTGGGCACTTTTTTTTCTCTTGGGCAACTTCTTTTTGGGAAACTTCTGTTTGGGCAACATCTTCTTTTTTGGGCAACTTTTTCTTTTTGGGCAACTTCTTTCTTTTATCACAGCAGCCTTAACTATGTCGCGCAACACAAATGAATCGAAGCGATTTGTAACTTTAAAATTAACTAGCAGCGAGTAACTTATCGTGGGCAACACTAACTTACAACTAGTTCCATGCTAATTGATAATTTGTAGTTTAACAAGAGTGATCATGTTTTGTAAAAAAACCATAATTACCCAATGCTTATGCATCTCCAGAGTTCAAGTGATAAGTTACCTGCGAGAGGCTCTATATCGGAATCAGTAATGCAATTGCAACAGTTGATGTTAAGTGCACAAGCTTTGATAAACTGTCAAAAGGGAAGCATTTGTAGTTAGATTGTTTAGCAGTTCATATCATGCCTTTCGTGTGATTCACAAAAAACATTTTAACTCAAAAGATCCATCTCATTAAAGGCGATAAATACATATACCTTTCACTTCCAAATATCAAGTATACTAAGGAAGTATATAGTTAATGTGATATTACAATAGAAATTAGTCACTTAAAATCAAACTGAAGAAAGCATATATACCTCTTAGATGAACAAGACCACCATGGATTAATGAACATCTTTCCAAGTCCAGATGTAACAAGTTGACTAAACCAGAAAGCGCACTTAATCCTTCAGCAGTAATGTTGTTGTTTCTTTTGAAACTCAAACTTGTCAAGTTTGAAAGACCTGAAAGGAAAAGCAGGAAAACTTGTACATATATAAGCATTTGATCCGCAGTCGGGATTAAGAATTCCATTTAAAAGATGAACCGATCAGAAACACATGACTTATATGCTACCATTTGCACTACCTTGCTTAGTCACTTCTTTGAAATCTTCCACATTCAGTTTTCTTATTCATATAAAATGTAAAGTTTAAAACAAATGGACAAAAATGTGTGTACATCAACCAGATACAGAAGGCAGCCGTCTTTCCGGTTATGTTTTTGGCTCTTGCAAGAATATCACTTCCAGTCAATGCAATAGGAATACTTTCTTATTGTATAGGTGAATTCCTTTCAAAACCCTTTTCATATATTCTCATAAGTAGCTCCCGTTTTAGAAAATAGTCCTCAAATTCATTTCCTTTCGTGGCAGTGACATCCTGTAAAAAAAACAGTAGTATAACTATCTCATGAGAGAGCGTAATGCAAATGTGAATTTCCAGCAATCTAACATCTATTAAAATCATTATATCTTTTGCCCTTTGAGTCATCGTATTTGAGGGGTAAAAAAGAGTTGTCTAAACAGAGCATTCTTGCACACTTACCTCAGTCCTGTAACGGGTGTCTGCAGCAGGTATGTTGGTGTGCCTTCAATCTTTAGAGCTACAAAATTACAAAAAGTGTTGTTCAGAAGTAGACATAAATATGGGGAAGTATGCACTGAAAAGACCACGTATATAGCGAAGTATTTACAATATTAAAAACTAGCATAATTGGAGGATGCAAACAATCAATCTACAAAAATAATCATTTTCTAAATCCCAACAAGTTCTTGGTGGGGACATAAGTGGTTTGGGGGTTGTTGCATTTGTTTATAAAATGAATAATTTGCTAGTAGTTCTAGTTTGGAGCAGTAAAGGTGGTAAGGTGGCAAGCTCCTCCGCCAAAATTCAATGTCTCACAGCATGGTATCTCAACACCATCTTCTCCAAATTCAGTGCCAAAAAAGTGATTCCTTTTATAAGCAATAGGTATATTAAATATAACTTCAGAACTCATATTATTTTAACTATATTCAACTTTGGTACGCAGCAGTAGTAATGAGATCGCAACAGTGATAACAAGATAATACTAGCAGTGGAAACGATTTAAAGCTAGCAGTGGAAACGATTTTAAGCTAGCAGTGGTAACCGATAACTAGCAGTGGAACGAGAAGCCTAGCAGTGTTAATAATACGTAATTTGTTATTAAAGAAACAATGAATGAATATACTGTAGATTTGTAGTATAAACCTAAGAAACACAACGTGAAGTCCAGTGCAACAGAATGTTTTTCATTGATACGCAGAATCATTTACAAGGTGTTCTTTTTTGTAAAACAAAACAGTTTTTTTCAAAAAAGGGTAATGATTTATGATTATGGGCCATCTGCTGCAGCATGGGGAAGCCAACGGGTAAAACATGTAAAATAAAACAACCTTACCACTAGGGGTGGAAACGAGCCGAGCCGCTCGTGAAAAGCTGAGGATGGATCGGTAAAGCTCGAACGAGCCGAGCCTAAACGAGCTCGAGCCCGAGCTCGAGCCTGAGTTTGGGCTCATTTATAATCGAGCTCGAGCCCGAGCTCTATACAAAAGGCTCGTTTAGGCTCGCGAGCCTAAACGAGCCCTAGAAATATATACGTATATATATTTTCTATACATATAACCGTGTTAACGAGCTCGAGCTTGTGTGCGAGTCGAGCTTTGTGTGCTAGCCGAGCTCGATCTTGTGAAAAATTTCACGACGAGCTCGAACTCAAAATGTGAGCTCGAGCAGGAGCTCTCGAGCTTTTATATATAGCGAGCCGGCTCGAGCCTAAACGAGCTCGAGCTCGGCTCGGCTCGTTTTCACCCCTACTTACCACTAAAGCAGGGTAAGAGTTTAGCGCATCAATGGAAGCTACATCCTCAATCTTATTACCTCCTGAACAGTGTTAATAATACGTAATGTCAAGTTGAGGTCACCATAGAACCAGAGCAAGTTAGCTATATAGTAGAAATCACATTTAAATACCAATAAGTAGGCAGCGCAAAATTTGGAAAGGCTTATAACTCTTGTCAGGTGATGCAGAACTATATGGCAGTTCATCTGCAGAGGGTACCAGATTGGTTCGATGTTATTCTTATTCAAATGAAGCTGCTCCAAACTGAAGCATAGAAACCAGAATTTTAGGAATTAACATCAGCATATAAACCTCTACACTTTATTCTAAGAAACAAGAATAATTTGGCTTTTAAATACCTTTTCACTTGTGAAAGCTTCAATATTTCACTCCAGTCAGATATACAATTATCTTCCAAGTTAAGAAGCCGTAAAGTGTCAAATCCTTGTACAGTTTTGGAGGATGTCGGCTGGGTAAAAGAAGATGAATATGGTAAATGAGATCACCATGATATGCAACATCAACAAGAACACTATGAGTAGAGGAGGCGATTTTGGTTGGGTGGGTGACAAATCAGAACAGGTAAATTTGAGTATGGGTCAAAAAGGGTTGGTCAGGTTGTACTTATCTGCAAAGACTTATCAGCAATTTTTGTTTAAAGAACAGTATAAATAATTAAAAACCTTAAAATGATAACAAAACTATACTATTATATTAATAATTCAGATTTGATCACCTCTTCAAACTTTGCTTCTTCAAGCTGTTGTGAATCAAGTAGAATATATTTATGGTCTTAATATTCACATTCAATGGTAGTTTGCTATTTTAACTATTTTCAACTACAAGGGTATAACAAATACAAGTAACTTGGATTTTAACTCATAATATTCTTATATACAAGTGGTCCTAATACAAATAACTATAACCATTTAGTTTTGATCTTTTAATTGAATAATTATAAGGGTATATTAAAAAAATGTGACATGGTATATTATTTTTGTCACGTTTAGAATTTAAGGTGGGCCAAATTATTGTTTATTGGACTTATTTTAAAACAATAGTAACAAATATGTAGTAACTCCGTGAATCTTGGGGGCCAACCCATATTTAAACGTATAGAGAGTTTCGTTCTAATTGAGAACACACATTCCTAAACAATGAGGCCTAATTGCAACAAAACATGTTTGGAAATGAAGGAACGCACCTGCTCACTGTCTGTTGTATCAACACCAAAACCACCAGCTATAACAAGCACCTATAAAACCAACAACCCCTTTCAGCTTCAACAAATGGATTTCACAATAAGGCTCTATCTATAAAATTTATAGCATATATTTTGTCTAATTTGGTAGGTGCATGTGGAATTCAAGAGCTAAAAATACTATAGATGAGCATCTAGAACTCCATCTTTACAAATTACACTCACCTTTGCGTCGTGAATTGCCTTTATACTACCAACAATAGTATCAACTTTTAGAACCATGCCTCTAAAGGTTTTAGACTCACAAAGAGATACACCCAAAAGCCAAGCAACTCTCACGTTATCGACATTAAAGTTTGCAGGGTTCTTTGGGAAAACTTGAATGCATGCCTGCATTAATCAAATATTAACAAAACCGTCATCAACTCAGTTCGAGTTTTGACCTAAGGATAAATTTTTGACAAGAAAAAGAGATGTACCTCTGCAATAAGAGGACACAAGATATCCTCCATTATGCATAGTTCACTGGAAACAGGAGCTTTCATATGTAGGATGACTTGGTCTTTATTCCTCACATCCATGGTCTCGGAACCCTCCTAGACTAAAGCTTCTAAAATCTCACCCAGCTATAAAAGAAACAAAGAGTATAAGTTCAGGTCAATACTTTAGCAAACACGAGCAACTTAATATGTGAATTCCGGATCCAAAAGTTAAGCAAGGTATAATGTATACCATGTTTGGTCAAATTAATTAAGTTAACTTTTATGTAAAATGCAAGGATTATCACCTGTTGATACTATCAGTTATTAGGTAGTCCTTGAGACCATCAATAAACAAGCTGCAACGTTGTAAGTGGGTTGATTAGTAATAAAAGCAAAGACACCTTATGTTCAGTTCATGACTAAATGCCCAAGCATCTACTGTGTATGTGGAACAATCAATATAAAGAATGAGCGTATAATGAGAGTTGAAGATGATTTACACAATTTTGTAATGCACCATGAGTGTTACCTGATGGTTTCCCTTGGGACACGGTACGTGCAGGACTATTTTTTTCCGTTTGAGAATCAGAATAACAACAACATCCATATTTCATCAACAAAAGCCAAAAAGCTCCAATGATAACAACAAAAGCATCACAGACGACAAAATGACCACCGTGACCATGCTTCCGTTTGTTTTACTCTTACTCTCCCTTCTGTTTCTTGGTATATCAACTCCAATAGGCTTGAAAGGCATCCCTTTACTAGTAATTAAAGAATCCGATTGATCAACTGTTACATCACCATTTAAAGGAAGCGAAGGCGGAGAAGGTGGAAGACCTGAAGTCAAAATAAGAACCGAGTACCATTAACATTCTGAAAGGTCTTCAAATATGTCAATTATGAGATACAGAGATAGTAAAACCTGGATATTTAATGTTCACAACTTCATATGCACCAAAACAAGGTTTGTTTATGAGAACTTGTTTCTTCCAGAACTTTTGATAAATTGAAAATGCAGTGGCGGGGTCAAAGTTTTGTTTTAGGGGTACCAATTTGACAAGAACAATGGTTTTGTCAAGCTGTTCGCCGTCTGCATTGGCCCCCATGATTCGAGCTTGACTTACATTCAGTGAAACACTGGTTGAGATTTCATGGGCGAGTTCAGAGACCAAATGAAAGAATGTGTATGGGGAAATAGCGAGGCGTAGCTTAACTTCAATTGGCCATACACAAGCACAAGGTGATCCTGCTGGTGCGTATGTTAATGGTTGTGTGCAAGTCATTGTTGTACAATCTACAACAAAAAATCAAAATAAGTCCGAAAAGATACAAGTCTTTGTATGGTTAACAGGTCAGTAATTCTAGTACGGGTCAAAACGGGTTGGTTGGGGGTTAATCAGTATATGGTTTTTGTACAATTACCTTCATTAGGAGGAGGAGGCGCAAAAACTGAGGTGGGTGGATCAGCAGTGTCCTTGGTCAGTGAGGAGCTTGATGGAGATATTGAAGGCCCTAAACATAAATGTAGCGTCATTTGTCAATGTACTATAGCGATATAACCAAAAAACATCGTTCAAATGATAAGAGATAAAGTTAGCGATATAAAAGTTTATTATGTCATAATAAACTTTAATAAACACATAAGTTTTGAAACAAGCCGGAAAAATAAGCTTACGAAACATAAGTTTCCGATGACTAGTCGGATGAAAGGACAAGGATCCTTTCTTATGTGTTTATTAAAGTTTATTGCGACACCTGTTGTGGTGGCCATTCTTATGAAAACAGTTTGACCGATTAATTGGCCTGACGAGTCAAGTTAAAACAGAATCAGAATAGGTAAAACTCATACACAGATATAATGAGCGTATATGGCTATAACTTATAATGCTTACGCCATAGAAATGGCGGTGGTTATGGTGTATCCAATGGTAGCTCCTATTAGAATCCCATACTGAGCTATTCCATAAAATTTGTATTGAAGCCCACTTGTAAAACATTTTGAAGGCAAGCACATCGTATTATATGCCTTGTACATTTCGTCTTCATATATTCAGTGAAAGATTGAAGGATCTAATAGCTAGTAAGTTTGTAACTCACTTAGATTATAAGAACATCTTTAAAACTCTTCTATTTTCGGTGTCACGGTTTTGACATCTATCTAAGGACACCAACACATACAGTGCTTAAAATAAGTTCTATGTTATCTAAAGACATGCCACTTTTGAACAACTTTATAACCATAACCCTTGGCCCATGTGTTCAAAAACAAAAACCTCAAATAAAAAAAATAACAGATTATGGAATATGCAAGCACTCACTAGAATATTTATCTGTCTAATTATTTATAACCAATATTCTTTCATGTAAAAAACATGTGTTATACATTACCAATTATCTATCCTAAGAGGCATATATCTACAAGCACTTGTCCTATATTCACTTTTACCATATATCCAAAGCCACATGAAAAACAAGCGTATCAAGAAAAACTGATCAACTTTGAAACTCTTATGGATTGCTGAGTATGTAGCCTTTCATTTGATGCGTACCCAAATATCAGGTGTTCGACATGCTTGATTGAACCATTTCAAGTTTTATGTTATTAGTATTAGTTGCTATTTAAAGTCTATAATTTTAAAGAATACGGATTAGGAGAAATAAAATTCTGAAATGCTAACTATAAACACATAAACAAAGTTAGGAGCTAAATATAGGATTCATGATTACCAAGATTAGCTTTTACGGCTTGCATGTAGTGGTAGTTTCTGGTACCAGTAACAGGGTCAGGAGACCTATAGCAGTCCGAGAGCAAGAGAAAAGTGAACCAAGTAATGACCGCAAATATCAAAAGAGAAACAGTTCCAGCAATCCAACCCAATTGACCATAGCACCATGCTAGTGACAACACTCCTGATCCTATAACTGCTGTTATGATATGTGCACTTGCACTCGTTAACGTCCCTTCAAAAGCACAAAAAAAATGTTATAACAGCTAGTTAAAAGGAACAAAATTTGAACTTACTTAATCAATAGACAAACATAACTCAGAAGTCCTAAACTAAGCCAAAAAAAGGGTGCTTATGAAACATAAGCTGAGAACCGTTAAGCTCATAAGCCGATAAATAATCTTAAACAAACACCCCCACTGCCCCACATCCTTCTCAACTACAGTAATTAATATCTAATACGTAAATATTACCGCAGTCAAAATCAAAGCAGTAAACGCAGCAAAATCAGTGGAAATCAACTCCCACATCCTTCTCAACGCCCGAACCAATGTAACCGGTTTCGCAATCTGCCCAATCTCAACTTGTTCACTAAACCTCTACCATTTTCCACCAGGAAACACATCCGTAACTAACTTAACTAACTTCAAAAACCTCTCACTCACTCCATCCACATTCACATCCACATCCTCACCCTCAACGTACGCCTCATTCGCCTGCGTAACAAACACAAATCTCCGGTCAACGCTCCGGTCAACATTCGGGTAAAGTTACCGGCGAGTGAATTTGAGGTCAAAATTGGCGAAGTGTATAATCTTCATAATCTTCAATTTGTGCATATACCTTCTTTGTTGTAAGGTGTGACTGTTTCAGGATAAGTAAGATTAAGAGCAATACTCCATGGTACTCCTAATTCATCAATGTTAATCGTTGGATCCGGAGTGATGACTGTACCTGCCGAAAAGTCAACACGCTTCCCCATCAGGTTACCTCTAATCCGACCCTCTTTTGCCGTGAGCCTACTGCATATGGGATTGAGATGTATCTGGAGTCCGGTGGAGGTGGCGTCAAGTGGTGGTGCCGTCGGATGGTTGTGGCGTCGGGTTGTTGGGTGCTTGTGGTGGTGTGAGTTGTGATGATTTATGTGGAGAAGAGGTGTGAGGTTTGGGGTGGTGTGATGCTTTATGTGGAAAAGATGTTTCAGGAGTAATGATTTTTGTTTTAATTTAAAATGTAAATTGACTAAAATATCCTTCTGTATAAATACAAGTTGCTCAAAAATATAAAGTTGGTAGAAAACAATCTGAGTTCCCAAAAACAATACATGACATATACTCAATATATGTAATTTTGTCATAAGTTGTGGGACGGTGGCCACATGGTTGGCTCCAAAATCGATGGGCAATGCTATTTTTAGTATGGCAAGATGGCGCAGAAGTGAGATGATATCAAGCGCGCGATGTTATTTGCATCATTTTCCTTATCAATATATGATATATGGTGACTAAAGATGATTAAAGAGCATATTAGTTGTTATAGTAATTTCAATTATATGTTTTAAGTGTTTTTGGTTTTGGCAATTGTTATAGACGCATGTGCGGAGGATGATGTTGATGATATTCTTGTTAGACTAAGCTTGGAATCATGGTAAGTAACTATGATTATCATGTGCTTAACATGGATGTTCTCATGTTATGTGTTTATGAATGTGTTATATTTTTTTTTGGAATAGTAAGTTGGTTAATTAGAAAGCTTGGTTAGTGGAAATGGTACAAGTGATAGTTCATGACCATGAAAGGATTAAGGTATAATTTTTTATTGATATGTATTACATTTATGGTTTGCTATGATAAATGGATATGAGATTGATAGCTTATTAGTTATGTGATTTAAGTGTTCATGATGCATCTTATGTGAATTGAAATATTAACCATGTATTAATCTAGCTGCTTACCAAGTGTTATCACTTATGTTATAGATGTTTAGCATGTTTTATAGGTTCTTGAGAAGGAGGATAAAGCTATTGGTAAGGAGGTTAAGGTTTAGAAGCAAGGACTAGAAGCATTTGGTTAAAGTAGTAGAGCTTAGTATAGACAGAGCTTCGAAGTTAAAGTTGTTTCCCGAGAGTCTTTAAATAGGTTTAATGTTCATAGTGTCAAGTCCTTGTAATGATTAAGAGTCAATTTACAGGTTTCAATGTATGTTAAAATGTTATGTTAAAGTTATATTGGAAATGGGTCAAAATGGGTGTTTTGGCAAAAATACTCGTATACTTGTAAAGTAAATTTCCGTGAATCATTGAGACCACAAGTATTATGAAAATGTAGTGTTATGTTTTACAAATGATTTCTGGGAGTTTCATGTGATGTAGTATTCGGGAAGTTAGGGTGTGTTTGTTTCATTTAGATGTTTTGTGTCTGAATCTGATTACCACATCTTACTCGTAAGATGTGGCTATAAAGTCTTAATCTGAATAAAATAATGTTGTTTGTTTTTGTATAATTGTCTGAATGATTTTAATTGTTTTTTTTTCTAAATATATATTAAACCATAGTAAAAACTATTTTAACACACATCCTAAATTATCTTAGTACATATCATAAATTTAACATAGTAAAAAACTATTACATGAATTGTCTTCAAATAAAACAAAAGTTTAACGTTTCATTTTTCTTTGATAATTCTAATATTTGAGTCATTTCAAAAACAAATTGTTTTTCAACATCATCCACACGTTTTATTAGGTTATTTATATTTAGTACGAACTCAACTCTCAAGAAGTCACGATGTAACTTCGACCCTCATTGTTTACTTCCTAGTTCCTAATTCCAAATGATAAAACAACACTAGCAAATAGAGTTATGGAGTGGGTATATTAAGCCCAAACTTGTCTTTAACTTTTCACTACTTGACCAACATTAACTAAAAAATAACCCAATGACATAACCCTAATATGTCATAACCTAAATACACGCCTCATTCGGCAGCAACATATTCATTTTCTTTCTCCTAACCCTCCAAAAAGCCATATATCATTATATCCTTTGTTTACTTTTTGTCAAAACCTAAAAATCGTATGGTATTCATCTCGTATCACACACGGACCACGGCTAAGATCTTTATAACAAGGTATCGGGTAAGGTTTGTTTGTTGTTTTATGTTCAAGATCGATGATGGGTTTGTGGGTTTAAAGGGTTTGGAGAGTGTGGGAGGTGGCTGAGGATGGGTTAAGAGCCAGTAAGATCTAACATCCAACTCTTACTCCGGTAAGACATAAACATCTGCCCGCGTCTGATTGAGGGAAAAAAACAAACAACCTTTATGTCTGACCGCGTCTGACTGAGTAAGAGTCAGAGGCGGTTCAGACGTTTTTGTAAAAAACAACCACGCCTTAGTTTTCGAAAAATGTGCAAAAGTTCTTCCGAGCATAGATCTTAAGATCTGCTCAACCTAGAAATTAAGTTTAAAATGTTCTTTCTGAGCATAGATCTTAAAATCTATGCTCATCCAAACCAAAATTGATTTCAAATAGTTTCTTTCTGAGCATAGATCTATGCTCAGACAGAATTTGACGTTTTACATATTTTTGTCGTTTTGTTTATTTTGTATAAAATAAACAGTAAATCATTAGAGGTCTTGCCACCTATTGTTTTAAAGGTCTTTGAGTCTAGTTTTATTTAAAATTAGTCCCAAGGGTTGGTTTGTAATAGATTTTTATCAGTTTATTAAAGAGTAACAGAAGGTCAGTTATAGTCTTGTCGTTTCCACATAAAGTCTTTAATTCTTGGTCAAATCGGGCACGGGGCATAACATAAAACCACTAGGTCATAGCATGTATACGTCGTATACATGGGGCCGCTGGTGTACTCGATGCGAAATTTTATAACACCCTAAAACCGGGCCTAAGCATTTTATTACAAGAATGTCATTTAACTAAGTTGACTACAACTTTTATAAGTTTTAAGGACTCACGGGATTGGTTGGTCAAACCCAGTAGTCAAACGATAAGTATTAAATGTTATGTAAATAGTTATAAAAAATGTGATGTGTCATATTACAATGAAAATGGACTTAAAGGACCTAAGTTGCCAAGTTATAAATGTTGCCAAGTTATAAATGTGTTATTAAGTGTTCGTGACCAAAGTGAAAGGAAGGGGACTTGAGGGACCTAATGTGCTAATTAAGAAAACTTGCCTCCTACAATAATCTGGATACTTCTCTAGTATCATTATATTTCCAGAAAGTTATGGTATGTGTATGTGTGTCGTGAAGTAGAAAATGGGGGAAGAAGAATACCAAGCCTTGATGGTAATTCATGGTGTTAAGTACTTCCATTAAAGTAGATGAAGCCTTAGCAATGTTTCCTACCCAAGTAAGTATCTTAATTAGAGTTAATTGGAGAATTGAAAGTAGGGGTGAGCAATCCCGCCGACACCGACTCCCGTCGATCCGACACCACTCCCTTCCCGATACCTCCGCCTGTATGGTGGGTCGGTGGCGAGTGGTTCCTGCGTTTCGGATTGTCGGGATTGGACGGGTCCGAGGGGCAGTCAGAAAACGCAGCCAAAATCAAGATTCGGGAAGATTTAGGACCATTATCGGGATTCGGGATGAGTCGGGACCATTATCGGGTCGGGAGTCGGTTTGGGTTTTTCCTCATTGTCGGTATCGGGATTAGTCGGGGCCGAGGTGGTTCGTCCCGATGCTCACCCCTAATTGAAAGTTAAGGTTCTATGAGCCTAATGGGAGAAATGGGTAAATGATGTCTATAAGTTAATTAATAAGTTAAAATGAATATGGGTTAAGTATTATTATATTTAAGTTAATAAATTAATGGGACTAATTATCATATAATCATCATATGATTATGTGATAATTAGTTATGGTTAGAAAGAGATGGTTGTTGTGGCCATGACATAGTTGATTGATTATGTGTTTGTGCCTATAGTGATTATGGCTTAGATGACAAGAGTGGAGATGATGATGTGCTTGGTTTCATTAGCTTGGAATCAAAGTAAGTAAACCGATTATAAGTTAATGTTATATGGATTCATTACATTATGTGTTATGTGTTGTTTATGTCTAAGTTATGGAATGGCTTGATTGTATGTGTTTATGTGAAAGTAAATGGTAAGGCTAGTTTGGCATAACTAGCAATTGTATGTTAGAATAGGAGGGTTTTGACTAGGAAGTAAACGGTGAAGCTTAAGGATGGCTTAAGGTATGTTTTATGATTAATGTTGTAATGGACAATGGGTATATTGCTTAATGTATGGATTATTATAATATTATGTTATGATCGTTTTACTTACTAAGCCTCGTTCTTACGGTTTAAGATGTCAATGTTTTGTAGGTCCACACGTGATCGCGAAGGTACGTATCGGATTAATGCTTATAGATTGCTAGAAGGAAGTTAGAAGATTGGTAAGAAAGTAGGAGCTTAGGTAGATACCGAGCTCAAGTCAATGTTGTACCCCCCGAGAGTCTAAATGGTTTTGTAAACGTGTTTTCAAGTGTCAAAGTGAATGTCATAGTCATTGAATGTAATTGAGTCATCAATGGTGCGTCAAAGTATTGTTTAAGTATTCGTAGTCTTGTTTAAAAGGGTGTTTGGTACAATGTCTATTTATACCCATTTTGGGTTGTAAATGGGTTAATGATAATGAATACGATTTATTACGTTAAGTTAATGATTTCTAGAAGGTTTGAAGTAATATGAATTTGGTACAAGTTGAATGTAATGTAAACGGGTAAAAACGGGTTTTGGTATAAAACCCGTTAAATTGGAAAGTGGTATTCCGAAGGTCAAATGCTAAATGTTTTTTATTGGAAATGATATTTATAATGTAATAATAAGTTCTGGAAACTTTGGTGTATTTCTGAGTAATATAAGTCGTTTTTCGGAAAATGGGTCAAAAGTGTAAAAAAGAGGTATGCAAAAAGGGGTGTTTGGATTGCAGAATGAAATTTCGGTTTGGAACCGATATTTGGAACCAAAACTCCAAATTTTGGTTTGGAAATGAAATTTGGAACCAAAACTCCGAAATTCGGTATGGAAGTGAAGCGTGAAGCGACTTTTTGGTTTTCGAAAACCGTATCTTTTTAACAGTAGTAAGTCGTCGCGGGTCCCTCATCATTTGAAGGTAATTGAGTCTAGTTTCATTTAAAATAGTCACAAGGTCCAGATGTTTATAATTTTTGTTAGCTTGTAAAGAGTGACCGTGGGTTGGTTTTAGGTTGTACTTTTTGAAAAATTTTCACGTTTTTAGTCGAGTCGTTCAAGGGGTGTTACAATTTTCCCATTATGGCTTCTTTTTCGTTATTTTGTGATTTTTTCCATGAAAATTATTTTATAGCTCAGTTAATACTAAAATGTAAATTAACAACAAATCAGTACCAAATATCATAAAAATACTATAAAAAAGAGCAATAATCCTGGGATATTGATACTTAAATATGTTCTTGTTTGATGTTATCAGCGACAGATGTCGGTCACAAAACTGAAACTTGTCCTTTTCTTCCGTTCTTCGTCCAAATGAGCTTGAGTTTCACAATTTTCTAGCAAAAAGCATTTCCAAACACCTAAATCTAAAAAAGAATGGATTTAAGGCCATAAATGATACAATGTGCATTAAATTAAGGGCTAAATGACCACTAAAAACCATACAATTTTGCACCTCGTCAACAGTAACTTTGATTCAACATGAGGGTATTGCCTCACAATTTAAGTATCTAAACAAGAATAAAGTTGTTGTATTCAACATGTGGGTATTTTATTTGTTTGGCTTCTAAACAAGAATAAAGTTGTTTTATTATTTATCATCATATATAGATATTTTTTATTACCTTGCATAGCAAATATCCTTGAAAGTTTTTATAGTAAACATTTATTCTCTTTTTACTTAACTTGGTTCTAAAAATAGTAATTAGTTTTTCAAACTTATGCTGCAAAAAAAATATATATAGGTGTGAGAACTAACACATGTTTATTGGGGCAAACCAACCGCTTATTTCATATTTTTAGTAGATCGCATACTATTGATGTACCTTTTGTATGCGTGTTCAAAGTAACTTGCAAAGGTATTGCTATAGTCATGAGTTCGTCATTGATGGCTTAGGAATCACGATATCCTTTAGGGGATTTCACCTTTGTACAATACTAATGTCTTAGTGTTATAACGTTGCCAACACCAAAGTCCTCATAGTTAAGCTTAATCAAGTGCTTCCGTCTAGTAACATCGGGATATTAAGATAATAGTAACAACGAAAGACACAGTTTGTAATTAGTTGGACTAGAGAAGTTCTAAGTAGCTCTTAAATATCTATATTGTATCTTGGATATTATACAATAAAATTGATTTAACATATGGGCAATCCATTTGATTTAACTCTACGCATAGTGTTTACTTTTGGAGAAAACTCCCAAAATGCTTTTGGTTTCTCATTTTGGTAAAAAAAAAGTATCTGAGAGTTGCTAAACCACTTAAACCACTTAAAAAATGATCATTGACATGTTTTCTGACACAAAAATCTAAAAGAGGTGGAATCAAGTACTTTTGCTCGGCTACATGTATACTTTTTCTTGACCTACTTTTGTTCATTAATGGTTTTGTGACAACAAATATGCCATGTGTCATTTCTTTAGTTAGTGGTAGAACGGTCTTACAATTTCAGGTCTCAATATTCTTGACTCAAATAGGAAGATCAATTTTCTTGTCTTCTTTAGAGTATGGAAACAAGATCACTTGGAGAATTTTCTCCTAACTTTATTTATTTTTAAAGTGTTTGATGTGTCAAGCAGAGAGAAAAATGTGTTGACGTTTACACGCGTGTTATCATTTCACGATAACATGCCAACTTAACAGTGTGGTGTGTTATTTATTATGCTTTTTTTTTTTTGGTAAAGGGTTACCCCAATAAAGTATATCAATCATAGAAAAGTTAAATGGAATGTAGTTGAAATACCACATTAACCTCAATCAAAACACTTGATAAACCACTAAATTGTTTGTGAAATGCAACAGAACGATAACAACTCTAACTACTGACACTAATCAACACACCAACAACTAGAAATACACAAACCATGATGACAATTCAATACGGAGAAATCTAAACATCAACACAGATGCCTCCAAGCCAATCCAACGGCAACATACATGGAGTATAATACACCAAATGAGATTACCTCCTTAAAAAACTTCCCAAGAAAACCCAATGGGAAAAACCTTGAAGAAGGAAAAGATAACAGCTCTTAAGTGGAACTCCCATCTAGGACCACACATAAACATGCGCTCTTCCATCTAATTGATAGACAGTGATTCGCAGATGATCACCGATCTTGGCAACTTCCATTTAACAAGAATACTTCTAACACGAATAGAGTTCTTCTTGAAATGTAATGTGAGAACCTTCGACCGAACATAGACGACAATATCATCATAAATCTGGTCATACGTCTTCAGCTTCTTCTTGAAATGTCTTGAAATTCTCTCTTGCCAAATGAAATAACACGTAGCATGGCAGGGGAGGCGTGAAATGATACTACTAGTGAAGAGCCTTTAGATGTAGGAATAAGGGCCGACAACATCATGTAGACGAGAAGGAATATTTTCCATTCCTCACAGGCACAAACTATTTTCCATTCCTCCAGTAGCCATGGCAGGAGGCGTGAAATGATACTACTAGTGAAGAGCCTTTAGATGTAGGAATAAGGAGCAGACAACATCATGTAGGCGAGAAGGAATATTTTCCATTCCTCCGAGAAGCACAAACTTTAGACCGTGCACTGTAAAGCAAATGGGCACTCAAAATAAATGGTTATGAGATTGGTGATTATCACAGAAAGGGCATCGAAGGAGGTTTAAAGTCTCTGGACCAATATCCCATTGCCTCAACCGATCTTGTGTTTTTAACTTCAAGTTAACCATGAGCCAAAAAGTGAGCGTGCTTAGGAATACATTAGGAAACCACACCACCACGAAACCATGGAATAGTATCCCCTCTTAATCTAATCGTTATCCCACACGAGTAACACAAAGGCTTTAAATCACCATTATTAACATGCCAATAAAGCTCATCCTCCACACCCCAATCAAATTGAACATAGATCTGAAGCAGAGGATGTCTAGAAAACCAATCACTAGGCCATCTCCACACCCCATTATGAATTAAGTCAGGAAAATAGTCCTTAGTAGAGAACCCTGAATGATTGATTTCTCTAAAAGACAGTAAGCGCATAATGGGATTATGGACACACCAATTATCGAACGAAATGAAAGTCAACTTACCATTACAAACATTAAACCAAAAATAAGGCTGAATAGTGCTTCTAATTTGAAGACACTTCCTACAACCCCAAATCATATCCCCTGTACATGGGACATCCAAAAACTTCGCCCATTAAGTTTATAGGAATGAACCCATTTACCCACAATGACTCCTTATGCGTCAAAATACTCCACATATGCTTGGCCAAAAGAGCCTTGTTAAAATCATTAATTCTACGAATCCCAAGACCACCTTCTTCTTTCGGCTTAAAAATATCTTCCCATGCAACTTTCGCCTTACCCTTTTTCATTTCACCTTGACACCAAAGGAAACCTCTCATCAATTGCTCAAGGTCATGAACAATCCGAGCACGCGAAGGATAAAAGCGGAAGCCCAATAGATATACATAGAAGATAAAACAAACATAATAAGCTATAACTGACCCTCAAATGAAAAAAATTTATTCTTTCAATCAGCAATACAACTTTGGAGCCTTTACACAAGCTCTTTGAAATCACAATAAATCAAACGGGAGGATATAAAGGGTACCTAAATTCTAAAAGGGGAGGGTACCCTCAACAAATGGCAAAGAGCTTAATATAGATAACCTAACTAGATTAGGGACATGAAAAAAGAATGTTGTGCTCTTATGGATGCTAGGAGCGAGACCAGAAATTATTGAATTCCTCAGCCATGCCACACCTTGCTGAATAAACATCACTGTGAGTAAAGAGAAACAAATCATCGATGAAGCAATGATTAACAATTTTTTTCCTTTCACAAAGATTATGGTATTGGAAGCCTTCCATCTCTTGAACCCTACCCGCAATATTAGCGTTAAAACTTCCACAACTAAAGTAAACAAGTAAGGGGGCATAGGATCACCTTGCCTTAAACTTCATTTACCTCGGAACCATCCATGAATGTTACCATTGATACAAATGGAATAAGATACACTCGTAACACATGTCTTAATCCATGAGACCATCTTAGAGTGAAAACCAAAACCAACCAAGATATCCTCTAGAAACCTCCAATCAACCGTATCATACGCTTTCTGAATATCAACCTTAAAAGCGCAGCGGGGAGGCCTATGATCTCTATGATAATTACGCACTAATTCTTGCGTAAGAAGAATGTTATTACAAATATTCCAACACGGAACAAAAGTGATTAATACTCAACATCCCAAGACCCTTTTTAATGGGACTAGTAATGATCTTACTTATACATTCATATAGGACGTTACAACAAGAGATAGGCATGTAGTCATTAAACTTAGAAGGTGTAGTAATTTTTGGAACAAGAGTAATAATAGTATGGTTAAGCTCCTTTAAAAGCTTACCATTAGTGAAGAAATCCGTGATCGCCTTGCACACATTAATTCCCACAATATCCAGCTTTCTTGAAAAATACAGTAGTTTAACCATCGGGACCGAGGCTTTATTATCCCCAATAGAGAACATGGCACCCTAATCTCATTATCGGTAACATCGGAACATCCAATCGTAAATGGCTGATCAAGAGTAGTCGAGAATAAATATTGGTTGGCAAGGTGAATGGTACTCTCTTCCACCCTAAGGAAATTCTCATAATGATGCACAAAACACCCGGGACGTCATTAGTTTTTAGTAGACATATAGTTTTCAAGTTAAGTAAAACATATCGTGTTTATTCAAGTTGATAGCATAAATAATCATAAATGATAATAAAATAACATAAATTAACAAAAGCATAAAATACACGGTAACTAAAAATATAGCATAATGTACAAACAGATAAAAACCAATCTATCAATTCTGGCCCAAACAAAATGTTACCGTTACCGTTCCAAAGCGGGTTTTCATAAAAAACTTCAAACCACCTATTTCTTTTCCACCAATAACCACCATGCCCGAAAACTAGCCACCGATCCTCCTCCGATCCGAGGTTTTCTGACCGAATCCGTTTGTCGAGGTGTTTTGCTACTCGAAAAATAGAACACGGTGAACTTATTCACACTGATAAACCCATTGTTTCTCACCCATCTTTAGCCTCAGTTGATAAAGTTTGTTACTTTTGTCTTAAGAGCGTTGTTAGTGGTTCGGGTTTTGAGCGTTGGGAGGCATTGTTTTGTAGTGAAGATTTTTGGGGACAAGCTAAGGTATATGTCCACCACCGCGTTTGATTTTTGTGTAACAGGAAAAAATTGGCGATTAAAGATGCAGTTTTTGTAAAATCGAGACCTTAATCGTGGTTAGGTCAAAAGGGTAGTTGTATGACACAAGTCCGACAAAATACCGATTTTATGAAACGAAAAATTAGTTTTGGGTAACTAGATTGTTGCAAGTAACGTGACGATTTAACTTTTAGGATTTTGGCTATGAGTTTAGTTAATGGTATAATATAGGTAGAGATTAATATTATCATATTACCATCGATCTAAAAAGAATTGCCAGTCTTATGCAGTTATGCTAATTGCGTTACCTGAAATGAACTGTAGGGGATGTTTGGGATTGTATATTTTTAGCTTATGCGTATGGCTTATAAGCACACCAAAATAAGCGCGTACCATGTGCTTATTTAAAATTTCTTATTTGATTAATTATAAGCAAATACGCCAATAGTGCTTTTTTCTTACAATAAGCGAGAATAAGTGAGCACTATGTTAGCTTTATTTTATAATATGGCCTTGATTTGAGGCTTAACAGGACACCCTTAAGCGTGCACAAGCCTTTTAAACCACTTGGTGTCCCAAGTGGACGAGTGGTCGTGAGGGTTTCTGAGGGAACACACCCCAAAGTTCATTTAAAACTAATACAAGGTTATTGTGTTTTAAAATGAAAGAATTAAAGTAGAGGAATGTTACGTCGTAACTCCATGAGGATTCTGCCAGAATGGCAGCAAACACAGTATGGTATGGCGGTAGTTCTGGCGTAACCACATAGGCGGTATTACGCAATGGTGGTATCGCGTCAATTAATTGCTCAAATGTTGGTTACGGCGTAATCACCAAGATGAGTTGCCGTAACTCTGTTCAGGATCGACAAGCTAGCGTGACAATTAGTTCCTCGTTTCACCGCAAAATGGTTAGAAAACACAAAACCCAACGAGAAAGAAATAAAACAAAGAAAGGGATAATTGGGTTGTCGAAAGAGCACTTTTCTTTATTAACGAGTCTTTAAGTTAGACTCGGAGCCGCGGGGCTTCTATGGGGGCCTTTGAACTTGCCCGACCTCTTCCATGTCATCTTTCTTTGAATAAGGCTGGTCCCAAACATGCGGTGAAACATATCGAGTCATGGAGTATCTTTTTTGTAGAAAACTAGCTCGTGCCCATTCGAAACGAAACCTAGCCTCTTCTTCCTTATCAATTTTAACATATCCAAACTTTACTCGTAACCAATTTTCAAATGAGATTCCCTGTATATATTGCTCCTCTTATCTTCGTCAAAACAGGCCCATTCCTTGCGTTTGAGCCATTTAGGTTGGTATTCCCCTCCTCGAATCTTGCGATTGGGGTTGCATGTGGGCCATGCTATGGTGTAATCATCATGCATAATAGCTGGTTCGCAAAAATGAATGGTCCAGTCAATATCGAAGAACCATTCGCTAAAAGCATTATGTTCTAGTAACCATTTTGCTCTTATATCATCTTCTTTTTCGGCACCACCAGATTTCTGAGGCTTCTTTATGAAAGGTTTTATGGATATTTAAATATATGTATGTTCGGATTCGAACTCGAGACTTCGGGATTGCACACATTACGTATGAGAGTTGATGTTAATAATTAATATATAAAATGTTATTAATAATTATTAGTCGCGAAATAAAACATAACGATAGTTAAATAATTAACGAGGTTTAGCTACGATTGGTTAAATATAAACTATAAGGACTAGAGATGAAATTACAAGTCGGGAAAGTTCTAGAATCCCCTTGGGATTGCTTTGGCCGATCGGTTTGGGTTCCAAAGCCCATTCAAACTTGGTCACCAAGTTAAGTTACCTATAAATACAATCACTTGTATTCATTCATAACTTAATCTTGGATCACCAATATACCTAATTTCTCTTCTCCTCTCTCCTCTTTGTGTGGCGGTCGTATACCCTCACCACAAGGGTGTTCGATTTTGCTTAACTCAAAGAAACAAGTGTTTGGTTTTATTTGTGATTCAAGAAACTTGCTTTTCACATCAAATCGCTAATAGTGCGTGTGTACAGAGCGCGAAGGACAAGCACGCTTGAGCTTGTAATCTTGGTGGTCGACTTTTGTGTGGGTCGAATTGATTAAACCCTAAAATTAGGGTTTTGGGTTTTGTTCTTGTTCTAAGTTAGTTTGGTTTACTTGAATTGCTAAAAGGCAGCACTTTCTTGTTCGGTTAATTACTTATATATATTATTCCTATTTACTTATTTTGCATGCTTTGATGATGTTATTTGATTTTATATAATTGTTATGAGTATTAAATCCCAACACTTTAATCATAAGAATGAGATACTTCCCTCCTCCATTACATCTTTTTGGAAAGGGAACACGTCGCGAAATATTACTTTGGTCCCTCACTAAAGGAACACAACAATGAACTCTTCCTTTACAACGTAGCTGGGAATAGAAAAAGGACCTCATCTCCATCATCTTCATTGTCACTGGATTCAGAGTCCTTCAAATGGCCATAAGATGAAGGTGGAAACCTATCGGAGTCATCTAATTCAATCCCGGTGGTTTCATTTGTCGTAACAACTATGTCCGAAGGCTCAAAGTTTTATCCAGTTTAAACTCCACTATATCTCCATAGTATCCACCGTAATGTGCTAAAGTGTCAAGGAATGGTTTACCAAGAATCAAATGCTCCTTTTTGTCTTTCAAATTATCGATTACCACAAATTAATTTGAAGTAAATTTGTATTACACCTTACCACCTGTAATTCCTAAAGGAGCAATCTTAGTTCCACTGTTGATTCAATCACGATATATGTGTCCCAAATGTGGACTATCCTTAGTTTTAAGAATATGAATAGAGGCATGATGTTTACAGAAGATCCAAAATCGACTACCCCCAAAATATCAATATTATTACCAACGAGCGCGGAATGACTATCCCGTAGCACTAATATCATTAGTGAGAATAAACTTGATCCTAACACGGATCGCCTTCTAGAACATGGTTCGCAGCGTAACTCGGAAGTAGTTCTGGCGTAAATCTCTGTTTGTGCGGTATTAAGTGACCTTTAACTTGTCGATTGAGGATTTGCCTCCTCATTACCTCCCGAGTCATTGGTGAAAACAACATTACATTCCCTTCCTCTTTGCGCGGCTTCATTAAGTTCAATTCCATCTATCTCCAAGAGAGTTTTCAATCATTGCTTCAAGACTTTTAGGGTTTCGTGTGGTGCACGGAAAGATTTTTATTTGTGTTTTCCTAGAATCCCCTTAACCAAATATCTTGTTCTTTTTGTTTGTTTGAATTTTCCAGAACTTATTAATTGTTTCTTCAGACTTCGCTTTCTTTCTCCATAAGGCCCACAGTTGTAATTTCTATGATAATCATTACTATTTCGATTATCTCCTTAAAATGGCCGATTTTCCCCATACTTAGCTTCTTCAATATTCTCTTCATCCACATGAGGACAATTTTTCGTAAAATGTCCTCCTCACGATTTCACAACCTACTTGGATGGCATGAACGGTTTCTCGACTTTCGACATATTTATTTGAGATTTTCAATTTTACTAGCTATTGCTGCAATTAGTCAAAACTTCCGCCTTGGTTTCTTTTACTCCCACCGTCGTGCCATTTTTGAGAGTGGTCCGCCATTTTCTGAATGGCTTCAATTCTGATGGTAGGAGTCATGTTTGGGATAGGTCCTTGATAATCTAGCATTTGCCTTATAGTTACGTTAATTCCTTTGTAGAAAATATTGACCTTCCGGTTATTCAGATCATTGGTAGGGCACTTATAAAGAAGATCGTTGTATCCGTCCCAAGCTTGATACGAGTTTCATGTTCTTCTTGTTTGAAATTATGGATCTCCAAATTTAGAAATCTTCGATGGCGGGCAATATCTTGAATAAAGTGTTTCTTTAGTAGCGCCCAGTATTAAGCGCCCGTGAATAATCTTCGATCCATCTTACGCGGTCGCTCGATAGAAGTCATTGGGAATACCCTACCTAGCATAACAAACATCATGAGACAAGCGGGAATGTTGAAAAGGCTGGCGATGTATAGGGAGGACATTTTCAACGTGCTCATATGCGTCTTCGTCCTGCGAAAAGGGTTAGCGTTTCCTCATAAATTGGTCTTTAATTTGAAACGAACATCCGCTCCGATTCGGTCTTACGAGACCGACCACTTGTTCCACTCTTGTCAGCGCCAAGTAATCCTCAAGTGAGGTCTTCGATGTTAACAACTTCCATGGTACCGAAAACTTGAAATATGATCGTCGGAAAAGTTTAAAAGCGAAATGAAAGACTTAATATCAATCCTAATATAACTCCCGGCATGGCCAAAACTTGATCACGAGTTTCTTGACCCAGTGTCTTAATATTTATAGTGTCCGCTATACCTGTCACCGGCCTTAGTGCCTGCCGCAAAGTACCCAGCAGGTATTAAATTAACCGAAATGTCCGTGATATGTAAATTAATAATCGTCACCAGAATAATAATGGTAGGGTTTAATTAATTAAACTACTAATAGAATAAAAGTGCTAAATGGTATAGGGAATTCAATAGAGGAATAATGGTGCTAACTAGACAATCCCCTCTAGTTACTCACCCCTACTTCTTACTTGGTGGGGTCAAATTGAGAGGACAACATTTGGTCAATCGCCTAACCTATCGGCAAAGATGCCCCACATGTAGAAATCAGGTGCCCGTCATAGAGTCTGTTGTTCTGGTCCCCTAAGCCAAGTCATTAAGTACCGCTACATGCTAGATTTATAATAGTGAGTGCGGCGTTAGGAGGAACAGACACTACACCCCGGTTCTTAAGTTCATCCAAGCGATAGGTGATCGGTTGGTCAAATGCCAAGTAGAAAGGGTCATCGATTGGTCATATCTTACCCTTCCCGTCTCCGTCCGGCTCACCTAGGGTCAGTTGGTCATATCTCCTAGGCAATTGGCCTCTACCGCCATTCAAACTCTAGAACCAAGGGTGACTACCAATGAACTATGCATGCATACACTTAGAAATAATTATGCAGTAAAAGGTAAACGCAAAGAAACAAACAATTAAGGAATCATAACTAGGCTAGCACCAAAGGTGCTTAGCGCTCATATTAATCATGCAAATCAATTCAATATTCAAAGGTACGAAATACATGAATTGAAAGTAAAATATAAAACGCAAAAGCTTATCGTAATGGAGTGACTTCTCCCTTGGAAACATTTCGTATGCTCCCTAGACACGCCTTGAGCTTTTTCCCGTTCTGAGAGTTGTGTGTGGAATGGGATGATTAGAAATCTGGAATTGTGGGGTATTTATAGGCGAGTTACGGGTTACAGTAACCATTATAGGAGTTACGTAGTAACCTTTTATTTCTTCGTAAATACACTAGATCACGCTAGTTCACAGTAACCTAATAAGTGGTTACAGCGTAGTCTTCAATAAACTTCGATTCGTCGTAAGTGATGATGTAGTTACGGCGTAAAGTATCGGCGGCGTGAAACCTCATTTGACCTAATGGAGTTACGTTAGTAACCTTTGGGAAGAGTTCGCGTAACCTCTTGATAAGTTGGTATTCTAGGTCATGCAATAGTTACGGCATAATGTGAGAGAGGGTTGCGGTAACTTCTTCAAAGTAGGCATCTTGTGATAAATCTTTAGTTATGTTTCCAATTTAGTCTCTCTTTAGCTCCAATGCTCGTAATTTACGAAAGTGGAAAACAATGGAAAACAAGCGTAAATCCATATAAATGATATAAATAACGAGCATTAACGGGAGAAATTGACACTTAATATTCAGGACTATTTGATGTTATCAGGGACATAGGATCACCTTGCCTTAAACCTCGTTTACCTCGGAACCATCCATGAATGTTACCATTGATACAAATGGAATAAGATACACTCGTAACACATGTCTTAATCCATGAGACCATCTTAGAGTGAAAGCCAAAACCAACCAAGATATCCTCTAGAAACCTCCAATCAACAGTATCATACGGCTATCATATCGGCGTTGGGGGCCTATGATCTCTATGATAATTATGCATTAATTCTTGCGTAAGAAGAATGTTATTACAAATATTCCGACCTGGAACAAAGGCAGACTGATTAATACTCACAACATCCCCAAGGCAATCTTTAATGGGACTAGTAATGATCTTACTTATACATTCATAGAGGACGTTACAACAAGAGATAGGCATGCAGTCATTAAACTTAGAAGGTGTAGTAATTTTCGGAACAAGAGTAATAATAGTATGGTTAAACTCCCTTTAAAAGCTTACCATTGGTGAAGAAATCCTTAATCGCCTTGCACAATTCCCACAATATCCCACGCTTTCTTGAAAACGGTAGTGTAACCATCCATGGGGACAGAGGCTTTATTATCTCCAATAGAGAACATGACTGACCCTAATCTCATTATTCGTAACATCCAGATCATCCAATCACTTCTAACCGAATCAAGAGTAGTCGAGAATAAATACTGGTTGGCAAAGGGAATGGTACTCTCTTCCACCCCAAAGAAATTCTCATAATGATGCACAAAAACACACGAGACGTCATTGGTTTTTAGTAGACGTATAGTTTTCAAGTTAAGTAAAACATATTGTGTTTATTCAAGTTAAGTAACCTAAATAATAATAAATGATAGAGTAATAAAATAACATAAATTAACAAAAAAGCAAAATAGAGTAACTGAAAATATATCATTATGTGCAAACAAAACAAACAAATAAAAAAAAACCAAACTATTTACTAACACATGAGTCAATTCTTACCCAAAACAAAATGTTACCGTTACTTCGTTCCAAACGCTATTTCCCGCCAAAAAGACTAATTCAAACCACCTACTTATTCTCCACCAATAACCACCATGGCCCGAAAACCAGCCACCCGTCACCGCCTCCGATCCAGGTTCTACTAACCGAATCCGCTGGTCGAGGTGTTTTCGCTACTCGAAAAATAGAACCTGGTGAACTTATTCACACTGCTAAACCCATTGTTTCTCACCCGTCTTTAGCCTCAGTTGATAAAGTTTGTTACTTTTGTCTTAAGAGTGTTGTTAATGGTTCGGGCTTTGAGGGTCGGGGGTTGTTTTGTGCTTGAATTGTTGGGGACAAGCTAAGGTATATGCCCACCAAGTATTTGATGTTTTGTGTATCAGGAAAAAAATGGCTTGATTAAAGATACAGTTTTTTGTAAAATCGAGACGATAATACGTGGTTAGGTCAAAAGGGTAGTTGTATGATACAAGTCCAGGGCACAAAATACCGATTTTATGAAATGAAAAATTAGTCTTGGGTAACAAGATTCTTGCTAGTAACGTGACGCTGTAACTTTAGAATTTTGGCTATGAGTTTAGGTAATGGTATAATATAGGTAGAGATTAACATTATCAAGATTACCATCGATCTAAAAAGAATTGCCAATCTTATGCAGTTACGCCAGTTGCGTTCTTTACCTGAAATGAACTGTCGGGGATGTTTGGGATTGTATATTTTTAGCTTATGCGTATGGCGTATAAGCACTTCAAAATAAGCACGTACCCATGTGCGTATTTAAAAATGCTTATTTGATTTAGTCATAAGCAAATAAGTCAATAGTGCTTTTTTCTTACAATAAACAGAATAAGCCAATAAGCCAATGAGCACTATGTTAGCTTTATTCTATGACCTTAATCATATATGCATTATATCATTGTACATATATAAGTTTATTTGCTTAGGTAATTATTAATTACTTACCATAATGTGTTTGGGTTAAAGCCTTTGGGGGAACCCAGCAGACACCTAAGCGTATGTGTATTGTACAAACTTCGTACTTATTTTCTGATTTTATTAGGGCTTTTATGAAGTTGAAAAGAAAGTTGATTGGTCAGCATTCGTTGCTCATTGTCGGTAAGGATGTTTCTAATATACTCGCTCATTTAGTTTTTCCACAGCTTCAGCATACTATATACGGTTTTTGTTTTTCCCTTTTTTTGTTGATATACATATACTTATGGAACTTGTAGATGTAAGAGAGCCAGGTGCAATTGGCGCCTATAATTGTTATAGGTGCCGCCACATTAGCTTTTACCCAATAACATTCCTATAACACACCACCAAAAAAATTCGCACTCACTCGCAAGAAAAATAAATATACTCAAAACGGTCTCCATTGGGATGGCGATGCACCTATATCGCACCAATATTCTCTATGGAAACTTTATACTTATATTTATGTCTAACTGATTGTGCCATTTCATTATATATTATAGGATCCGGGGCTTAAAGTATCCACTTCTTGCCAAAAGATTGGCCTGCATGGTAATATCTGGAGCGACTTCTGCAGAGAGTTTGGACATACTTCAGCCTGAGCGCTTGTCTGCTGAAATGATCTCACAGGTAAGCCTTGCTACCCTCTCAGGAATGTTTCTAGAACGTATCTTCAAGTAAGAAGGACTAAACTAAAAGTGGCAAAATATGTATGTAGTTGGGCGCCGTTTCATTGGACACATTTCCTCTTAAGCTAATTCCTATTATATACCTGTAAGAGGTAGCCTGAATCGAACCATATATAAGTAAATGGGTCGAACTTTCCCCCTCTGGTTTATCTATAGCTCCTATGTTACTACATCGGTTTGTTATTCTCGACCAGTTTTGGTGACCATGTATTCCTATTTTGCACTTTACTGCTCTATCCCAATCTTGACGATGATAATTAACTTCGACTTGCATCCTTAACATTTTCCAGATGGAAGAGGAATTTGGTTTGTTGAGAGGTGCCCTGGAAGATTCAGGCATGACAAACGAACAACTGACATGTAATATTATGATTATAATGCTAATTTCGTTTAAGTATTATATGTTTGCAAATACTTTGTTAATGTTTTAAATTTAAAGATTTTAAATATACTTTAGAGTTATAGAAGAGCGAGTAACAACATGTTGCATTGCAGTTCCGTTATATATTTATTGACTTTTGAATAATTTCTCTCTAGTTCTGAATATTACATGGTATGCTGGGGTACTTGCACGGATTCGTATCAACGCCTTCCGTATTGAATTGGCTGGAGGTTCTTATGAAGATCTACTTGCATCAGCAATCGCATCAGTAGAATCAGAAGCTGCTGTTGGAAATGCCGTCTATATGCTTCCATCATTCTATAATCATGACTGTGGTAACAATTCATATTCTGCGATGGACCTGCATTATCCTAATGGATTATTTATTTATCAAAATTTGAGATGATAATGACCACAAAAGCTGGATAGAGATTTGATACTTTGTTTTTCTCTGCAATAGATCCTAATACACACATAATTTGGTTGCAAAATGTGGAAGCAAGATTGAAAGCTTTACGAGAAATTGAAGCAGGTCTATTTCTTTAGAAGAATTGGTTTCACTTTGAAGTTATTGTTGGTATTCTGGTTACAATGTGCTTTATAACAAAGTTTGTTAATGCAAGACCGCTTCTTATTTTGATATTTGCAGGCGAAGAGCTGAGGATATGTTACATTGATGCGAGCATGGATCGTGATGCTCGACGAAATCTTTTGTCCAATGGGTTTGGTTTTGAGTGTCGTTGCCCCCGTTGTATGTCAAATGATTGACAAGGTCTTATTTTATGACATTAAGAGACTCTCATTTTTATAAAAAAAAAAATAATAAGTATGGTTTGGCTTGTAGACGGAAAATGTAGCATTAAACTTCTTTGTGAAACCCTCATCTATTTTACATTCCAAATCCAAAATAAGTTGGACTTCATAAACCAAAATATTGTAGCTCTGTGTTAAATTTTAAATCTGAGTACTGAAAACATCATGGCTTCACGCCTTCACTCCCATCTCCATGCCTTGTGAATTAAATTTTGTTACTGTCATATTATTGGTCATAAAGTACATTTATTTATATTTTTTTTATTAGGTAGGTTCGACTTGATCTTTTCTTACATCGAGCAAACTGAACTTAGAGGGTGTTTGTGCTAGCTTATTTTGTCGGCTCATTTCAGTGGTTGGATTAGCTTATAAGTTTAGGCAAATGAGCTTATCTAAGGAGTTTCCGATTAGCTCTTTATGTATATGGCTTATTTTGTAGGGTTTGAGCTTGTGCTGATTAAGAAGCTCTTTTATAAACTAACATCATCAAATGCTTAGTGTATCAGCTTATTATGTTAGTTTATAAAACCTAGATAAAACTATAGCTTTCTTATTATTAGTGGTTACTGGATGAAGGGTTGAAGCAGGGTATTGCAGATAAATAAGGTTTTGGGCAATCTGTGTGTTCCAGTCTCTGCTCATTTTGCAGCCACTGCTAGTAATCCCATACATTTTTCTGACCTGGGCCCCACTACACATGACATAACACCAGATCCAAATATATTGTTGTGCATGATGACAAAAAAAGACAGAAGGATTTAAATCCAAATATGTCATTTCTCATCTCATCTTATACAATATATATGTAACGAGTGTGGGAACCCGCGCGATGCAGCGGGATTGACTTCAAAGGACTTACTTTGTAGCGACACTTAAACCTTAGGGACTAATTTTGCCAAGTTGCTATAGTTAGCAATTAATTCTACAGGACTTACTTTGCAACGTCACTTAAACCTTGGGACTATTTTTGTCAGATTGCTATAGATAGCAATTAATGTTAGGACTTATTTTGCAATACCACTTAAACATCAGACTATTTCGCCAACTTTGGAAAGTTTGCAATTAATGTTTGACTTACCTTGAAACGCTTAAACCTTAGAGACTATTTTTGCCGACATATAGATAGCAATTAATGCCGTAGACTAATTGCAGCGCCACTTAAACATCAAGGACTATTTCTGCCAAGTTGGGAAAGTTTGCATTTAATGCTCCTACATTGAGTCATTTGTTCTCCCCATATTTAGTATATACGAGTGTGGAAACCCGCGATGCAATGGATTGGCTTAAAAAAGAACTTTACTAGCGACACTTAAACCTGTAGAACTAATTTTGCCAGGGTTGTTATAGTTAGCAATTAATTCTACAAGACTTACCTTGCAACGTCGCTTAAACCTTATGGACTATTTTTTTAGATTGCTATATATAGTAATTAATGATGCAGGACTTATTTTGCAGCGCTACTTGAACCTCAGGGACTATTTTTGCCAAGTTAGGAAAGTTTGCAATTAATGCAAACACTTTGGGTAAAATGTACTCCCCATCTTTAGTATATATATATAATATAATAGATAAATTAACATGTACAGTTAAGATTAACCACTATGTAGGTGTAGAGTTGGTGGTCTTCTTTACGTTAGCGTTACATCAACATTTTTTCTCACCACTTTTACTTCTGTAGTGTTTAACGTCTTCTTTACCGTTTACATATAACTCACATAAACACAAACATACATCACAAGTCACAAGACATGCGCTAACACACATTTTTTCTTTTTCTTCATTATATATATAGACCGGCTTATGCGAAATTGGTGCCACCACTCGTAGTCCATGAGAGCATGTAACAGTGAACACTCGTGGTGTTGGTGTCATCGATCACTCGTGTGGTCCTTTGCATTAGAAACAATGAGTTAAATAATAAACATTGGGTGACATAGTGACAAAAAATTTTGTGACTTACATTTTATTAAATGTGAGAGGCTTCAATTTTAATTATTAATAAGTGCATATAATTCTGAAATAATCGCGTCATTTTACTGAAAAAAATATGAGCTTTATTTTGTTTAAATATGTGTGATGATAGATTCAAAACCCGTAAATTTAATCGGCTTGTAGCAACATTGAGTTCATTCTCAGTTTGGAGAGATAAAATCTCACGTGTTAATGATAATGATGTTATGTCATTGGTGTTGAATTTACAAAGATTAAAAAAGAGTTATAAATTTATTTACTTGTTCATTTAGATAACTATCATGAAATACATAATAGAAAAATTGTAATCCAGAACTTTCCAAAGTTTGTATCAAAATTCATAACTACTTGATCAAATTAAAGGGATTATCTAATCATGCCTGAGCAAGATTAGAGACTGAGGACTAAAAAAGTACGATCGAAAAATATTTTTATTGAAAAGTGTGGGTCCTTGTTTTTAAATTATTTTTCTACTTTTATGGCCTCAGCCTTCTAACCAATGCCTTGCAGACCTGCTAGACAATCCCAATTAAAAAATATGTTGTAGATACTCGAGCCGCATAAACAGGTGGTTAATTCTGACACGTAGTACAAGTAGTCACGGAGGTGGTGTGGCAGTGATTGGGATTTTGATAAATTCAAGGCCACTAAAAGTGCAAAAAGTGTAATAGGGATTATAGGATTCCCAAACCTCATTAGGTCATAGCCAACCTTCTACTGGGCCTAGCATTATTGACCGCGGACCGGACTAAACCGAAAAATCAACTCGAACCACATCGGACCGAATGTATTTCGATACTTCAGTCCACTCTTTTAACCATTTTTGGTCTTTGGTTTTGTCTATTGTGGTTCGGTCTTTTACGCACAACCGGCTACATATTGTTGATCGCATTGGCTGGACCACCCGGATATGGACCGAACATTTAGGTCGAGTCTTCGGTCTGGTGTTATGGCCAAATCGGTTTTTAATCCGGTCCAATTTTAGTCGGTTCAATCAGGTTTTTGAAACGTGCTCAACCCTACCTTTCTATCCTTGTCGACCATCTTTTAACACTTTTACTACTAATAGTGTAATGTGTCTTTTTATTAGTTTTTGCTTTATATTTTTTGTCTTTTAAAACTTTTAACTTGTCAAATTAATTTTTTTTTCGTACTTTCTGTTTTTTAGTTTTATTATTAAAACAAAAATATACAAATAAAAACAATTAATTAAAAAATTATAAAAAAAATATATGGCGTATTTGAATCCTAACAGGAGGTTATGTATACTAATTTCCTTATCTGTACTACTTATAATAGAGGAATGCACTTCTCTCATATTAATTATTTTAAGATTTTCATATATAGAATTTTAAGCAAATACAATATTGAAAGCATTATTTACAAGTATCTAAAGCACATATAAAACTAAAAACACACTACTCATATATTACAATTAATACACTATTAAAAACACCCCGTCATTCAAAAATACATGTGAAAAAACATAATTTACAAGTTGAAGCACAAATAAAAAACAAAAAACCATATTCAACACATACAATTAATACACAATTTAATTCACCTTCACCAAAATATACAACTCTTTAACCACAATGTACAATCTAATTAAACTTTCAAACATAATCAGATCCAGCAGCCCAAAACAAAATAACATTTGTTCGCCGAAAAATTTAGTCACAAGATACCCGCCGTCGCATCGCGCGGGTACCCTGCTAGTAAATTTTCATAAATAAATGCATTCACAAAAGAGTCTTAGAAAGAACAATTAATGTGATAAACTAGTCTAAAAGAATCATGAAGTGAGTCGGTTCAACTTATATTCCTCCGTCCCAAATTATAAATTCATTTTGATTTTTTCAAAGTCATTTTATACCACTTTGATGTTAATTATTTTAAATAATATAATACTTTGTTGTCAAATATATAAATGGATATGTGATTTAAATGCATTTTCATCAAGTATTATATAACATGAAAAAAAATAATTAAAGTCAAAGTCGGAAGAAAAGACTTGAAAGTCAAAATGGACCTTATAATTTAGGATGAAGGGAGTATGATTTTGTGATGTAGTGTTAATTTTTTTAGAAAGTTTTATCATTTTTTCTCAAATAAAATTCTTAGATTCATTTAGTTACTTTTAAATGGAGTGATTGGTTTTAGTCTGGATCTAAGATTTCCCACGTCCACTAAGACCGGATTGCAGACGGTATTCATATTTGCGATGATGTGATTTGAAATGGAAGGAAGGAGGGCTATCTTTAAGGTGATGGTATAGATGGAGATGTTCAATTTTGTGCTTCTTAGCGGTGGTTCGCAAGATATCATTGGATTTGAACAATTTAAAGTTCTTTTGCGAAACTACTAGGTAAAGTGAATCGCAAGGAACCTCAGATTGCACGATTGTTATCTACAGACATGATTTTATCTAAACCAAGGCTAGACACTATGATTATCATAACCATCACCTGTATATCAGCCCCACATTACTATTCAACACATCATCACTTTTATCATTTTCAAAAATTACACAACTATATACAAACATATGTTACAAAATACCTTACACACACTAGAAAAAAAAAAAAAAAAACTGAATGGTGAGCACCCTCACCAATTCTCTTTTTTTTCTTGGCTAGAATGAAATGGTGCGTAACTTGTGAGGGTGAAGGTAGGGGTGGCAATTCAGGTCGGGTTCAGGTTGGCGGATTCGGGAGGTCAGAAAATCCCAACCCAAACCTGACTCATTTAAATTATCGGGTCAGCTATGTCAACCTTAACCTGTTTAGACATAACCCGAACCTAACCCATTTAACCCGTATATATACTTGGGTTGACATGTTAAATAGGTTACACGAGTTGAATATGCTAAACGGGTTGAATCGATTCAGTGGATTTCGAGTTGGCCTACTTAACCTTTTTTATATACAAAAGTTGGCACATTACACGAGATAAACAAGTTAAATAGGTTATCAGGTCGACCCGTTTAACACATTTAACCCGCATAATAAAATATAAATAATTTTGAATTTACAAAAAAAAAAAAAAAAAAAAAAAAATTTAATTAGTTAACGGGTTAACCCACTTATTTTATTCTCAACCCGAACCTGACCTGTTTAATAAACAAGTTAAATAGATCGACCCAAACCTGACCCAAAATCTATTTAGCACGATCCGAAATTGCCACCACCAGGTGAAGGTAATGGTTCACCCTTCGTTGTGTGTAGTCATATAAACTCTAATAAACCTCAAGTCAAATGGTTACTTTTCGATTCTTCCAGATGATGCATGTAACACCAAAAAATTCTACCATAAGAATGCTAAATGATCAAGAGGGAACAGAGACAGACACCCATGCACACTGAGATATCGATATTCGAGTTGATGGGTTCATTTACCAAGGATTCCCCTGCCACCATGCCCACCCCCTCAATTATATTCATCTCCATTATTTATTCACTTCTTTTTTTGTTAAATTTATTCACGTTAACTCACCATTATTTCTTTCCAATTTAGGAAACTTTGCTATTTGGGTTCATATGCCATACATCAACTTGTCTATTGTTATTTGTTGATTGTACATGTTTTCTTGTTTGTGTTAAAGTTTGTCCCGGGGGCCGTGCTACCTATAGCGAAATCGAAAGGGCACCATCAATGGTGTCAGGGGCGGACCGAAAGCGTTCAAAGAGTGCCAGTAAAGCATATTTGTTCACATTGGTGTGTTTGACGAAAATAACTATAGTAATGAAGCAATGGCTATTTGTTTTGATAAAATGTTTGTTAACATAGCTGTATAGTCATATTTGTAAGTGGAAACGCTTGTTGCTTGTAAAATGCTACTAAAAGTAGCTAGCATTTTGATTTAGAAGTTTTAGCATTTTGAGTTGGAACGTTTAGAATAAAAAATAAAATAAAAACGCTAATTGCTTATTCCAAACAAGCATTTTGTGCAAAACACTAACGCTAATTGTAGTTTGGACTGATCATTATTATAGGTTGATTATCCTTTATTGCTTATAAACCCTCGTTTACCTAGGGTTTTACACGGTTTTGCTGAAGATTAGACGTTAGATTCTTGGTTTTCTGGTTATGCTTGTATTCTAGGGTTTGTGGTGATGGATAATTTGGGAGAGTCGTTTGTTGAACCTTCACGTTCAGTTGATATTAACAATATTAACGATTCAAGTGTCTTTGAGCAGCCTCAATCGTTGGATTCGTTGTCGTATGTGACTATGAGGAAACACAAGAAATCTAGTAGGAATGTTGTTGAGGATTCACATGTCTCAGGTGTGGAGTCCTCTTTTAAGAGTAAGCATGATATTATTGCAACTTTGTTTGGCGTATCTCTTAAAACACTAGAGGATATTGATGCTTTCACTAATGGTTTGGATGTTGGTATAAATACGGTGTGGGATGAATTGGATAATGATGTTCATAAGATGGCTAAGGATGCTATCTTGGGTTTGTGGGAGGCTTTCTGGCTGAACATAAGGCTAAATCTAATACCTCTATACACGCTTCGAGTCTCCTATTGTCCAATCTATGGACATTAATACTAATGCTACATCCTGCTTTGGAGCTTCAGTTTAAGGGATGATCACCTAGAGGTGATACTAATTTTCGTCCCTTGGTTGCCGAACCTGTATTTGAAGGTGTTAACATCTCTATTCCCCGCAAAGTGGTTGAAAAAGTTAGTTCTCGTTTTAGAACATACTTTATATGGCTATTTTATGGGAAAGAGGATGGCGTTTCTAGTTGTTGAATACTATGCTAGGAATAATGGCGAAACATGGCCTAAAAGGATTATGATGAATTCCAAAGGCTTCTTTTTCTTCAAATTTGATACATTGGGTGGTGTGGAAGCTGTTTTGGAAGGTGGTCCTTGGATGATACGCAAATCTCCAATTATTCTCAAGAAATAGTCTATGGATACTTGTTTGCGTAAAGAAGAATTGACTAGCATTCCTATGGGTTAAAACTGCATGATGTTCCTCTTCAAGTTTTTGAAGAGGATGGTATTAGTTTGATTGCTACTTTTATTGGTAAACCTGTTATGCTTGATTCATACACGACCTCTATTTGTAAGGAATCGTGGGGTAGTTTTGCTAGATGTCTTGTTGAGGTCAATTCTGATGCTGATCTCGTGGAGGTTGTTACTATTTGTTTTCCTTCACTTTCGGGAGGTTTTACTAAAGAGACTATCCGTATTGAATATGAATGGAGGCCACCCAGATGTGGTATATGCAAAATATTTGGTCATATTCATGATCAATGTCCAAAGGTGGTGAGTTCTCCTGTTTTATCCAATTCACATGTTGTAACCCTCTGTGGTTCGAACAATGATGGATTCCAAAAGGTGGGTAAGAAAAGAGATCGGGAAGGGTAAAGCCAAGTCTACGAATTGTAATCAGTTTGTTGGTCCATCTGTTACTCAGAATGTCGATATGCGCCGGCGCACCTAAGAACCTACTAGGGAGCAAATACTATGGGTAATGCACCCACATCGTCGTCTATGTTGAAGTCTACTCGCTCTACCTCTCAGGATGGTAATATTACTACATCTAATTCGTATGTTGCCTTGGTGAACGATGAAGATGAAGATGAAGAACATGTTACACATGTAAATAAAGAATCGGCTAACCCAATTAGAGGTGAAAGTTCATCTTTTCACGGTAGCTGGTGGTTAGCTAGGTTGTTTTGTTTCTTGGTTAAGTTCTTATGGCTTGTCATAAGTTCTAGTTTTTGTTATTTTAAGCAGCTTAGTTGTCTACCTTGTTATGTATGCTTTATCGCTTACAGAATCTGGCCGAGATATGAGACTTCACCCATATCCTTTGTACTTAAATGTTTTTTGGAGTAATACATTTACTGGGTCGTTTTGACCTTTTACCAAAAAAAAAAAAAAAAAAAAAAAAAAAAAAACTTCACCATCTTTTACCCTGTATGGTTTCCACCAAATCCAAAATATATAAAATACCCACTTTGTACAAACAGACCCCACAACATATACCAGTATACCACACATACTCACAAACGAAACTGAAAAAAAATGAAGGTGACATTTATGATGGTGACTCTTGATGTAGGTGATAAAGGTGTTGGATCACCCTCAATAAAAACCAGCTTACCGTTCGCAGACTCATAAAAAATGCATGTTTTATTGTTTTAAAATGAGGCTGCGAGCCACCGCAACATAGGGCCAAACTTTCCTCTTTATTAAAATGTATAATTTTAGTCCATACAACATCACAACACATTTTATTTTAAAATTCTAATCATATCATAACAAAAGCATAATTTACAATGATTTTGGACCTATTAGCCGATTATTAATAAAAACCTACATAATCTAGCCACCGAGTGTTTTAAGCCATTTTGACTCGTCCCATCACAGTCCATCAACAAACTCAAAAACGGATTCTAGCATTAAATAGATATAATAGGCATATATGTCCTTATACTATGTTGTTATATCTAATTTTTGTACCTTCTTCAATCGATTTATATGTATAATTGTCGAGTTGTTACAATAATCTTGTGGAACTTAATTAATAAGATACGTTTTGGTCAATTGGTGCCTTCACATCATGTGACTCAGATGTATAACTTTGGACATATTTTTATAGTTTTGCTGACCTAGTGTCAATGAAGTTTTCAACTTTCCTAAAGGAGAACCTACAAGTTCAGCTACAAGCCATCAAGTTCACAACAACAAGCTGAAACATGACAAGTCAACTAAACCATCCAAGTTCAAGTTGCATAACAAGATCCAAGTGTGTTGTGATGTAATGTAATGTGTATCTGTAATGTAGCAAGTCTTAGTGTTAACTGTGATAGTTTAGTTCAGTATTATAGTTAGCAATATACTCAAAGAAAACTCGAGTGGAACCTGAAAATGAAATCTATTTATGCAGCTGTTCTTACATCTATTATTTCATTTTCATTTAGCATATATCACCAATATATCATGATCGGACCCAGAGTGGTCATAGTTTGTATCTGCATTATGTCATTTGGTATATTTCTTTAAGGTCAAATTGTGTCTTCGTACTTTCCTTTTGTTGTTTTACTCTTGTTTTCTGCATCTGGTTTGTATAAATATGACTTATGAAGCATGATAAGACTTTTTGTTTCACTACGGTTTAGATTGTATCTACACTATGATTATCAGCCTCTGGATACTTTTGGTCGATTATCATTGTTAAGAGGTGTACAAAATATCTGAAATTTGGATTCTTTTTGCACAAATGATTATTTTTAATAATGCTAAAGGAATAAAAGGCAACCTTCCTAAAACAATGAACAATTTGCACTCTGCAATTTTAACTTGTTTACCTACAAATAAATAGAAGTAAATAAATACTAAAAGTCTTAATGGGCTTATTGGTTTTTTACGCTAAAGATTTACCAAGGAAGTGTTGAATGGGTCAAAAGCCATTCAATGTGTATTCAATTTCATAAAACCCAAAAATGCTTTATCTAGAAGGTATACAGTATTTGATTATAAAAGAAAAGTATAGCTAATTATAAGGTTTTAACGGATGGTATCCTTTTGGGTCTTCCAACTAAAACCACACCAAATACAAGCTTTTGCATGAACCCATTTTGACCCCGTAGCTAACCCAAATAGACCACTCATTTTGCCACGTCCAGTTCTTATAGTTTATGGTGCATTCATACGTAGTATCTCTGATTTTATGTATTCGAAACACAACCACATCTTTTGCAAGATTCCTACCCCTGACCATCCTGTTGGTGGACTTTAACCAGCAAAAAAAAAAAAAAAAAACCTTTTGGTATGTTTGTCTCCTTCCATTTTCACAGCTGAACATTGTGATTGTTTGCTACCTAAAATTGGTCACAGGAAATTATCTGTCTGGTCCTAATAATAGCTAATGTTTTTTAGAATAAGATCCCAAATTGCTTCAATTATTGTAATTCATATTTTGGCTTCTTCTTCTTTTATGTACAAAAACACAAACCCAACTAACATCCTACAGAATGTTTGCGTTTTGTAAAACCTTATCTTGTGTAGGTAATGAAGGTTGTACAAATTCTTTGGATTTGAATGTTCTTCTGTGATTTAGGCACTAATAGGAGTTATCCGCCCCTAATATCCCTTATATCCGCTAGTGTAAACGGTTGCTTTAGAAATACAGGATAAAATAGTTCTTAGACTTAGACTCCAGTAAAAGATCAAATCAATCCCAGGGCCTAAAAAAATGGAAAGCTTCACTTAGCACCGTCCATGATCCATACCATGTTGATTTCTTTAGGCCTGCCCCATAATTACTTGGGGTTGTGATGGCTTCATGGGTTCAGCAGGTCGTTTTCTTTGTAGAAATTTCAAGGTACGGTTAGTGGGTAAGAGATACAAACTGGTATTTTTAATGTCAATATGTTTGAATCCTATAGAGACTATCAACTACTTTAAATTTAAATATCAGAAGATATTATTTATGTGGACGATGTGTTTTCTAATTTGGCCTCGGGGACTAGCTGGCCAAATATGTAAGAGAAACACTGTGTTAGTTTTAAAAAAGGAAATGGCAGTTGATCGTTTAGTTTTCGCCATTCCAATTGGGGACGAGAGTTGTAGGGTTGCTAAAGGCTCGTGGTAGACTGGTTGGTACATAATGGCAATTGTCAATACTCTAATAGCATTTATCATTGTCGGTATTCTGTCTACCTCTTGATGCGTTTTTTGTGAACTTACTAGCAATTATTGTTTGTCGATGCGGCAATGTAGAGTGTAATCAAGATTAGTAATGTTGCATTTTACGTAGCAAATGACATTCGCCTAGCTTAGCAATGCTACAGGCTACAGCTGATAATATATGGTATGTTAATTTTGTTTACAAATTAGTGAGGAAAAGTGACTTTTCGTCAACTTTGGACACAAATTTATCTACCTATTTTGTATATATAGGAATAGTTGTTGATTTTGCATTCTTCTTGAAGAGAGCTCGCAACGAGCTAAAATTTGTTCAAAATCGTTTCGATGTGAATAATAAGATCTAGTCTCTCAAAGTGATTCATTTGAAGCACAAACTCAAAAACGAAATAAAGTAAAACTTAAAAACAAATAAAGTAAAACTTGTCCCTCATCGCATGTATAGCAATCTCTTGTAGGCTTTATTAATAAGTCTGGAGATCCCACAGCATACAATTTAGCTTTGCTTTTTAAAATATGTATCTGGGTCTTCTTGTGGGTATTGATTCACAACTTTGGAGCCTTTTCCACGTATTCCCCTGATATGTCTTGTTGGAAACTAGTATATTATTTTTGTAAGGAACCTATGTTGGAAAATTTTGGCTGCGGGGAATTCAATCCCCTTACTTTTTACTGCCACGTCATCTTTCTCTCTCCAGTGATCTTCAGGCGATTAGGTGCCCCAGTAAGGGCGACCAAGTCCATTTAAAAAAAAAAAAAACATTTTTAACACAAAATAAAATTTCATTAATAATTAAAACGTTACATAATAATTCAAATAAAATTAAAACATTACGAAACTTATTAAAACATTACAACACTTATTAAAAATCTAGGTTGTGGCGTGCCTTGATCGCGTCTTTGATTTTCTGCATTGTTTCTTGTTGTACTGCTGGCAAAGATGGGTCGATTGGCGTGCAATAGAATATGAGATCTTTATCATATTTCTTTTGTCGATCAAATTCAAGTTTTTGTCTTCCCTTTCTGATCTTTTTTGCTCCATCTCCAACTCCTTTTGCAGTTGTTCTAGCTCTTTCTTCTTCAAATCATAGTATCCGTCTGCCAGCTACTTCTTATGTCCGAATGCCTTAGACTTGATGACTTTCCATTTCTCGGCAACACCTTCCATGTAGGTAGCTTTCGAAAACTCCGAAGATTTCTTTTTATTCTTCTTTGCGGTATCACGACCAATTGGTCTATCATGCACAGACGCAGGCACAGAAGCAGGCACATCCGAGTGCACATCCGAGTCGGTTGAAGTCCTTGCTTTTTTGCGACCCTCATCTTGGCTTAAAAAATCCGGCATCTCATTATCCTTCCAAACAGAATGGTCCCTCAAAATCTTCCAACAATGCTCCAAAACAAACGGATGATTACACACTAGTTGGTATTCATCACACGCTCGTGTATAAATAGTGAGGTCATTCTCACCACTTCCGTAATTCCTCTGAGCATTGTTGTAAATGGCACAAAATTGACCAACTCTAGGACGAATCCTATTTTTCCTCTTTGTAATGATAGAGTTTACTTTTTTTCGCCACCAACCTCCTTCTCAAAGTAAGCAATGACTTTCTGCCAAAATCCTTTAGCATTTTGGTGTTTCCCGTTATACTATTCTCGGATACATCACACCAAGCGTGCACAAGGCAATCTCTCTTCTTTTGTCCAAGCGACAAATCATTCTTGGTTTCTTTCTCGACAACCTTCTTCTTCGCCTTTGTAGCTCGTTTCTTTGGTTTCACCGACGACGTCTCTTCTCGACATTCTTCTTCTTCTTCGCATCAACGTTAACCGAATCGGTACGATCCATGAGCCTAACCGTTACCCGAACCGTGATACTCTTGAGCCGGATAACCCGAACCGGTTCCAACAAAAAATCAGGATTGGTGTATAATTGTTCTTCGAAATCAAAACCCTCAAGATTGATACGTTTCCCGGAGAATATTGTTGATAATTTGAATATGAAGACGTGATGAATCCATTGTTGGACGTACACGATTCGGGTGACCCATAAATAGATTGGTTGCTTCGACGGGAGTGGCTTTGTTGTTGTTGTTGTTGGATGTTTTGATACAGTGGAACAAATGGACGATTCATAAAAAATGGATTGTTAGTTTGTTGTTGTGGAGCTTGTTGGGATTGATATTCGAAAGCAGTGGGTTGGAAATTGATCCTTGGTGAGACACCGGTTAACCAGAAATTCGGATCCGGTGTTAAAATATGCGGGGCGTTTTGTGCCAAACGGGATTTTCGGCGGCCTTTTTGTTTGTGGTGTTTTCTTAGACATTTTGGTAGAGATAATTATGAGATTTTTGATAGAGAGGATTGTGAGATTTGTGAGTTTAGTGTGTAAATATGTTGTGTATTTATAAGGTAGTTTAGTAGTATTTTTTTTTTTGATATCAACGGTCAAATAATAATTTTCAAACGGGTGGATTTTTTTTTTGTTTGGTTGTGCAACGGCTAGAAACAAAAGTTGGATGTTCTTGGTTTGTGGTGTCGATCGAGCAGGCGACCAAGATAGGTTGTATTTTGGGCGATCGACTATCACCACAACAGCACGATCGATTGGAATCGATTGGCATATCACCCTCGATCGATTGGGGATTGACCCTATTGTAACCAGCCTTAGCATCTAAGCGAAAACAAGATAAAAAGAATTGGAAAATTAAAAACTTAATAATTTTTAAGAGCAAAAAAAAAAACAATGTTTTAAAACCCGGGTTGACCCGGGAACCGGTTAAGAGACCGGTTCGGATGTGACCGGGCTTTTGCCTATTTAAGAACCGGATTGAACCGGCGGTTTTTCATTGACCCGGGTTGACCCGGTTTTATAAACCCGGCCGGGTCATAACTTTTGTTATTTTTTTTTTTTTTTTTCTTTAAACAAAAAAATCTTTTTCTTTCCTCTAATACTAACAAAACCCTTTGGTCATTTCTTTTTCGCCAAACTCAAAATTTGTGTTTGGTTAAGTTCTATTTGTATGGACAAACATGTTATAATTGAAAGGTTTATAGTTAAATTGAAAAGTTAAAATCATTAAGACATGGTTAAGTTTTGATGAAAAGTATACGAAACTATGAAGTGCTTAGATCGTCGGATATGTTTGCTATTTGGCTAAATGTGTAATAACTATGTAGTTTACTACTGTATTACTTTTCTCATATTTCATTTAAGAGAGACTGGCTATAACTGTTGTTGTATAACTTATATAATGATAAACTTTTTACATAGCTTGACAAATCTAATAATCTTTCTATATGTAACTTATTGTTTACTTTTGTTCTTAAATATTTCAATCACATAAATAAGAAAATAAATACTTTTAAAAAATACCTATCAAAGATGTTATAAAAAATATACATATTTAGTATAGAACCGGATCAACCCGGTCGTTGAACCGGTAACCCGGTGAACCGGCGACTCGACCGGGTCAACTAAAAAACCGGGTTTTAAAACATTGAAAAAAAAGGACTTTAAAAAAGACAAGAATAAAAACACCACTTTTAGAAAAAAAAAAAAAAACAAAAAAAATAGTTAGGGATCAGATGGTTTAAAATAGGAGGTGCCTAATTGTCGTAACAGGCTTTAGGCAGAACACCCCATCTTGCATATTTAAATGCAAGCATTGACCACTCATCATATCCCGTCAAAACGTGCCTGAAGGATCATATCTTTTAACTAAACCCACAATTTCTTCTTATAGCAACCCACAGCCTATCATTTTTTTCCTCCTTCGATGTGGGATAAACCCAAGAGAAGCCATTGAAGTTGAAGAGCCAACCACTGAAGCAATCAACTTGAAATCATTTTAACTAAAACATTGTCTACTAGCTTAAAAATCACTTGGAACGAGCCGAACTACTAACGTCTTTGATGATTCTTTGGGTGACTTAAGCTAAACTGAAGAAGTTGCACTGCCATATGATAATCAAAATCAAACATCAAGGTTTAAAACCATAGCCCATTCGGGTTGAGATTTGAGTGACCTAATGAGATGGTCATATGAATTGACAGTGAGAACCCCCTCAAACAATGATAAATGAGGACGATAACAAATTGTTGGTCAACTGTACCAAACATTAGACCTCATACAACAGTACAACACCATTCCTAAAGGCGACAAACCACACACGAACATGGCAAAATCACTACATATCATTACCACCTGCATACGATTTGACACAAACAAAATTTTACCTTTAAGACTAACTTCAAACAGTACACCCATTGAATTTTGTAAATTCGACTTAATGAACTAAACATGTGCGTATGTGTATACATGTCTGTGTGTATTATAACAATATACTCAAAGAAAACTCGAGTGGAACCTGAAAATGAAATCAATCTATGTAGCTGTTCTTACATCTATTAGGGAGGAGGGAGTGGTACCCTAATACCCTAGGTGCCACATCACCTCTATCCAATAAAAACCCTCCAACTCAAAACTACCTAATTCTACCCTAATACTACCCTAAGTGGAGGGAGTGGTACCCGATCCTACCCTAACACTACCTTTCACAAAAACAAAAAAAAAATATAAAGAAGGAGTATACTCGATCGGCTTCTGAGCTCGATTTGGTACAAAATTTCAAGTACTCGATTTAGTGGGGACGGTGTACCCGAAGTACCCTAGTATTGTTAGACTATCATTAGTATTAGTAAGTAGGCCCAAGCCTGTTGTTGGGCCTAAAGCCCATTGTGTTCTAGGGTTTATCGTGTATATGTATGTCCCAGTTATGAGATTATCAATCAATCAATAAAACATTATTCCATATATTATATCATTCTACATGGTATGTATCAGCACCTACTAAACGATCCTATCCCAAAACCCTAAAACTACACTCGTCGCCGCTGCCTCCGCCGCCGCTACTTGCCGGAGGTTCGGAGGGCTCTCTTTAAATATTAACCTTCGTCATCTTTAAATATCAAGTAATAAAAGTGAACCCACCTGCTCTCCTCAACTTCCGTCCGCCCGCTCCGACTGTGTCAAAGCCACCCACGTACCTCACAGCCTATCTCTGTTGGTAGATCAAGACCTTGTGGTTATGCCTACGTAACGCCCCTCGCCACCAATCTCAGTCACGCTCCGTAGATCTTGAATCCAAGATTCAGAGTGTGATGGTTATTGTTTAGTTTGTGGTGTTGCTGTACTGCGGTTCCATTGCCCAAGAACGTTGACATCTCTGGTGACTGTGCTGTGTTGATTGGTGATTCGTTGCCAAAACATGTCAAGCTTGCTTACACAAGCTAGCCACTTGTGAATGACTAACCGTAAGAAACTTAAAACGGTTCGGATACTGATCAATAATAGATGAGAAGTGTGTAGTATGTGGGTAACTCGAACGTGTTAGATTTGAGCACCGAGATCGTTCCGAACGAGGGTTGAATGGAATTTCCAACTCACGTCTCGATTATCGGGATTTGAATAAGAGAAGGGCATAAAATGATATTATCTAAACTACGGGATAAGGAAAGCATATAGGAATAGAATCTATGGGAAAACCTAAGAATTATGGCAAACTACGCAATTCTACGCTAAAACGCAAAAACGGAATTTAAACGAAACGCGAATAAAAAGCAAGTACGTCTATTCTAAATCCTAAAAATAATCTAAAATTACTTTTATACTAGAAATGATATTTGAAAACTATATAAGATTTAAAACTGTTTTTTAGGAATTTTCTTGATTTAATAATAATTAAAAACTAATTTTTAACTTTAAAAATAAAACTAATTATCTAAAAATTATGAAAAAGAAATAGAAAAATATGGAATCACTTTTAAAAAATCTAAAATAACATAAAAGACTTTTCAAAACTATTTTTATATTTTTCTAATTAATTTCCTGTTTTCTATGAATTTAAATCTATTTAAATCTAATTTAAATTGATAAAAATACCAAATAAAAGGAGAAAAATAAGGAAAAATATTTTTTATGCTTTTTATATTTATCTTAAACTGGGAAAATTGAAAAATTATTTTTGTGAATTTTTTCTCAATTAATTGCAATTAAAGCTAATTAAAAATGCCTAAAAACTGAATTTAATAAAGAAAAATAGTGAACAGTGACTAAAAATTATGAAAACTTCAGAAAAATTCTAAAATGTCATTCTCAATCTATGAAAAATAAGAAAATAAGGTGCTTATGTATGAGAAACAAAGGCTGCAGTGCAACTGTTGGGAAATAAGCTCTTAGGAATAAGCAAATAAGCTCAAAACAGCACCAACTGATTACACAAGCTATTTTATACTATAACTACTCTAACTCAACTTATTAAAACTACTCCTAATACCTAATAAGCAATCCACACTGATTTAGGCTAACTGCATATAAGCTAAACATGTTCTGACCCCACTGATTAAGCAGTTGCAACTGCTTATCCAATAAGCTAGAGTGAAAACAAAAAGCATGGTTCTCAAGCCCACCTAGCAGAGATCATTTGTACCAATTTTCAGCTAATAAGGACTTATAATGAAGTAGTTAGAGAGCAAACAAAAGTGGCTAAATTGTGACAGATTGCTGATGCACAGAACAGTAAACAGGTACCTATGTTTGAGCTTATCTATAAGCTTATCAGAAAAGCTTAAAGGCAAAACAGATATGGGGTCTTGAAGACCACCTGGAAAACTACAAATGGACCAAGAATGAGACCATGAAAAGCTGAATTAAACTCTGTGCACCTGTTGCAAGATCTGCAAAAACTGAACTTAAGACCTGGTTTTGACTTTTTAAGACAGTGTGAAGATTTGACTAAAATGAGATTTGAGATCAAATTTAGAACTGATGATGATATATTATGATGAAATGAAAACAAAGCAAACTCACTTATTAACTTTTATACCTATATGCTAGATTTGGTTAACTGATTTTCACAGTTAAGAGCTTAAGGACAGAAAACTTGTAATTTTGACTAACAATGAAAATGACTGCAAAACAAGAATAGATATGAGACCTATAAACTCTAGCAGACCTAAAGCTACTGATCTATACCATTATTTAGACCTCTAAAATAGTTTAAAACACTCAACCAAACACTCCTTTTAAGGACTGTTGTGCAACTCTACCAATCAAAACTCAAACCTATCCCATAACAAGCATCAATACAGGTTCAGATTATCAAATTTGATCTATCATAATTGAATAAGACAGCAATGTAACATAAAAACAGATATGATCTAATTATGTAGAGATAGAATCAGGAACAAGAACGGATCATATGCAAAGCTGTTATTAATCTACTCATGACAAATACAATGATAAACTAAGGTTATAACAACTAAATGAACTGAGGTTAACACAATCTAAAACAACCTAATGACTGATTAAGGAATCAAGCAGAATCAAACTTACATTAAGTCCAGCCACCAATATCACAACTGAGAAGCAATGACCACTAAAAGGACTAATTCCAACCCATAACAGATCCAAAATTAACCCATCTCCATGTATAACTCAGCAATCCAGAACTATATTAACAATGAAACTGCACATTGACTTTTGTTGACTTTTTCTAAAACTTGAAATTAAGCAATAATTAACCTACAGAAATCTCATTTAAGCTTGTTAAAACTTAGTAAGAACAGAATACAAAACTTGTTATCAGTAATTAACCATGAGCTACTTTAAGAGAACAATTTGAGATAAAAGCTTAAAAACGAAATTGCATTAATAGAAAAGAGTTTGAAATCAAAAATTACAAATAACTTTTTAACTACTGAAAGCATAAAATGACAGAAAACTAAAGATCAAAATCCCTCTAAATACTTGAGAAATTGGACAAAAGATTCTTGTAACTTCAAGGGTATATATAGCTGAGCTCAGAGAGGCCTGAGATGCCTTTGAGAAGCGCCTAGAAGCTCATCCACAGCCACACATCAATCCTTGGTCACCTCAACCAATCATAGAGCTCTAATTCTTTTGATGAGGTGTAGCAGCCAATCAAGGGGCTCCATTTGTCCACGTAGGTAAGCTTATCTGACATGTCAGAGCTTCTAGAAGATGGGGAAGATGCTAGTACGAGGTAAGGCTTGGGTAAATGGGTAATTGGTGGGAAGGGATGGTAGCAGTAACAATGGGGGTTTACTGGTTTGGGCGGGTTTGGTTTTTTAGGGGTTTTAATATAATTATTTGACTTGGCCGGGTCTTATATGGGGAATACGGGTTAAATGGCCGGGTCAAGTGGTATTTGGGTGGATAACCGGGTTGGGATTAATAAAGGGTGGCCGGGTTTGTAATTTGGATTGGGTTGGATGAGTTTGGGTCGAGAGTTATGTAGAGATTGGTTTTGGATTAAGGATTAGGATTGGATATATTGGATTGGTAAAAGATATTGGACTAGTATTGGATTTAAAGGT
>OU343224.1:325931396-326293896 GCA_910596185.1 Chrysanthemum makinoi
ACGATTACTTTGTACCTAACATTCAACATATAATTATGCTATAACTTTTTACTGAAAAACAACTGTATGTATATGTGTTAAATTTAGCATAATAATTACAAAACTTTACCTTGGTCCCACATTGTTGATCTCTCTGCACTTTTTGCAAAAATACGTCTTAGTCTTGGATATCTTTTTTGATGATAAAGATTCACCATTTTCTTTTGGTTCTTTGGCCACACAACCACATTTCTTACAGGCAAGGTACCACCAACCATGTTCTCGATGCACCTTGTGTATCTTTGCGTATACGATACATTCAACTTTCTGTATAATTAGATTTATAAATTAGTATAGAAAATTTACATTCACGCTATACTAATAATAACAGATAACTTACTTATTGGATCACGAATGACCCAACCATTTTCCTAACAGCATTTTTCAAAAACTCATCGAAGTGATTTCTTTTTTGACGGTGAACTTACATTTAGAATGATGTTCTTCTCCACATAACCATCCATTTCTTGATACCTATACAACATAACATAGTGATTCATGATCCAAGCCAAATGAACAAAGTGTGTCGCAATTATAATTCTATTTGAAACAATTATGTTGAAACCATTAGTTTTATAAATGAAATACTTACATCTTTCTGTATACATTAATTTCTGGAATGTTATCATTGATATAAAGCTTAGTTGCAAATGCTCCATTGCTAACAAACAGCTTATCTGCAGTAGTAGAATATAATCATTAGTCAATTTTAATTAAATAAACTATTAAAACTAAACATCAGTAAAGTATATAAAACATTTTACCATTACAACATTTCGCAATTTGAAGGATCATTACAACATTTCGCATTTTTTCCAATTGATGTGCCAAACTGTTGAACCGTTCAACCCATCCATCAAAGAAACAACAATCCAAAGTTACTCCACTATTATATTGAAATATGTAAGTAACTTAAATTTATCATTTTGTATAAACCAAGAGTAGTAGTCTTACTCAACATCTTCCAAGGTGACAATCCTTCTAAATTTTTGATTACCATAACTTTCATACGGTATTGGTTCAGATATGGATTGTAACATATTGGATTTCACATACACATCAAACCACAAACATACTTGGGCGTACAAGAGATGAGTTTTAGAGAGAGAAAGCTAGAGGTTTGGGAACTTTAGTGAGAGAAAGAAAAATATTATTATGAGCTCCCACTCTCTACCTTGGGAGGTAGAGAGTATTTATAGTACTTACATAAAACGCCACCTGACGGGCTGTGGATTAGGCATACAGTGGGTAAAGACCCATCCGTCCTCCACGGTGTTACATAACTAAATACTACTTAACATTAAATAACACGACTACAGCTTTCTAACGATTACATATACTTGAGGTGACCGACACTTTAACTACTAGATTTTCCAAATCCTAACAATCCCCCTAGGGAGGTCACCTCAAACACACATTACATTACATAGAAAAACAAACAGATATTACATTTGAGATTGTTCTTAGATTCTTGTTCTGTAGCTCGTAGTCTTTGATTCTTCATCTTTGCATGTTTTGGATAAACTGAGTAGAGGTCTTTAACTGATCCACGTTACTGATTTTGAGCCAGCTTTGAGATCATCAACAACATTAAATCTCTGACTCATCCTTTGTGGGGTGTTGGTATTATGGAGGTGTGACTTTTGGACCGACATGCTCACATTCTGGATCATGATATCTTCTTATCAAAGTAGCGGAAGCTTTCGTTGATTCATGATATTGGCAGCAGCGTAGCAGAAGCATGGAGTGAAAATATCAGAGTCATTGATTCACCAATCATGATTTCTTTAGATATGAATGTGTTGTGTGAGCATGCGGCTATTGATTGACCGCTCCATTCTGATCAGCTGCAAACGTCGGGGTGTACCTGCATAAGACAGTTAGCAATAAAGCGTATGAAAGTGTCTTTGATCACTTTTGATGAATTGAGGTACACGCCCACGGTTCCTCGTTGATCGCACAGTAGTACTTGCCTGTGATCAGTATAATTCGAAGAATTTCCTTGGAGGGTTTCGCAGCTGCTCTAGCTGTTCTCAAACCGAACGTCTCAAAGAAACAACACGGATGAGTGAACCACGAAACGAGATTCACTGATTGATGAAAAGAGATGTGAAAAACAATCGTGTATTGCTCAATAGAAATTGTTTTTGCAATACAACGAAGGTTTTAATGAAAATCAATTATCAATCATAAACACCTTTTATATTGAGACATAAGTACACAGTCGATGTGCTAAAGAAAAGAGTTTTTAAGCACAACGACCGGTTTTTCAAAGGTATCCGTCAATCCATAACCTGAACCAGGATTGATTCAAAGATTGAATCTCTCCATTGTTTCTGTCCAGTTGTCACATGGTTGATCTATTGGATAGATCTCACATGCCACCTACCAGGAGCTTGTTTGATGTTGGCTCAGAAGGCTTTCCATCTTCATCGTGAATATGTATGCATATCACTCAGATGTTCTGGCAATACCACAAGGATAATGCGTAGGACTCATAAGATATAATCTCTCTTTCCATATTGTGTGAAACAGAGAGTCTTCATTGTAAGTGTTCTAATGAGATTTATTGGATGATCTCTTGGCTCTAGACTCAATTGTGCACATTTGGTTCCTATGTCGGAGACTAGGGAGGGTCTCCTTCTTCAATATCAACAATCTCTAAGAGAAAGTCGATAGATTATGTCGGTTCCCCGTGAGAATGAAACAAGCCCTTTTAAGAGGAACTTGAGTGGTTTGGAAAGTTGAAGTGCAGTGCGTCACTGGGTCCATGACGTCTTGTCTTCAATACCGATGTTACCTTGGTAACCACCAGTAGTATATGAATTGAACCCGTTTTCTGCCCTAAGGTTGAATAAATTGAGGGCTATTTCTTTTCACCCCTTTTCATATTCAATTCTTTTTCATTCTTCAACCCCTTCAGTGCTTACCGAGATTTCATTACTAGAACCTTGTTGGGTTTATTACAGTACTAGCTCAGTCTCAGTCCGCACTCTTCCCATATCTCACTTTTCTCATTTTTTTTTCATCATACCTAAGGACTTATACACTATCTAGTAGATTGTCCCTGTGTAGATCCCTCCGGTTCTGGCGGATTATGGGAACTAATACCTAACCTTATCATCCTTATATCACCATACATAACGTAAAGTTGGTCGGTTTTTTTGGTATCGTTCATCTGCCATTGGAACCAATTGAAAAACCATTTGAAAAATCAATCAAGATACTTGTGATATAGAATCAAAGCATTTTGTATCTTAATTGTTTTGATATTTTAGAATGCTCCCCCTCAACATATGCATAAATTTTTTGAAATTGTTTAGCACATGAAGGCAAGAGATCTTTGAAATCGTTAGATTAAGAGTGAAAGGTCCAATCTTTTGATTAACATTTTCTAAAATGATCATCATCACTTCCCAATCAATTTGAGTAGATAAAACATTTTGAGGAAGGATGAGGTTTTCAAAAGTTTGCTCCCCCTCAATATGTGCCTAGAATTTTGAAAGAATTTTGCACATATTAGAGGGAACCTGCACTTAGATACAATTCAATCACGTTTCAATAATTTGAGGTTTAAAATAGATGCTCCCCCTCAACATGTGCATGGAAGTTCTTGAAATCGTTTGTCACTTGCGGGGAGGCAAACATGCTAAACATTTATGAAACCATTTATCGAATTATCAGTTTAAATCCAATTTAAATCACAAATTCTCCCCCGATCACAATTTTCAAGTCATTTGAGATTTGTGATCTGTAGATTTAAATTGATTTTGAAAGCTTTTGAGGAGAATTGTGACTTGATTATGAAAGCGTTTTAACTGATAAGGATTGGATTTTGAGACTTTAAACTCCATTGATTAAACATGCATAATTATCTTTTGAAGACATAATAATAACCAAGGTCTGAAACCAATTGTGTAACAATTTGTAAAACATTTAGAGTAGACCTTACTCATTTAAGTGCAAATTGTTTGAAAAGAACACTTTTTAATTTAAAAATCATTCTCCCCCTCAATCAATGACGAAAGTCGTTGATTGATGAATTGAGATTTTGACACTTGATAAGATCGTTTGATTTTCAAGAATAGAGTCCGAAGTGTTTTTCAAAACAATTGAGTTTCCAAAAGATTACAAATATTTTTCAGAAGAATCTTTAGAAGGAAAAATATTTGAAATTAAACACTTGTCTTGTTGATGACAAACACTTGTTTTTAGAATCAGAGCATTAGGTTTGAAACATGAGATAAAGCATGGCTCTGTTCTTTCATTGAAGAACGGGTTACTGCCTGAAATAACAGAAAACCATAGTTTTACTTTCTCCCAATTTTTTTTTTATTTTTTTTTATTTTTTAAACATTCGAACAACATCTAAAGTTCCGTGTCACTCTTTGACTGACAGCACAAAGATCGTAGATATATATCGAATCAAGAAAGAAAAGACAAAAAGACAATATTTTTGAGACAATATTTTTATGGATTTTTTTTTTGGATAAATATATACAAAGATATAGATGAAGGAAAGACTTTTACTCTTCGTCTTCCTCCTGAAGACGTTTGAGTGTTTCTGGTTGAAGGCTTTTCAAGCCAAGTCGAGGAAGAATAAACTCAAAACGTTCTCTCGGAAGAGCTTTGGTGAAGATGTCTGCTAACTGGTATTCTGACTTCACAAAATAGAGTTCCACCACACCGTTTCCACTTGTCCTGATGAAATGATGTCCGATGTCAATGTGCTTTGCTCTTGAGTGTTGTACGTTGTTGCATGAGAGAGCAATAGCACTTTTATTATCATAGTACAGAGGGATTTTGTTGAATTCAAAGCCATAGTCAGATAATTAGGATCTCATCCAAAGGATTTGAGCACAACAAGATGACATGGCTATGTATTCAGCCTCTGTAGAGGAAATAGAAGTACTCATTTGCTTCTTTGAAGACCAGCTCACAAGCTTATCACCCAAAAACTGAGCACCTCCTGATGTACTTCGACGTGTATCTTGACATCCTGCATGATCAGCATCTGCATAGGCTGTTAGTGACATACCGGTGTCCTTCAGGTACCATAGTCCCATATTGATGGTTCCTTGGAGATACCGAAAGACCCGTTTAACCGATTCAAGGTGCTTTTTAGTAGGCTTAGCCTGATATCTAGCACACATGCACACAGCGAACAAGATGTCTGGTCTGCTAGCTGTGAGGTACATCAGGGATCCAATCATACTTCGATATTTCGTTTGATCTACCATGATCCCTGAGTGGTCCTCATCCAGCTTTGTTCGTTCAATCATGGGTGTGTCAACGGTGTCACATGATACAAATCCAACTTTCTTTAAAATCTCATTTGCATATTTAGATTGATTTATAAAAATGCCTCCGGGACTTTGTGAAATTTGTAATCCCAAGAAAAATGACATTTGTCCCATCATTGACATTTGAAATTTGGAACCCATTTCATTTGAAAAATGATCACATTCATTGGGGTCAGTCGAGGCAAAGATAATATCATCAACATAAATTTGAACGTGAATTAAATGTTTGCCTGACTTCCGGGTGAACAATGTAGGATCAACTGCTCCTTTGCTGAATCCAGTGGATAGAAGAAACTTTGACAGCGTATCATACCATGCTCTAGGAGCTTGCTTTAAACCGTAAAGAGCCTTTTTCAAGTGATAGACATGAGTAGGATGCTCTGGATTCACAAAACCCTCTGGCTGGCTGACGAAAACCACCTCTTTCAAATCACCATTAAGAAAGGCTGTTTTCACATCCATATATCAACCATGTTCTTACTAGCCGCATTAGCCAAGAAGATTTTGATAGCTTCGATACAAGCAACAGGAGCAAAAGATTCTTCAAAGTCAATACCCTCTTCTTGACGGTATCCTTTGGCAACCAATCGAGCCTTGTTCTTTAGGACATCACCATGCTCATCAAGTTTCACTTTGAAGATCCATTTTAGAGCAATGATCATAGCACAATCTGGAGCAGGTACTAAATCCCATACATCAAGTCGATCAAACTCATGAATTTCTTCTTGCATGGCATTGAACCAGCAGTCTTCATTCATGGCGGTTTTAATGTCTTTTGTTCGACCTTAGAGAGTACGGAGTTGAAGAAGCACCATAAGGCATCGGTTGCAAGTTGTTTCCGTGTGGATACTGGGCGAGAGGGGTTTCCAATGATGTTGTCCAATGGGTGATCATGTGTCCATTTTCTAAGGTGTTCATGTGGTTGTTGTTGTGGAACTGAAGTAGCAGAGTCGATATCTCCTGATGAAGAAGGTTCTGATGATGATTCAGGAGCAAAGATATTTTCAAATGGAGCATCTTCGGGAGTAGCAAAGGGATTAACTTCATCATTGATGCCAGACACAATTCCTTGATGTACATTTCATGATTGATGATTTGTTGATGAGACATAGTGATCAGCAGCAGGCGCTTCTTGACTTAATGATATTGAGACTGAAGCGTTCACTTCATTCACAGGGATAGGATCAGCCTCTGTTGATGGAGTTGACATTTCATCAGCATTCAGTTCAAAGTGTTCATCAATCATTGGATCAAACAATTTCTTTAAATCATCTTCATATGGAGGTACATATGGAGTTGCTGGAAATGAGTTTGGTACAAGGGATGAACCAATGGGACTGTATTGAAGTGCGGGTCCAGAACTGGATTGTCCATGAGCCATTTGACCGGTCAGCTCATCGAACGTAACGTGAATTGTTTCCATGATATTTCGGGTTCTCTTGTTGTAGATACGGTAACCTTTCTTGTTTGGTGCATAACCAACAAAAACTCCAATATCTGCCTTTGCTCTTAGTTTACCTAAGTCTTAACCATCATTAGTTGGTAACACAATGCACCAAACACACGAAGGAATGAGAGATTAGGTTTTCTATTGTGAACAAGTTCATATGGAGTTTTTCCATGAGCAGTGTGAATTAGGGACCGATTTTGAGTATAGCATGCAATGGCAATGGCTTCAGCCCATAGAAACATTGGAACCTTTGAGTAAATCAGCATTGTTATTGCGGCTTCCATAAGAGTTCGATTTCGTCTTTCAACTACACCGTTCTATTGAGGAGTTCGTGGAACACTTATTTGATGACTGATTCCAACACTTTCATAAAACTCACTAAGTTGTTTATTAACAAACTCAGTTCCATTGTCTGTTCGGATGATTCTGACAGTTTTGTTAAATCGAACCTGCAGCTGTTTGATAAGTTTGATGATGATATATGGAGTTTCATCCTTTGTCCTGAGGAACTTAACCCAGGTGAATCGAGAGTAATCATCAACCACAACTAACACGTATTTCTTCCCAAAGATATTCTGCACTCTCATGGGTCCACATAAGTCCATGTGGATTGTATGAAGAACTTCTGTAACAGAGTTTGTAGGTTTAGGTTTGTGGGCATACTTCTTGCTTTTTCCCAATTGGCATGCTGAACAAAGATGATCCTTTTCATACTTTAGTCTAGGTAATCCTATAACTAAGTCCTTTCTGGAGAGATCATTGATGGTGCCGAAGTTCAAGTGATTGAGACGACGATGCCATAACCAAGACTTGGTTTTTGAAGCCTTTGACAACAAACAAATTGGAGAGGACTTCATCATATCTTCGATAGAGATGGTGTATAGATTTGAACCACGTGTTCCTCTTAAAAGTTCCTTACCATCAAGTTCTCTAACGAAACAAGTATGTTTTCTGAAGGCCACTTCTAGATCAGAATCACAGAATTGTCCGACAGAGAACAAGTTATGACCAAGACCTTCAACATAATATACCCTGGAGATGACACTATCACCGACAACATAATCTCCATAACCCATAATAGCACCGAAATGATCATTCCCGAATCTAACAGTCCCGATGAATTTGCTCACGAAGTTCATGAGCCGCGACCGGTCTCCAGTCATATGCTTGGAACAGCCGGATTCAAGGTATCACAGAACGATTTGAACGATCTGCAGTTGAACACAGACAAAAATGGATAACTGGATAATTGGGATCCCCATGCAAGAATGGGTTCCACTTGGTTAGTAACAGTGATTGGAACACCCACATCAGAAATAGAAACATCCATATCAGAAATAGAGGCAATGGAATCATTATGAATAGATGCAGTACTAGTGTCCGTATTTGACCTATTCAAAGTATGTTCACCTCTTAAGGGAATAGTTCTACCAGTAGGCATCCATTTTCTAGTGGGCATTGTCTGATTAATTTTATGACCAACAGGTATCCATTGATAACCTATCTTACTAAATGTTCTTCCTGTGGGTTTCCACTGTTTTCTAACTTTCTTTCGTTTTTGCCTTCTAGCCTTCTTAGCATGATTTTTTTCATTAATAATTTCAACTGGGCATTTGACAGCATTAGACAAATCATTCATACCACATTCAAGATTAGTAACAGAAACCACGCAATCATCATTACATGTTTTGCCAAAAGTAGTAGAATTCGCATTAATTACAGTACGCTTAAAGCTAACACTAGAATCAACACGATTCGTTTTATTCAAATTCTCCCTACGGTGATCTTCTACTTTCTTCCAATGCACATTCTTAGCTTGCGAGGTCCTATCATTCCTTGTATTGTCTTGAGACTTTGACCTGCTCGCTTTAATGTCACTGATTACTCCTGTAGAGGGAATGGGAACATTAGTTGGTTTTGCTACTTTTTGCCTTTCTTGTTTTGATGTGCTGGGATGTGAGCTATTTGAAGGCGTACTGAAGTTTACTTTCTTAACACTAGATGGCTGGGATCGAACAGCTTGAAGGCATACTAAGGTTCACATTCATAACATTGGGCATTGAATGAGTTGCATACTTGGCACTAGGCATGGAACAAGGTATCAAGGGATTGACTTGTTCACCTAAGGTTTTAGGGCATATTGTAATTAGGCATTCTAGAAGTTCTTGAGATCGTTTGGCATATAAGCATGCATGGCCAATTGCATTATCATGTGGTTTCTCTATCTTATCCTCTTCTACAATCTCACGAAGACATTCTAGACTATCCTTAAGGTATGAGAAATATGTTTGAATGGCAAGTTTATTATTCCTAAGATGAAGAGGAACATATTTCACAGACAAAGCATATTTATTACCGACATGCACCTTTGAAGCACCATTCTCTCCATTGGTCATTGGCATTTTCCCTTTGACCTGACTCTTCAGATTCTCAATTTCTCTTTGCAACGAAGTTACTTTTTCATTATTTTTGTTACGAGTGACTTTTATTGACTCAAATAACTCATTGAAATGACGTTTAACCTTTTCATTTTCTTCTAGAAACCTCTCATTTTCCTTTTGTAAAGTATTAACCAAATTTTGAAGATGAAAATTTTGAGAATTCCGAGAATCTAAAGGAGGAGGCATTTGGGAGCCAGTCACATTGTTCTTTTCACCTTTTAACTGAGAAATTTGGGCTTTCAACTTTCTGATCGTGTTACAGTGAGCTTGAATCTGTTCATCACGTTTGTTTATTTCAAAAACTGCATCAAACTCTGGAACATCCGTGGATATCTTGATATTTGAGGTTTTAACATTTTCTTTGAGATGTTGATATTTAAGTTGTAAATCAAAATGTTCAACTTCTAGTTTAGAAAAATGTTTTACCAAAGTATCGTGATCATCCTGTTCAATTTTCTCACTTAGTTTAGAGTTTTTGATTTCAAGCTCAATGACACGATCATGGGAGACTTTTAAAGCAACAGATAGTTCATGAAATTGAGAAGCATTAATGGAGCAATTTGTAGAAGTGTAAAACACATCTTGAGCAATACATTCAGAAATAAGATTCTCATTCAAGGTATGCAAGTTTTTCCTCTCAATCTCATTATATTTTAATGCTCGCTCATAGTCACTAACCTCAACTATCATTGCATCAAATTCCTTTTCCATTCCTTTAATGTCTGAATCTATCCCCTTTTTAAGACTCTCAAAATGATCTTTTAGTTGTTTAAAGAAAGGCATGACCTCAGTTAAATAGCATTCTTTTGTTTGCTCAAAACCCCTTTCCCCTTCAGTTATCCCAGTGGGTGTGATCATTTTCTTACAAGTTTTCTCAAAATCGACAAATAGTGGAAAAATAACATATTGACTGATTAAGGTCTTGCTCTTAGTGACAATAGTTCTAGGAACTAAATGCATTGGTGTATTTGGAGGATACACAGTCGCTGCAGGCATTTTCCTAAGGGGAGGGTTTTTTCAACAAGATTTTCAGCTTTTTGCTTATCTAAGTCCTTTTCCAGAAAACTTGTTCAGGTGTTAACAACGTTTGAGGCTTAAATTTGTTTAAGGAGATCCAGTTTTCCTTCTTGTAATCATGGGGTTTTATTGTGATGTTATTCTTTACATTCGGATCTTCTAGCTTGTTATTCATTTTCTCTCTAGATGCATCATCTAATTTTCTATCTTCCTCAGTGCACTCAACGCAACTAGGTTTCTGTCTAGGTTTAAGAATCTCATTGCCATCATAAATTACATTTTGAGCTGCTTTTGCAATCTTACCGTACTCAGGGTTAGGTTTATCTATAATGGGAACACTATGCTTATCGCTTAGAACTCTATGCTTAGTGACCATGTGAGCAGTCTGAATGGTATTCCCTTGTACGTACAACTTATTTTCAAGCTTGTTCTTCAAAGTTTTTAGATTAGAAAAATCATTCAAAAGTTTTGATTCCTTAGCATGAAGTTCCTGCTTAAGCACTTTAACATTCTCTTGAAGTTCTTGTTTTTGCTTAGCAGTTTTAGAAAGCTTTTCTTGTAAGGAGTTTAACTCTTGTTTTAACACTTCTTCTCTAAAATTACTTTTTCTAATAATTGTACGCATTTGGTTATCCAACTTCTGCTCACGAGTAGTTAGCTCAAATTTAGCACGTTGTTCATAAATGGCAACTCGTTCTTTATAGGCATTAAGTTCAGAGATCACAGAATCATCAGGGGCACATGCAGTGTATTCATAAAAAACATAGTCATCGTTGACTGCAGAAGATGCATCACTTGATACGACCTCACTTTCACTTTGTTTCACATATTGATCATATGGGACAACATTGACATTACCCATATTTTCAATATTTGACTCAATAGTTTCAGTTGATTGTACTTTGTTATGCATTTTTTGCACATCAGTATCATCGTATAGTTTTAATACCTCAAAAATGATTTTGTCTTTGGATGGACCAGCTTGTGGTGATGAAGCAACTTTAGGAGAGACCATTGGAGAAATGCTAGCCATGAAATGGTTTGTGCAGTAGGTTCATCATCAACATCAGAGTCGTATGCATCACAATCAGCTACTTGAAAGGCATTCTGATGATTATGGCCTATCTCCTGAATTGGCTGCTCATCCACATCTGCATCATACGTCTTGGCATTTCCCTCAGCAAGAAACAACAACTCTTCTTCATCCAAAGCTACACCATTATCCTGAGCTTGAACAAGCAACATCTTATCCCTGAAGTACTCTGCATTCTGAGGGCGTTTTGGCGATGTGCAGTTCCTTGCAATGTGTCCCTCACCTCCATAGTTGTAACATTTGATTGGCTTAGTTGGACCCTGGTTTCCATTCCTTCCCCTATTCTGATTTGCAGCATAACCTCTACCAGCTCCACCTCTTCCTTGTTCATAATGTCTTTCTTGAATTGGCTGCACCATAACTTTCCCATCTCTGACAGTGGCTTGATTGTGTGGATTGGATGCAGTTCTGAGATTGTTGTTGGTGTGTGGAAGAGAGTTCATGTTTTGACTAATCAGAAGAGCCAGTTGATTAATGAAGTTTCCCAAGTGTGCATCAGCATCAGCTTGTTTGAACATAGGATCGGGAATGAGCTTGTGATTACCATTACCCATGGGTATAACTTGAGATGCTTTGGTGGTAATTCCAATGTTTGAGTAGAAAGCAGTTGAATCATTTGATGAGCTTGTCTCTCCCTGGTTAGTTTTGAACTGATCAAGAATCCTTTTTTCAAACATAGCATGTCTCTCATTCTGAAGAAGGAAGGCATAGAGTTGCTCATAGTTTGTATTCTTCAATCCTTTGGTTAGCTTCACAGAGGTGACAAACTTATGCCATTCGGGATTCATGTTGTTCACAAATTTGGAGTTCAGCTGAATGTTTGGCATGGTCATTCTGATGTTCCTCATGTCATTAACAAGCTTGTGGAATCTCACGTAATACTCATAAACACTCTCTTCTGGTTTCATCTTGAAGTGCTCAAATTCATCATAAAGTTGTGATTCTCTGTCTTCCACAGTTAATTCAGAACCAGAAAGAAGCATCTTGACATTATCCCACACTGCCTTGGCTTCGGTGTTGTGATTGATAAGCTTGTAGATATCTTTTGGAAGACCTTGAAGTACGATGTTAGAAGCCCTGATATCAGCATCGAATCTCTTTTTCTCCTTATCACTGAGCTCATCATACGTCTTTGGCCTGTCCAATCCAAAAATCATAGTTCCATCTGCAGCAGTATCAATTATGTCTCTTGTAGTCTCAACCTGATAAGGTCCTTCATCAATCGATTTGAGAATGTTGACCCCATTTTCCTTTCCAAGACAGTACAGTCTGATTCTTTGAGCCCAAGAGTCGTAGTCAGTTCTGTCAAGCATGGGTGGACGGGTGTCTGAACCAGCTGCTTGAACATCCTCGGCAACAGTGGAGATGATTGTAGGTACGTTGGTAGACATGTTTAAAGATTACACGGGATTTTATAACTCTATGATTAAACCGGGAAATAGAATCTTTCACGGGATTTTACTAAATCAAGAGAAAACCGTATTACAAACAAGAATTAACCAAGTCGCTAAAAATCCTTGAATCAAGTCGCTAAAAACCAAGTTGCTAAGACAAGTCGCTAAAAACCAAGTTGCTAAGACAAGTCGCTAAGTTCCAAATCGCTAAGAATTTTGACAGCAAGTCTCTATGCACCAAGTCGCTAAGAAATCAAGTCGCTAAATAGCAACTCGCTACTGGTCCAAATCGCTAACACCAAGTCACTACGAAACTTAAGAACAAGTCGCAATCAAAATTGAAAGCAAGTCGCTACCTTACCAAATCGCTATGCGTAGTGGAGAATCCACCAACAGTACTTTTTGTCGGCTTGTCTCTAAAGCAAGTCGCTAGGCACCAAGTCGCTACCACAATACACTACAACTCGCTACAGACTTACAAAGTAATTCGCTACCAAGAAAATTACACCGAGAGCCAAGTCGCTAACTTGAAAAACTTCCAAAACACACTTTTCAATCCAAAAACAACCCAACTACGATGATTCAAGCCTTCCAAATCAAAACCTAAACACTTGTGATGATCCTAAACACAAAAGTACAATCAAAATCCAAACTTTAACACTAGAAATCAACCAAATGATGCAAAAACCACTAAACTTTCTCAAACTCAAAACCACCTAAAAACCACTAGAAATCCAAAGATATGTAAAAGATGATCTAACCATGGCTCTTGATACCATTTGTAACATATTGGATTTCACATACACATCAAACCACAAACATACTTGGGCGTACAAGAGATGAGTTTTAGAGAGAGAAAGCTAGAGGTTTGGAAACTTTAGTGAGAGAAAGAAAAATCTTATTATGAGCTCCAACTCTCTACCTTGGGAGGTAGAGAGTATTTATAGTACTTACATAAAACGCCACCTGACGGGCTGTGGATCAGGCATACAGTGGGTAAAGACCCGTCCGTCCTCCACGGTGTTACATAACTAAATACTACTTAACATTAAATAACTACGACTACGAGCTTTCTAACGATTATATATACTTGAGGTGACCGACACTTTAACTACTGGATTTTCCAAATCCTAACATGGATAGTATAGTCCCAATGACATCTACGTTTACATAGGTGCTATGTAAGTTAAAGCGTACAACAAATGTCCATTCATCTATTATGTGCATACTTATTTTAATAAATTATCAGCATGAAAGACTGAAAAAATATGAATAAAAATTAAACAAATAATCAATAATTCTTACCAACAATATCAGTCTCTGAAAAGTGCTTTATCGTAAAGTTCTGGAATGGTTCAAATCTAAAACCACGGGTATTCTGGTCAAAGGGAGCAACTTTTGTCACAGACGTATTCTTATAGAATCCGATTTTGTAACAGTGACTCAGCAACGGGAACTTTCCTCCGTTCTCACCAACCCTAAAGCTTCCCACTTTGTAGCAGGAACCTTCATCTAGAATAGCTTGAAACTTGTTCATATCTGCCTTCTTAATAGAAGCTTGAATACGGTTACCCTGAAATATTATGTAAATATGGAGAGATACAGATCAACTATATATTTATTTATACAACCATACATGTGATTCAAATAAACAGAAAATAAAGTGGATAAATATAAACAAATTTTACAAAGAACATAAATTATTGTATATGGAAACAAAAAATAAATAAATAACAGAATAGGGTAATGTAAAACCTGTTCATCTTGGAATAGTACTTCTAAACTCCAAACTTCATTTGGCTTAGTGATGGGATGAGCTTTCCATATACGTACAACCCTCACCAAAAATTTTGCATCATCAAGCATAGGGTCAATGTCACTCAAAGCAGTAATTTGTTGATCCATTTGTTTTGCCTACAAATGGCAAAATATTAATATATATTTAAAAGATGTCATCATATAATGAATATTTATATTTCAAACAATAGATGAAACAAAAATATAAAGGATTGATTATGATTAGGCATTTCAAATACCTTATGATTGTACAAAGATGAAGTTATAAGAGATGAATGAGGAGTTGTTAAAGATGCACTGAAATATATAGTGGTATGAATTAGGTTAAATGAAGCAAATTGAGAAATTTCAGTAATTCCAAAAATCAAAATTTAAAACTTTTAGCTAAAAATCAGGATGTTAAGTAAGACAAGGATTCAAATTTTAAAAGGTTTAGCAAAAATAACTTATGTTGGTTAGTTTTCAATAATTATTTTGAATAAAATTTAAAACCTTCCTCTATTATCTTATTACATTTTACAAATTTGAAGTATAGAAAATTATAATAACAATAAGTGAAAAGAATACAAACTTTAATTTCCAGTTTATTTAACATGATTAAAAGAACATATAGCATGAACATGTATGGTCATTTAGGATATATATAGAATGTTATTTTTGTTATAAGCAAATAACTTATAAGGAGAATAGCATAGACCAAGATCGAACTCAAAGACTACTTACATGTGACAATAAGTAAAAACACCATTTTATTTTTAAAATTAATCTGATTTAGATCATCAATCTAAATACTACTTTACATATATGCATTTGGGATGTTATAACAGCTTATTTGATTGGTTACCGGTATATTACAATATTAAAAAAAGCCAATTCCATTTGCTTATTAGGTTTCAGAACACAGTTTATGGACTCATAAAATCAATAAGCAAAAAGTAATGAGTTAATAAGCTTTGAAAAATAAGCTGCAGATTCACCAATAAGCTTATTTTTTTAAAAACTAATTTGAACTACACAAAAAGCTTATTTTTTAAAAGCCTTGGTATAATACAATTTTAAAAAAGCCATTTTTAAAAAAGCCACATCCATTAGATTATTAGCTTCTAAACTTCAGTTTATGGAATATTTAGATGCGGTAAGACTATACTAATAAGATAATAAGCTGAACAAAATAAGTTTACTGATTTTCCAAATTTCAATAAGCCGATAAACTCAACAAATATGAATGTCACTAAAAATGCTATCGTTGTCTAAAAAGCTACCACAAATAACATGACTTATCTTGTAATACTCCGCTAATCAGATGCTGCAAATTACTCCACTGTCAACGAACCAAACATTCGACAACCTTGTTTATCCTAAAAAACAAAAAACAACACAGAATGACCGTAAACGTTTTGTTAACTAAAACATAAGTCATCAATAACACTGAAAATGCATCTATTTTATGATGTTCTTTATCATTGAAGCATTTCATAAAATAAGACGATAACTCAAACAAATATGAATGTAACTAAAAACTACCACAAAGAACATATCTTATCTTGTAATCCTTCGCTAATCATATGCTGCAAATTACTTGATATATCCATTGCAACAAACCAAAGCAACCATATTTTCTGAAAAATAACACAACAGAAAATGACCATAAACATGGTGTTAACTAAAGCATAATTCATCAATCACACTGAAAATGAATCTATTTTATGATGTTCTTTATAATTGAAGCATTTCATCAAACATTCCGTATATAATCAGTACTTTGTGGTTAGCAAATCATGTTATTGCTAATTAGGCATTTCATCAAACACATGGTGTACATGTCTCATAAAAATAGAATAAACCGAAAAAAACAAAATAAACAATATGAATCTACATGAAATCCGATCAAAATAGAATAAAAAAAAACAAAATAATCATTATGAATCTACTCCTTTATATAAAAAAGAAGAAGATTAACAATCTAATCACACGCAATCGTTTAATCTAAATGGACAGAATACCTGAATTAATTCGATTGACAAAAAGATCAAAAATACACAAATATTGTAGATCCATGGATTGGCTTCAATACGTTATCGAAGCTATATACCAATCGATTTTATGGATCTGTTGTCGTTTTTGGTTTGATGAAATTAATTCGTCAACATAATTATGTCTGAAGCGGTTTTGTGAAGAGGAGATTGTGTGTGAGTTTTTTCACATACAATGAATTGTTTGGAATGAGATAGAATTAGGTATTCCGCCCAAATCAGGAACAAATTTGAAGGAACGGTTGGGATGAAACTAATTTAGACGTGTCAATTGATTAGAATTTTTGAGGGGAGAAATAACAGGACAAGCTTGTCTTATATAGGAGGGAGATTTTCGGTTTACTTTTTAGTTTACATTGTTATTTATCATTTTAAACCATAATAAGCATATAAGCAAAATAAAATAAAAAAACTTATACAAGATGTGATCTTACTATCTTTGCACAAAGCCTTTTTAGCATTAAATGCACTAAGATAGTTGAATATTTTAAAAATTCAATAATACAAAAAATAAAGCATCAAGTACAGCCAAATTAAACACAATTTTCTAACATTAAATACATTAAAAACTTAAATTTAAGCAATACATATAATAAAGCATTAGACTAAAATACACCGTTGGTCCTTAAACTTGTTCATGCGCATCGTGATGAGACAAACTTGGACGTTATTATCGCCGGAGGTCCAAAAATTGGGTTTTATACTCTAGGCAAGTCCCTTGACCAATTTTCTGTTAGCCAACGTCTGTTATTTACCCCATGTGCCTTGCACATGAGGGCAAAATGGTCATTTCATTGTTTTGGTTAATTATTTTGGTGGTACTGGTACAACCTTAGGGACTAACGGTGTATTTAATCAATAAAATTATACCATCACCGCCCTCTCTTTATCTCTTTTTCCTGCTTCTCTCTCTATAAATTTCTGCTTCTCTCTCTAAAATTAACACCATCACTATTCTCAAATCTCATAAACTCCTCCACAAAAAAAAAAAAAAAAAAAACATAATCTCAATCAAACACCATCACCATTCTCTCTCTAAAATTAACATCATCATCATTTTTCAATCATGTAGGTTGGATTAAAGACCCAAAAAAATGGTGATGGTCTTTAATTATTTTGACTTTAATCGAACCAAATCCAAACCAAACCGTCGATTGAGATTGTTGTTGTTACTGATAAATCGTCGTGTTTCTTGACCACTAGCAGTTCACAAACTCATTAACTATGGTAGAAAAAACTCGTAAAACTCAGAGCGTGCCATGCTTCGTGTGTCACCTCGGATTTTCATGCGAGGAACCCCCTTCCGCCACTTCCTATGTTCCAATGAAATGGATGGTGTTTTCTTGTTAGGTTACCACTTCCACTAGAGTGTAAACGTTTGACTCAAATGTATGTGGTCTAACCGGGATATCTTTATGATTGAATTGTGTAAGGACTAAAGAAAACAAAACACTTTCTCAAAGGGCTTTTGATAAAAAAAAGTTAGGTTGTGTTAGTTAAATGTAGAAGCTTCTCGAGAACATATTCTCGAAAATAAAACCATCAAAAAACAAAACAAATTCATTTCTAAAAAATCATTCACACAAAATCAGTTTCATCATCAAAGGTATTACTATTATTTCAATCAATTTTATCTATATCTTTATTTCAAATTTGTTATATATTCATCTCTTTTGATATGTGTTATGTTAGATCAGATGATAGAGCTATTGACACTGTTAATTATTTTGAATTACGTGATTATTTTTATAACATGTTATTCAAAAAAACAGGAAATATAAAAGAATTAGTTATGTTTTTTAGAATTTGATTCTTATCTTAGATGAAACTAAAATTACCTTTTTAGTAGCATTATATTGGGACTAGGGGTGTAAGTGAGACTCGCAGAATGTTCGATTTAATACAGTTCAGCTCGAGCTGCTCAAGTGGGCTTAAGAGTCGAGCTCGAGTATCAAATACATGGGCCTTATTGAACTCGTGTCTTTTTTATATTTTTACCCTTATGTATATGTATGTCTACTTACTTTTTTGTACTACTAGACGAATACCCATGCAAAGTGACGGTGTATAGCGACAAATTTTTATACTTGCGAAATCGTGATTTTGGTTCGACCTTGATGCAAAGCCTGTGTTATTTGAAATACAAAGCGTGTATTTTTTAAAATTAATATATCGTGTGTTTTTGAAAAGTTTCCGAGTTTAGAATTGATCAAGAAAAGACATAATTTAAGTTGCCAAGTTTAAAGGGTACTTAGCGGTAATTTAGGCAAACTACATTAATTTAAGTTTCAAGATTTAAGATTTCAAGAAAACACATAAACTCTTTATAAGTAGTAAAGATACAAGCAAGTCAAATATATCAAAGGTTAACTTATACTAAAATTGTTACGAAAGTTTCAATTTTGATAATCGTGTCGAACCAAACCGAGCTCGAGAGTATATGAACATAAAAATTGATACTTGGTGTTTGACTTCGCACGAGTTTTTTTAGGCGAGTTGAGTTTCGACCTTGACAGTGTTCAACCCGGTTACAAAGTAAATAGAACCAAACACTATTTTACGGGTCTTATAGCATTTGTTTTACAAAACAAACAGATCCAAACACTATTTCTTGAAATGCCTATATATAAGCATAACAAATTAAGCAATCCCAAACGACAAACACCCTCTTAGCAAGTTTTTGTTAAAATTTTGTATTGTGGCTGCTTATGATTAATATTATATGCAGGTTGAAAAATGAGGGGAAGAAGTTATAGCTACAGCCCTTCACCACCAAGATACAGAAGCAGAACCTATCGAAGTCGTAGTCCAAGGCGCGGATCGTTATAGAGATCTTCCTACTAGCCTTTTGGTTCGTAACCTTGGCCGTAGTTGTAGGTAAGGCACTAAGGCCTCGTCATAAATGTGATAGATTCGTGAAAGCTTTTCAATTCATTTTAGAAATATGTCCATTGTTTCCGTTACATGTATGATATGATAAATAAATTTTATATTAGTCATTTCATAATTATAGGGCGTAAGTAATTGGGTGTGAAGAAGCTTTTGAATTTTGTAGCTTGTGATGGTTAGCGTCTAGATTGTTTGTTAATACACATGTGATGTAGTGTTGACAGTTTACTGCTTGAAAACTTACTTTACCTAATGGAAAAAGCAATGTTGTAAGACTCGTAGGCGGTTCTCGAGCGGTCGGCAACCTTGTAATAAGTAATTGGCTTAGACGGGGGTACATAGGTTGGAATTTTTTATACATTAATTGGAAATTATATGTACGACATAAACATAACACCTCAAAGAATCAAAGTTTTAAGTTTTGACCGCGTAGTTGCCCGGGTGTTGACCCATCCGAATTTTTTTGGTGATTCGGGTCAAATCTCTAGGCACACGGTTGTGTAGCAATTAGTCGCCAAGTAATCCGATTTTTTCAACACTGGGAAAAAGGGCATTTGTATGGATGAAATTGATCTGAAGAACGATTTTAAGAAAGTCACTTTGGTTGCAGTACGGTTTGCTAATGTGTTTGAAAACATGCATCTTAGAACGTGTTGATGTGAAAACGAACACATTTCGATAGAAAAAAAAAGGTTTTTTGGTGCCTGTAGATGTGGTTTTGACAATATTTAATCATAGCGTCTTTTATTGTCTCTTTGTCAACCTATTCTTTCTCAAATTCATAATCAAGATGGATGATTTTAGTTTTTAAATGCTAGTCGATATACTAGAACTTTTTGTCCCTAACACTCTATTCCTTTCTCCTGATACAATCTAGATTCTTGGTAATCACTTATCAATCACAAATTTGTTTGTTTTTGCAGGCCAGAAGATCTTCGTGGACCATTTGGAGAGTTTGGCCCCCTTAAGGATGTTTATCTACCACGTGATTATTATACTGGGTGAGCAAATAGCTATAGATCTATAGAAAATCTTGTCGGGTTTTTCCTCAGTGAGAACCAACAATTATACTAATGGAAAATTGGTATTATAGTTGTTCACTTAAGTTACATATGTTAAAATAAAGACTTACCAATTGATTTTGTGGTTGTTGGTAAAATACTTATATGGTTTCCCTGATGGGTTTTTACCGGGTCCATTGTAAATTATTTTTAAGCGTTGGTTTCTTTATTGAAAGTGTTGAAGACACAAGTGAAGTAAAAAAGAGTCGTGTCAAGATGATTTTGTGTACATGAAGATTGAAGATAGTTGATTATGTTTACATAACGAAGAAGTTCAAGTATTGAAGAACTTCACATAATAACCTTGACCACAGAAGGTTAGCGGTTGTGTTTAATTTTTTATATTGCAGCCAACTTTTGACGGGGTATCTGTGTTTTTGCCTTTCCTGTTTTTGCGGTTTTATAGATGGTTCCCGGAATAAATAAGACATGCTGTTTGTGCTTGCGTATGTATTTGGGATGATTATACATGTAATACCTAGTGTATTACTAGTAGTAACTTTCTAACAATTTTAAACTGCAGAGAGCCACGTGGTTTTGGGTTTGTTCAGTATCTTGACCCAGATGATGCCGCTGAGGCCAAATATCACATGGATGGTCAAATCCTTCTTGGTAGAGAGCTGACAGTTGTATTTGCTGAGGAGAATAGGAAGAAGCCTTCAGAAATGAGAGCAAGAGAACGTTCTAGGTCAGTTTTGTGTGTGAATGTTTGTTGATGTTCTGTAGTTTCATCTTTATCTACTTCTAGATTCAACTATACAAATCGGTCGATTTGGTTATGTTTTCTCCAACAGGTTAAGTTAAAAGGTTCGACTAGAAGGAAGAGGTTAAATGGGTTGAGTCGTGTGTCAAATAGGTTAAAAGTAATTTGGAATGTGTTAAGAGAGGCATAAAAGTATAAAACCATTGAAACACTTAAGAAGAGTTTACATTATTATTTTTGTAATAAAATACTTGCGAAATCATATCTGGCACGAGAGCATATAGTAAGTGCTTTGCTGAAAACCTCTAATGTTACAAGTGAATGTGATGATGACAGGGGACTCTCATATGATCGTAGAGGATCTTCCGCCCGTTATTCTCGTTCTCCTAGTCGTGGAAGATCTTACCGTCGCAGTCCATGTTACTATTCTCCTTCGCCTAGGCGGGACCGCTACTATAGGTATGAACCAGTCATTCGCTTATATTTTTATACCTCGAGACTGATTGGTGTAAAAGGTAGTTTTCTTATAGTGTAGTTAAATATGCAACAGGTCCATCTCACCCCGAAAACGAAGGTACAGAGAAAGGTCATACTCAAGGAGTCCATATAGGTCTGTAAGCAGGAGCCGCAGCCCAGTCAGGAGCCGGAGTTGGAGCAAGAGTCCAGAACGTTATTAGAAGTTGGGACCTTTAGGTTTTTAATGTAATGTACTTTGCTTGTATGGTCTATTAGAAGGAAGTTTGAACTTATGTTTCGTGTGGTAAATCTGGATGTTGGCTCTCGCTATAGCCTATCTTTGATGTTGTTAAACACGTGGTTCCAATTTCTTTCTTGAAGTTGTTGCATCAGTTGGTAATAGTCTGATTATCTTTATGCTTGGATTTACAAAGGTTCAACCAAAAGTAGCATCAAGCGCGAAAGAGAGAAAATCTTTATAATATCTGATGACAGTGAATGATTTGCATGCTTCAGTTCTGTATAATATTCACTTTGAAAATATTAATTAAGATGGATTCAAACCATTTAAAGATTTGCATGCTTCAGTTCTGTATAAATTCAAGTGATGTTCATATGAATATTCATTCATTCGCATATAAACATGAGTATAACCAAACTTCTGGAAAATAGTGATACGAGCTGCAACGGAAGTATTTATTTGCCAACTGCCGCAGTCGCAGAAGTTATAATAGGTAAGATGAATGACCGTCGAAAAAAAATGCTCTTCAATGAAGGTAAGGATTTTCAAGTTGTTCTCGTCAATAAGGATGGAGGAGACACTCAAAATGTATCGTTTGGCTGGGATGCATCCCGTCAAATCTTTTTACTGAAACACAGTTGTAATGCTGCTTGGAACTTGAAAACTGGGGACGAAGTTGAGCTCGAATACTTGGGGTTTGTGGTCGGCGATGTTATGCATTTTAAAATTCGACGCGTGTAATTAGCGAGTTACTATATACCATAAGAATTTAGGTGCAAGGCGATATCAAAGTGGCTAGCACTTCGAAAGTCAGGGGTATGGTGATGCATTCTAATCAAGTATTTATATATTATACTCATATTTTACTAAGCATGTATATATCAAATTAATCATAAATATTGTGTTGGCAATAACGTTTATGAGCATGGATTTTTTTTTTTTTTTTTGTGTGGGTTCAAAGGGGTCGATATATATTTTATCCAAACCCATGGTATCTTAATCTTAACTAGGTTTATTGCGACATGTTTTCTTAATGAGATGTTTTTTAAGTCTTGCTATATGTATAAACATTAAAAAGTAATGTGTAAGTTTTTGCATGTAAAAATAATGGAAATATACATGGACGATGATCTATTGCTTTTAGAAATGAGTTTTATAACTTGTGTCATGCTAGCATAGGTTTATAAGTATTAATTAAACATAACTATTTTTTAGATTAAATTTATTTTCATGTAAAATAATGTTAAACTTGGCAAACAAAATTAATTTTGGAAAATAATAATATCAACTTAAATATGATAATTTTAGTTTATTAAATGTTTTAAACATGTACTACTATGACACATTGTAGAAAATCCTTTTTAAAAATTATACGTGATGCTAATTTAGATCACATTTTAAATTTATAAAATCTCGTCTACCTATAATCTACTAAAGCACTAACGGGCAGAGAACCCGGTCGCCTATAGTGAAGGATTGGTAAATCCGTGGTTGTTCCCAATAGCTAATGAGCGGTCTAAGATCTGAGTTTTAATTGTCACGTTTTAAGTTGTTATAATTAACTAACATAAAATAAAGTAAATAACGGAAATGTAAATGGATGAACTTATCAAAGGAGAAAACGTGTTAACCTAATTACTTCTCTATTAACGCAATGATTCTATTCCCTAGTGCAATGTCTAACTCTCGTTTTATATAGTGTTTCTAGTGTTATTAGGTCCGATTTGTAGTCAAAATCTAACCTATAGTTCCTATGATCTCAACCTCATTGTTCACAGATGCTGGGCATCTAGTTCATAGTCATTATCCCAACTACCTTAAAGAGCTATTTAATGTCGACAATCCTACTTCTCGATATTTAAACCCCTATTAGGTGTCATCTAATAAAAGGTTTACCAGCGCATTTTAAGTACCTAATCTAATGTAGGCGGTGATATGTTCAGTCCCTACAATCAAAATGGATGCCATCCCATCTCGAGTAACCTACTAGACTAGCTTTCAATTGTTCACACCTACTAACTAGCTAGTAAGCTCTACACTGGCCTTAGTACTACCAAAACGCGGAGATCGATCAATAGGAAAATAAGATATCCATATAAAATGATAATTAAACAAAAGAAACAAAGATCAATACATTAATAAATACATAACTAGGCTAACACTAAAAGTATTTAGCCACTCATGGTATAAAGTACAACAAATGTATTTGATGAATGACTAATACAAATGATGAATCTAAGTGAACTCTCCCTTCCTCAGCTACTCAAGTTCCTCTCAAAAGATTCTTGTTTCATTTCTCACAAAGACAAACACATTATCCATCAACCTCTCACTTCAAGATATGTTGATATTGAAAAGGTGGTCGTCTGCTCCAGCCTCCGCTCACTAAACCAAAATGTACTTATCGAGTCTCGAGCCATGGGATTCTAACATAAGATCTCCATAGGATACAAATACAAATATACACACCCCATCGCAGCGGAAGATAACGGGGCATGACTCTCATGGAACAAAGTCACAAGTTACATTGAACGACCTCTATATGAATCATTTGGAAATAACAAATTGTTTACAATAATATAGTTTTAACAAAAGACCATAGTTTTAAAGAGTTCAACAACATAAATGAAAGAAATTTTTATACATAACCAAACACTTTTAATAATGCAATAAATATTCAAAGAAATGGGACCACAAAGACTCTAGTATGATCTCAAAATGTTATCCATGTACATGTGTTTATGTTTAAGGACCAGAGAATGACATGCTAAACGGTCAACATAAAGTTGATGAATTTATATGTTTAACGCTAATTAAATAATATCATGGACCACAATGTTTGGTGACTATTGTATCATTTACAATATCAAGAAAAGTATTACTATTGCACTAAGATTATGAAACTGAAGCCTTAATCGTTTCTAGTTTTGTGCCCCTGTAAGTGTTCCTTTCCGTGAATAACTTGTGTTTAATTTTTATAAAGTTTTAGAAGATAATCATTTAGGAAATATAGTGAACATGACTTTTCTCATTTAGTTTAAAAAAACAGTTTCTACCAGATTTTATGACCCGAATTTAGAAGACCATAACTTCCTCAATTCTTATTGAAATTTCTCGATTCTTCTACCGAAATTTAGATATATGTCTTAGCTTTAAAACCCATATAATTGCACTCACTAATTCAAAGCTTAAGACCTTCAAACTGTTGCTACACGACACATGTTCCAACATCTATACCTATTGGACACTTGTTTGTATAAATTCATTTTGGAATACCAAATCACCTCCACAATTCACGATTCTTAGCTTAAAATCTTCCTAAGATTTTAAGGTATCTTTTTTTTTTGAAAAATATTTACCAAAAGTTTTTTGTAAGATAGTTAAAACTCGTTCACAAGTAACCCTATTTTCTGGTTAGAAAACCATAATTTCGTAACATTGTTTAAATCAACTTTTAACACAATAAATCTAGTAGGGTGATATGATAACTATGAAAGACATGATAAATAAGAGTAAGAGTAAGGATCAAATGAGAAGTAAAATTAAAATGAGAAGGGTGAGAAGAAACCACAGCCGATTGCTATAAGAGTAAAATGAGTTTCTTGAGACTCTGATACAAAATATGGATTAGTATGATGGTCATGAAATGAACTTATACCAACCGGATTGCTATAAAATCCTAGAAATATGTTACCAAAACCCTTGTTATCCTTAATGGCCCTTGAACCTTGTTGTTTCTTCCTTATGACCAGCTGGGAATAGAGAGAAAACGAAGTATTTTGTGTGTGTGGAATGAAGGAATAAAGGCTCTATTTATAGGGAAAAGAGAGGAAGTAACTAGCTAGGTTTTAGTTTCGTTGGTTTAGAAACAGGACTTAGGGGACAAGTTTGTGACAGGGTGATTTTGGTACTAAAAAAAAAAGAGGGTTGGGGGGGGGGGGGCTTGGCGTGTGAAATGGGAAGAAGCTTTAAAAAAAGTTGGACTTGGGTGATGTCATGGGTGATGTTAAAACTTGTGATATGTATTTAGTAAATAAGGTAAGAGGTGATAATTAGTTGTGATGTTTTTGAATGTAGCAAAAAAAGGGGCCGATTTTACTTATAAAAATAGGGAGGAAAATGAGTAAATTTAAATGTGTATAAGTGTTTAAATGTGATAGAAAAGGTGGTAAATGGTGTTTGATATTTTGTGCATGCATGCATGTAAAATGATACAAAAAAGACTACAATGTGTAGACAATGAGTTAAAATGTTTATGATCACTAAAAATGAATATGAGAATGCTTATGTACTTACTTAGCGTAAACTGAACCTTAGTCTAGTGTGGTAGTTTACGACGTAAAACGTCTAAAGATGATTATCGTTATGCGCGGGATAACCTAACGGTTATGATTAAAGTTTAATATGTACTTGTTTTGAATAAAACGTTCTATTTTATGGATAAATGTTAACTTGTAATTTTCGGTTGTCACATAGGCGTACTCCAACGGCTCACCTGGATTGTTGTTAGCTTAATTAAGGGCATCCAATTCAGGTAACGTAGGTGGGGTAATCCTTTTGGATTATCTGGCACTTTGAGCTGGAAACCCTACCAAGGAGATTCCTTTCACGAATTGAATCTTGATTACATAGGTCTTTACTTGGATTTAACCAATGTATTGATATATGTCATTAACGGGATTCGGAGGCTGATTCACCCTACCAAAGTGAATGGAATCAAGACATTCATCAGTAAAACAATCGTAGTGGAACAATTCTTTAGAAAAGGTCCACGATGATCGATTGGCCTGACATTATTATCATCTACATTTTTTGACAGGTAATGATGAATGTTGCCGCTCCTGATGCATTATCACATACATCAATATCTTCAAACTCCACATACTCATACTCAAGTGATCAATCCTCAACAAGTTCAAGACAAAGAGATACATCAACTTTAAAGTCAAGAACAAGTCAAAGTCAAGATAAGATATGAGGAAAGTCATAAGAGTGAAGTTCAAAATATAAAGACCTACAAGTGGTATGAGTATGTCGAAGAGGACTCAACAACAAATCAGATGAAGATGTTGATCGAAGGCAAGACGAAAGATTACAAGCATGAACGGAACAAAAAAGTCTATCAAGTCTATTGCAAACAAGGTTCAATTTCAAGATCTAAGTTCAAAGAATGAAGATGCATCATTTATAAATGGCCACCCTTTAAGCAGAGATTGTTAGCATTAAGAAGTAATGGTCATATATTAAGAAGTGATGGTCATTTATATAATAGGAACCTTGTAACCTTGTAATAACTTAGTATAGATGAAGTAATGGGCGTTTGGATTATACTTGGACTTGATAAGCTAATATTCATGATGTATAGTTAAGATAGCTAGTGTAAACATCAAGTCCAAGTCCATTATCATGTATCTAAGCCCATAGCCCATCAAAAGCCCACTATGGCTCAACTCCTATGTATAAAGACGGCTCACCATCTCATTTGGTGAGGTGTGACTTGTGAGTGCTAGTTTAGTGTGTGAAATAAAACTTGTGCTTACCTTTCTCTCCATCCTCTCTCTACCACCTCTCTCTCTCTCTCTCTCTAAACCTTCTATCTCTCTCTAGACTTCTAAACCATCTTCGGAGAATGATATTCACTATGTAAGAGACCTTACAATGCCAAATACATTGCATTCATTTCATTAAAATTTTGAGCTACTAAGTGCATTATAGGATCATTGAGATCCATAGTGGTGGACTTTCAGTAGCTTGTTGTGGTTGGGTAATGGTAGGATCGTCAACCACAAGAATATGCTCATGGTTTGGAAGCACTTGCTCCTTCCCCCGAGTATATGATAGGTGTTACACACTCGTTTTCTCCCGCCATCTAGATCGTGACATAATGTTATTTATGGATTTTAGCTCGGGTCTCACGGATGGCGCCAATTCATGATACGTTGATTCACGGGTCCAAATGACGAGCCCTGATCGTCGAACACGTGGACCTATTTATCTGTGTCACTCAAGAAACAAAATGTATCTTTAGAATATATACGGAGCTTTCTCCCTGTAATACACTCCAACGATCAAGTCAAACGAAAATACTACACAAAATAATAGAATAGAAATTGTGCTAGAGAAAGATGTAGTAATCACTGGTTTTTTGTGTGTCTCGATCATATAAGATGACTTCTATTTATAATCTTTAAGTCATGCATAAACTTCCTTGTAAATGTATGTACTACCTTACCATGATGTTATTTCATATCTTTCATGATATGTTTTATGTGGATAGCTTGCTTGTAAGTACATGTACAAGCCTTCTTTTCAAAGATCTTTCCAAAGTGTATCTTTTATATAATAATTAGGGATAATACATTTAAAAAGTTCTTGTGAGTATTAATGTTGACATTTTATCTTTATGTGAGTAGTTTGACCATTTTACTCTTTCAAGTTACATAATGATCCTTGTGGGTTTACGAAATTGCAACCACCATCCCTAGGGTAAATTACATAAATGGTCATTTCATAAAAAAAAATTCATAATTTTTTTTTCGAAATTCTTTTTCAATTTTTTTTCCGATTTTCTTTCGAAATTCTTTTTCAATTTTTTTTGGAATTCTTTTGTCGAATAACATTTTTTCTGAAATATTTTTTTTAGATATTTTTCGTCACATGTGAAAAATAAATTTCTCAAATTTTTTTGTCACATGTGAAAACGTTTAAATCGAATGAAAACGTATAAAATCGGACAAAAATGTATATAAGCGGACGAAAACGTAAAAAAGCGAACGAAAACGTATATAAAAACACGTAGACAGAAACGTATAAAAACATGTAGACAAAAACGTATATAAAAATAGCTGGTAAAACCATAAAGAGTGGAGGGAAAAAAATTAGGGATGGTAATGCAATTTTCGCTAACCTACAAAGATCATTTATGTAATTTATCATAAGGACGGTGGATGCAATTTTTGCAAAATCATAAGGTAAAATAGTTATACACGTTTTTTAATACATACATAAAGACAAAAGTGTCAACATTAATACTCGCATAAAGACAAGATGTCATTAATACTCACAAAAATATTTTTTTTATTCGCTACTCAAAAGAGTATTTTTAAACAAATACCCTAATAATTACTAAATAATAAAAGGAAATATGGCTATGTGTTAGAGCATACACAACAATAACTTGAGTTACTCGTATTTCATAACACCGTCCACGTCAGCGCCACATCAGCTTTAACATTTCACCTTAACATCCCCAAAAAACACCCACAACAATAACATCCCAATAACATCAATAACATTTCATATTTTCAATTTCAACCCCTAAACTAAAACAAACACTTCATTTATTAAACTAAACATATCATTAAAATTGAAAACATATTACAATACGAGATTAAAAAAAAAAGTTACAACGAAATAAAAAAACATTGCAAATAAAACGTTACAACAAATTAAAGGAAATGACGAGAATACAATCTAATGACGAGGTTTCAAGTTATATTTTTTGATGATTCGGTCTTTTTCGTCATTGATCCAAGCCACGACATTTGGATCTTGCCCTGCAGTATCCGTCATCAAAAACTTTATCTCTTCCAACCTTATTATTGTGAGATCCTTTTCCTGCTGGGCCCGATACGCCGCTGCGGCGATTTCGCGTTTCATACGATACTCGTTTGCCATAGTTTCTGTGAAATAAGTTGACGAGCTCGTTCCTCTAGTGCTTGCTCCCCCAGTACTTGTCGTGCTCTATGATCTTGCTTTCTTGGTAGCACGTTTCTTTCCCATGGGGCGAGGTTGTTCATCATGACCAAACAAATCCTCGTTTGTTTGGCTTGGGACTTCGCCGGTTAAATCAACCGGTTCCGGCGTGTCCCATTTCTTATAATGACGCAAAACCTCCCAAGCGTCATCGAGACCAAACGGTGCTGCTTTGGTTTCCTCACGATACCATTGCTTTGCCCGTTTCATCACATCCAGCTCACTTTCCCCGCTTCGTTGATCCCGTTTCGCACGTTTGTAACAAGAGTTGAACTTTGTGCATACGCCGTTCAAAGTTTTCCACTTGCTTGACATCATGTCCTTGTTGTGCCGTTGAAAGTTGAGTCTATTGAACTCATTTCTGACCCGATACCAAAACGTATCTCTGGGTTGGCACTTTCCAACTTTCGGATCCTCCGAAACAGCTATGTAACACCTTGCAAGTAATGCTTCCTCTGCTGGAGTCCAACGCCCAGCAACGACAACTTCCTCTTCATCAGATTCAATTGGTTTGGGGGTCTTTGGATTTTTTGATTTTCGCTTAATACGATCTTTTCCTTTTTTTGGAGGAGACGTGGGTGTCTCAGCAACATCATGTGTTTCAGTTTGTGATTGTTGTGTGAATTGTAGGTTTTGAAAGTTGGAGTTTAAGGTGCTTTGTTGGTGTTGTTGTTGATAAAAGAGATATTGTTGATGTTGTTGCCACATTTCTTGGCTCGAGAAGCCTAGTGGGTTGGGGTTTGAAGATGAACCCGCGTTCGGGTTAGATGATGAACCCGGGTTTGAGGGATTCCACCCACCACCGAGAAGATTGAAGAAAGTATCATCGTTGCCTCCCGACATTTTTTTCCAGTGAATAAAAGATTGAAGATTGAGAGTATTGAGATGATTGAATAGTGGAAGTGTGAAAAAAATGGTGTTTTAGTTGGGTATTTATAGTGGTAAAAAAATGTTTATTTATTTATTTATTTTTATTTATTTATTTTTTTAATAAAAACTAGCCGTTTAGGGTTAAAAATGAATTTTTTTTAAAACCTAACGGCTAGTAGCCGTTACAAGGGGTGTTTATGAAAATTTTTGGTTTTTTTTTCTTCCCCCTTAACGCGCGTTATAAGGCTAACGCCTCCCCCCTTTTTCCTCAATAACGCCGTTACTCCAACGGTAAGAACGGGCACAACGCCGTTATTTGGCTTCTAACGCCGTTATGGCGTTATCGTTGGGGCTGCTCTTACGTATAGACGGGGTATAGTCATTATATTCCATTCATTTGGATATAATATCTTTCGTATCTCCTATTGCATACACCCAGGGCCGTTTCGTGGAATTTGGTGGTCCCGTGCCGTAATTAATAAAGGGTGATGATATTTACACGACTTATTTTACTTGGCACACGGCAAAATATTGTGCTTTTACACTTATGCCCTCACAAACCTCTTCCTATGTTTTACTTGATATTCCCTCAATCCGTAACAAACATCCTTTACTTATATTCGACAGTAACATCAACACTCTCTCAGACCTCGGCTATCCTCCCACCTTTCTATTCACACCGCAATTCTGTTAAATGACTTAAATCCCATCATCCCATACGTCTCGTGGATTTCCAAGTATTTTTTTTGTTCAAGTGGATCTCGAAGTTTGATAGAACCATCACGTACTGGACGTTTTTAGATAGGTGGCAAAAGTTACTCCTAATTAGTCCATATAAGGATTATTCAACACAAGAACAATACAAAGAGACAATGAGTTTCTTCTAATGTTAACCCAGTCGAAAACAGTTTGGGCAATGAAGATTATCTTTTGATGTTAACCCAGTCGATAGTTGTTAGTTACTCCGTATATTCTAGCTAGTTAAAAAATAAAATGTGAATTATAGGTGTCGCATGAGTTAAAAATTGTCCATTATCATCTTTGAAGAACTCGGTCAGAGAATGGGTTCACGATTCTAGATTTGATGATGCTAGATACAAAAGAGAAATGTAAATATTGGAATAGTTAAATTTTGTTGTTATCCTGATTTGAGTTGAGAGTTTATGAATTGGTGATAATTGCATGGATACAAATTTACTATACAGAAGATAGGGAAGAAATGTAGAACTATAAAAGGCCTTTCGATAATTAAAAAGTCAGTAAATACGTAGGTGAAGATGGAATGACTAATGAGGGCAAGATTGTAAAATCACAAGCTTTTCCCGTGTGTGAAGTAATATGTTCCGTGTATTTATCACTATCCATTAATAAATAGCTCCTCTAAACACAAAATGTTACGTGTAAAAAATGTTGTAAGGCTATAAAATCGATGGGTATCCAAATGACTTTATCTCACGCATTTATTATATAGTTAAGTATTTACGTTTAAATAATGTTGCTTATCTAATTTTTTTTTAATACATATATTTTCAAGCAATATTGTTGATTAGATGTTCATAATCAATAAATCATTTGAAGTAACGTTATGTGAGAACTTTTATTTAATTAGATTATGTAACATCAATTCTATCATATAAAGTAGAATATGTAAATTAAATCAATATATTCTAAATGTTAAGAGAATGACTATATAAAGTATGTTCAAAAGACATATTCAATAACTTAAAAAAAGCTCATAAGTGAAAATTAAATTGTAAGTGACTTATTTAGTTTACTTTTGTTATCTCACATTTAAAAGTAACACAAAAATAATAGCCCACTCTTGCTTATACAATATAAACAAAGGGTGGTGATTTGCACACTCCCTTGATTGATTGGGACACTCCAATTTAAAGCGTATTAACACTTATACCCTCACATGATTTTTACTCATTTTCACCCTGTAAGAGTATAAATGTCAAGACACTCTAAATTAGAAAGTCCCAATCAATTTAAAGAATTTGAAAATCACCTCCCATAAACAAATACCCTAGTACTATGTTAATAAATTTTGATTGGACCTCGTCTTTTAAAATTATTAGCAACACCATCTCGAAAACATATGAGCGTATAAAATTGGTGGCCCTTCAGGGTGTGTTTGGTAGCGAGCATAAATGGAGCAATTAGCATTTAGCATTTAGCGTTTTTGAAAAAAGCTTGTTTGAAATGATTAGCAGTTAGCATTTATAAGAAAAAAACGCTAAATGCTAAATGTTCTTTGAATAAGCATTTAGCATTATGCCATTTTACACAATAAAATTACGGCTACAGCTATTCTACCAAACACTTTTATAAGAGCATCTACAATGCATCAAGTCTTTAAAGACTTGATGCATTTAATGCATTTAATGCTACACACATTTTGTTACTAAAGCTTGTAGCAAAGACTTGGAGTTCACCAAGTCTTTCTAAAAAGTTTTACAAAAAGCTTTTGATGCAATGATAAAAACCGTCCTCAAAGGCTTTTTGTAATAGTGAAAAGCTTTTACTTGTTTGACCCATTGGAGATACTCTAAATTAAACTGCTACTGCTAACTGCTTTCTGCTAACTGATACTGCTAGTTTCACCAAACACACCCTCAAAATAGAAGGCCATGTGCCACCGCTCAAGTTGCACCTCCTCACAGCCGGCCTACACATAAAAAAACTATTGAAATATGGATAGCATGCATAGCAAAAGCATATAATATAGTTGTATCTTCAAACTTTGCCAACTAAATACATTTATATGACACATATCATGGGTTACCTATTATTCTGAAATTGTATTAACGAGACTGGCGTTGGTCCGCCGCGTTGCGGGCGGGCGAATTTTTTAGCCGAGTTTTTTTTTTTTTTTTCCCCTTGCGTACTGTAGCAATGTACTGTAGTAGCTCGGCCCAAAACGCAACGTACTGTAGCAGTCCGACTCTTATATTTTATGCTCTTTATTTTTTTATAGTTTTAGCCATTTTATTAACAAAAGAAAACAATTATTTATGATTTTGTGCTCCGATTTTTATTTTACTACTTTAACTTGTCAATCTTTATATTTATAAATTTTTTTATAAACTTTTTATAAACCATTTTTATAAATTTTTTATAAATTTTTTTTAAACCTTTTTTATAAATTTTTTATAAATATCTTATAAATTTTTTATAAACTTTTTTTATAAATTTTTTATAATTTTTTTTTTATAAATTTTTTATAAACGTTATAAACCTTTTTTATAAAAATTTTATAAATTTCTTATAAACCTTTTTTATAAAGATTTTATAAACTTTTTTTTTTTTTTTTTTTTTTTTTTTTTTTTTTTTTTGCGTACTGTTTTTATAAATATCTTATAAATTTTTTATAAACTTTTTTTATAAATTTTTTATAATTTTTTTTTTTATAAATTTTTTATAAACGTTATAAACCTTTTTTATAAAATTTTTATAAATTTCTTATAAACCTTTTTTATAAAGATTTTATAAACTTTTTTTTTTTTTTTTTTTGCGTACTGTAGCAGTTACTGTAGCAGCCCGGTCCAACACTGTAGCATGTACTGTAGCACTGTAGCTGTACTGTAGCAAGTGGGTAAAACGGCAGCGTTTTATTCGAGTTTTAATATATACTTATAATTAGACAATCTCTCTAAAAACGCAATCCCAAACACCCTCTTAACATCATACAACGTATATATTTATTACTCTCTCTGTCCCAAAATATAAGTCCATGTTTGACTTTTCAAAGTCTTTTTCTTCTGACTTTGACCTTAATTATTTTTTTTCGTGTTATATAATACTTGATGAAAAGTATACCAACGAAAATACATTTAAAACACAAATCAATTTATATATTTTGTATCAAGTATTATATAACACAGAAATAAATAATTACGGTCAAAGTCTAAAGAAAAAGACTTTGAAAAGTCAAAAGTGGATTTATATTTTGGGACGGAGGGAGTAAATTCTAGGAGACACATGGATTCACAGCATAAGGATCAAAATAGACTCCTATCGTATTTGGCATCCCTTGGTGATATGTTCTTCTCATCATGCCCTTGGTAACGATCTGCCTTTGCATCAACTGTCTTATGTGTATTTATTCTACTAATCTGCACAAATAACATGTTAGCACACGTGGCATTGTTATAAAAGTCAGGTTGTATCGAACTCTACATCTAATTAAGTTAAAGGGCGATTTCATACCTGATGTATAACATCGTTAATGGCGTAAGGACCATTCAGTGGTACCGAGCTCACGTTTTTAAGCTTGGGTGTATGATGGACTCCATAACCCCATCTCTCCATGTCACCACAATGGATAATCGAGACATCTATTAAAGAAGGATAGTTAACGTCCGAGTGGCCAGAACAAAAGTGCTTGAGATGTCCCAAACCAATAAGGCAAATCCTAACAAGGGTAGGGAACAAGATATGTGCACTTTCACCGGCTCCAACTGTAATCACTTCCTCCAAGTTTTGACAGTACCTAATTGACAAATCTTTCATATTGACGAGCCCTTGTGCTACACTTACTGAGAATAACCTTACTAACTTGTAGCAAAAGCTAATATCAACTGTCACTAGGCTACCGAGGCTTATATATTGATCTGGACAACTCCACATAGCTTTCAACTTATGCATGTTTTGCAATGAGAGGAGTTCCAGTTTTGAAAAAAACTTTTCGTTTATGTTTCCTTCATCAATTCCTTTAGATGATGAACGATTATGATCCCAATTCCTTGTATCCACCAAGCATGAATGATTGCAATCAGACACTATAATCCTCCTCACATTCTCAAAACCTTCAAAATACATGTCAGTAGGCAGGATATTACAGCTCCGTCCCGAGCTTCCGTCATCGGCCTCTATCGAGTCTTGTATTGCTTCTAAAATCAAATAATCACTTATCTCAATCAATTTCCTAATATGCGTTAAGAATGGGCTTGTAGTGTGCCATGATCTACAAAGAATCAGAATGCGTTTTGAAAGTAGATAGGGATATTTGCTTATATGAACATCTTCATCACCTCCAATTTGAATCCTAAATCCTTTCAATGCTCCAAATTTGACAGTGCGAGGAACAATATCAAAATCTGGCACAAATAAATCTAGAAACGTGAGTGTTGGCAGCGTGTTTAGTTCACCCAAACAATTATAACCCCCCTTCTGCACCAAGTGGTATCCTATGTACAACTCTTGTTGGTGTGGATCTCCCAGAACAGGGTTAAGACAATCAATGACAGTAGCAATACCACTAGGTGGTTACCGGATATCACTTGGAATCGTGTGATCACTTTCCAAAGTAAACTATTCGACCCTAATGCCTGGGTTACACGAATATCTACTTGGGATAAGACCAAATGCAGTTATGGAATTAGGCACAATTCTATAACCCTTTCGCTAATAAGTGTTTACGTTTTCTGTGTATTATTCATGCATATTCAGATCTCCTATTTATAGGAGGTTACTTTTAGCTAGTCCAATGGAATTATGAGTATTAATCGGCCTATTAATAGCCTCATAATTATCCCCATTATAGCCGTTTAGTGGTTACATGACCAATTAAACGTGGTCATTAAGCAGTTGAAACTGCCACTTGAATAGGTCAAAGCCGTTACAAGCTTCAGTACTTTCATCAGTACTTTCATAGTGCTATCAGTGGTTACACTGCTTCAGTGGAAACACCACTGCTTCAGTGTAAACACTACTTCAGTGAAACACCACTTCAGTGGAAACACCACTTCAGTGGGAACACTGATCCTGTGGAAGTACTGCTTCAGTGGAAACACTGATAATCAGTGGTAACCACAACAGTACTTTCACCAAGCACTACCAATACAAACCACTACAAGAGTCAGGGTGTTCATGGACCTTATGGGTGTACACTCCGTACCTCCTAACCCATTACAAGGTGTGAACTATTCCCACAAGTGCACTAAATTTTCCAACAATCCTCCACAAATTTAGTTCACTTCCTTTGCATGAAAATTAAACATCAAGCAAAACATGTGCATAAATGAAAATGTCCTGAGGATTGAATTTCCATCTTAGTAAATTACACGTTTCAAATATTCGAGAATCAGAGTGTTCTAAGAATTGAACCCTTCAACCCATTTGAATACCTGAAGATAAAATACACACAAGTTTTCAAACACTTAAAAGCTCCTGACACTATACAAGCCATGTGTCCATATTCAAATTCATAAATGTTGTAAAAGCTAAAAGTCCAAAGCTTCCTGAAGCGGCAAAACTTCAACATTTACATAGGTGGTTCCTCTTTATTCATGCTGCTGCCAAGCACTTTTTCAAAGAAAAATAACCATTAAGAAGTAAAGACTTCATCCTCCTTTCAGCAGGTTCTGAGCACAACCTTGGGATGTAAATAAAACATGTGCTCTAGTCCACTGAATGTTCAGCTTTCCACATTGAACTCAGCTCCTAAGTTTCCTCAGGAGGGAGTTGGGTGTCCTAGCATTCAGTGACTAAGTTGGACTTAAACCCATCCCTTTAGCAGACTTAAACCAAGTCTCTAGCGGACCCTTTCGTCAAGTGATCAGCTAAGTTCTGTTGAGATCTCACAAACTCTATAGATACCACCCCATTCATGATAAGCTCACGAATCATGCTATGTCCGACACCTAAGTGTCTAGACTTACCATTGTACATCTGGCTATAAGCCTTAGCCAATGTAACTGCACTATCCACCGGATAGAAATAGGTGCTATAGGTTTAGGCCACAATGGAATCTCAAGGAGCAAGTTTTTCAACCATTCAGCTTCTTTACCAGCAGGTGCTAAAGCCACAAATTCAGATTCCATTGTTGAACTGGTGATGCAAGTTTGTTTCTTGGATGCCCAAGAAATTGCACCTCCACCAAGTAGGAATACCCAGCCACTGGTAGACGAATTGTATTCAGTGTTACTATCCAACTTGCATCATTGTAACCTTTCAACACTGATGGGTAACCCGATATATGAGAGACTATAATCCATAGTTCTCTTCAAATACTTCAGTACCCTTTGAACTGCTTGCCATTGATGAGCACTAGGATTACTAGTATACCTGCTCAATTTTCCCATTGCAAAACCAATATCGAGGTCTTGTACAAGTCATGGCATACATCAGGCAGACCAATTACCTAGAATACTCAAGTTGAGATACTGACTTGCCATGATTAGGCATCACTTCTCACAGTATCCATAGGAGTACTCACTGGAGTACAATCAAAGTAATTGAATTTCCTCAGCACCTTCTCAATATAATGAGACTGAGAGATAGAAATTCTATTACTTTCATGTTTAATCCTTATACCAAGGATAACATCAGCCTCCCCATGTCTTTCATGGAGAACCTTGATGACAAAAATTCCTTTGTCAGGTCAACCTGATTTTGGTCAGTGCCAAAAGTCAACATGTCATCAACATATAGACAAATGATGACTCCTTTACGGAATCATCAAATTTGCTATATACACATTTGTCACCTGTTAAGAACATAACCACTAGACAAAACGACTTCATCAAATTTTTGATGCCATTGCTTAGGTGCCTGCTTAAGTCCATAAAGAGACTTAATCGGTTTACACACCTTGTTTTCATTGCCAGGCAAGATGAAGCCCTGAGGTTGGTTCATATAAACCTCCTCTTCAAATTCACCATTCAAGAAAGCTGTCTTCACATCCATCTGATGAATAACCAGATTGTGAATAGATGTCATAGCAATCAGCAGTCTTATGTGTATTAGCGTCTGATACAAGCCACAGGGGCATAAGTATCAAAATAGTCTATCCCTGACTTTTGTTTAAAGCCCTGAATAACTAATCTAGCCTTGAACTTTTCAATAGTTCCATCTACCTTCATTTTCTTTTGAAAATCCATTTGCAACCTAGAGGTTTGCAACCAGGAGGTAGATCAACCAACACCCAAGTGTTGTTCCCCATGATGGAATCCATCTCATCATTGATTGCTTCTTTCCAGAAAGCAATATTCCGGGACTTCATTGCTTCTTCAAATGTCTTGGGATCATCCTCAACAATGAAGCAATAGGAGTATTGGTCTGACACCTCATCCCTAGTTCCTTCAAATAAGTATAGTTGAAACTCAGGTCCAAATGACTTTGGAGTCCTGACCTTTTGCTTTTCTAAGCACAGGTTCAGGTTGTTGAAGCACAACCTCATCGGGGACCACGATGGTTTATCATCAGGGACCTTTGATACACCAGTGTCAAGAGTTCCATTAGGAATCCTCTGACTTGGTCTTGGGACTGATGAGAATCTATTCTCATCAAAGTTTTCATCCCTTGATTCAATTATAGAGTTAACTGAAACATATTCATTAGGTTCAATAACATAGAACCTATAAGCCTTGGAATGCTCAGCATATCCAACAAAGATGCAGTCAATGCCTCTTTCACCCAAACTTTTCAACTTTGGATCAGGGAGTCTTACAACTGCCCTACAACCCTAAACCTTGAGATAGTTCAGGTTGGGTTTCCTTTTAGTCCAGAGTTCATAAGCGGTAACCTTGTTCCTTTTGTTGGGAACCCTATTTAATAAATAGCAAGCTGTTAACATAGCTTCACCCCGGAACCCTTGACTCGGTCCCTGAAAAGGACAACATGTAATTAACCATCTCCTTCAGCACCTTGTTTTTCCTTTCAGAAATACCATTTCTTTGAGGAGTATAAGGAAGCGTCGTTTCATGGATAATTCCAACATCTGAAAGTCTGAGTATCCATGTACTCACCTCCCCTATCAGTCCTTAATCTTTTGATCAAAGACCCAAGTTGTAATTCAACTTCAGTTTAAACACTTTGAATTTATCTAATGCTTCATCCTTTGTATGTAACAAATAAACATAACAAAACCTAGAAGCATCATCAATAAACGTCACAAAGTACTTCTTATTTCCCAAAGAAGGAGTGACATGCAAATCACACAGTCACGTGTATCAGCTCCAAGAGCTTAGTCTCACGACTACACCCGAAGGGTTTCTTGGTTATCTTGGTCAACATGCAAGTTTTACACTTTTCAGTGTCCATGTCAAAAGCAGGGATTAAACCATCCCTAGACATATCTTGCATTCTTTTATAGTGTACATGACCAAGTCTTGCATGCCATAGGTTAGAATCAGTCTGGTCATATGTAGTCACAAAAGCGGAAATAACACTATCAGTGGTAACATTAAGCCTGAACATTTGATTACATAAATAACCAAAACCAATAAAAACACCATGCTTAGAAAGCACAAATTTATCAGACTCAATAACTTGTTTATATCCATGATTATTCAAAACACTACTTGAAACCAAGTTTTTCCTTATATCAGGAACATGAATAACATTAAACAAAGTTACAATCTTTCCAGAACTAAACCTAAGATCTACACAACCATGATCATGCACCAAGGCTGTTGACTCATTTCCCATGTGAAGAATAGAACCATCATTCAGTGACTCATAAGTCTTGAACCAGCTTCTATCTTTACACACATGAACTGTTGCACCAGAGTCAACCCACCACGCAACATCATCATCCTTTCAGTGAGTTGGCTGAACCACCACTCCCTGAACCATTATTTCCTGATCCATTGGCTTTACCACCAAATTTAACACCCTTGCAGTCCCTTTTAATGTGACCAGTCTTGCCACATTTCTAACAAGTAGGTGTTGCCTTCTTGTTAGGATCCGCCCTTGTGTTGTCATGATATTTGCGTTTGCCTTTGTTGTCATTGTACCTGGTGGAGTTGTTATGCTCCACCATATTGACAACAGATGGTCCAGCAGCATTGCTACTCTTTGGCTTGTCATTATCCTGCACCTTGAGAGATTCCTCAATGCGCAGATGACTGCCCAACTCAACCAGAGTTAACTCCTCCTTCTTATGTTTCAAGGTATGCTTGAAATCTTTCCAAGAAGGAGGGAGTTTGTCAATAACACAAGAGACTGAAATAGCCTCATCCATGTGCATATTGTGTTGTGTAAACCTTCCAAGTATTCCAAGAAGTTCATTGTATTGTTCCATAACCGGTCTTGAATCAGTCATTTTGTAATTTGTGAAATTACTAACAAGGAACTTCTTACTTGATGCATCCTCAACCATATATTTGGCATCCAAGGAATCCCACAGTTCTTTGGAAGATTCAAAGTTCTGATAAATATCAAATAAAGAATCGACATACCATTGAATAAGACCTCTGAATATGTAGTCATCATTCTCCCACTTGCTCCTCCTCCTAATCTGCTCAACCGTAGCATCATCCCATCATCGGAATTGGAGTAGTCGACACAAACCACACTCATGCTTGACAGCAAGAAGTGCATCTTCTTCTGCCACCTCCTAAAGTCCACCCCTTCAAACTTGTCCAGCTTAGCAAAGTTTGAAGCCATGTGTTTCATTGCAGCAGTTGCCATTGATTATCACAAAATAGTTTACTTTGATTGTTGGTGTGGATCTCCCAGAACAGGGTTAAGACAATCAATGACAGGTAGCAATACCACTGGTGGTTACTGGATATCACTTGGAATCGTGTGAACACTTTCCAAAGTAAACTATTCGACCATAATGCCAGGTTACACGAATATCTACTTGGGATAAGACCAAATGCAGTTATGGAATTAGGCACAATTCTATAACCCTTTCGCTAATAAGTGTTTACGTTTTTCGTGTATTATTCATGCATATTGAGATCTCCTATTTATAGGAGGTTACTTTTAGCTAGTCAATGGAATTATGAGTATTAATCGGCCCATTAATAGCCTCATAATTATCCTCATTATAGCCGTTTAGTGGTTACATGACCAATTAAACGTGGTCATTAAGCAGTTAAAACTGCCACTTGAATAGGTCAAAGCCGTTACAAGCTTCAATACTTTCATCAGTACTTTCATAGTGCTATCGGTGGTTACTGCTTCGTGGAAACACCAGCGCCAGTGTAAACACTACTTCGTGAAACACCACTTCAGTGGGAACACGATCTGTGGAAGTACTGCTTCTGAAAACACGATAATCAGTGGTAACCACAACAGTACTTTCACCAAGCACTACCAATACAAACCACTACAAGAGTCAGGGTGTTCATGGACCTTATGGGTGTACACTCCGTACCTCCTAACCCATTACAAGGTGTGAACTATTCCCACAAGTGCACTAAATTTTCCAACAACTCTTCCAACCAACGGAGGTTTGAAATGACCCCCGTTGCAACATGAGAAAGATCAGGACAACACTTAATGTCAAGCATCCTTATGTTGGCCAATTTACCAATCTCTTCAGGAATTTCTTCAATTCCAGTACTATGAAGAATTAGAATCTCAAGTTTTATCAACTCCCCTAGTATTGAAAGTTCACGGAGAGATCTATTTCCACCAAGATTGAGCACACGGAGTTCTGTAAGTAGCTTCAGTGATTTAGGGAGTGATGATATGTTATTATGCTCCATATCTAAAATTCTAACTTCCATCATGCCTTGAATTAATTCGTCAGAAATCATTGACAGATTATGGTTTTCTTGTATAAGAAAAGTATCAAGGCATGGAAATTGAAGCTTATAATTAGGAATCTTGGATATATTATTTTGCATAAGCGAGATCCTCGTGTAGATCTTCAACTCGTCAGGTCTTGGCCACCAGTATGTCAAACCAATCCCAGCTTTCACCAAAAAATTGGTGTTATCTTCAGAAGCAATTATCAGTGCTACATCACGAACAACATCGTGCATTTTGGTTGTGAATTCGTTATTCCCATCTAATAACAAGAAAGTTGATCTGAGGGTATCCACAGCGATTCGAACTATATTTCTCGCATCCTTAATGTTGCTGATGGCATATAACTTTCCAAGACGAACCACATAATGTGTCAGGCGTTCAACTGGAATAAGCGCGTCTTCTGGGAACAGACTAGATAGCAAGAAGCACAATTTAGCTTCTTCACTTTGAAGGACGTCATAGCTTAGCTTCAGATGAATATATGCTTTCCTTATGTCTGGAGCGATACCTAGCGGGGAATGATTCTTTAGACGATCAAGTGAGGCCTCCCAGAAATCAATACTTTTGACCTTCAAAGTATTTCCTACAACTTGAATGATCAATGGCAATCCACCACATTCTTTACACACATTCTTTGCTACTTCTTTTAATTTTGGATCAGTCTCCACTCACCAACCACACGTTTGAAAAGGATCCATGCTTCTTTTTCCACCAAAGAGTCTATACGAATACTACATTGAGCATGCATCATGCACACATCTTTGCTTCTTGACGTCAACAAAATCTTGCAATTCATGTGGTCAGCCCCATACGGAATCATCAGTGTTTCTAGCTTCACTTCCTCCCACATGTCATCTAAAATGATTAGGATCTTCTCTCCTTTCATTATACGCTTTGTTGCTACGTCAACCTTCGTTTCGTCAACCTTCGTTTGGTTAGTTTCAATATCTTCATTTTGTGAAACAGTTATCAGGAAAACATCAGCAAATAGATTCTTCGCTGCTAATGCAGCTTCCACTGCTAGTGTAGTTTTTCCTACACCTCCCAAACCGTAAATACCCACAATTTGTATTTCTTCATCTTTGATAGCTCTAATGATATTCTCTAGAGCCAACTTGTGGGTTTGAATACCATCAAGATTTTTTTTTTGGTAGAGATCTAAGGACCCTGGCGTCGGAGTAGGAATAGAGACACAATTTTCATAAGCCTTTCCATCTTCATGGAGTCTTAAAAGAGAAATAGCTTTCTTTGTCGCAACCTTACTATAATGATAGACAGTGGTCACGTTGACAAAACATCGTATGTTAAAAAACCTCTTCTTTGCATTAGCTTCTTGCTCAAGAAACTCGTTTGTGTTAGATATTTCAACATCCGCCTTGTCCATCCACTTCTGCACCCCATCTGAGAGATTCTCTCCTTTATCTTTAGCTGCATTACTTAGTTGCTGAAACCTTCCTCTCATATCTTTGAGCTTTTCAACTTCACTCCTTAGCTTGTCAACATTTTCAGCGCCCAATTCGAAGGTAACCAATCTCATGTTTAGCCACACTAAACAAGGAGTCGATTACTCTCAGAACCAATGTATTAGTGATCGCATCTCCCATTCTTGGTTCCTTTTTTCGACGGTCAATTACGAATGAAAAAGAAAGCTAGTTTTGGATGATAAAGTACATACCCTCTTTTAGATGAGTACTATGAAGGGTGATTAAAATAATCAAGTTTAGCATATATTTAATTCTTGGCTTCCAATCCAATCAAGAATAAAGCTGTTATATACTTTAGAATAGCTTGCATAGCAGATATTCCTTGAAAGCTTTTGTAGTATACAATTTTTCATTCTCTTTTTACTTAATTCAATTCTAAAAAAGTAATTATCCTCTTTCAATCTGTATTGTGCTGCATAAATATATATAAACTGGCAGAACTAACACATATTTATTGGGCCAAACTGGCTAATTTCATGTTTTTGATAGATTGCGTGCACCTTTTTGTGTTTGCAGTACCTTGCAAAGGTATTGATATAGTGAGTCAACTTTTGTCAAATCATTTATGGTGGTACGAGACGAGAAACATGGATTATTTAAAAGGCGACAAGAAGTTGCATGAAAGGATGTTGAACGAGCTTCTGGTGTCCTCCAGGGACTTGAGGAATTATACAACATGGCTCGTGCTTGGACTATCAACAAGCTACGAAGAATCATGTACACGTGAATCATATTGCATAACATGATTTTAGATGATCAAAAGTTTGCCAAAAGTGAATTTAACGAATTGTATATCGGTCCGCAACCAAATATTTAACGTACTTGGATCGAAAGATGCGTTGTAACGGAGGAAAGCCAAAGAATTACGTGATAAACAAATACACGAAACTCTTCAAGGAAATCCTATAGAGCATCTTTGGCAACGACATCAACAACAAAATTAGTTTATTGATAGCTTGATTTTTTTATTTTTAGTTTTTTTTAAATATATATTTTGATATTGTTTTTTTTTCCCGCATGCTTTATATTTTTGTATTGTAATTTATATATTATTTGAATGAATGAAAAAATAGTTAATTTGAAAAAATGAAAAAGAAAATAAGGGTCTCAAAATGGGTTTTTTGGCTTGGGTGATAAATGGGTGGATACTTTGGCGTGTAAATGTGAAAAAGAGGAACGTTGAGGTGGCGGTGATATAATACTTTGGCTTGAGCCATGATACTCAATGCTCTTAGTTAGACTAGAGAAGTTATAAATAGTTCTTAATAATAACTATATCATATATCTGGGAAGTTATAAATAGTTCTTAATAGTAACTATATCGTATCTTGGGTATTCCGCTGGTTTCTATGGGGTGATGAATCACCTTCACACCATATAGTGTTTTTCTGCTCCACCTCTAATTGTTTTTATTTTTCTTCTTTCTTTTGGAGTGTGTATGAGATATTTGGAAAGTATGCTTGTATAAAGTAAGTATTTTTAATAGTGGTGACTATAGAAAGTCAAAAAAGGTAAAAGGTGATTGAGTTTAGTGGTGTATTGTATGATGATGTGACGCTGATAGTGTGTAAGAATTACGCCAAACTACAAGGACCATTTATGCAATTTACTCTTCTATCTAAATATGCACGACGTTTTTGACTTTTCACTATGTAACTCGTGGTGGGGGATCATTTGAAAAGTAACAAAAGTTTAAAAAGTCTAAAAAGTATTTACAACTGTCAGATCATAAATCAAGATCCGATCAAATTAATGAGGGAAATCTACATACAAAGGCATGTTGGTCATTCCAAAAATAATATTCTTTATTTCCCATCTCTTTCCCCTCTTTATTCCCATCTCAGATCCGACGATCTTCGTTATCGCGAACAAATTCTTCCGACCATCACCGCAACTGCACCCAACACTATTATCACTGTCAGTGCTCCGATAGCATGTCCCACATACCCATGACGGTGGATTGTTGCTTGTTAAACGACGGCGTTGACATTTGTTGACTGCTATAAATAGATCAATTTGTAAAAAGATTTTACAGACAATGAAGTTTTTTGTTACAGTCTCTAAAAAGATTTGTGGAGATGGAAATAGATAATGGGTTTCTGATTAGATTTTGAAAAGGGTGAGATTCAATAAAGTTGAAATTGAAGAGTGTTTCATACAGTGAATGTGTTTGTGGATGAAGAAATGAAAATTCAAAATTGGGGTGTGGGTATGTGAAGCATTCTTCAGTTATTACTCTCTAATAAAATACGGTTTTAGGTGGGGTCTTGCAAAAGTGCTTTATAGAAAATGTGAGAAGTTATGGATGTCATGGCAAAGGATGTTTAAATGTTATTTATCAGTTTTAATTTGATCACTTGTATATGACAGAAGGAGATTGTCTCAAGTTGTAAAAATAACTTGAGTCGAGTTGAGGAAAGTGTGAGTCATTGGATTTGTTCTAAAGCTTACAAAATAAGTTCTTTTGATTTGAGCCATTGGATCAAATCCAATGACTCACAAATCTCCAACTTGACTCAAGTTGTTTTTTCAACTTGAGACAATCTCTTCCCGTATATGACAAGCCCCAAATGCATGATGCAAATATGGGTTGTCACAAATATTTTTGGTTCATCATCAATAAATTATGTTATTCATCGTATGCTTTGTTCATCAATAAAAAGTGTTTGTTTATCAATAAAACGTGTTGTTAATCATTAAAAATAATTATTCATTTGGTCATTAATAAAAAAAAAAAAAATCATCAATGAAAAGAGTTCTAGTTGTTTATCAATAAAAAGTATCGTTCATCAATAAAAAGTGTTGTTCATTAATAAAAAGAGCTGTTTATTTATTTATCAATAAAAAGTATTGTTCATCAATAAAAAGAGTTGTCCATTAGTTCTATTTAATTTTGTTCATCAGTTAAATCACAATATTCATTAATAAAAAACATTATTCATCGTATATTTTGGTCATTTATAGAAGTGATACAACCACACAAAAATTCTCACAAAAGAAATCCACAAAAGGAGGTGTATGCATTTGATTGGCTTAGTACAAGAGAAGAGAGATAACCTTTATCAAATACACCATTCAAATGCATATACACCAATCAAATGCATACACCTCCTTTTGTGGAAATTTTTGTGTGGTTGTATCACTTCTCACTCAGTGTTGTCTATCAATAAAAAGTGTTGTTTATTAATAAAAAGAGTTGTTCATTTGTCCGTCAATAAAAAAGAGTTCATTTTGTTCATCAATAAAAAGTGTTGTTTATCAATAAAAAAAAGTTGTTTATTTGTTCGTCATTAAAAATAGTTGTTCATTTGTTCATCAATAAAAAAGTGTTGTTCATCAATATAAAAGTTTTGTTCATCAATAAAAAGAGTTGATGAACAACAAAAAATCATAATGTTAATCAGTTCATCAGTTTTCTAACAAAAAATTATATTGTTCATCAGTTTATCAGTTTTCCAAAAACAAATCATAGTGTTCATCAGTTGCTTAAAAAAAATCATAATGTTCATTAGTTAAGGTCACAATGTTCATCAGTTCATCAGTTAGTTGTTGTTTATCAGTTAGTCTGTTCATAATTTAGTATTTATTCATCAGTTAAGAAAAAGCTAAAAATAACAAAAATAGCAAAGATGTATTATAGTACACCAATTAGTCATCTAAATGTACTTTTATAAGAAAAATCTCTTTTAGTCATTTTATCAAACATTTTGTGTGCACTAAATATGTCTAAGACGTCATCTTTAACGTGCGATATCTCACTTATATCATATCGGATTTGAGTAATTCAAATTTCTGGGTAAATAATGGCAAAAAAGCTACAACTTTCGTGTTTTAAGTTTTGCATAATTCGGCCTTTAAACTAGACAAAATTAGAGCCGAGAATACTGAAAATTTTAAGAAAATCAACACCGACTTAAAAAGTTAAAAAAATGTTGCAATTCATATATCCAATGCATACCAAATTAAAGAGAATTAAATTTTAAAAATGATGATAAAATCAGTTTTTTGTAGTTTAGTGTGGAATTAAAAAAAATTGACCAAATGACCACAATGCCCTTTAACCGAAAATTTAATAAAAAAGAGGGAGAAAAGGTGGTAGGACACGTGTAACAATTTGTATGGCTTTTTAGACTTTGTAAACCTCACTTCTTTTTAACCGATCACAACTCACTAACTCGTAACTAAACGTGTATGATGTTTATGACTTATCATATCCTATTAGTCCGCTATTGTGGCCATAAAAATTTTTTTCCTTTTTGAGTGGTGATCTTTAGACCTAAAAGCATAGACATGTTAATAGAGTTTGAGTTTTCGGCATACAATCCATTTTCCAATTCAAAATAGCATACAAGTTGTGTTGTTTCGTTTTTTAAGTCAAGTTTACAATTACTATTAGCGACAATATGAATTAATGCAATCTTGACTAAGGTACATGAGCGTTGCTATTAATACAACCTTGAAGTATCAAAACATTCAAACACAAAAATGGAGATAAAAATCAATGCCTCAAAGCTCATAAAACCCTCAAAGCCAACTCCATCGACCCTTCGAAACTATAACGTCTCTTTGTTTGATGAGCAACAAGCAGACATCAACATACCTCTCATTCTCTACTGGTCTGCATTGCAAAGTGATAATAGTAGTGTCAACATCTTTGATCATTTAGAAATTTCACTATCAAAAGCCTTAACTATCTTTTACCCATTAGCCGGGAGATATGTGCGTGATAGTGATAATTCGTTCATTGATTGTAGTGATCAAGGTGCTCTATATGTCCAAGCCAAAGCAACTTTCCAACTCACGGAATTTCTAGGCCTTGCATGGGAGCTAAAACTTAGTATGCTAAACAAGTTTCTCGCGCGTGAGTTCCATGAAGCTGGTGAAATTCATCATCCATTGTTATCAGCTAAAGTCACAAGTTTCAAGTGCGGTGGTTTTGCTCTTGGTATGAGTTTTTCACATAAATTCGCAGATATGTCAACTATGTGCACATTCATTGATACTTGGGCCACTATAAGCCAAGAAATCGACAACACATTAAAATTAATTGAACATTCTCCTAATTTTATTGTGGCTCATCACTATCCAAATCACTATCTTGAGAAATGAGCTAGTATTAATGATTCTTCAAGAAAGTAATCTCATATCTTGAGTTTAGTTATCCAATTAAAAAGCTAGGGTTTATGAACCCTAAATTGGGAATTAGGTAAAAGATGGGTTTTAGTTAATTAAAGAGGTTATAGAAATTATTGGAATAAGCTTTAACGAATTAAGAGTAAATTGGAGACTTTGGAATATAATCATGATATGATCATATAAATGATTAAAAGGTTTTTGGTTATGATTTATGAGATAAGTTTATTGAGTTAAGGTTAGTAATTTGGGGGTGTTCATCATATTATCAATAGGGAAAATTAGTCAAAGAGACCACGCGCCCTGAAGTTTATCACTTTTCAGACCACTTTTATTTTATATTTAAAAATGGACCAAGGGCAACCGCTGTCATTGGGCAACTCATCGAAATTGTGACAAGTGTCCCGTATGTGTAAGGTATTGTTTTTTGGGCAACTAAAAAGCGTTGGACAACATTATTTTTTAAAAAGGGTTTTTTGATCATTTTACATACACATATTTTTATATAATCATCTATTAAAACATCAATCCTTCCCCCATTATCCGCCCATTTTCTCCCCAAATATTTTTCAAACCCTGATTCGTCATTCTATGGGTCCATTCCATCTGAAATTGGTGATGCTCACAACCTCATAGATCTCAAGTTAAGCAATAATCTATTAAACGGCACCATTCCAATATCATTTAGAAATTTTACTAGAATAAGAAGGTTGGATTTAGGTGATAACAATATATCTGGCTCTATTCCAAGTTATTTCACAAACTACACTCAGCTTGAACAGTTGGATTTGGGTAAAAACAAATTGAGTGGAGTTTCCGGCAACATCAATAGCTCCTCCTCACGCCCTTATGCCACGTCATCATGCTTCAAACCCTTAACCTCATCATCCAGCATTTCATTGAACTCACTCTCAACAGGTACATTAAATTAAAACTTTTTACATGATTGAAATATGTTTCTGATGAAAACCCATATCTTAGTTTTTAGTATAATGCAGTGAATTTAGTGAATTTTGGTTTTTACTGTTTTAGGGTTTATAAAGGGTAAATTATGACCCTTATGTTCTGTCATCTATCATGTACATACACGAATACATGAAGTTGTGCGATATTTATTACCCATTAAAGTTCCTTAGACGGTGTTTGGGGTAAATAATCACTTAAACGTAGATAGAGTACAGTCATTAAGCAGTATGTTTATTCTGTAAGCAGATAAGGCGATAAACGGTTTTGGAGATACTTATCTTTAACTTTTATTTTTGGCTTAGTAGCACTTGTTCGGGGGGTTCTCAGTATTCAGTAATAATCTGATTATTTGACTAAATGATTTGACTAATTCTGATCGGTAACAACTGCTAGGCTACTCGTTTCCACTGCTAAGTTATCGGTTACCACTGCTAGCTTGTAGTTTCCACTGCTAGGCTTATCAGTTACCACTGCTAGCCTATATTGATACCACTGCTAGGCTTCTCAGTTATTCAAAGCTATATATCAGTATTGTTTGTTGAACTTAAGTTTTGTATTTATTTCAAAATTTTAGGTTACGATTGTGGGGATGGTGTCCAACAAAGTGGAAAGGAATATTGATGTTATCTTCACTGTTGATGATGGAACTAGAAAACTGGCATGCAAGAAATGGTAAAACTATAGACTGACTTTTTTGTGAAACTTGAATTAATACATGTTGTCGATTGAACTGCTAAAATCGAATCTGAGTGGAATATTATCTTTTTGTCAAGCTAATATTTTAAGTACTGTTTGGTAGGGTTAACGAACCAGTTGATAAATTGCTAATGGAAGAAGTTAGGTAGGTTATTATTTTCTTTATTGTTATTTCTAAGCTTAGTTATTGGAGTTAATATTTTGGGTGGTCTTGGTTTTGTTATGAAATGCTTATGATATTTGCTGTTTTGCAGAGAAGGGATTTATGTTCACGTTGATGGACACTTGAAAAGTTTCAGAGGTAAAAGGCATGTTGATGCCTTCTCTGTTAGGTATGCTCTGCGTGATGATCTTAATGCATATCTCATGTCATCAATGCTGAATGCTCATATATCTACTTAAAGCATTTCTGACCTTAATGAATTATCCTCAGTTTTCAAGCAGAAAAAACTAAAATTAGTAATCAAGTTCAGGGAAACTATTTATAGGTGTTTGTTTGCCGTTATTGTGATTGTTACACATGCATACTGACAGACTAGTATAGATACTGGTCTTTTAAAAATGTTTGAGGTCTTTTTGCAAATGCTGGAATAAATATCTTTCTTTGTAAACCTTCAGGCCTGTGACAAATTTTGATGAGATCACCTTTCACTTTGTTGCTTGTATACACAACCATGTGCGTACTTCCAAAGATCAGGTATGAAGCATCAATTTCACATCATATTGGGAGTCATTTGCATGTGCACTAAATTGCCTTTGAGACATAGATCAGTTGAGTTTGATATTAACATGAGCTCAACTTTGACTTGTAGAAATTGCAAGGTAACAGTACAACTACTTCCGACAGCCTAAATTCAACCCCACACACGCCCATCCAGAATGGGACGAACGGTTCTAAGTCAGCCCCTCAAGTCAGGTGTCATCACTTGAATGTATACTTATTATCGTTTAACTGTTTTTTCCTTCACTTCTTTTATTAACGACCATCTGTTTAATTTCAGCCCTCTATACCTTTCAGTGTTGATGGTCTGAAAGGTTTTGATCAAATGGTTCTTGCTTATCTTCAGCTTCTTGAAAACTACTAAGCTCTGCTGCATCTTAAAATTAATCATTACATGACATGCCATCACATTGATGTTACTGGTATGACACTGTTACAGGCATAATATATAGCCAGTTTGTCTGTTATAGTGATATACTCGGAGTATCAAATATGGTGATGGTAAACGCCAGACTGCCAGAGTATAAATTAAGGGGCCTTTTTTACACTGTTATCCAAATTTCCACCTATAACCATCAACCTTTAACATTATCTTTAGTCGCCAAAACAAAGAAGTCATTTCAATCTCAGTGGTTGCTAGTAGATCCTCCTGGTTCTGGTTTGTAGAACAAGGTTAAAAGGGGAGTGATTTACACACGAGAAGAGGCTGAAGGGAAGAGGTTAAAGAACCCATTTGATACCATCACTGAAGGAATAGGGATCAATAGATTGACTGAGAATTTAAAAATGGCTCAGCTTGACAGAGCTTTTCGAGGCACTGATATCCAGGCTGTGGAAATGTCTAGGTATATAATCAATCGATATCTCATATGAAATGTGTCTTTATATGGCAGGATAGGCGGGTCCAGTTGGGTAACGGGTCAAAATGATTTTGGTTTGAAAATTTTTAGTATTGGCCAAAATGGGCCTGGCCAGTTATGTTTTATTTTTAGCACTTTTTTTCCGTAACATTTCAAAAATTACAGAAACACCAATTATTAGGGGAAATTCTTACAATAGGTAACTAAAAATCCTAATTTTTCAATTTTCTTTATTTGACCCCGTTGGAGATGAAACACAGCCCAGATCGACCATTCATAATTGTGGGTCATTTAAAACAATTAAACTGTGTGAGCAGCATATATAATAGTGTAAGGAACATAAGCGGTAGCTGCATACATGTCTTCAGCTCTGGTATTTTCCTGTCATGAAACCCATGTTCTTTGTTGTTGATCCTTGATAGTAATCAGTCTTTACTAAAAATGATATAGATATTTGACTTATTCTCTGAAGGTTGTTTTATTTTCACTCCATGTTTTAAACTTCTATATCATAGGAATAATTCTATCACATAACCAAGTTGCTGTAATTAATGATTTTAATGTGCACATGGCTTCGTGACTATGAAACTGTAAGCCATAAATATTCTTAGATTTTAATTGTAATGAGTTGAAGATTGCACAGTCGCAAGTGAAAAACACTAGGTTCCTATCTAGACTTTAAGAGGCTTTGATTATTTAATCAAATTATAATTTTGAGTTCTGTGTAAAATGATGTCCGTAAAGTTTTGGGTATGGTTACACATTTGGCCTTACCTCTCCTACAATCACATCTTAAAAACACTTACCAGTTTGTGCTGAACACCAATCACTGTTAGCAGTTGCATTGCAGTTCATATGCTGTAAGATATTTACTGATTTCTCTTTCTCCTTTCTCCATTTGCTCCTTTTTTCCCACATTCATTTGAGGTTTTACTCTCAATGTATCACGATCCTCCAACAACCTCCTTATATTGTACTTTATCATTAAGTTATATCTTATTTATGTTGTTGCTTATAACTGAAGATTTTCTTATTACTAGAATGAAGTATCTCGGTTGCAAAGGGTGATTAGTGGGGGAACTGAGAACAATGGGGATGATGCTTGGGCTCTGTCTTTTCCTGGATCTCCGGGATCTTTCAAGTGGGAAGGGTTTCAGGGATCATTCAGTCCAGTGACTACTGTGAAACGAATGTCACAGGTACTTGTCATTATTGTATAGTGTAGCATCTCTTCTATCATTTTTGCTACAATGATGTTTTTTTTCAAGATAAACCATTCAAAATGCTCAAAAAGTGGTTCTGGAAACTATAATTTAAAAGATTTTGTTTGATTGCAGAAAAAAGAGTATGAAGTAGCCCTTGTTGGTGCTTTTAGGAGGGAAAAGGACAAGGACATCACAGTGCAGACGCTAACTGCCGAAACTCAGGCTGCTCTGCAATTGGTATGTAACTACTACAATTTGATATTTTAGAGGAGGAAATTTGGAACTAGGGCTGAGCATCGGGCCGATCCCGACCCGGCCCGATCCGAATCCCGACAAGCCGGCAAACACAAACCGACTCCCGACCCCGACAAGCCCGACTAACACGATTCGGGACTGGGGATCGGGACTGGATTCGGGATTTGATCGGTTTTGTTTGTTGTTTTTTGGTTTTCGGCCCCGTCCCGACCCGATCCCGACAAGCCCGAAACCCGACTAACCGGAAAACATAAACCGACTCCCGACCCCGACAAGCCCGACTAACATGATTCGGGACTCGGTATCGGAATTTGGGATTCGTTCGGTTTTGCTCACCCCTATTTGGAACAGTTACTTATGAATGGGTTGTTCGGGTTATTTTCATGCCTAGCTGGTTGAAAAGTTAAATCAAAAAGGCACCTTCAAGGAAAAAGTCATCTTATAAAATAAATTTTAAATTGCTGGACAAAAAGTTTTTCGAAACTCGAAATTTGAAGCCATTTGGACTTTCGAACCAACCTTGTTGACCGCTTGTTTTGCCACCCCTAAGATTTTAATTTTATTAGTCATTTTGTGTTTGGGAAGAGTAGGCAAAACAAAGGGAAAATGAGATATAGGGCCTGAAAATGAGATTAAGATTTCGTGAGTCTGCAATAAAGAGGCTTGAAGGGGTTGGGTCTAGTAAAATCTCTGCTGAGACACACTTGCTTAAAGAGAAGGAAGAAAATTTAAAGGAGCTAGAAGTCCTACGCTCACAAGTTGATAGGAACTAAGATGTCACAAGATTTGCCATGGAAAATTTGCGATTAAAAGAAGAGATCAGAAGGCATGTTGCTTTCTTATTTTATATAAAATGATACTTTCAAATTTTAGCTCATCCTAAGTTCATGTTTTAAATTTACAGATTGCACACTCATTTATGCCATACAAGATTTTTCAAGAGATGGACTGCTTGTTCCTGGTGCAGCTTTCTTTTTGCAGGTGAAGTCATCATCGAAGACCTTAAACTTTGAACTGTGGGTGCCACTGGCATTGGCGCTAACCTGCAATTACGCCTGAAAGACCTAATGAGCATATTAAACCAGGCTAGGACAGTTAGGATTAGGCAGATAGATTGTAGATACATTCAGAAACATGTTTTGTCAAAATTTATAATATCTCAAGCTGCGTGTCGGTGTAACTTTCATATCAGAATGTGGCAAGTTGTATACCTTTTGTTCTTATTATTTCGAATACAATGTGACCCAACTTATGAATGAGTTCATCTGAAGTATCTTTTATTAGCAACTGCTTAAATAAGTTGATCAAAACAACCACCAAAAGGAATACAAGTCAAATGTATCGTTCATCATTACGGCCTACTAAACTGCTTGATGCAAAGCAATAAGACTATGATTGTGATGATATACTTATTTAGTCATATTTAACACCACCTTATAGCAAGTCTTTCTTGATTGAAAAAAGAAGTGGACACGAAGTGTTGCGGCAAACCTGCCTGACCATCATCATTTACTGCCTCTACTTGAAAGCATTAAAAAAACAACTGAAAAGAGACATTACTTTACAACAAAGACAATAAGCAGCGAAGAAAAGCTTCAAAAACGGCAATATCGCCTGTATACATATGATAACATCAAATAGTCCTGAATATTAAGTGTCAATTTCCCCCGATAATGCTCGTTATTTATATCATTTATATGGATTTACACTTGTTTTCCATTGTTTTCCACTTTCAGGTAAATTACGAGCATTGGAGCTAAAGAGACGCTAAAATGGAAACATTACGTAAGATTTATCACAATATGCTTATTTGGAAGAAGTTACGGCGTAACTCGTCTCTCACATTACGCCGTAACTATTGCGTGACCCAGAAGTCCAACTTATCAAGAGGTTACGGCGTAACTCTTCCCAAAGGCTACGACGTAACTCCATTAGGTCAAAAGAGGTTCCACGCCGCTGATACTTACGCCGTAACTACTGCATCACTTACGACGTAACCGAGTTTATTGAAGACTACGGCGTAACCACTTATAAGGTTACGCCGTAACGAGCAGATCTAATGCATTTACGAGGAAATAGAAGGTTATGGCGTAACTCCTCTATGGGTTACGCCGTAACCCAGACCTGGCCTATAAATACCTCACGAATTCCAGCATTTCAAAGCATCCCATTCCACACACACCACTCGGAGAATGTGGGAAAAAGCTCAAGGCAGGTCTTGGGAAGCATACGGAGCTGTTTCCAAGGGAGAAGTCACACCATTATGATAAGCTTTAGCGTTTATTATTTATTTTACTTTCAATTCATGTATTTCGTACCTTTAAATATTGAATTGATTTGCATGATTAATATGAGCGGCTAAGCACCCTTTGGTGCTAGCCTAGTTATGATTCCTTAATTGTTTTGTTTGCGTTTACCTTTACTTCCATACAATTATTTCTAAGTGTATGCATGCATAGTTCTTTGGTAGTCACCCTTGGTTCGGTAGTTTTGAATGGCGATAGAGGCCAATTGCCTAGGAGATATGACCAACTGACCCTAGGTGAGCGGACTGAGACGGGAAGGGTAAGATATGACCAACTGACGACCCTTTCTACTTGTGCGATTTGACCAACTGATCACCTATCGTTTGGATGAACTTAAGAATTGGGGGGTGTAGTGTCTAAGTTCCTAACGGCCGGGCACTCACTATTTAGAATCTAGCATGTAGCGGTACTTAATGACTCGGCTTAGGAGACCATGAACAACAGGACTTATGACGGTGCGCCTGATTTCTCCTGTGGTGGCATCTTTGCTGATAGGTTAGGGCGAATTGACCAAATGTTGTCCTCTCAAATTTGACCCCACCTGAAGTAATTGGAAGTAGGTAGACGTAGACATAACTAGCTAGGAGGATTGACCAGGTTAGCACCACTATTTCTCTATTGATTTCCCTTTACCATTTAATTGCTGTTATTTTATATTCTGCATTAGTAGTTTAATTAATTAAATACCTATCGAAACCTTTATAATTCTGTGACAATTAGACTTAGTAATAATCCGACACACATAGCTCTTGGGACGACCTCGGCTTTACCATTTACTACACTACACACGACCGGGTACACTGCCTGTTAGTGCATTAGGGTAGACCATAGGTATAGCGAGACACTATAAATATTAAGACCTGGTCAGTAAAACTTGCATCAAGTTTTTGGCGCCGCTGCTGGGGAGTTATATTAGGATTGATATTAAGTCTTTCATTTCATTTTTAAACTTTTGTCACAATCATATTTCAAGTTTTCAGGTACCATGGAGGTTATTAACATCGATGACCTCACTCTTGAGGAATACTTGGCGTTAACTAGAGCAGATCAAGGGCCGGGTCTCGTAAGACCGGCAATCGGAGCGGATGTTCATTTCGAGATTAAAGACCAATTTATGAGTGAGCTTCGCGCTAACCCTTTTTCAGGAAACAGGGACGAAGACGCATATGAGCACGTTGAAAATGTCCTATACATCGCTAGCCTTTTCAACATTCCGGGCGTGTCTCATGATGCTGTTATGCTCAGGGTCTTCCCTATGACCCTCACTGGAGCAGCTAGAAGATGGATCGAAAGATTGCCCACGGGGGCAGTTAACACTTGGGCATTACTGAAGAAACACTTTATCCAAAGATATTGCCCACCATCGAAGATTTCTCATCAGCTTTTGGAGATCCATAACTTCAAACAAGAAGACGATGAAACTCTGTATCAAGCTTGGGACAGATACAACGATCTTCTTTATAAGTGTCCTACCAATGATCTTAATAACCAGCAGAAGGTCAATATTTTCTACAAAGGAATAAACGTAACTACAAGACAGATGCTGGACTATCAAGGACCTATCCAGAACATGACTCCTACTACTGCAATTGAAGCCATTCAAAAAATGGCGGACCATTCTCAAAAATGGCATGACGGTGGAAGTAAAAGAAACATTGGCGGAAGTTTTGACGGAATTGCAGCAATAGCTAGTAAACTTGAAAATCTCGGTAGAGATATACTGAAAATCTAAGAAACTGTTCATGCCATCCAAGTCGGCCGCAAAAACTGTGGTGGGGGACATTTAACTAAAAACCGTCCTAAAATTGACAAGGAAGATACTATCGAGGAAGCTAAATATGGAGAGAATAGGCCTTCCTACGGGGATAATCGTAATGGATTTCGTGGAGGACCACCACCGTATTATGAGCGTAATGAAAGAAGAGCTAACCTGGAAGGAATTATTAACAAGTACCTTGTGGACACTACCAAGAGGAAAAAGGAGCAAGAAGAATGGCTTAAGAATTTCCAAGATAATACAAACAAAGCCTCTCGTACCATGAAACATCACTTAAGAACTTGGAAACTCTAATCGGAAAACTTGGCGACGAGGTTCAAAGAAGGAACGAGGAGGAAAAGAGAAATTCCACTACACGTAAGGCGATGTTCTCTGACAACAACAAGTGCTCTGATAAGTCGGATACTGATGGCGAAAGTGAGTTACGCCGTAATCACACTCCAGAATTACGGCGTAACCAAAATTCAAGCAAAGACACGGGCGCCAATGACAACAACCCTAAAAGAAGGAGTCATTGGTGTAAGAGTATCGCAATTGATGATGGAGAATGCTACAGCTTGTGGGCCTCATGTGATCCTCGGAAATCCTGCGATGGTGGTGTTGATAAGGAAAGGATAAAAGATGACAGATACAAATGGACTACACTAAACGACGAAGAAAGGTTAGCCAAGTTCTCAATCAACGAAGTGGAAGGGCCGCACATCAAGCATTACTGCAAACCCTTACTCATCATGGAAGATGAGATTACTAACGCTTGGCCAACGTGCAATCCTTTTCGTGATTATTGCAACGGAGGAGGTAATGTGAAGAACGAAGTTTGGATATGCCCGCACGAATCTGGAAGACACGACGTTGATTTTGAAAATCTATCATTCAATGATTGGTATTCAATAAGATTCGGGGACGCTATAATTAATTCAACTCTGTTCAGAAATCTGGAACTCAAATATGAGAAACACATTCTTCGGGGGAAAACCATTAAGCCCCTCGATGATATTTCGTCTGAAGATGACTATGATGGTGAAGTTCGGAATCATTGGTGCGAACAAATTAAAACCAGCGACGGAAAAGGTTGGGCCTCCTGCAACCCTTTGGAATATGAATGTGATGGAGGAAGCAGCATCGAGAGAGCTGGGGAAGACGAATTTATTTGGACTTCGACTAATGATTCCGAGAGAACAGAACTGCCTTGGCCAGATGATCTCGGATTCGACGATTGGATCAAAATCAAATACGAAAAAATTGACGCGTTGACTAAAAAGAAAATCTGGGAAGGGTGTATGAGTAAAAATCAACCTAACAACGAAGCTCCTAATAAAAAACTAGAAAATGACACCGAAGGCTCGTCTAAAGTAAACAAAGAAAAATGCAAAAAAATTCTCGACCAACTTGAAGATTCCGATTCTGAAAATGATTTCGATTATCTCGAGTTGCAAGGCGAAGACGGTTTCATTGACCCAGATGATGAGATACACGAGAAACAAAGATGCAAGCTTCTTGGCATCCCATTTAAGAGGCCACCTCCTATTATAGCCGAAAAATTTTAGTTTACGCGATACCATTTGGGGCTGAAGAAAAATTTTGTAAGATACGGAAAATTGAAACCAAAGAATATCTGCGCACTGCAACAAATGTCGGATGGGTTAGGCGCAACTTAATGAAAGACGTGGAGGAAGTAAGGCAAGTTCAAAGGCCCCCATAGGAGCCCCGCGGCTCTTAGTCTAACTTAAAGACTCGTTAATAAAGAAAAGTGCTCTTTCGGGAGACAACCCGAATTATCCCCTTCTTTTGTTTTTATTTCCTTTTTGTTGGGTTTTGTGTTTTCTAACCATTTTTGCAGGAGACAAAGAAGTAATTACTGCTGTAGTTGCTGATCTGCACAGAGTTACGGCGTAACTCATCTTGGTGATTACGCCGTAACCAACAGTTTAGCAGCAGAATTCTTGACGCATTACCAATTACGGCGTAATACCATCTCAGTGGTTACGCCGTAACTACTCGCTTCACAGCTCATACCAGGTTTTTCCAGTTACGGCGTAACTCCCTAATAGGAGTTACGACGTAACTCTCCACTGCTTTAATTCTTTCATTTTAAAACACAGTAACCTTGTATTAGTTTTTAAATGAACTTTGTGGGTGTGTTCCCTGTAAACTCTCACGAGACTTCACTCGTCCACTTGGGACACCAAGTGGTTTAAAAGGCTTGTTGCATTCGCTAAATGCAACTGTGATTCCTACGAAAGTGAGTTAGGTTTGTTTTTCCTTTTATTTTATTTTTCTTTTTAGAATTATGCTTGTCGGTATTGTGATTTCAGGGATGGAAGTTTGTTCATGACGCTTAAACGAAGGCACGGTTCTTTCTCGTGGGCCTTCTTCTTTTTGGAGCAAATTTCAGGGAAGTTCTCGCTCTAATTCTACCTTTCTCTTCACCTTTATTTTAATACCTAGTACAAAAGGGACTTTGTACAATTCAAGTGGGGGGACGGGAGTAGAATTATACCTTGAACTTTATTTCGCCCTCATTTTTCTAGTTTATTTTGAAAAATTATGCCATTTTGAAAATTTTGACATGTTTTTCCGAACCTAACTAGATTAGACCTTAGCCGAGCACATACAACCCTTGACATTACATGGTGAGATTAGCCTTATCCGTTTCCAATATTTTACCCCAAATCCACCAAATTATGAGTGTGCCGGTAGCTTGTAAACTTTAGAACTTGGCCTTTGCATCATTTCGAGACCATAGACGAGGTATGTTGAGTTAGCTCGATGTATTTGGACTTTTCAGTTTTAGAAGGCAATATTATATGATTATCACCCAAACAGCCTACCATTGTGAGTCTATCGATTAGTCACCTCGACTTTTCGACCCCCATGTGAAACTCTTTTGTTGCACTCACCTTTAGTGCAAGATACCCCTAGATACACCCTTCTGAGCCATTCCTTTCATTTTGTCAACCCAATATATTGTTTCGTTACACCCTTACACCTTAGCCTACCCTGTAATCTTAATTGTAATTGGGAAGTCATCATTTGCCTAAGTTCAAGGTTCGAGTGGAAAGGTTTGGAAATCACACTTTCATCGACAACATTTATGAAGATCATTGAAGACACCCCGAATTCCCTTTGTTCATCTCAAGTGGGGGGATGTTATGTTATATTGATATGTTCCAAAAAAAAATAGTGATTGAGTTATGATATTGTAAAGTGCAATGTTATAAGCACTATAGTATGAGCTTTATTGATTAGTATCGAGGAGGCCACCTCGGTCACATTAGAAGAAAAGGTAGTGTGCCCATCAAGACGTCCTCTAATGACGCATCTACCTTGCATTTCATGATCCGGTATCTAAACTTCTAAGCTTGAACTTTGGGCGGACGGTAAGTGGTGATGACTTAGTTATAGATTTAGACTACCTGCTTGTTTTTCATTTTACACCAATTATATATCCCATGTCTTATCCTACCCTTTAGTCATGAAGCGTGTCTAGGTGATGCAGCGAGCAATCTTTGGTGTCTTGGCCATGGATTTGGTCATGTATCATTGATTTTGTCTACTTCGCCGTGACGTATTAGCAATGACGAGTCACCCCTAAACCTTTGTCGTGTCTACCCATATTGCCTTCGAGAATTGTTTAGCCCTTAACTCTAGTGGTGGAGATTTGTGTAACCGCCAAGCTTATGATAGAATACATGCTATGACTGCGCGATTGAGTGATCACCCCGAAATTGACACTTAGAATAGTTGAGAGATTTGAGTGTTTGTTCCCCTTTCGTGAGGTGTTCGGCTTTGTTTTATTCTAGCATAAGGGATTTTTAAACTCATATTTTCCAAGTTTTGGGAGATATCTTTTTAGGAATCTATCTAATAAGGTCTACTTGAGGGCAAGTAGAGTTCAAGTGGGGGGATATTTGATAACATCAAATAGTTTTGAATATTAAGTGTCAATTTCCCCCGATAATGCTCGTTATTTATATCATTTATATGGATTTACGCTTGTTTTCCATTGTTTACCACTTTCAGGTAAATTACGAGCATTGGAGCTAAAGAGACGCGAAAATTGAAACATTACTTAAGATTTATCACAGTATGCTTATTTGGAAGAAGTTACGGCGTAACTTGTCTCTCACATTACGCCATAACTATTGCGTGACCCAAAAGTCCAACTTATCAAGAGGTTACGGCGTAACTCTTCCCAAAGGTTACGACGTTACTCCATTAGGTCAAAAGAGGTTCCACGTCGCCGATACTTACGCCGTAACTACTGCATCACTTACGACGTAACCGAGTTTATTGAAGACTACGGCGTAACCACTTATAAGGTTACGCCGTAACGAGCAGATCTAGTGCATTTACGAGGAAATAGAAGGTTACGGCGTAACTCCTCTATGGGTTACGCCGTAACCCAGAACTGGCCTATAAATACCCCACGAATTCCAGTATTTCAAAGCCTCCCATTCCACACACAACACTCTGAGAACGTGGGAAAAAGCTCAAGGCAGGTCTTGGGAAGCATACAGAGCTGTTTCCAAGGGAGAAGTCACACCATTACGACAAGCTTTAGCGTTTATTATTTATTTTACTTTCAATTCATGTATTTCGTAACTTTAAATATTGAATTGATTTGCATAATTAATATGAGTGGCTAAGCACCCTTTGGTGCTAGCCTAATTATGATTCCTTAATTGTTTTGTTTGCGTTTACCTTTACTTCCGTACAATTATTTCTAAGTGTATGCATGCATAGTTCTTTGGTAGTCACCCTTGGTTCGGTAGTTTTGAATGGCGATAGAGGCCAATTGCCTAGGAGATATGACCAACAGACCCTAGGTGAGCGGACTGAGACGGGAAGGGTAAGATATGACCAACTGACGACCCTTTCTACTTGTGCGATTTGACCAACTGATCACCTATCGTTTGGATGAACTTAAGAATTGGGGGGTGTAGTGTCTAAGTTCCTAACGGCCGGGCACTCACTATTTAGAATCTAGCATGTAGCGGTATTTAATGACTTGGGCTTAGGGACCAGGAACAACATGACTTATGACGGTGCGCCTGATTTCTCCTGTGATGGCATCTTTGCTGATAGGTTAGGGCGAATTGACCAAATGCTGTCCTCTCGAATTTGACCCCACCTGAAGTAATTGAAAGTAGGTAGACGTAGACATAACTAGCTAGGAGGATTGACTAGTTTAGCACCACTATTCTTCTATTGATTTCCCTTTACCATTTAATTGATGTTATTTTATATTCTGCATTAGTTGTTTAATTAATTAAATACCTATCGAAACCTTTATAATTCTGTGACAATTAGACTTAGCAATAATCCGACACACATAGCTCTTGGGACGACCTCGGCTTTACCATTTACTACACTACACACGACTGGGTACACTGCCCGTTAGTGCATTGGGGTAGACTATAGGTATAGCGAGACACTATAAATATTAAGACCTGGTCAGTGAAACCTGCATCAACATATCTTGTAAATTGGTGACAGAAGACCAAATGTATATAAAATTCCCAGGTGAAGGGTTATATAGAACATCTTCTAATAAACTTTAGTTCTGGAAACTTGCTCAAAAAACTCGCAACGATAACCTTATATGAAGGTTTTCGTTTCTCAAATTCAGACTCATGACAATGCGGGTCTAGCCAATCCTTTGGAGAACTTTTGGATGTATTAATGTTAGTCTTGCTACCACCCACAAGATCTCTAAGATTTTCCAGCTTGTTTTCACGTCCGGACCCAGTTATTCTTTGATCCGCATCCTTCAACTTTTGCTTGAACCATTGCTTCCACTCAGAAGGGTTTATATATTCCTGTTTTGCTTGTGAAGGAGGAGCTCCATGGGATCCAAGATATATTTTTTCTTCCGTCTTAGCCTGCACAAATAGACCCACTTATATTTTTGCGATTAGGGGGCTCCTTAAAGAGCTCTTCTGATTGTATAAATTCAGCATTCCAAAGTACGGCTGGATCCTTGGGAACACTCACTTGGACACTATAGACTTGAACTGAGCACCCATCACCAAAATCTTCTTTGGCTTCTACATAAACAGATAAAGAAAATAGACATTATTGTCAGTAAACGTACCAGATAAAAGCATGCAACAATTGGAAAATATTATTTTGAGAGCCATATAACAACCGTATAATCTAAATCTAATACAGCCATACTACCTGAAGTTTTCGAACCCAATACAAGCTCAACATGGTAAGCTTCTGGATTGTTCTTCAACCATCCGCAGACAGAATATATAACTTTGAGTTGACTTCCATTCTTTTCCACAAACTCCCGAAGCAATCTATGAATAAAGATGTTTCCCAAAATTTCATATATAGACGTATAATGCGAAACTTGACATATGAGATTATCTTAAACAAATTAAAAAAACTCACCTCTTCGCAGTATTTGATGGCACCAAAAAATTCCTACTCGGCCACTTGCAAGAAACCTAAAAAAATTAAAAAAAAAAAAAAAAAAAAAAAAAATCCAGATACAACCATGTATTAAGCACCAATGAGATCACACAAAGCTTTTAGCTATGATATCATCAAATTAATTTAAAAGAATCGTATAACACATAGGAAAATCCAATATACATTTCACATTAAGTATGGATTCTCTATTTGAGCCTTTGTCCTACAACCCTTAGCCGGAACCTTTACAAAAATACCTGGTACCAAACTGTGCCAAATTTCTAATAAAATGATAAGATTGCAAACATTAGCAACTACAGTGAAAAATCAAGGTCCTTTTGCTGCTTCTAATTCTCCCAGGGTCAAAAACAAGAACTTGAACCAGGTCTTCATAACCTTGTTGTAGGCACACCGATCCTTAGACTACTAGACAAGACCTCCAACAGTATATAATATACATCCAACAACTGGTTTAAAGGTTTAAGCATGGAAACTGGAAAGAAATATCACCTAATGAATACGTTGCTAAATGGTATCGAGTAATAGAACGCTTCATTCTTTAAGGGATTAATGAAATAAAAGAAACAATTATTGGAGAAATCTTACTTCTTGTCGAAAACACTTATCGAGCTTTATCTTGAGATCTGTGCACTCACCAAAAAACTTTCCATAAGGATGGTCATTATGGCACTTCTGAAACAGTTCAATTATCTACACCAAAAGACAAGACAGAAGGCGTTAGACAATATTAGTTTCCGAGATTGAATGTTTCAATGGGTTGCCCAATATGTATAAATCTACAAGCACGAGACCTATATAGCTATATGAGCCACACTTATATCCTAGTACCCTTGACAATTAACATTAGAGCGTTTGAGAGCTACCTGAAAATTTTTCTTCTTCTGGCAACAACATCAAAACATGTGAATGATCTTCTTGCATGAATGATGCTCTATGGATTTTAGCCTGCATTTTTAAATACCAAACAATATGAATCACCTAAACTTTTTTTACTTCATTCAACTTTTAAGTATATAATAAAAAAACAGACAGCTAGCATAATTATATCGACTTCTGTTTGGGCACTTTTTTTTCTCTTGGGCAACTTCTTCTTTTTGGGAAACTTCTGTTTGGCCAACATCTTCTTTTTTGGGCAACTTTTTCTTTTTGGGCAACTTCTTTTTGGGCAACTTCTTTCTTTTATCACAGCAGCCTTAACTATGTCGCGCAACACAAATGAATACGAAGCAGTTGTAACTTTTAAGAATTAACTAGCAGCAGTAACTTATCGTGGGCAACACTAACTTACAACTAGTTCCATGCTAATTGATAATTTGTAGTTTAACAAGAGTGATCATGTTTTGTAAAAAAACCATAATTACCCAATGCTTATGCATCTCCAGAGTTCAAGTGATAAGTTACCTACGAGAGGCTCTATATCAGAATCAGTAATGCAATTGCAACATTTGATGTTAAGTGCCTGAAGCTTTGATAAACCTGTCAAACAGGGAAGCATTTGTAGTTAGATTGTTTAGCAGTTCATATCATGCCTTTCGTGTGATTCACAAAAAACATTTTAACTCAAAAGATCCATCTCATTAAAGGCGAGAAATACATATACATTTCACTTCCAAATATCAAGTATACTAAGGAAGGCGTATATCAGTTAATGTGATATTACAATAGAAATTAGTCACTTAAAATCAAACTGAAGAAAGCATATATACCTCTTAGATGAACAAGACCACCATGGATTAATGAAAATCTTTCCAAGTCCAGATGTAACAAGTTGACTAAACCAGAAAGCGCACTTAATCCTTCAGCAGTAATGTTTTTGTTTCTTTTGAAACTCAAACTTGTCAAGTTTGAAAGACCTGAAAGGAAAAGCAGGAAAACTTGTACATATATAACTGTTTGATCCACAGTCGGATTAAGAATTCCATTTAAAAGATGAACCGATTCAGAAACACATGACTTATATGCTACCATTTACACCAAAATTTCCTTAGTCACTTCTTTGAAATCTTCCACATTCAGTTTTCTTATTCATATAAAATGTAATCAACCAGATACAGAAGGCAGCCGTCTTTCCGGTTATGTTTTTGGCTCTTGCAAGAATATCACTTCCAGTCAATGCAATAGGAATACTTTCTTCTTGTATAGGTGAATTCCTTTCAAAACCCTTTTCATAGATTCCCATAAGTAGCTCCCGTTTTAGAAAATAGTTCTCAAATTCATTTCCTTTCGTGGCTGTGACATCCTGTAAAAAAAACAGTAGTATAACTATCTCATGAGAGAGCGTAATGCAAATGCGAATTTCCAAAGAATCTAACATCTATTAAAATCATTATATCTTTTGCCCTTTGAGTCATCGTATTTGAGGGGTAAAAAAGAGTTGTCTAAACAGAGCATTCTTGCACACTTACCTCAGTCCTGTAACGGGTGTCTGCAGCAGGTATGTTCAGTTGTGCCTTCCAATCTTGAGAGCTACAAAATTACAAAAAAGTGTTAGTTCAGAAGTAGACATAAATATGGGGAAGTATGCACTGAAAAGACCACGTATATAGCGAAGTATTTACAATATTAAAAACTAGCATAATTGGAGGATGCAAACAATCAATCTACAAAAATAATCATTTTCTAAATCCCAACAAGTTAACGAGTGGTCGGACATAAGTGGTTTGGGGGTTGTTGCTAGCATTTGTTTATAAAAATGAATAATTTGCTAGTAGTTCTAGGTTGGATCCAGAAGGTGGTAAGCTCCATCTTCGCAAAATTCAATGTCTCAACAGCATCAGTATCTCAACACCATCTTCTCCAAATTCAGTGCCAAAAAAGTGATTCCTTTTATAAGCAATAGGTATATTAAATATAACTTCAGAACTCATATTATTTTAACTATATTCAACTTTGGTACGCAGCAGTAATAATGAGATCGCAGCAGTGATAACAAGATAATACTAGCAGTGGAAACGATTTAAAGCTAGCAGTGGAAACGATTTTAAGCTAGCAGTGGTAACCGATAGCTAGCAAAGGGAACGAGAAGCCTAGCAGTGTTAATAATACGTAATTTGTTATTAAAGAAACAATGAATGAATATACTGTGGATTTGTAGTATAAACCTAAGAAACACAACGTGAAGTCCAGTGCAACAGAATGTTTTTCATTGATACGCAGAATCATTTACAAGGTGTTCTTTTGTAAAACAAAGCGCTTTTTTCAAAAAAGGGTAATGATTTATGATTATGGGCCATCTGCTGCAGCATGGGGAAGCCAACGGGTAAAACATGTAAAATAAAACAACCTTACCACTAAAGCAGGGTAAGAGTTTAGCGCATCAATGGAAGCTACATCCTCAATCTTATTACCTCCTGAACAAAGGTTAATAATACGTAATGTCAAGTTGAGGTCACCATAGAACCAGAGCAAGTAAGTTAGCTATATAGTAGAAATCACATTTAAATACCAATAAGTAGGCAGCGCAAAATTTGGAAAGGCTTATAACTCTTGTCAGGTGATGCAGAACTATATGGCAGTTCATCTGCAGTGGGGTACCAGATTCGTTCGATGTTATTCTTATTCAAATGAAGCTGCTCCAAACTGAACGCAGAAACCAGAATTTTAGGAATTAACATCAGCATATAAACCTCTACACTTTATTCTAAGAAACAAGAATAATTTGGCTTTTGTTGGGTTTTTGGTTCCTTGAATCATGAATTACTTTAAGTACTGGAACCACGGACAGGTTTGATATAACCACGGACAGAAGAAGGTAACCGCTGATAAAGACAACCACGGCTAGTAGTAGTGTGTAACCACGGATGATATATTGTAACCACTGCTAGTGTTTTGTATAGTCGGTTTAGTTTATTGTATTAGATAAATATGGTAAAGATATTTATCTTGTAGGTTACGTATTGTATTATGTAAAGGACTCCTTAGTCTATAAAAGGAGGTCCTAGGTTAGATTAGATATACGAGTAAGTTTTATATCTAAGGTAGATACACTTCAAGGTTGCAAAACCCTAATACTGTAAGAGTATTCGTATTATAAATAATATTGAGGTGTTGAATGTTAACTGTTCTTCTTCTTAAGATTAAGTGTTAAATTCCGCGTAATACTTAATAAGCTTTTATTCTAAGTCAATTTCTATATTAGATCGTTTGCTCAACTGGGATCAACAAGTGGTATCAGAGCTTGTGATCTAGAAACTGTAATCAAGAAGAGGTCAAGTTAAGTTTTGTTCAAGGAAGATAAGATGTCTGATGAAACTCACATGGTAATGCTTAAGGTACCCATGCTCAAGCATGGTGAGTATCAAATCTGGAGAATGCGAATGAGGCAATACATTCGAATGATTGATTATGCTCTCCGGGATGTCGTTGAAAAGGGAGACACTCTTCCTAAGAAGGGTGAGGATGGTCAAGAGATTGCTATTGTTAGTGAAATTGATAAAGCAAAAGGAAGTCTGGAGATCAAAGCTCACAGTATTCTCTCCATGGGAATACCCAATGACTATGCTTTGGACTTTGAACAATATGAGTCTGCTAAAGACTTATTGGATGCTCTTGAAACACGATTTGCTGGTAATGAAGCCACTAAGAAGTCAAGGATGAATATGCTTAAACATCAATTTGAAACCTTCACTGCTCTTAGTGGAGAAAAGATTGATGGTACATACAATAGACTTCAAAAACTTATCAGTCAACTGAAGTCTGTAGATTATAAGGTTCTTTAAGAAGATATTAATTTGAAGTTCATTAGGAGTTTATCATCTGAATGGGCTATTCATACAATTGTATGGAGAAATAAGGTGGACTTTGATAAGATGACTCTGGACAATCTCTTCAACAACTTAAAGGTTTATGAGTCTGATAATAACTTTGCTAATGCATCTTCTGCTAATCAAAACATTGCTTTTGTATCCACTAATTACAAGAGCCCACACGATGTATCCACTGCTGCCTATGGTATAACCACGGCTATTGCAAACAATACCACTGTTAGTGATAATGTTAGTGATGGTGCAATTTGTGCTTTTCTAGCTGATTTAACTACTAATGTTACTGTATTGAATCAAGATCTGGATCAAATTGATCCTGATGATCTTGAAGAGATTAATCTTCAATGGCAAATGGCAATGTTGACTCTCCAAGAAAGGAAGTTTCTGAGGAGGACTGGAAGACAAGTTAAGTATGATGGTCAAAGGAGAGATGGGTTCGACAAAAGCAAGATGGAGTGCTTTAACTGCAAGAATAAAGGGCACTTTGCTAGGGAATGTCGAGCTCCTAAGAGGATTGAAGGTGTTAAGAAGATCACTGAAGAGTCTGCTCCTTCTTCAGCATTGGTGGCTCAAGATGGTCTTGGTGATTATGATTGGAGTGATCAGATTTAAGAAGGACCCAATGCAGCTTTTCTTGCTAGTGAAGCTTCAAAAGAGCATAACTTTGCTCTTATGGCTTATGCTTCATCTTCTGGTTCAGATTCTGAGGTATCTAATGATTCTATCTGTTCTTTTAAATCATGTCATGATAACTTAGAATCTCAAAAAGCTATCACTGAGAGTATGAGGAAAGAAGTAGACAGACTGACTATGGATAACTTAGGTTATAGAGTTGGTCTCGAGAGTGTGGAAGAGAAGCTTAAATACTGTATTAAATGTGAGTTTGAGTATGTAGATAAGATCAATATATTAGGTGGTGAAATTGATCTTAAGAATAGAGAGATTAAAATGCTTAAAGAGAAACTTGAACTGGCAGAGAGTGCAAAACAAAAGGCCCTAGATGAAAAGGAAAAACATGTTGTTAGGGTAGCTAAAACACAATTTGCTTCTGATATGGTTAATAAATCTATTGAGAGTCATCTAATGAAAAAGGGTTATGGGATAGGATATAACAATATGCCACCACCCACTCTTATGCAACATGCACCACCTGCTAAAGAACTGTCATTTAGTAGTGAATTCAGTTTTAATAAACCTGTTGAAGGAATAAGTAAGACTGAAACACCTAAGATAAGTTCTGATATGTCATCTGATGCTCCCATCATTGAAGATTGGGAATCAGGTTCTGAGGAAAATAGTAAAGTATCAACACAGCCTGAAAAGTTAGAACCTCTTAAGAAAGTAGATACTAGACAAGCTAACCTTGTACCTAGATTTGGAGCACAAATAACTAAGAGAGTAGTTGAGTACAAGGAAGTACCTAGGGAACAGATGAAAAGATATATACCTAGGGGCAATCAGAGAAACTTTAATGGCCTAATATCTAATAGGTTAGGTAATGAGTTTCAATGTGTCAAGAAAGCTTGTTATAATTGTGGTAGTTTTGATCACTTACAGAGAAATTGTTATAAAAACAGACCACAAGTGTGGAATCATTGGAGGAGGGTAAATCATCAAACTTTTCAAAGAAAACAAACCCTCATCCTAACAAAAACATGATTCCTAAAGCAGTGTTAATGAGGAATGGGAATACAAAATCAATTGTCACTGCTTCTCCCAAATGGGTTCCAACCACTGGTAAGCAAAGTGTAAACACGGCTAAGCAAAATCAAACCACTGATAAGCCAAAAATCACCACAAATAACAAAGAAGTTTTAAAAATTCCAAAGGTGATAACTGATACAGTGGTTGGAAATCATTTTATGCTGTTAAGGCCTCAGCTAGTTGGCAATGGAAACCTAAGACCAAGGTTTTACATCATGTCAACTGTGCATCAATGGACCTAAACAATTTTGATTATATTGATGACAGGCAGACCCAAGTCAATATTGGCTTGGGTCCACAAAAGGAACTAATTTGTTTAATTTCATGTGCAGGGCAATCTACAAGATGAGCTAAAAGACAAAGGAGTTTTTGATAGTGGTTGCTCTGGGCACATGACTTGGGATGGGAGTAACCTGGAAGATTTTGAAGCTTTTGATGGAGGATATGTGGCATTTGGCAATGATCCAAAGGGAGGAAAGATACTTGGAAGAGGCACAATCAGACCAGGGAATCTGGACTTTGAAAAAGTCTACTTGGTACAGGGACTTAAGTACAATTTATTCAGTGTTTCTCAAAAGTGTGATAAGAAAAACTGGGTACTTTTTGTGAAAATGAGTGTGTGGTGTTGTCTCCTGAGTTTAAGATGCCGATGAGAAGTTTATACAACTTAGGGTACCTAGGAAGGAAAATATATATTGTTTTGATCTTAAAGATGTAATTCCTAATAGGTCCTTAACTTGTTTGTTTGCTAAAGCATCTGTGGATGAGTCTAAGTTATGGCATAGAAGATTAGGTCACCTCAATTACAAAACAATCAATAAACTGGTTAAAGGGAACTTAGTGAGAGGGTTACCTTCTAAGGTTTTTGAGTGTAAGGAACTGTGTGTGGCCTGTCAAAAAGGAAAATAACATCGAGCTTCTTGTAAGTCCAAAACTGTCAACACCATTACACAACCACTGTTTATGCTTCATATGGACTTATTTGGACCTACTTTTGTCAAGAGTTTGAATCATAAGCAGTATTGCCTAGCTATCACTGATGATTATAGTAGATTTTCTTGGGTTTACTTTTTGGCTGCTAAGAGTGAAACTAGTGAAGTTCTCAAGAGTTTCATTACTAAGATAGAAAATCTAGTAAATCATAAAGTAAAGATAATCAGATGTGATAATGGAACTGAGTTTAAGAATGCTGTGATGAATCAGTTTTGTGTAGATAAAGGTATAGAAAGACAGTTTAGTGTTGCTAGAACACCACAATAAAATGGTGTAGCTGAAAGGAAAAATAGAACACTAATTGAGGTTGCTAGGACTATGTTGTCAGAGTCTAAGTTACCAACTACCTTTTGGGCTGAAGCTGTAGGCACTGCATGTTATGTGCAGAATAGAAGTAATGTAGTGAAGCCTCATAACCAAGCCCCCTATGAGCTGTTACATGATAGGAAGCCAATGATTGCATTCCTAAAACCTTTTGGGTGTCCTGTTACTATCTTGAATACCATAGACTACCTAGGCAAGTTTCAAGAAAAGCTGATGATGGATACTTTTAGGCTATTCATCAAATAGTAAAGCCTTTAGAGTATACAATAGGAGGACTAGAATTGTTGAAGAAAATCTACATGTTCAATTCAGTGAAAAGACTCCTAGTATTGAGACCAAAGGACCAGACTGGCTGTTTAACATTGATATGCTAACCAAATCTATGAATTATGAGCCTATCATTGCAGGAACTTCCACTAATGTTGATGCAGGTACTCAAAAAATTTTTGGTGCAGAAGCAATTTCTAAGGAAGCTGATTCTCCTCAAGAGTTCTATCTGTTTGAAAAGTGGAAAGCTAGTTCTGTCTCACCCATCATTGATAAGCAAGGTCCTACTGATGATGATGTCTTGAATACTGGAGGCAATGGTGATCATCATCAAGATAAGGATAAGTTATTGACAGATAATTCAGTGTTGGTAGAAGAAATTGCAAAGAAGAAAAAGCAGTCTGCAAGCACGGATAAGCCAAATGTTAGCACGGATAGAGATAATGCAAGCACGGCTAAGCCAACAACTTCTACCACTGTCATTACAAGTGAAATCCCGGCTGTAAGTACTGATAGTAGTACTTTCTTTGGACCACATGCAAAGCCATTACATGGTGAAGAGGAGTATCCACATGATCCTGATATGCCTGCTTTGATTGAAATTGATACTCCTACTGATGATGAAGACATGGATGATTTCTTCAATGCTGATTTAACTAATTTGGAACATGTCATTCATGAAAGTCCTGTTACCTCTACAAGGATACACAAGATTCATCCCAAGGAACAAATACTTGGAAATTTGAATACTCTAGTTCAAACAAAAAGCAAGGTTAAGAACATCGAACCCTTTCCGAACATGGGTTCTTTGCAAGATCACTTCACAAACGAAACAGTCATAAAGATCTACAAAATTGCTTGTTTGCTTGTTTTCTGTCTCAAAAGAAGCCCAAGAGAGTTGAAGAAGCATTATCTGAAGAAGGATGGGTAGAATCAATGCAAGAGGAGCTTCTTCAGTTCAAACTTCAAGAAGTTTGGACATTGGTAGAACTTCCAAATGGTAAGAGGGCAATTGGGACAAAATGGGTGTTCAGAAACAAAAGGGATGAAAGAGGTATTGTTGTGAGGAACAAGTCAAGGTTGGTTGCTCAAGGATACACACAAACTGAAGGATTGGATTATGATGAAGTATTTGCTCCAGTTGCAAGAATTGAGGCTATTAGATTGTTTTAGCTTATGCTTCATTCAAAAATTTTGTTGTGTATCAAATGGATGTTAAAAGTGCATTTTGTATGGCACAATTGATGAGGAGGTTTATGTTTGTCAACCTCCTGGTTTTGAAGATCCCGATCATCCTGACAAGGTCTACAGGGTGAGGAAGGCTATGTATGGTTTGCATCAAGCGCCTAGGGCATGGTATGCGTGCCTGTCCACTTATTTGATGGACAATGGGTTTAAAAGAGGATTGATTGATAAAACCTTGTTCATAAGGAAGCACAAAGATGATATTTTATTGGTTCAGGTTTATGTAGATGACATCATCTTTGGCTCAACCAATAAAGAGCTATGCAAAGATTTTGAGAAGCTTATGCATGATAAGTTTCAGATGAGTTCTATGGGAGAACTCACTTTTTTTGGGGCTGTGTTCAACAAAGGACTGATAGTATCTTCATTAGTCAAGATAAGTATGTAGCAGATGTTTTGAAGAAGTTTGGGTTTCAGGATGTGAAGAGTGCTAGTACACCAATGGAGACTTAGAAACCATTGCTACCTGATGATGGAAGTACCAGAGTTGATCAGAAGTTATACAGGTCCATGATTGGATCTTTGATGTATCTCACTGCATCTAGGCTAGATATTATGTTCTCGTATGTGTGTGTGCAAGATTTCAAGTCACACCTAATTCATCACACATGAATGCTGTTAAGAGAATCTTTAGGTATCTTAAGGGTCATCCTAAATTGGGTCTTTGGTACACAAAGGATTCTCCTTTTGATTTGGTGGCCTACATGATAGTGATTTGTGACGTAGATGGTCCGGATCGCCGAGAATGGGTCGAGCCCGACATCGCTGAGCCCGCTCTACACCTAAACCCTAATCCATGTCCTATATATACATGACAGGTTATCTCTAACCCTAAGAACTTATGTTATGCTACATCGCGATACTAACTTGACCGGTCGGAGGTGGACCCCGGGCTACGGACCTCGGTCCACTCCTAACGGGTTCTCTTTGTTGACAGTCTACTAGGGCTGAAGCACTAACGCCAAGGAGAGTCATTGAATCAGTCCGCGCAGTTATGCATCAACAGTTGGCCATCTGTGGGACCACGAATTAAAAGCACCGTGTACCACCTGCTTTACTCAAGGTTATCTGCACCACGCATCGCTTCTAAAGTCGGTATGTTAATATCACTTTAAAAAGGTACGCACCTCTGCATAACAGACGTGGTCCTACATGGAATAAATTTATGGAATAATTTGTCATATATTCGACAATTGCATATTGTTATCAAAACGTGGTCAACTCAAAACGTTGAATCAAACATCATGTTAAATTGCACGTTCCATTATATTGGATATTCTTAAATTGCATATTTTATTCTTTTATTAAGACATATAAAAGAAAACAGTCCGCATGATCGGACCTATTTTAAAACATCCGCACGATCGGATCTATTTTATCTTTTAGTCCGCACGATTGGACCTAAGAAAAAGCCCGCACGATCGGAGCTATTTTATTTTTTAGCCGCGAATAAATTCGCGCAGATACTGCTTTTTTACGCTATTGGTCAAGGCCAAACAAATAAGCTAGCCGCGATAAATCTACCCGCATTAGCCGCGTGCGTTCCAGCATCTTCGCAGAGAACGCTGCACGCCGAATACCACGATGCTAGTCAATCGCCATGATGCGCACTGGACCAAATGCCGTGGTATAAACATCTGCGATCATCCGAAACGCCGAAGTCTATGCGGTTAAGATAAATCCATCCGCTGCAGTCGCCGGTCACGTACATCCATCCGAGAGTTTTATTTTATACATTAAAAACACAATTAATTATTTCTTCGGTACGCATCCCACGACGGGTGCGCACTGCCACTTTTCTTATATGCTATGTGCTATATATTTTTTATGCTATGTGCTATATATATTGCTTAACTTCATTAGGTTTTATATGCTGCGATTCGCGGCATATACTTTTAATCTTTGCATTCAGTGTTTTTCGCAGATTGAATAAGTTTAATGCCCTACACCGAGTAGCACCATCAAACTTGGGGCTACCAGGGTGTATACTACCATGGCTCCGCACGCATCCCGCGGTATATTTGGAAGCGAACGCAAGCTCGGTACAAAGACGGATTTAAATATTCGCGACGCATCTTTACCGCAGGAGACGCCCTCCCTCGGTTGTAAAGACGGATGTAATGCGCGAAGCACGCCTTCGTCGCACCTCTTTGTCGCGCACTTATGCGCACGCCGTCGCACCTCTTTGTCGCGCTACGGCGCATTTGAAGCACGCCTTCGTCGCATTCTTTGTGCGCTACGCGGCGCTACCTTATGCTACGTAAGCACGTCTTCCGTCGCACCTCTTTGTCGCGCAAGCGCAACACTGCTACGTACAGCGCCTTCTGCCGCACCATGTTAAGCGCCGCTACTGGTACAAAAGGTACGCCCTTACCCGTGATGCGGCATGTGGGATCCACTTTCACCTACGCGGCCATGAACAGAACTTAAGTTTAGCATAACATAGCCATGCGCTATCTCATACTAAACTTGGGGGGGCTTGTGGACGATGGTCCGGACTGGCCAGAATGGGTCGGCCCGCATCAGCAGCCCACTCTACACCTAAACCCTAATCCATGTCCTATATATACATGACAGGTTATCTCTAACCCTAAGAACTTATGTTATGCTACACGCGATACTAACTTGACCGTCGAGGTGGACCCCGGCTACGCCCGGGTCCACTCTAACGGTTCTCTTTGTTGACAGGTCTACTAGGGCTCGAGAAGACGACTAACGGCCAAGGAGAGTCGTTGAATCTAGTCCGCGCCAGATTATGCATCAACAGTGACTATGCTGGTGCTAGTTTGGATAGGAAGTCTACAACTGGAGGATGTCAGTTTTTGGGAAGCAGACTTATTTCATGGCAGTGTAAAAAGCAAACTATTGTGGCAAATTCAACAACTGAAGCTGAATATGTGGCTGCTGCTAGTTGCTGTGGTCAAGTTCTTTGGATTCAGAATCAATTGCTGGATTTTGGGTACAATTTTATGCATACTAAGATTTACATTGATAATAACAACACAATATGCATCATTAAAAACTCGCTTTTACATTCTAGAACTAAACATATTGAGATAAGACATCATTTTATTAGAGATTGTAATGAGAAAAGGTTGATTCAAATGGTAAAAATCCATACTGATTTCAATGTTGCTGATCTTCTCACCAAAGCTTTTGATGTGGGGAGGTTTCAGTATCTTGTTGTTAGTATTGGAATGATTAATCTCTGAACTCTCAACTTGTTTTGTATCAGTTTGTATAAGTATTGGACTGTTATTATGTAATCTTAGTTTTGCTATTTTTGTTTCTAACAACTGATAGTTTGTTTCTAACCACTGATAGTTTGTTTCAAACCCGCTAGTTGTCCCTGTTTTCACTAACCATTTTGCAGATACAAGAAAGATCATTATAGAAGTAAAAGAAGTACTGAAGTTCATTCAACAAAACAGTTTACAGCTTACAGCTTACAATGCAACTTCAAGTGCAAATTAAAAGACTACTTCTATACATGATTTCCTACTACTATCCTTGCTCACATAGTTCCTTCTAGTTGCTGGATATGCCTTTGTGATATGCATGACCAGTACAACGAAGAAGCTAAGGATCAAAATGGGAAGGATGGATTGATGAAAATGAAGATGATGACGATGACCACAGTAGATGAAGCACAAAGGACATAGTCATATCATACTTGCATCTGCTGGTTTCACCAAAAAGCATCATTCCATTTTCCTTTTTCCCTTCCCCTTTACGATGTGTGAAGAAACACCACAAACAGTCTGGAAGACCAAGAACCACCTCTCTGTTGTTTGGGAGTGGTGGGTTTCTTGCTCGTGGTCTTGCTTGGGGTTAGGATGATGAAGGTTGGGGGTTTGAAGTTCTCTTCTTTGAGGAGTCATCGAGTCCTCGATGCATCACTTGATTCACCACACTATCATCTTCGATGATAGAAGAAATGGGATTTTCTTGGTCTTGTTTCTTGTGGAGGGAGGTAAAACTGCCATGGGTTAGTGTCTTCACCTGATGATGATGAGGATGAGGAGGATGTTAGATCAACAACTTCTGGTTTATTCCAACTAGGGTTCCACATGGTGATTGGAGTTGATTTTGGATTTTGGAGTAATTAGGGTTTTGATCTTGATTGGTGTGTGTGTTATATGCATTTTGGGTTCTTTATATAAGCAGAGTAATGGTCTTTGGAAGTAAATGAGGGGCAGGTTAAATGTGGTTGAGGAGTTAATGAGATTCTTGGGTATTGGACTGATATTAATCCAAAAAGTTGACCATATTGACTTACCTGTTCTAACTGCGGATAGGTCATTTGGATCCCCTGATGGCTTTTTCTAACCACTGATAACCATAACCTTCTTCTCTGTGTTTGTTTTGTGTTTTTGTCTTGCAGGTATGAAGGATTTGTGTACATAGGAGTTGATGTGTTAGCTGCTTGAGTTAAAAAAAGAAAAAAATTGTGTAATCCTTCATATTTTTGTGAGATCTCCTTTTTAATAACACAGATTTGCTTTCTATCACTCTTGGAAGCTTGGTTGAAGTGTTACTTTCTATCCACGGATGGTTTGTGTCTAACTGCGGATAGCTGTTCTGCAACCGCGGATAGCATTTCGTTAGAGTTGGATACTACAGGGGCTGCTTGGTAACTTTTGCAAACGTATATTATTTTCCCCAAATCACGGATGGATCATTTATTTGATCTTCAAAACACTTCAATTGGCACTCATTACTAACCCTAATCACTTATCTTTGCATAATTCACAAAACCCACATCATAATCATCATTCATCACAATGGCTGCAAAGTATTCCACTTCACATAACCTTGTTGCTATTCTCACAAAGAATGATCGATCTGAAGGGTTTCATCAAATGATTGATTTCCTTGTTCACAGTTCTATTCACTATGCCTTAACTGTTACACCGACCATTTTTAAAGCCTACATACATCAGTTTTGGAAGAATACTAAGCTTGAAAAGGTTGATGGAGTAGACGTGTTTCGCACTGTTGTGGATGAGAATGCTATTTCTGTTTCTGAGGAGATCATTAGAGTGTTTTAAAGTTTGATGATGCTGATGGTGTTGATAATCTTTCAGATGTTGAGATTGTGGTTGGTTTGGAAAGATTAGGTTATACCCACAGAGGTGATAAGGTACAGTATTTTAAGAGTATGTTTTCAAAAAAATGGAAGTTTCTTATTCACACCTTATTGATGTGTATGAGTAATAAGACCACCAGATTTAATGACTTTCCTTCCAAAATTGCTACTGCTATTATTTGTTTGTCTGATGGAAGAAAGTTTAATTGGTCTAAGATGATCTATGAGGGGCTAGTTCAAAACATTAGGAAAAAGGGTAAATACTATTTGTATCCTAGGTTTGTTCAGTTGATTGTGGAAAGTCAAATAGTGGAGCCTGTTGAGCATACTCAGGAGTATGAAGTAAATCATATGCTTTCTAAGGTTTTTGCACATATGAGGAATCAGCCACAAAATGTAAACATTAATGATGTTCCTTTATTTCCTCATATGCTTACTTTGCCCAATTGTTCATGAGTTTGATGAGGATTCTGCACCAACTGAAACCACTGCTGATGAAACTCAAATCCCTGATAGCATACCTGTAAACACTGATAGTGTATCTCAACCTATCTCTAGTCAATCTCAAATCACTTATACACCTATTTTTTTCACTAGGAGATTGAAGGGCACTGAGCTACCTCAGGCTAGTGCTAGTGGTGTTGCTCATGAGGCTATCACAGGTGGTGAAGGTGACATGATTGGAAGGGCTTCCACTACTGCTACATGCTTAGATGCCTGACGTGATAGTGGAAACATAAATAAGACCCAACCTTTGGCAACTCCTAATGTGGAGAGTTCCTTGGAACTTAACACAGATGGAGGAATCCCTAGCCACTTGGCTAATACAAGGTGCATAGATGTTCAGGCTCGGTCTGATGCTATGTTTTCTATATCCAAGGATTCATCTCTCGGAAAGCAGCTTAACACAGCTCGAAGTGATGAGGATAGACTTGAAATTGAACATGAATTGACGGATATTGGTTTTGTGCATGATGACATTTCCAATGAACCACCTCTCGGACCAGTTCACACAGGTCGAAGTGGGGAGGATATTCTTGAACGCTTAAATGAATTGACGGCTACATGTACCAAGATGGAGGAGACGATCTCTAATCTCAAGGAGTTGGCTGTGTTTCATGGAAAGGATATTCGGCGTTTGAAGCACAGGGTTTTGGTTTTGGAGAAGATGACAAGGACTGGGATTGCTGCTTTAAGGAAGATAAGGAGACAGAAAAAGAAGGTGGACTCCTCTTCAGCTCTGAATATGGAGGCTGTATCCAAACAGGGGAGGAATGAAGGCAAGAATTCAGGGGAGGATGTTAATGTATCTATGGAAGAAGATGTTGATAGTGGAGATCAAACATTTTTGGTATCCGATAAAGATGGGAATGAGGCAGTTCTTGAAAATGTGAAGAACGTTGTAGAAGATGTAGTACGTAACGCAAACACGATGGTATGTCGAAACCACGGTTAGTACTTTTCTAACCACCGCCTGTAAATATGGCAACTATAACCACTACAACTATACCTACTACTATCATACCCACTGCTATCATAACCACTTCCACTGTTGTCACAACTCTCTCTGTATCACCACCTAAGTCTAAAGAAGTTGAGAAAGAAGCTGCAAGTACTTTGATAAATCTAAGCAAAACTTCATCTATTTCTACACCTATCATTGTACCTGTTTTATCTGTTCAATCTACTGCAACTAAACCCAAATCTAAAGGAAAAACTTTAGTTATTGGTGAACCTCTAAAGAAGCAAGTGGTTCAATCTGATGTTGGCAAAGGTAAAGGGTTGCAGACCGTGAGTTGAAGTTTAAATCTAAAGCAGAACAAGAAGCTTATGATGCAGAGTTTGTAAAGAATATGGTTGTTGAAGAACAAGAAGCTTTAGAGAAAAGAAAGCAGAAAGAAGAGGAAGCTAGTCAGAGAATGTTAGCTATATGGTATGAATCACAAAACTTTCTTGAAGCTTCACAACAAATACATGATGAATATACTGCACATGAATGGAATTTATTGGATGATAAGGAAAAAGCTAGGCTTTTGGGTGAATAGGCAAGGAAGGTTGGTAATGAAAGGAAGCAAGTTATAAGAAAGAAACCTCTTCCAATGGCACAAATGAGGAATGTATTAATGAAAATTATTAAGAATTCAGGCATTCATATTTCTGAAAATCTTAGTAAATGTTCATTTGAAAGAATTCTTGAGATTTATGAAAGATGTATGAAGATTAATCATGATGATTACTGTCCAATGAATTCTGAGAAGGAAGAAGAGTGGATTAAGAAGCATGATGAGTGGATGCAAAGTAAAAGAAAGAGAAAATCTGAGATTCAAGAGACATCTGATTCTAAAAGATTGAAAGAAGTTGCAGATGTTAATCAAATTGTTTCTTATGAGTTTAAGCTTAATGATAGAAGTGAAGGAGTTTGGAAAATTCAAAGACTCAACAATGAAGTTTATGAGTATAATAAATTGACACAAATTCTTCAGTATTTTGAAAGAGATGATTTGATGAATCTTTGGAAACTTTACAAGAATAAGTTTGGTGAAGTACATCTAAATGATTATCATGAGAGACTGGTCTATTATAATTTGAAGATTTTATTTGAACCAACTCATGATGAACCTGAGTGGAAAGGACTCTACAATGGTACTGTAACAAGATGGTTTTATATCAAACTTGTGGAGTTCATGTTTTAACTATTTCTGGAAAGATTATTCATATACTTGTAGAAGGTGAATATCCTCAGTTGAATAAGTATCCGTGAAATTATTGCTCGATGTTGAAACCGGTATTATCAAGATCAAGTTACCCTATGATGGTCAAGCTTATGATCTATTGAAGAAATATGAGACAATTCTTAAATCTCATAAGTGTTTGGCTACATCCTCCATTTCAGATGTTTTGAGCTTAAAGGAAACTTGAGAATTCCGTTGGAATGTATCAAGTTTAGGGGAGGATTGTTGGGTTTTGGTTCCTTGAATCATGAATTACTTTAAGTACTGGAACCACGGACAGGTTTGATATAACCATGGACAGAAGAAGGTAACCGCTGATAAAGACAACCACGGCTAGTAGTAGTGTGTAACCACGGATGATATATTGTAACCACTGCTAGTGTTTTGTATAGTCGGTTTAGTTTATTGTATTAGATAAATATGGTAAAGATATTTATCTTGTAGGTTACGTATTGTATTATGTAAAGGACTCCTTAGTCTATAAAAGGAGGTCCTAGGTTAGATTAGATATATGAGTAATTTTTATATCTAAGGTCGATACACTTCAAGGTTGCGAAACCCTAATACTGTAAGAGTATTCGTATTATAAATAATATTGAGGTGTTGAATGTTAACTGTTCTTCTTCTTAAGATTAAGTGTTAAATTCCACGTAATACTTAATAAGCTTTTATTCTAAGTCAGTTTCTATATTAGATCGTTTGCTCAACTGGGATCAACAGCTTTTAAATACCTTTTCACTTGTGAAAGCTTCAATATTTCACTCCAGTCAGATATACAATTATCTTCCAAATTAAGAAGCCGTAAAGTGTCAAATCCTTGTACAGTTTTGGAGGATGTCGGCTGGGTAAAAGAAGATGAATATGGTAAATGAGATCACCATGATATGCAACATCAACAAGACCACTATGAGTAGAGGAGGCGATTTTGGTTGGGTGGGTGACAAATCAGAACAGGTAAATTTGAGTATGGGTCAAAAAGGGTTGGTCAGGTTGTACTTATCTGCAAAGACTTATCAGCAATTTTTGTTTAAAGAACAGTATAAATAATTAAAAACCTTAAAATGATAACAAAACTATACTATTATATTAATAATTCAGATTTGATCACCTCTTCAAACTTTGCTTCTTCAAGCTGTTGTGAATCAAGGAGAATATATTTATGGTCTTAATATTCACATTCAATGGTAGTTTGCTATTTTAACTATTTTAAACTACAAGGGTATAACAAATACAAGTAACTTGGATTTTAACTCGTAATATTCTTATATACAAGTGGTCCTAATACAAATAACTATAACCATTTAGTTTTGATCTTTTAATTGAATAATTATAAGGGTATATTAAAAAAAAATGTGACATGGTATATTATTTTTGTCACGTTTAGAATTTAAGGTGGGCCAAATTATTGTTTATTGGACTTATTTTAAAACAATAGTAACAAATATGTAGTAACTCCGTGAATCTTGGGGGCCAACCCATATTTAAACGTATAGAGAGTTTCGTTCTAATTGAGAACACACATTCCTAAACAATGAGGCCTAATTGCAACAAAACATGTTTGGAAATGAAGGAACGCACCTGCTCACTGTCTGTTGTATCAACACCAAAACCACCAGCTATAACAAGCACCTATAAAACCAACAACCCCTTTCAGCTTCAACAAATGGATTTCACAATAAGGCTCTATCTATAAAATTTATAGCATATATTTGCGTCTAATTTGGCGTAGGTGCATGTGGAATTCAAGAGCTAAAAATACTATAGATGAGCATCTAGAACTCCATCTTTACAAATTACACTCACCTTTGCGTCGTGAATTGCCTTTATACTACCAACAATAGTATCAGCTTTTAGACCCATGCCTCTAAAGGTTTTAGACTCACAAAGAGATACACCCAAAAGCCAAGCAACTCTCACGTTATCGACATTAAAGTTTGCAGGGTTCTCTGGGAAAACTTGAATGCATGCCTGCATTAATCAAATATTAACAAAACCGTCATCAACTCAGTTCGAGTTTTGACCTAAGGATAAATTTTTGACAAGAAAAAGAGATGTATCTCTGCAATAAGAGGACACAAGATATCCTCCATTATGCATAGTTCACTGGAAACAGGAGCTTTCATATGTTGAATGACTTGGTCTTTATTCCTCACATCCATGGTCTCGGAACCCTCCTGGACTAAAGCTTCTAAAATCTCACCCAACTATAAAAGAAACAAAGAGTATAAGTTCAGGTCAATACTTTAGCAAACACGAGCAACTTAATATGTGAATTCCGGATCCAAAAGTTAAGCAAGGTATAATGTATACCATGTTTGGTTAAATTAATTAAGTTAACTTTTATGTAAAATGCAAGGATTATCACCTGCTGATACTATCATTTATTAGGTAGTCCTTGAGACCATCAATAAACAAGCTGCAACGTTGTAACTGGGTTGATTAGTAATAAAAGCAAAGACACCTTATGTTCAGTTCATGACTAAAGGCCCAAGCATCTACTGTGTATGTGGAACAATCAATATAAAGAATGAGCGTAAATGAGAGTTGAAGATGATTTACACAATTTTGTAATGCACCATGAGTGTTACCTGATGGTTTCCCTTGGGACACGGTACGTGCAGGACTATTTTTTTTCGTTTGAGAATCAGAATAACAAGAACATCCACATTTCATCAACAAAAGCCAAAAAGCTCCAATGATAACAACAAAAGCTGTCACAGACGATAAAATGACCACCGTGACCATGCTTCCATTTGTTTTACTCTTACTCTCCCTTCTGTTTCTTGGTATATCAACTCCAATAGGCTTGAAAGGCATCCCTTTACTAGTAATTAAAGAATCCGATTGATCAACTGTTACATCACCATTTAAAGGAAGCGAAGGCGGAGAAGGTGGAAGACCTGAAGTCAAAATAAGAACCGAGTACCATTAACATTCTAAAAGGTCTTCAAATACGTCAATTATGAGATACAGAAATAGTAAAACCTGGATATTTAATGTTCACAACTTCATCTGCACCAAAACGAGGCTTGTTTATGAGAACTTGTTTCTTCCAGAACTTTTGATAAATTGAAAATGCAGTGGCGGGGTCAAAGTTTTGTTTTAGGGGTACCAAGTTGACAAGAACAATGGTTTTGTCAAGCTGTTAGCCGTCTACATTGGCCCCCATGATTCGAGCTTGACTTACATTAAGTGAAACACTGGTTGAGATTTCATGGGCGAGTTCAGAGACCAAATGAAAGAATGTGTATGGGGAAATAGCGAGGCGTAGCTTAACTTCAATTTTCCATACACAAGCACAAGGTGATCCTGCTGGTGCGTATGTTAATGGTTGTGTGCAAGTCATTGTTGTACAATCTACAACAAAAAATCAAAATAAGTCCGAAAAGATACAAGTCTTTGTATGGTTAACAGGTCAGTAATTCTAGTACGGGTCAAAACGGGTTGGTTAGGGGTTAATCAGTATATGGTTTTTGTACAATTACCTTCATTAGGAGGAGGCGGAGGTAGCGCAAAAACTGAGGTGGGTGGATCAGCAGTGTCCTTGGTCAGTGAGGAGCTTGATGGAGATATTGAAGGCCCTAAACATAAATGTAGCGTCATTTGTCAATGTACTATAGCGATATAACCAAAAAACATCGTTCAAATGATAAGAGATAAAGTTAGCGATATAAAAGTTTATTATGTCATAATAAACTTTAATAAACACATAAGTTTTGAAACAAGCCGGAAAAATAAGCTTACGAAACATAAGTTTCCGATGACTAGTCGGATGAAAGGACAAGGATCCTTTCTTATGTGTTTATTAAAGTTTATTGTGACACCCGTTGTGGTGGCCATTATTATGAAAACAGTTTGACCGATTAATTGGCCTGACGAGTCAAGTTAAAACAGAATCAGAATAGGTAAAACTCATACACAGATATAACGAGCGTATATGGCTATAACTTATAATGCTTACGCCATAGAAATGGCGGCGGTTATGGTGTATCCAATGGTAGCTCCTATTAGAATCCCATACTGAGCTATTCCATAAAATTTGTATTGAAGCCCACTTGTAAAACATTTTGAAGGCAAGCACATCGTATTATATGCCTTGTACATTTCGTCTTCATATATTCAGTGAAAGATTGAAGGATCTAATAGCTAGTAAGTTTGTAACTCACTTAGATTATAAGAACATCTTTAAAACTCTTCTATTTTCGTGTCACGGTTTTTGACATCTATCTAAGGACACCAACACATACAGTGCTTAAAATAAGTTCTATGTTATCTAAAGACATGCCACTTTTGAACAACTTCATAACCATAACCCTTGGCCCATGTGTTCAAAAACAAAAACCTCAAATAAAAAAAATAACAGATTATGGAATATGCAAGCACTCACTAGAATATTTATCTGTCTAATTATTTATAACCAATATTCTTTCATGTAAAAAACATGTGTTATACATTACCAATTATCTATCCTAAGAGGCATATATCTACAAGCACTTGTCCTATATTCACTTTTACCATATATCCAAAGCCACATGAAAAACAAGCGTATCAAGAAAAACTGATCAACTTTGAAAATCTTATAGATTGTTGAGTATGTAGCCTTTCATTTGAGTACGTACCCAAATATCAAGTGATTGACATGCTTGATTGAACCATTCAAGTTTTATGTTATTAGTATTAGTTGCTATTTAAAGTCTATAATTTTAAAGAATACGGATTAGGAGAAATAAAATTCTGAAACGCTAACTATAAACACATAAACAAAGTTAGGAGCTAAATATAGGATTCATGATTACCAAGATTAGCTTTTACGGCTTGCATGTAGTTGTAGTTTCTGGTACCAGTAACAGGGTCAGGAGACCTATAGCAGTCCGAGAGCAAGAGAAAAGTGAACCAAGTAATGACCGCAAATATCAAAAGAGAAACAGTTCCAGCAATCCAACCCAATTAACCATAGTACCATGCTAGTGACAACACTCCTGATCCTATAACTGCTGTTATGATATGTGCACTTGCACTCATTAACGTCCCTTCAAAAGCACAAAAAAAATGTTATAACAGCTAGTTAAAAGGAAAAAATTTTGAACTTACTTAATCAATACACAAACATAACTCAGAAGTCCTAAACTAAGCCAAAAAAAGGGTGCTTATGAAACATAAGCTGAGAACCGTTAAGCTCATAAGCCGATAAATAATCTTAAACAAACACCCCCACTGCCCCACATCCTTCTCAACTACAGTAATTAATATCTAATACGTAAATATTACCGCAGTCAAAATCAAAGCAGTAAACGCAGCAAAATCAGTGAAAATCAACTCCTACATCCTTCTCAACGCCCGAACCAATGTAACCGGTTTCGTAATCTGCCCAATCTCAACTTGTTCACTAAACCTCTACCATTTTCCACCAGGAAACACATCCGTAACTAACTTAAATAACTTCAACAACCTCTCACTCACTCCATCCACATTCACATCCACATCCTCACCCTCAACGTACGCCTCATTCGCCTACGTAACAAACACAAATCTCCGGTCAACGCTCCGGTCAACATTTCGGTGAAGTTACCGGCGAGTGAATTTGAGGTCAAAATTGGCGAAGTGTATAATCTTCATAATCTTCAATTTGTGCATATACCTTCTTTGTTGTAAGGTGTGACTGTTTCAGGATAAGTAAGATTAAGAGCAATACTCCATGGTACTCCTAATTCATCAATGTTAATCGTTGGATCCGGAGTGATGACTGTACCTGCCGAAAAGTCAACACGCTTCCCCATCAGGTTACCTCTAATCCGACCCTCTTTTGCCGTGAGCCTACTGCATATGGGATTGAGATGTATTTGGAGTCCGGTGGAGGTGGCGTCAAGTGGTGGTGCCGTTGGATGGTTGTGGCGTTGGGTTGTTGGGTGCTTGTGGTGGTGTGAGTTGTGATGATTTATGTGGAGAAGAGGTGTGAGGTATGGGGTGGTGTGATTCTTTATGTGGAGGAGAAGATGTATCAGGCGTAATGATTTTTGTTTTAATTTAAAATGTAAATTGACTAAAATATCCTTATGTATAAATACAAGTTGCTCAAAAATATAAAGTTGCCCAAAAAACAATACAAGTTGCCCAAAAAACAATAGATGACATATACTCTCAATATATGTACTTTTGTCATAAGTTGTCGGACACGTGGCACCCCATGGTTGGCTCCAAGAAAATCGCTGGGAAACTAGTCTATTTTCGTATGGCAAGATGGCTTGGTCTAGAAAGTGATAAGCCTCAGGGCGCGCGGTCTATTTGCATCATTTTCCCTTATCAATATATGATATATGATGACTAAAGATGATTAAAGAGCATATTAGTTGTTATAGTAATTTCAATTATATGTTTTAAGTGTTTTTGGTTTTGGCAATTGTTTTAGACGCATGTGCGGAGGATGATGTTGATGATATTCTTGTTAGACTAAGCTTGGAATCACGGTAAGTAACTATGATTATCATGTGCTTAACATGGATGTTCTCATGTTATGTGTTTATGAATGTGTTATATTTTTTTTTGGAATAGTAAGTTGGTTAATTAGAAAGCTTGGTTAGTGAAAATGGTATAAGTGATAGTTCCTGACCATGGAAAGATTAAGGTATGTTTTGTGATTAATATGTGTTATAGTTATGGTTTGCTATGGTAAATGGATATGAGATTGATAGCTTATTAGTTATGTGATTTAAGTGTTCATGATGCATCTTATGTGAATTGAAATATTAACCATGTATTAATCTAGCTGCTTACCAAGTGTTATCACTTATGTTATAGATGTTTAGCATGTTTTATAGGTTCTTGAGAAGGAGGATAAAGCTATTGGTAAGGAGGTTAAGGTTTAGAAGCAAGGACTAGAAGCATTTGGTTAAAGTAGTAGAGCTTAGTATAGACACCGAGCTCGAAGTTAAAGTTGTTTCCCGAGAGTCTTTAAATAGGTTTAATGTTCATAGTGTCAAGTCCTTGTAATGATTAAGAGTCAATTTACAGGTTTCAATGTATGTTAAAATGTTATGTTAAAGTTATATTGGAAATGGGTCAAAATGGGTGTTTTGGCAAAAATACTCGTATACTTGTAAAGTAAATTTCCGTGAATCATTGAGACCACAAGTATTATGAAAATGTAGTGTTATGTTTTACAAATGATTTCTGGGAGTTTCATGTGATGTAGTATTCGGGAAGTTAGGGTGTGTTTGTTTCATTTAGATGTTTTGTGTCTGAATCTGATTACCACATCTTACTCGTAAGATGTGGCTATAAAGTCTTAATCTGAATAAAATAATGTTGTTTGTTTTTGTATAATTGTCTGAATGATTTTAATTGTTTTTTTTCTAAATATATATTAAACCATAGTAAAAACTATTTTAATACACATCCTAAATTATCTTAGTACATATCATAAATTTAACATAGTAAAAAACTATTACATGAATTGTCTTCAAATAAAACAAAAGTTTAACGTTTCATTTTTCTTTGATAATTCTAATATTTGAGTCATTTCAAAAACAAATTGTTTTTCAACATCATCCACACGTTTTATTAGGTTATTTATATTTAGTACGAACTCAACTCTCAAGAAGTCACGATGTAACTTCGACCCTCATTGTTTACTTCCTAGTTCCTAATTCCAAATGATAAAACAACACTAGCAAATAGAGTTATGGAGTGGGTATATTAAGCCCAAACTTGTCTTTAACTTTTCACTACTTGACCAACATTAACTAAAAAATAACCCAATGACATAACCCTAATATGTCATAACCTAAATACACGCCTCATTCGGCAGCAACATATTCATTTTCTTTCTCCTAACCCTCCAAAAAGCCATATATCATTATATCCTTTGTTTACTTTTTGTCAAAACCTAAAAATCGTATGGTATTCATCTCGTATCACACACGGACCACGGCTAAGATCTTGATAACAAGGTATCGGGTAAGGTTTGTTTGTTGTATTATGTTCAAGATCGATGATGGGTTTTTGGGTTTAAAGGGTTTAGAGAGTGTGGGAGGTGGCTGAGGATGGGTTAAGAGCCAGTAAGATCTAACAACCAACTCTTACTCCGGTAAGACATAAACATCTGCCCGCGTCTGATTGAGGGAAAAAAAACAAACAACCTTTATGTCTGACCGCCTCTGAATGAGTAAGAGTCAGAGACGGTTCAGACGTTTTTGTAAAAAACAAACACAGCCTTAGTTTTCCGAAAAATGTGCAAAAAGTTCTTCCTTGAGCATAGATCTTAAGATCTATGCTCAACCTAGAAATTTAAGTTTAAAATGTTCTTTCCTGAGCATAGATCTTAAAATATATGCTCATACCAAAAAAAATTGATTTCAAAGAGTTTCTTTCCTGAGCATAGATCTATGCTCAGACCAGAATTTTGACGTTTTACATATTTTTGTCGTTTTGTTTATTTTGTATAAAATAAACCGTAAATCATTAGAGGTCGTGCCACCTATTGTTTTAAAGGTCTTTGAGTCTAGTTTTATTTAAAATTAGTCCCAAGGGTTGGTTTGTAATAGATTTTTATCAGTTTATTAAAGAGTAACAGAAGGTCAGTTATAGTCTTGTCGTTTCCACATAAAGTCTTTAATTCTTGGTCAAATCGGGCACGGGGCATAACATAAAACCACTAGGTCATAGTATGTATACGTCGTATACATGGGAACTGGTATACGGTGTACTCCTGATGCAGAATTTTTATAACACCCTAAAACCGGGCCTAAGCATTTTATTACAAGAATGCCATTTAACTAAGTTGACTACAACTTTTATAAGTTTTAAGGACTCACGGGATTGGTTGGTCAAACCCAGTAGTCAAACGATAAGTATTAAATGTTATGTAAATAGTTATAGAAAATGTGATGTGTCATATTACAATGAAAATGGACTTAAAGGACCTAAGTTGCCAAGTTATAAATGTGTTATTAAGTGTTCGTGGCCAAAGTGAAAGGAAGGGGACTTGAGGGACCTAATGTGCTAATTAAGAAAACTTGCCTCCTACAATAATCTGGATACTTCTCTAGTATCATTAGATTTCCAGAAAGTTATGGTATGTGTATGTGTGTCGTGAAGTAGAAAATGGGGGAAGAAGAATACCAAGCCTTGATGGTAATTCATGGTGTTAAGTACTTCCATTAAAGTAGATGAAGCCTTAGCAATGTTTCCTACCCAAGTATGTATCTTAATTAGAGTTAATTGGAGAATTGAAAGTAGGGGTGAGCAATCCCGACTGACACCCGACTCCCCGTCCCGATCCCGACACCCGAATCCCTTCCCGATATCTATCCGACTGTAATCGGGTCGGTAGTCGGTTTGCGTTTTCCTGGTAATCGGGATTCGGGACGGGTCGGGACGGTCCTGAGAAAACGCAGCCAAAATCAAGATTCGGGAAGATTTAGGACCATTATCGGGATTCGGGATGAGTCGGGACCATTATCGGGTCGGGAGTCGGTTTGGGTTTTTCCCCATTGTCGGTATCGGGATTAGTCGGGACGGGTCGGGATTCGTCCCGATGCTCACCCCTAATTGAAAGTTAAGGTTCTATGAGCCCTAATTGGGGGAAATGGGTAAATGATGTCTATAAGTTAATTAATAAGTTAAAATGAATATGGGTTAAGTATTATTATATTTAAGTTAATAAATTAATGGGACTAATTATCATATAATCATCATATGATTATGTGATAATTAGTTATGGTTAGAAAGGAGTTATGGTTGTTGTGGCCATGACATAGTTGATTGATTATGTGTTTATGCCTATACTGATTATGGCTTAGATGACAAGAGTGGAGATGATGATGTGCTTGGTTTCATTAGCTTGGAATCAAAGTAAGTAAACCGATTATAAGTTAATGTTATATGGATTCATTACATTATGTGTTATGTGTTGTTTATGTCTAAGTTATGGAATGGCTTGATTGTATGTGTTTATGTGAAAGTAAATGGTAAGGCTAGTTTGGCATAACTAGCAATTGTATGTTAGAATAGGAGGGTTTTGACTAGGAAGTAAACGGTGAAGCTTAAGGATGGCTTAAGGTATGTTTTATGATTAATGTTGTAATGGACAATGGGTATATTGCTTAATGTATGGATTATTATAATATTATGTTATGATCGTTTTACTTACTATGCCTCGTTCTTACGGTTTAAGATGTCAATGTTTTGTAGGTCCACACGTGATCGCGAAGGTAAGTATCGGATTAATGCTTATAGATTGCTAGAAGGAAGTTATAAGATTGGTAAGAAAGTAGGAGCTTAGGTAGATACCGAGCTCAAGTCAATGTTGTACCCCCCGAGAGTCTAAATGGTTTTGTAAACGTGTTGTCAAGTGTCAAAGTGAATGTCATAGTCATTGAATGTAATTGAGTCATCAAAGGTGCGTCAAAGTATTGTTTAAGTATTCGTAGTCTTGTTTAAAAGGGCGTTTGGTACAATGTCTATTTATACCCATTTTGGGTTGTAAATGGGTTAATGATAATGAATACGATTTATTACGTTAAGTTAATGATTTCTAGAAGGTTTGAAGTAATATGAATGTGGTACAAGTTGAATGTAATGTAAACGGGTCAAAACGGGTTTTGGTATAAAACCCGTTAAATTGGAAAGTGGTATTCCGAAGGTCAAATGCTAAATGTTTTTTTATTGGAAATGATATTTATAATGTAATAATAAGTTCTGGAAACTTTGGTATATTTCCGAGTAATATAAGTCGTTTTTCGGAAAATGGGTCAAAAGTGTAAAAAAGAGGTATGCAAAAAGGGCTGTTTGGATTGCAGAATGAAATTTCGGTTTGGAACCGATATTTGGAACCAAAACTCCAAATTTTGGTTTGGAAATGAAATTTGGAACCAAAACTCCGAAATTCGGTATGGAAGTGAAGCTGTGAACAGCTTTTTTTGGTTTTCGAAAAATCGTATCTTTTTAACCGTAAATCGTCACGGGTCGCGCCACCCATCATTTCGAAGGTAATTGAGTCTAGTTTCATTTAAAAATAGTCACAAGGTCCAGATGTTTATAATTTTTTGTTAGCTTGTAAAAGAGTGACCGTGGGTCAGTTTTCGGTTGTACTTTTTTCGAAAAATTTTCACGTTTTTAGTCGAGTCGTTCAAGGGGTGTTACAATTTTCCCATTATGGCTTCTTTTTCGTTATTTTGTGATTTTTTCCGTGAAAATTATTTTATAGCTCCAGATTAATACTAAAATGTAAATTAACAACAAATCAGTACCAAATATCATAAAAATACTATAAAAAAGAGCAATAATCCTGGGATATTGATACTTAAATATGTTCTTGTTTGATGTTATCAGCGACAGATGTCGGTCACAAAACTGAAACTTGTCCTTTTCTTCCGTTCTTCGTCCAAATGAGCTTGAGTTTCACAATTTTCTAGCAAAAAGCATTTCCAAACACCTAAATCTAAAAAAGCATGGATTTAAGGCCATAAATGATACAATGTGCATTAAATTAAGGGCTAAATGACCACTAAAAACCATACAATTTTGCACCTCGTCAACAGTAACTTTGATTCAACATGAGGGTATTGCCTCACAATTTAAGTATCTAAACAAGAATAAAGTTGTTGTATTCAACATGTGGGTATTTTATTTGTTTGGCTTCTAAACAAGAATAAAGTTGTTTTATTATTTATCATCATATATAGATATTTTTTATTACCTTGCATAGCAAATATCCTTGAAAGTTTTTATAGTAAACATTTATTCTCTTTTTACTTAACTTGGTTCTAAAAATAGTAATTAGTTTTTCAAACTTATGCTGCAAAAAAAATATATAGGCTGGCAGAACTAACACATGTTTATTGGGGCAAACCGGCTTATTTCATATTTTTAGTAGATCGCATACTATTGATGTACCTTTTAGTACGTGTTCAAAGTAACTTGCAAAGGTATTGCTATAGTCATGAGTTCGTCATTGATGGCTTAGGAATCACGATATCCTTTAGGGGATTTCACCTTTGTACAATACTAATGTCTTAGTGTTATAACGTTGCCAACACCAAAGTCCTCATAGTTAAGCTTAATCAAGTGCTTCCGTCTAGTAACATCGGGATATTAAGATAATAGTAACAACGAAAGACACAGTTTGTAATTAGTTGGACTAGAGAAGTTCTAAGTAGCTCTTAAATATCTATATTGTATCTTGGATATTATACAATAAAATTGATTTAACATATGGGCAATCCATTTGATTTAACTCTACGCATAGTGTTTACTTATGGAGAAAACTCCCAAAATGCTTTTGGTTTCTCATTTTGGTAAAAAAAAAAGTATATGAGAGTTGCTAAACCACTTAAAAAATGATCATTGACATGTTTTCTGACACAAAAATCTAAAAGAGGTGGAATCAAGTACTTTTGCTCGGCTACATGTATACTTTTTCTTGACCTACTTTTGTTCATTAATGGTTTTGTGACAACAAATATGCCCTGTGTCATTTCTTTAGTTAGTGGTAGAACGGTCTTACAATTTCAGGTCTCAATATTCTTGACTCAAATAGGAAGATCAATTTTCTTGTCTTCTTTAGAGTATGGAAACAAGATCACTTGGAGAATTTTCTCCTAACTTTATTTATTTTTAAAGTGTTTGATGTGTCAAGCAGAGAGAAAAATCTGTTGACGTTTAACACGTGTTATCATTTCCTGATAACATGCCAACTTAACAGTGTGGTGTGTTATTTATTATGCTTTTTTTTTTTTGGTAAAGGGTTACCCCAATAAAGCATATCAATCACAGAAAAGTTAAATGGAATGTAGTTGAAATACCACATTAACCCCAATCAAAACACTTGATAAACCACTAAATTGTTTGTGACATGCACCAGAACGATAACAACTCTAACTACAGACAACTAATCAACACACCAACAACTAGAAATACACAAACCATGATGACAATTCAATACGGAGAAATCTAAACATCAACACAGATGCCTCCAAGCCAATCCAACGGCAACATACATGGAGTATAATACACCAAATGAGATTGCCTCCTTAAAAAACTTCCCAAGAAAACCCAATGGGAAAAACCTTGAAGAAGGAAAAGATAACAGCTCTTAAGTGGAACTCCCATCTAGGACCACGCATAAACATGCGCTCTTCCATCTAATTGATAGACAGTGATTCGTAGATGATCACCGATCTTGGCAACTTCCATTTATTAAGAATACTTCTAACACGAATAGATTTCTTCTTGAAATGTAATGTGAGAACCTTCGACCGAACATAGACGACAATATCATCATAAATCTGGTCATACGTCTTCAGCTTCTTCTTGAAATGTCTTGAAATTCTCTCTTGCCAAATGAAATAACACGTAGTCGCAAGCAGGAGACGTGAAATGATACTACTAGCTGAAGAGCCTTTAGATGTAGGAATAAGGAACTGACAACATCATGTAGAAGAGAAGGAATATTTTCCATTCCTCCTGAAGCACAAACTATTTTCCATTCCTCCTGTAGCCGCAAGCAGGAGACGTGAAATGATACTACTAGCTGAAGAGCCTTTAGATGTAGGAATAAGGAACAGACAACATCATGTAGACGAGAAGGAATATTTTCCATTCCTCCTGAAGCACAAACTTTAGACCGTACCTGTAAAGCAAATGGGCACTCAAAAATAAATGGTTATGAGATTCAGGCTGATTATCACAGAAAGGGCACCGAAACAGGTTTAAGTCAGTCTCCGGACCAATATCCCATTGCCTCAACCGATCTTGTGTTTTTAACTTCAAGTTAACCATGAGCCAAAAGTGAAACGCATGCTTAGGAATACATTAGGGAAACCACACCACACGAAACCATGGAATAGTATCCCCTCTTAATCTAATTGTATCCCACACACGAGTAACCGCAAAAGGCTTTAAATCACAATTATTAACATGCCAATAAAGCTCATCCTCCACACCCCCAATCAAATTCGGAACATAGACCTGAAGCAGAGGATGTCTAGAAAACCAATCACTAGGCCATCTCCACACCCCATTATGAATTAAGTCAGGAAAATAGTCCTTAGTAGAGAACCCTGAATGATTGATTTCTCTAAAAGACAGTAAGCGCATAATGGGATTATGGACACACCAATTATCGAACGAAACGAAAGTCAACTTACCATTACAAACACTAAACCAAAAATAAGGCTGAATAGTGCTTCTAATTTGAAGACACTTCCTACAACCCCAACTCATATCCCCTGTACATGGGACATCCAAAAACTTCGCCCATTAAGTTTATAGGAATGAACCCATTTACCCACAATGACTCCTTATGCGTCAAAATACTCCACATATGCTTGGCCAAAAGAGCCTTGTTAAAATCATTAATTCTACGAATCCCAAGACCACCTTCTTCTTTCGGCTTACAAATATCTTCCCATGCAACTTTCGCCTTACCCTTTTTCATTTCACCTTGACACCAAAGGAAACCTCTCATCAATTGCTCAAGGTCATGAACAATCCGAGCACGAAAGATAAAAACGGAAGCCCAATAGATATACATAGAAGATAAAACAAACATAATAAGCTATAACTGACCCTCAAATGAAAAAAATTTATTCTTTCAATCAGCAATACAACTTTGGAGCCTTTCCACAAGCTCTTTGAAATCACAATAAATCAAACGGGAGGATATAAGAGGTACACCTAAATTCTAAAAGGGGAGGGTACCCTCAACAAATGGCAAAGAGCTTAATATAGATAACCTAACCAGATTAGGGACATGAAAAAAGAATGTTGTGCTCTTATGGATGCTAGGAACGACACCCGAGAAATTATTGAATTCCTCAAGCGCTTCCATAACCGCACTTGCTGAATAAACATCACTGTGAGTAAAGAGAAACAAATCATCAGTAAAGCAATGATTAACAATTTTTTTCCTTTCACAAAGATTATGGTATTGGAAGCCTTCCATCTCTTGAACCCTACGCCGCAATATTAACGTTAAAACTTCCACAACTAAAGTAAACAAGTAAGGGGACATAAGATCACCTTGCCTTAAACTTCATTTACCTCGGAACCATCCATGAATGTTACCATTGATACAAATGGAATAAGATACACTCGTAACACATGTCTTAATCCATGAGACCATCTTAGAGTGAAAACCAAAACCAACCAAGATATCCTCTAGAAACCTCCAATCAACCGTATCATACGCTTTCTGAATATCAACCTTAAAAGCGCAGCGGGGAGGCCTATGATCTCTATGATAATTACGCATTAATTCTTGCGTAAGAAGAATGTTATTACAAATATTCCAACCTGGAACAAAGGCAGACTGATTAATACTCACAACATCCCCAAGACCCTCTTTAATGGGACTAGTAATGATCTTACTTATACATTCATATAGGACGTTACAACAAGAGATAGGCATGTAGTCATTAAACTTAGAAGGTGTAGTAATTTTTGGAACAAGAGTAATAATAGTATGGTTAAGCTCCTTTAAAAGCTTACCATTAGTGAAGAAATCCGTGATCGCCTTGCACACATTAATTCCCACAATATCCCACGCTTTCTTGAAAAACGCAGTCGTGTAACCATCAGGACCCAAGGCTTTATTATCCCCAATAGAGAACATGGCAGCCCTAATCTCATTATCAGTAACATCCCGAACCATCCAATCAGCCGTAACTGAATCAAGAGTAGTCGAGAATAAATATTGGTTGGCAAGGTGAATGGTACTCTCTTCCACACTAAGGAAATTCTCATAATGATGCACAAAACACCCGGGACGTCATTAGTTTTTAGTAGACATATAGTTTTCAAGTTAAGTAAAACATATCGTGTTTATTCAAGTTCGGTAACGCAAATAATCATAAATGATAATAAAATAACATAAATTAACAAAAACGCAAAATACACAGTAACTAAAAATATAGCATAATGTACAAACAGATAAAAACCAATCTATCAATTCTGGCCCAAACAAAATGTTACCGTTACTTCGTTCCAAACGGGTTTTCCTGCCAAAAAAACTACTTCAAACCACCTATTTCTTTTCCACCAATAACCACCATGGCCCGAAAACTAGCCACCAGTCACCTCCTCCGATCCAGGTTTTACTGACCGAATCCGCTGGTCGAGGTGTTTTTGCTACTCAAAAAATAGAACCTGGTGAACTTATTCACACTGATAAACCCATTGTTTCTCACCCATCTTTAGCCTCAGTTGATAAAGTTTGTTACTTTTGTCTTAAGTGCGTTGTTAGTGGTTCGGGTTTTGAGCGTCGGGAGGCATTGTTTTGTAGTGAAGATTGTTGGGGACAAGCTAAGGTATATGTCCACCAACTGTTTGATTTTTTGTGTAACAGGAAAAAATTGGCTTGATTAAAGATGCAGTTTTTTGTAAAATCGAGACCTTAATACGTGGTTAGGTCAAAAGGGTAGTTGTATGACACAAGTCCAGGGCACAAAATACCGATTTTATGAAACGAAAAATTAGTTTTGGGTAACTAGATTGTTGCAAGTAACGTGACGATTTAACTTTTAGGATTTTGGCTATGAGTTTAGTTAATGGTATAATACATGTAGAGATTAATATTATCAAGATTACCATCGATCTAAAAAGAATTGCCAGTCTTATGCAGTTATGCTAATTGCGTTACCTGAAATGAACTGTAGCGGATGTTTGGGATTGTATATTTTTAGCTTATGCGTATGGCTTATAAGCACACCAAAATAAGCACGTACCCATGTGCTTATTTAAAATTGCTTATTTGATTAATTATAAGCAAATACGCCAATAGTGCTTTTTTCTTACAATAAACAGAATAAGCCAATGAGCACTATGTTAGCTTTATTTTATAATATGGCCTTGATTTGAGGCTTAACCCAGACACCCTTAAGCGTAAGCAACAAGCCTTTTAAACCACTTGGTGTCCCAAGTGGACTAGTGAAGTCTCGTGAGGGTTTACAGGGAACACACCCACAAAGTTCATTTAAAAACTAATACAAGGTTACTGTGTTTTAAAATGAAAGAATTAAAGCAGAGGAAAGTTACGTCATAACTCCTATGAGGGATTTATGCCGTAACTGGCAAAACCTGGTATGAGCTGTAAAGCGAGTAGTTACGGCGTAACCACATAGACGGTATTACGCCGTAATTGGTAATGCGTCAAGAATTATGCTGCTCAAATGTTGGTTACGGCGTAATCACCAAGATGAGTTACGCCGTAACTCTGTTCAGATCAGCAACTGCAGCAGCAATTAGTTCCTCGTTTCCTGCAAAAATGGTTAGAAAACACAAAACCCAACAGAAAAGAAATAAAAACAAAAGAAAGGGATAATTCGGGTTGTCTCCCGAAAGAGCACTTTTCTTTATTAACGAGTCTTTAAGTTAGACTCGGAGCCGCGGGGCTTCTATGGGGGCCTTTGAACTTTCCCGACCTCTTCCATGTCATCTTTCTTTGAATAAGCTCGTGCCCATTCGAAACGAAACCTAGCCTCTTCTTCCTTATCAATTTTAACATATCCAAACTTTACTCGTAACCAATTTTCAAATGAGATTCCCCTGTATCCTATATTGCTTCTCTTATCTTCGTCAAAACATGCCCATTCCTTGCGTTTGAGCCATTTAGGTTCGGGGTATTCCCCTCCATCGCAGATCTTGCGATTGGGGTTGCATGTGGGCCATGCTATGGTGTAATCATCATGCATAACAGCTGGTTCGCAAAAATGAATGGTCCAGTCAATATCGAAGAACCATTCGCTAAAAGCATTATGTTCTAGTAACCATTTTGCTCTTATATCATCTTCTTTTTCCCAGCACCACCAGATTTCTGCAGCTTCTTTATGAAAGGTTTTATGGATATTTAAATATATGTATGTCCGGATTCGAACTCGAGACTTCGGGATTGCACACATTACGTATGAGAGTTGATGTTAATAATTAATATATAAAATGTTATTAATAATTATTAGTCGCGAAATAAAACATAACGATAGTTAAATAATTAACGAGGTTTAGCTAACGGTCGTTAAATATAAACTATAAGGACTAGAGATGAAATTACAAGTCGGGAAAGTTCTAGAATCCCCTTGGGATTGCTTTGGCCGATCGGTTTGGGTTCCAAACCCATTCCCACTCAAACTTGGTCACCAAGTTAAGTTACCTATAAATACAATCCCTTGTATTCATTCATAACTTAATCTTGGATCACCAATATACCTAATTTCTCTTCTCCTCTCTCCCTCTTTGTGTGGCCGGTCGTATACCCTCACCACAAGGGTGTTCGATTTTGCTTAACTCAAAGAAACAAGTGTTTGGTTTTATTTGTGATTCAAGAAACTAGCTTTTCACATCAAATCGCTAATAGTACGTGTGTACAAGAACGAAGGACAAGCACGCTTGAGCTTGTAATCTTAGTGGTCGACTTTTGTGTGGGTTGAATTGATTAAACCCTAAAATTAGGGTTTTGGGTTTTGTTCTTGTTCTAAGTTAGTTTGGTTTACTTGAATTGCTAAAAGGTACGCACTTTCTTGTTCGGTTAATTACTTATATATATTATTCCTATTTACTTCCGCTGCATGCTTTGATGATGTTATTTGATTTTATATAATTGTTATGAGTATTAAATCCCAACAGTGGCATCACGAGCCGTTAATATGATGTAATTAATTACCGAAACACATAAAAATTGAATCTTTATGATTATATGCATGCTTTTTATGGTTTCTAGGGTTTTGAATTCGAAACCCTAATTTTTATTTAATAGGGTCGATTACCCTTTAATTATTTAATTAGGTTTTAATTTTGTAAAACTTGTAGAAACCCTAGGATTGCATGCTAATTTTATGTGGTTAATTAATGAATAATTGTTATGTGTCATGTAATATGCGTATCTTGGGTGATAATTGTTATGCGGAATCCATGGTGGAACATGCATGTTTTTACCATGGAGTATTGTTTATAGTTTATTGATTAATTGTTAAGTGATACACACATGTTCTATTTATTTAATAATTATTGAATTGGGGAAGACCTCAATTATTACTAATAAAAATTCGTTATGTGCTAATTGGTATATTATTAACTTTGGCTTACGCAATCGACTTGTCGATGTATGTGGCTCATCTACCTTGTAGTTGAAAGCCCTAGTTAATGTATGCATTTATTTACGCCTAGAATTGTTTATTAGAGTTTATTGAAATAATTATGCATGTGGCTAATTGTTTTTTACATATGTTAAATTGTTTAGTTATATGTTTATATTATTTGAGTGTATTTAATTTTTATTAAAGTGCTTTTTTGTTTATATATATATTGTTTGACATGTTAGTAAGCAAAAAGGGTTTTTTTGAATAGAAAATTAAATGGACTAAATAATGGCAAAATTGATTTGTTAACTAAGAATTATTCTTGAACTTTTAATCGATTGATGCGACTGTACTAAATGGTTAGAACGGCTCACCCACTAGAACAAACTGTAAAGGGGTTAATAAAGAAGTGAGCACAGTCTCACTGAAAGGATGTCTAAGGTTATGCTTTGCGCTTACCTGGTCCTCTGCCCCCTGTGAGTTCGATTGGAGCTACCTAGTATAACCATTCAACGTACGAAGCATCTTAGTGCAAAGTTGTAAGTTTCTCAACGCATCGATTAAAACTTTGTAGAATTAAATCTTAGCAATTAAAAATCTCATGTAAGTTTTTTCGAAAATTTTATGCTATAAAGTTGTATGCATGCTTCTTTATACATAAGTTTTGATTACACGTCAAAAATTGTACCCTTTAAATTTAAGTTTATGCCATCTAATGATATGAAACACTTGAAGTTGTAATTTAGTTATGTGAGACCTTGATCTAGATTACAATAACGAGGTGAATTATTTTGTTGTGTGAGACCTCAGCTTTATGATTTGCAGTTTCTAAATTAGACAACTTAATTAAGTTAGTTAGTGAGACCTATGACTTAAGGCATAAGATGGGATGAAACATGCTTACGTTTTGCATTAATTGTTTTGGCAAAATTGTAAATCCCATAATTTTTGGAATTGAAAACTTGTTTGTCAATTATCGTTTTCAACGATTACCTATTCTATACTTTCACCACTAGCAGATCAACTGATGTGGTGAAACTATGATAATGAGGATCCAAAATTCAAGGAAAATTCTATGGTTAATATGAATATTGACCAAAGGGTATTTTATTTTCTTGAATGTTTACTTATCGAAAGTACTAACTTTTGAACTTTTATTTCTGTAGAAATGGCTCAAGCTGAATCTACTGCACTAGCCTCATCGTTCAAATCTATGTTTGATATAGAGAAATTGACTGGTAGCGCGAATTTCAATGATTGGTATCGGAAACTAAGAATTGTCTTGAGGGTTGCCAAAAGACTCAATTATTTGACTACGCCTTGTCCTCCTGAACCTGCAGCTGATGCTATTGCTGAAGCACGAGCTGCATGGCAATCTGAGTATGACAAGTATAATGAGGTTGCCTGCATTATGCTCGGGATTATGAACTCAAGCTTGCAAAATCAGTTTGAAAATTACTTCCCTAATCTCATGCTTGAAGAATTGCAAAGGTTATTTGAAAAGCCGTGATTTGTAGAGCTGTATGATTTGATAGATGCTCTTCATAGTTGCAAGCAAGGAGAAGGGAAACCTGGAAATGATGAGTTACATGGACCAGCTGGGGCGTCTTAACTATGTCTACCCCAATGACATACAAATTGGCTTTATCAACAGATCCCTTAACAAGGAGTTTGATGGTTTCGTGCGCAATTATAATATGCATTGCACGGGGAAGACAGTCAGTGAGGTACATGCAATGCTCATTGATTACGAAAAAGGTTTGCCCAAGAAGGCCCCTACACCTGCGGTTTTGACCATCCAGAAGGGTAGGATTTCTAAGCCTAATAAGCCGCTAGCGAACAAGAAAGGGAAAGGTAAGGGAAAACAAGTTATGACTTATCAGCAAGAACCCAAGAAGTACCCTCCCAAAAAGCGTGAGAATCCGAAGAAGGATATGGCTTGTCATCACTGCACCGAGGTAGGACACTGGAAGAGGAATTGTCCACTCTACCTTGATGAGTTGCGCAATAAGAGGTATAAAAATACTGGCACTGTGGCCAGTACTTCAGGTACTCTTTTGATGATAGAATTATTTGCTTTTCCTCATAAAATAAATTCCTGGGTATATGATACTGGATGTGGTATTCACATTTGTAATACACTGCAGGGACTTAGAGGAGCAAGGAAGCTTGCCTATGGACAGCAATACCTGCACGTGGGTAATGGAGCACATGCAATCGTTGAAGCTATAGGCACGTTTGATTTAGTTTTACCTTCGGGTTTAGTACTGTCATTAAACGATTTTCAGTACGCACCTTCCATTGGTAGGGGTGTCGTTTCTGTTTCCTTGTTAAAAGATATTGGTTTCGTTCATGCATTTACTGATTATGGAATTTTGGTTTCTTTAAATGGTGTTTTTTAATTTAATATTATTCCAGTAAATGGTGTGTTTGAAATTGATTTGCATGAAAATGTGATTGATAAAAATAATTCTGTCTTTAGCATCAATAATAAAAGAATCAAAGGTGATTTGGATTCTTCATTTCTTTGGCATTGTAGACTTGCTCATATAGGCAAGAAACGCATGCAACAGCTGCAACATGATGGGCTGTTGCAAGATATCAATGATGAATCATTTGATAAATGCGAATCTTGCATATCTGGGAAGATGACCAAGAAACCTTTTACAAATAGTTTAGAAAAGGCTTCTGATCTTCTTGGTGTGATACATACCGACGTATGTGGACCACTAAGACATGTGTCAAGAAAGGGTGCTAGCTACTTCTTAACCTTTACTGATGATTTCAGTCGTTATGGTTATGTTTATTTACTTAAACATAAACATGAAGTCTTTGAAACATTTAAGGTTTTTAAGAGTGAAGTAGAACTGCAACTAGGAAAGAAGATTAAAGCTCTTCGATCCGATAGAGGTGGTGAATATTTAAGCCAAGAGTTTAAAGATTATCTAGCTGAGTGTGGTATTGTCCAGCAACTCACATCTCCATATACTCCACAACAAAATGGTGTATCTGAGAGAAGGAATCGTACATTGCTAGACATGGTGCGATCGATGTTTAATCTTACAACTCTTCCCTTATCCTTTTGGGATTATGCTTTGGAAACTGTTGTTCGCATATTGAATATGGTTCCAACTAAGAAGGTTGATAAGACTCCTTATGAAGTGTGGTATGGGAAAGCTCCCAACTTGTCTTACTTAAAGGTTTGGGGTTGTGAGGCGTTTGTTAAATGTGACTCTGCTGATAAGCTGCAACCTAGATTTGTTAAGTGTATCTTCGTAGGATACCCAAGGAAACTATGGGTTACTACTTTTACTTTCCACCTGAAAACAAAGTAATTGTTGCTAGGTATGGAGATTTCCTTGAAAGGGATCTCATATCTCATGAATTCAGTAGGAGAGTTTATGATCTGGAAGATGATCTAGAAGATACAACACCTTCTGAAAACACTAGCCAACCTCAAGTAGAACCTGAAAGTCTGGGCGTTCCACCTGAAGTTGAAGTGGTTCCCATTCATAGATCCGCAAGGGCTACGATGCACTGGCGTCTATGTCTCAACGTAGAAGCTGAGGAAAAACTGTTAGGGGATCTTGGTGAACCTGCTAACTATAAAGCTGCAATGACGAGTCCTGAAAAGGAAAAATGGCGAGTTGCAATGAATGGGGAAATGCAATCCATGAAAGATAACGAAGTCTGGATAGAGGTTGACTTACCTCCAAATGCTAAGGTAGTTGGAAGTAAGTGGCTCTTTAAGATAAAGACTGACATGGATGGCAATGCACACACCTATAAAGCTCGTCTTGTAGCCCAAGGGTATACTCAAACCTATGGGGTATACTACGAGGAGACATTTTCTCTTGTAGCAGACATTAGAGCTATTAGGATTCTTATAGCCATAGCTGCGTACTATGACTATGAGATATGGCAAATGGATGTCAAAATTGCCTTCTTAAATGGTCGCCTAGATGAGGACATCTATATGGCGCAGCCTAAAGGGTTTGTGAATCCAAAGTATCCGAAGCGTGTATGCAAACTTCAAAGATCCATTTATGGATTGAAGCAAGCATCAAGGCAATGGAACAAGAAGTTTGATGAAGAAATCAAGAAATTTGGTTTCACTCAAAATCTTGATGAGCCATGTGTGTATCACAAAGCTAGTGGGAGTAATGTTATTTTCCTTGTCTTATATGTCGATGACATATTGATCATGGGAAAAGACATTCCAAGTATGCAAGATGTAAAGTCTTATCTTGGAGAGTGCTTTTCTATGAAGGACTTAGGGGAAGCAGCATTTATTCTAGGAATCAAGATCTACCGAGATAGATCAAGGCGGTTAATTGGACTAAGCCAAAGTGCTTACATTGATAAAAATATTGAAGAGATTCAGTATGCAAAATTCCAAGAAGGGATTTTTGCCGATGCAAGTTGAACATGGCTTAAGTAATAAACTATGCGCGTCAACACCTGAAGAGGTGGCATACATGAATAAAGTTCCTTATGCTTCGGCTGTAGGATCTATCATGTATGTTGTGAGATGTACAAGGCCTGATGTGGCGTTTGCACAAAATATCACGGTCGGTATCAACAGAACCGGTGTGAAACACTGGCAAGCTGTTAAGAACATTCTTAAGTATCTAAGGGCTACTAAAGAAATGTTTCTAGTGTATGGAGGAAATCCAGATGCAGAACTTGATGTTACAGGTTTTTGCGATGCGTCATTCCAAACTGATAAAGATGATACGAAGTCTCAGACGGGTTATGTCTTTGTCATTAATGGAGGAGCAGTTGATTGGAAGAGCAAGAAGCAAACAACGGTTGCGATGTCTATTACAGAAGCTGAGTACATAGCTGCTTCAGAAGCTGCGATGGAAACTGTTTGGATTAGGAAATTCATTTCGGGACTCGGAGTAATGCCCTCAATCGAATTACCTTTAAATGTGTATTGTGACAACTCTGCTGCAATAACATTTGCCAATGAGCCTGGAGTCATGAAGGGCGCCCGACATTTTCCTCGTCGATATCACTATGTTCGAGAACAAGTCGACATAGGTGAAATCAATCTACTCAAAGTTCATACAGATGATAATCTAGCTGATCCCTTTACGAAGCCTTTGCCAAAAGAAAAACTTATTGACCATGCTGATGGGATAGGACTTCGTTTAGCTAGTAGTTTCATGCAGATCTGTGATTAGTATTTGGATAAAGGATGTTATGAACAAATATTACTTTAATGAAATAAAATAGTTGTTTATGTTTATTTTCATTTTCTTAATATTATATCCTATATTTGCATGTTTAATCCGTGAATAACTTATGTTATTCTAAATAGTCCGTTGTCGATCAATGATGTGGGAATGTCATTGAATTAAGACAAATATGAGTTTTGGTAGAATATTCTTTTAAAGTATATTGATGCGTGGGACATACCAGATTCACATGATATTCAATGAATTGAATATAGGACTCATCCCAACTTTACATGATGATACATTATGGATCTTTGTCATTAAGTATATCATGAAGTGTTTATCCTCAGACTTGAGATACCAGATAACCGATATGAATGTAGTGCATTTGTGTAAGATAGTCTAACGCTATCCGTAACTGGTAGTTATAAGGGCTATTTTCGGAAGTGTTGCAAAGTTTATGAGTTATGTTTGTAGTCAAGAGAATTTGTTCCTTTGAATTTGTTTCAAAGCATAATACTATATTTGGGCCCCTCGTAGGGTTGACAAGATGTTTGTATGGCCATACCCAAGATCTATCTGGAATACGTTCAGATGATTTGGTAATCTTGTTAAATCGAATTACAACGAGAAACAGAATATTAACTTATGAAATGACTTGATCCATATTCATAGTTAATGTAGTATTATTAACAAAAGGCTAAGTAAAAATGATGAATCATAAAATGGTTTTTTCCAGGAGACCATACTCGATTTGATCTGGGGGCATTGGCGTGTGAAAGCTAGACTAACTGATGTCATTACTATATTTAGTAATATCCAAGTGGGAGCTGAAAGGTTTTATGGATATTTAAATATATGTATGTCCGGATTCGAACTTGAGACTTCGGGATTGCACACATTACGTATGAGAGTTGATGTTAATAATTAATATATAAAATGTTATTAATAATTATTAGTCGCGAAATAAAACATAACGATAGTTAAATAATTAACGAGGTTTAGCTAACGGTCGTTAAATATAAACTATAAGGACTAGAGATGAAATTACAAGTCGGGAAAGTTCTAGAATCCCCTTGGGATTGCTTTGGCCGATCGGTTTGGGTTCCAAACCCATTCCCACTCAAACTTAGTCACCAAGTTAAGTTACCTATAAATACAATCCCTTGTATTCATTCATAACTTAATCTTGGATCACCAATATACCTAATTTCTCTTCTCCTCTCTCCCTCTTTGTGTGGCCGGTCGTATACCCTCACCACAAGGGTGTTCGATTTTGCTTAACTCAAAGAAACAAGTGTTTGGTTTTATTTGTGATTCAAGAAACTAGCTTTTCACATCAAATCGCTAATAGTACGTGTGCACAAGAACGAAGGACAAGCACGCTTGAGCTTGTAATCTTGGTGGTCGACTTTTGTGTGGGTCGAATTGATTAAACCCTAAAATTAGGGTTTTGGGTTTTGTTCTTGTTCTAAGTTAGTTTGGTTTACTTGAATTGCTAAAAGGTACGCACTTTCTTGTTCGTTTAATTACTTATATATATTATTCCTATTTACTTCCGCTGCATGCTTTGATAATGTTATTTGATTTTATATAATTGTTATGAGTATTAAATCCCAACACTTTAATCATAAGAATGAGATACTTCCCTCCTCCATTACATCTTTTTTGGAAAGGGGAACACGTGGGAAATATTACTTTGGTCCCCTCAACTAAAGGAACACAACAGTGAACTCTTCCTTTTACAACGTAACTGGGAATAGAAAATGGGACCTCATTTCCATCATCTTCATTGTCACTGGATTCAGAGTCCTTCAAATGGCCAAAAGATGAAGGTGGAAACCTATCGGAGTCATCTAATTCAATCCCCGGTGGTTCATTTGTCGTAACAACTATGTCTGGCTCAAGGCTCAAAGTTTTATCCAGTTTAAACTCCACTATATCTCCATAGTATCCACCGTAATGTGCTAAAGTGTCAAGGAATGGTTTACCAAGAATCAAATGCTCCTTTTTGTCTTTCAAATTATCGATTACCACAAATTCGGGGGCTGAAGTAAATTTTTCGACCTTTACACACATACCACCTGTAATTCCTAAAGGAGCAATCTTAGTTCCACCTGCTGATTCAATCACGATATATGTGTCCCAAAGGTGGACTATCCTTAGTTTTAAGAATATGAATAGAGGCATGATGTTTACAGAAGATCCAAAATCGACTACCCCCAAAATATCAATATTACCAACAGAGCACGGAATGACTATCCCGCTAGCACTAATATCATTAGCTGAGAATAAACTTGATCCTAACCTGGATACGCCTTCTGGAACATGGTTACGCCGTATCTCCGGGAAGTAGTTACGGCGTAACTCTCCGTGTTTGTCGGTATTCATGACCTTTAACTTGTCGATTGAGGATTTGCCTCCCTCAATTACCTCCTGAGAGTCATTGGTGAAAACAAGATTACATTCCTCCTTGCGCTTGGCTTCATTAAGTTCAATTCCATCTATCTCAACACTGAGTTTTTCAATCATTGCTTCAATACTTTTTAGGGTTAAATTCGTGCCTGGAAAGATTTTTATTTGTGTTTTCCTGGAATCCCCTTAACCAAATATCTTGTTCTTTTTGTTTCTGGGCTGAATTTTCCAGGAACTTATTAATTGTTTCTGCAAGACTGGCTTTCTTTCTCCATAAGGCCCACGGTTGTAATTTCTATGATAATCATTACTATTTCGATTATCTCCTTAAAATGGCCGATTTTCCCCATACTTAGCTTCTTCAATATTCTCTTCATCCACATGAGGACAATTTTTCGTAAGATGTCCTCCTCCACAGATTTCACAACCTACTTGGATGGCATGAACGGTTTCTCTGACTTTCAGCATATTTCGACTGAGATTTTCAATTTTACTAGCTATTGCTGCAATTCCGTCAAAACTTCCGCCTTGGTTTCTTTTACTCCCACCGTCGTGCCATTTTTGAGAGTGGTCTGCCATTTTTTGAATGGCTTCAATTGCAGTGGTAGGAGTCATGTTCGGGATAGGTCCTTGATAATCTAGCATTTGCCTTATAGTTACGTTAATTCCTTTGTAGAAAATATTGACCTTCTGCTGGTTATTCAGATCATTGGTAGGGCACTTATAAAGAAGATTGTTGTATCTGTCCCAAGCTTGATACAGAGTTTCGTCGTCTTCTTGTTTGAAATTATGGATCTCCAAAAGCTGGTTAGAAATATTCGATGGCGGGCAATATCTTCGAATAAAGTGTTTCTTTAGTAGAGCCCAAGTATTAACTGCCCCGGCGAGCAATCTTTCGATCCATCTTCTGGCTGCTCCAGTAAGAGTCATTGGGAATACCCTAAGCATAACAGTATCATTAGATAAGCCCAGAATGTTGAAAAGGCTAGCGATGTATAGGACATTTTCCACGTGCTCATATGCGTCTTCGTCCCTGTTTCCTGAAAAAGGGTTAGCGCGAAGCTCCCTCATAAATTGGTCTTTAATTTCGAAACGAACATCCGCTCCGATTGACGGTCTTACGAGACCCGGCCCTTGTTCCACTCTTGTCAACTCCAAGTAATCCTCAAGAGTGAGGTCTTCGATGTTAACAACTTCCATGGTACCTGAAAACTTGAAATATGATCGTCAGAAAAGTTTAAAAACGAAATGAAAGACTTAATATCAATCCTAATATAACTCTCCGGCAGCGGCGCCAAAAACTTGATGCAGGTTTTACCGACCAGGTCTTAATATTTATAGTGTCTCGCTATACCTATGGTCTATCCTAGTGCAGTAACGGGTAGTGTACCCGGTCGCGTGTAGTGTAGTAAATGGTAAAGCCGAGGTCGTCCCAAGAGCTATGTGTGTTGGATTATTACTAAGTCTAATTTTCACAGAATAATAATGGTTTCGATAGGGATTTAATTAATTAAACTACTAATGCAGAATAAAAGTAAAAGCAGATAAATGGTTAAAGGGAATTCAATAGAGGAATAATGGTGCTAACCTAGACAATCCTCCTAGCTAGTTATGTCTACGTCTACCTACTTCCAATTACTTCAGGTGGGGTCAAATTCGAGAGGACAACATTTGGTCAATTCGCCCTAACCTATCAGCAAAGATGCCACCACAGTAGAAATCAGGCGCACCGTCATAAGTCCTGTTGTTCCTGGTCCCCTAAGCCAAGTCATTAAGTACCGCTACATGCTAGATTCATAATAGTGAGTGCCCGGCCGTTAGGAACTTAGACACTACACCCCCCAGTTCTTAAGTTCATCCAAACGATAGGTGATCAGTTGGTCAAATCGCACAAGTAGAAAGGGTCGTCAGTTGGTCATATCTTACCCTTCCCGTCTCAGTTCCGCTCACCTAGGGCAATTAGGTTGGTCATATCTCCTAGGCAATTGGCCTCTACCGCCATTCAAAACTACAGAACCAAGGGTGACTACCAATGAACTATGCATGCATACACTTAGAAATAATTGTACGGAAGTAAAGGTAAACGCAAACAAAACAATTAAGGAATCATAACTAGGCTAGCTCCAAAGGGTGCTTAGCCGCTCATATTAATCATGCAAATCAATTCAATATTCAAAGGTACGAAATACATGAATTGAAAGTAAAAGAAATATAAAATGCTAAAGCTTATCGTAATGGAGTGACTTCTCCCTTGGAAAAAGCTCCGTATGCTCCCCTAGACCTGTGATGAGTGTGTAAATACTCATCATTTTTGGTTAAATCTGAACTGCAAAACGTTTAAAAATGCTCAGAAATGCATCAAAATACTGAAAATATCTCAAAATTTCATTTTATATGTTTCAGATGCAAAATGTTTAAAATCAGATGAAAAATGAGCTAAGTTTGCATAATTGGCAGTTTCAGTCCCCCAAGTTTCAAAAATTGTCAAAAATAGTCCTTGGAAATTTGAAAATGTCTATTATGGTCCTTGTACTATTGAAACTTGTCACTTTTGATCCCTTGAAACAACTTTGGAAGAATGTCAGATTTGGTCCTTCAAGTTTGGGAAAATTCAGTTTTGGTCCTTATGTTATCAAAACAAACCAACCCCTATCAAAACCCATTGGACCCGTGTCAAACAATTGACCCCACACTTGCCTGTTTTGACCCCCTTCAATATGTTAAGCCGTGGTCAAATTCCAGTCAAACAAACACTCCTTGAAGTCTTCTTCCTCACCAACGCCTGCAACACTCAACCATTCCATCCTCAGCTCTTTCCCCACTCACCATGTTCCTTCCACCTCACCAAACTCCAAAATGCATTTAATGCTTCCCTCCCCCATTGCACTCAACCCTCACTGGCATATATACGTTTTGGCGCCAAAAATTGATCAAACGGCCATTATCTATTCTAAGCATCCAATGGTCCTGAATTAAAGTGGGAAACGCTCAAATAGGAGAGAGAAACATTTTGGTGTACAAAAAGGAAGCAAGAGATAGAGAGAAGGGAGGAGTACTTAGTTTATTTTTCAAATGTATGTCGTTTTAAGCTTTCTATGTCTTAAATAGCTTCTCAGTTGTAATTTCAAGTGTAGTTGTAACAAACTAAGTTATTTCAGTGTATTCAAACTATTTTCAAGTATCAATTCAAGTTGCATTACCATTTCATGTTTACATGTTTACTGTTGCAAAATTCAATTTCAAACTCTATTGTCCAAGCTTTCAGTAGCTTATTTTTATGTTCAAATAAGTTTATCCAAGCTATTTATAGCTTTTGGTAAGCTTACAATTAAGTTTCAAGCAATTTTGGTATTGGGTCAACGAAAGTCAAACTGGGCTCAAATGTGAATGGAAATGATATATGGGTGATGCAGAATTGGATATGGGGTGAAATTAAGTTAGTTTATGGTTTGGAATAGGTTAGTGGTCCTTGTGTTCTTTGGCAAGCCATAGTGGCTAGGACCAAATGTAAGTCAATTCCAAATTTATTGCATAATCTGTATTTGTAGTCATCAATAGTTTAGACTTGTTTATTTAGTGGTAATTAGGATAGCTTAACTCAGTTTAATCAATAATACAAGCTAGTTCAGTAGTTGGCTTAATTTAACTTGCAAATCAGTGATTTAAAGTGTTGTTTGGATTATATAGCAAATCTGTGTTAGAGGTTTGTCCAGTGGTTGAGACTTGTTGTTTCAGGCTTGTTAAGCTCTATTGTACTCATTCTAGTCATAACATTGCATCTGTTCTAGCTCCAAGTCAAAATGGCATATGATCTGTCCTAGTTTCTTAACTGTTGGGATTTTGTAAAATCAAAAACTTGATTTGTGTTTAGAATTCATAGAGATAGCTTGCATTAAGATTATTTCATCACAATACATCACATTCAGTCCACAAATTGGTCTCAAAGTTCACAAAAGTCAAAATATCAAAACTGTTTCAAAAGTCAAAAAGTGAAAATCTCATTTTTCACCCAACTTGGGTGATTTTTCATGGATTCAGTTTTGGGCCAAATCAAGTGAAACTTGGGGTTTAAAAACTTCAGTTGGTCTAGTTTCTTAATATCATTTTTGTAGATTTTTGTAAATTTTTTAAAAGCCCCAAAACAGCTTGTCAATTAGGGCTCATTTGCCCTGTGCACTTGACTTCGATTAATCTTGAGTCGCACGGTGTTTTGAAGCTTGTAACAAGCTCATAAGAGCTTGTCCAAGGCTCATTTTTGGTTTACAAGTTCTTGGCCAGGACTCCTTTAGGTTCCTATATCTGTTTTTGATTCTCAGCTTATGGAGTAGCTTATTTTCAAGCTGCTAAGTAGTGGGTAAAAATCTGTTTTTGCACATTAAGCCAAATCGTCAAATCTGTGCAGGGTGCAATTCAGAGGTTTAGGATAGTTGTAATTGGTTGCTTTTGAGTATTTATAGCTTATTATAGCTTATGTGTTCAGTTGGTGGTCTTTGGTGTTCATTTGCTTATTTCAAATGCTTATTTATAAGCACCTTGCATTACAGTTTCATTTTCTTACACACAAGCCACTGTTTTTATATTTTTCTTAGATTCAGTATATTAATTTAGACTTTTACTGAATTTTTCAGATTTTTCTAGGTCAGTTTGCTATTTTTCTTCATTTAAAACAGTTTTTAAGTCATTTTAATTAGCTTTTATTGCAATTAAATCAGAAAAGTTTCAAAAAAAATAAGTTTTCATTTTTCCTAGGTTAATATAAATATAAAAAGTCAAAAAAATATTTTTCCATATTTTTCTTAGTTAAATTTGTAATTTTTAGTAATTTAAGTAGTTTTAAATAGTTTTTAATTCATAGAAAATAGAAAAATAATCAGAAAAATATAAAATTAGTTTTGAAAATTCTCTTTAGTTATTTTAGATTTTTCTAAGTCATAATTTCATTTTTCTAGCTTTATTTCATATTTTCTTGTATTTTAGGTTATTATTTAATAAGTAAAAATAGTTTTTAATTAATAATAATTAGATAAATAGTTTTAAAAATAATTTTCTTTTTCTAAAAATTTTCTCTTATCATTAGGTTTGTAAAAATGTCACTTTTATATTTTTAGGATTAATATTGTTTCAGTTCACATTTTATTTTGTACGTCACGTAGTTTTTAATTTAAGTTTTATAAAAGAAAAATCAAAAACATCATTTTAAATATAGTGATAGCGTTTATTTAATATAATTTAGCTTTTTAATTCTCTTTAATTTGCATTTAAGCCCCTGTAGTTTATAAAATTTTTCTTTAGGTATAATCAATCATATCTCTTTTCCGTTCAAATCCTCTCGATCACTATTCGTTTGATTATTCTCGCACAACTCGTTGGGACATAACGACCTGGGGAAACACTATACTCCTCTTGATCTTCATTGCATTGGTGTCTGAACTGTTTTAAGTTTCTTACGGTTAGCCATTCACAAGTGGCTAGCTTGTGTGAGATAACTTGACGGTTCGGGACGAACCAAATTTTGGCGCCGTACGGGGAGTTGTGCTAATTATCTTCGTTTAGCGATTAGTGATTTGAATATTCACTCCTTGTTCATACCATCTATATATGTTTATATTTTCTTATAAAAATCAAAAACCCAAAAACATCTCAAAACATATAAAACACAAAAATATTTTTCTTTTGTTTCTACATATATATAAAACCATAAAACCCAAAAAGATTTTCTTTCTTATTTTTTTTCAAAATGTTTATCCAAAAATTCAAAAATATCCATCTTTACCCTCTCACATCTTTGATTCTTCATCCCAACCCCTCTGTAAACCTTTGATTCTTTCTATGTCTTATCCCCACCCTCTTGGTTGTCAATGGTGTGGTGGTCCTTATAATGGTGGCAATTTCCCCGATTGTAGCATGGTGGAGTCAGGAAGCAGGCATCTATAACCAGGATCCCTATTCCTACCATAACACAACTGATTTATTCCATCGGCTACCACACTGTGAGACTCAGCAGTTTTCTTGTTGTGAGTACTGTGGTGGTTCACACTACGATTCTGATTGTCAATCGAGGAAACACGCTTGTCTATGGCAGTTTCGATAACAATTATGACTACAACACATATGACTCACAGCCACATCGGTTTTATTGTTGTGAGTATTGTGGAGGTCCTCACTTTAGCTCTGATTGTCAAACAAGGAATCCATTTCCTTGTAACAATTACGACTCTTCATATCATGACCAACCTCTACAATACCAAATGAATCAGGCACCACCTCAGCCTGAGCCACTTCCTCAAAATCTTCTCCTTGATCTTTTAGATTTAGTGAAAGATTTGAAGGAATGTAAACATTCCCAAGATAATCCAAATCAAAAATACATGGAAGAATTGCTAGGCGAAGAGCGGCTGCTAAAATAAATTCCCAAATTGCCTTTGAAAAATCTATTAGGGAATCAATTGCAAAAGAAAAAGCGGCCAGATCTAGCTCTCAATTTCGTTTTATTCCCGATGACAGTGATGATGAGGATACACTTGATATCCTTCAATTCTATAAAGATTCATCAAGTTCATCAGTTGATATCCCGGCAGTTGAGATTCATTCTCAAACAACTGCTATCACACCCGAAGCTCCCACTCACTCTTTGAACATGGGGGACGAGCATCTTGACACTGTTCCTGAAAGGAATCGGACGAATTCATAAAGTCTAGTGTTGAGAACCTTGTCCCAATCCCGAGAGAGTCACAGGGAACTTCTGATCATATGTGTGATTCTCTTTCTCCTCTTGAGTGTTCAAAAGATCATTTTGAGACTTTCTCGATCTTAGCGGCGATTGTGCTTCCTATGGAAACATCGAGTATGTTGAGGCATCACTCCCACATCGATCCTCTTCTTGAAGAGTTCACCGATGAACTCACTCACATCAGTCCACTTTCATTAGAAAGTGACGATGGTCTCTTTGATTTCGAAGCCGATCAAGGGAGAGATTGAAAGTCTCACTTATAATGATCGTTCACCCACTTCTTATCCCAACAGTCCATAGAAATGTTGATCACTTTGTTCTGAAGCGTTCAAAACAACTCTCACTAATCCTCTATTTGAATTCGACTCTGAATTCACTTTAATTTATGAGAATCCACTATTTGATACTCAGATTGAGGATAGTGATGAGTCTACAATGGAACAAGAATTCACAAATTCACATCATGTGAATGATTCTCTTCATGAGGAGTTCGCCGTGAACTCACTCATATCATGACTCCGCCGGAGTATGATCGCTTGGATGGCAAAATCATGATCGGGGGGAAAAGTTTTCAATCATGAGAGTTTGTATTTCTATGACAAATTTTCCAACCCTCCTTCCCGAGATGCTTTCCAAACCAAAGAGCTCAACCGATAAAATCCAAACGAGTGCAACGCACTGATCACGAGGAAGAAGATCTTATCATGATCGTCATCATGACTTTCTTTCTTTTCTTCACCTACCTGGTGACTTCCTCTATTCTTCACTTTCGTTAGGGAGTGAGGACACTATCTTTGACCGGCATTTTCATTTATCATCGTGAGCGGATATGTATATCTCATCGGTGTGGAACTTTCACGTACTTCAATGTTTATCCAAACATCTTGAATGAAAGTCCGATGGAGATTGTCTCTTCCACTTACTTCCCCATGAACAAATTAATTCGGGGTCGAGTCAAGCTAGCGACTCGGTAATCAAAAACAGTAGTTAAACATGGGTTTTCACCCGTGTGTACCACCCTAGTGTGGGGGAGTTGCCCCCCGCTGTTGTATATAAAGTTTCTTAAAATAATAATAATAATAATAATAATAATAATAATAATAATAATAATTTCAAAAATAATGGCCGTAGTATTTCCCTTTTACGTTCTATGTTTCGGCATAACCGCCGGTACTTTGAATATTGAGGGCAATATTCATTTCTAGTGTGGGGGGAAATTCTCACGAATTTTATCATCTAATTATACCACCCAATTCCCCCATTTTTGGCCAAAGTTTTTTTTTTGGAGTAAGTGTTTTGCACTTACTCAGCTTATGGTTATCAGTCCGCCATGTCTAATAAACAAAAGGATTGGCTAATCCAAGAGCAAACGGCTCTTGGTAAAGATATCTCAAATCCGTTGGCGGCTTGCAATTTGCCCAAAATTGTATGGTATTCAACTCACCATATCCTTAAAAGTGAAGAGTTGGCTAGCCCGCAAGTTTATGGCTTGTGGTAAAGGGAGTGGAAAAACCATAATTGGTAATCAGCTCACCAAAGATAATATTGATAATTTATCTAAGAGTTGGCTAGTCCAGAAGCAAGCGGCTTACGGTAAAGACAAATCAAATCCGTTGGAAACTGGTGATTTGCTCAAAATCACATGGTTATCAGTGTACCATGGTTCTTACTTGAACTGAAACATTTGGCTACTCCCGAAGTAATGGCTTTTGGTAAAGAGATTCAAATCCATTAAGTTTTTCTCAAAAGATTGCTAGGGACTAGCAATAGTTTAGTGTGGGGGATTGATGAGTGTGTAAATACTCATCATTTTTGGTTAAATCTGAACTGCAATACGTTTAAAAATGCTTTCGAAATGCATCAAAATCTTGAAAATATCTCAAAATTGCATTTTATATGTTTCGGATGCAAAATGTTTAAAATCAGATGAAAAATGAGCTAAGTTTGCATAATTGGCAGTTTCAGTCCCCCAAGTTTCAAAATTGTCAAAAATAGTCCTTGGAAATTTGAAAATGTCTATTATGGTCCTTGTACTATTGAAACTTGTCACTTTTGATCCCTTGAAACAACTTTGGAAGAATGGCAGATTTGGTCCTTCAAGTTTGGGAAAATTCAGTTTTGGTCCTTATGTTATCAAAACAAACCAACCCCTATCAAAACCCATTGGACCCCTGTCAAACAATTGACCCCCCTTGCTGTTTTGACCCCTTCAATATATTAAGCCCGGTCTAATTCGGTCAAACAAACACTCCCGCCAGTCTTCTTCTCTCCAACTCGCTTGCAACACTCAACCATTCCATCCTCGGCTCTTTCCCCACTCACCATGTTCCCTCCACCCCACCAAACTCCAAAATGCATTTAATGCTTCCCTCCCCCATTGCACTCAACCTACACTTTGGCATATATCGTTTGGCGTAAAAATTGATCAAACGGCCATTATCTATTCTAAGCATCCAATGGTCCTGAATTAAAATGGGAAACAACAAATAGGAGAAACATTTTGGTGTACAAAAAGGAAGCAAGAGATAGAGAGAAGGAGGAGTACTTAGTTATTTTTTCAAATGTATGTCGTTTTAAGCTTTCTATGTCTTAAATAGCTTCTCAGTTGTAATTTCAAGTGTAGTTGTAACAAACTAAGTTATTTCAGTGTATTCAAACTATTTTCAAGTATCAATTCAAGTTGCATTACCATTTCATGTTTACATGTTTCTTGTTGCAAAATTCAATTTCAAACTCTATTGTCAAGCTTTGTTAGCTTATTTTTATGTTCAAATAAGTTTATCCAAGCTATTTATAGCTTTTGGTAAGCTTACAATTAAGTTTCAAGCAATTTTGGTATTGGTTCAACGAAAGTCAAACCAGGCTCAAATGTGAATGGAAATGATATATGGGTGATCTGAGAATTGGATATGGGGTGAAATTAAGTTAGTTTATGGTTTGGAATAGGTTAGTGGTCCTTGTGTTCTTTGGCAAGCCATAGTGGCTAGGACCATGTAAGTCAATTCAAATTTATTGCATAATCTGTATTTGTAGTCATCAATAGTTTAGACTTGTTTATTTAGTGGTAATTAGGATAGCAACTTCGGTTTAATCAATAATACAAGCTAGTTCATTAGTTGGCTTAATTTAACTTACCAAATCGATTGATTTAAAGTGTTGTTTGGATTATATAGCAAATCTGTGTTAGAGGTTTGTCCAATGGTTGAGACTTGTTGTTTCAGGCTTGTTAAGCTCTATTGTACTCATTCTAGTCATAACATTGCATCTGTTGTTCTAGCTCAAGTCAAAATGGCATATGATCTGTCCTAGTTTCTTGCTTGTTGGGATTTTGTAAAATCAAAAACTTGATTTGTGTTTAGAATTCATAGAGATAGCTTGCATTAAGATTATTTCATCACAATACATCACATTCAGTCCACAAATTGGTCTCAAAGTTCACAAAAGTCAAAATATCAAAACTGTTTCAAAAGTCAAAAAGTGAAAATCTCATTTTTCACCCAACTTGGGTGATTTTTCATGGATTCAACTTTGGGCCAAATTAAGTGAAATTGTGGGTTTTTAAACTTTAGTTGGTCTAGTTACTTAACCTGATTTTAGTTGAATTTTTGTAATTTTTTACAAGCCTCAAAACAGCTTGTCAATTAGGGCTTATTTGCCACTGTACCTGACTCGATTAATCGAGTCTGCAGTGATTTCTGAGAGACTTGTAACAAGCTCATAAGAGCTTGTCCAAGGCTCATTTTTGGTTTACAAGTTCTTGGCCAGGTCTCCTTTAGGTTCCTATATCTGTTTTTGATTCTCAGCTTATGGAGTAGCTTATTTTCAAGCTGCTAAGTAGTGGGTAAAAATCTGTTTTTTGCACATTAAGCCAAATCGTCAAATCTGTGCAGGGTGCAATTCAGAGGTTTAGGATAGTTGTAATTGGTTGCTTTTGAGTATTTATAGCTTATTATAGCTTATGTGTTCAGTTGGTGGTCTTTGGTGTTCATTTGCTTATTTCAAATGCTTATTTATAAGCACCTTGCATTACAGTTTCATTTTCTTACACACAAGCCACTGTTTTTATATTTTTATTAGATTCAGTATATTAATTTAGACTTTTACTGAATTTTTCAGATTTTTCTAGGTCAGTTTGCTATTTTTCTTCATTTAAAACAGTTTTTAAGTCATTTTAATTAGCTTTTATTGCAATTAAATCAGAAAAGTTTCAAAAAAAATAAGTTTTCATTTTTCCTAGGTTAAGATAAATATAAAAAGTCAAAAAAATATTTTTCCATATTTTTCTTAGTTAAATTTGTAATTTTTAGTAATTTAAGTAGTTTTAAATAGTTTTTAATTCATAGAAAATAGAAAAATAATCAGAAAAATATAAAATTAGTTTTGAAAATTCTCTTTAGTTATTTTAGATTTTTCTAAGTCATAATTTCATTTTTCTAGCTTTATTTCATATTTTCTTGTATTTTAGGTTATTATTTAATAAGTAAAAATAGTTTTTAATTAATAATAATTAGATAAATAGTTTTAAAAATAATTTTCTTTTTCTAAAAATTTTCTCTTATCATTAGGTTTGTAAAAATGTCACTTTTATATTTTTAGGATTAATATTGTTTCAGTTCACATTTTATTTTGTACGTCACGTAGTTTTTAATTTAAGTTTTATAAAAGAAAAATCAAAAACATCATTTTAAATATAGTGATAGCGTTTATTTAATATAATTTAGCTTTTTAATTCTCTTTAATTTGCATTTAAGCCCCTGTAGTTTATAAAATTTTTCTTTAGGTATAATCAATCATATCTCTTTTCCGTTCAAATCCTCTCGATCACTATTCGTTTGATTATTCTCGCACAGCTCTTTGGGACATAACGACACTGGGAAACACTATACTCCTCTTGATCTTCATTGCATTGGTGATGCGAACTGTTTTAAGTTTCTTACGGTTAGCCATTCACAAGTGGCTAGCTTGTGTGAGATAACTTGACGGTTCGGGAACCAATCAACCTGCCTTGAGCTTTTTCCCACGTTCTCAGAGAGTTGTGTGTGGAATGGGATGATTAGAAATGCTGGAATTCATTGGGTATTTATAGGCGGTGCGGGTTACTGGTAACCATTATAGAGTTACTGCGTAACCTTCTATTTCTTAAGTAAATACACTAGATCGCTATTCGGCGTAACCTAATAAGTGGTTACCGTAGTCTTCAATAAACTTCGGTTCACGTCGTAAGTGATGATGTAGTTACGGCGTAAGTATCAGTTGGCGTGGAACCTCATTTGACCTAATGGAGTTACGTCATAACCTTTGGGAAGAGTTAGTAGTAACCTCTTGATAAGTTGGTATTATCTAGGTCACTTAATAGTTACTGGCGTAATGTGAGAGAGGAGTTACGCCGTAACTTCTTCAAAGTAGGCATACTGTGATAAATCTTTAGTTATGTTTCCAATTCCGCGTCTCTTTAGCTCCAATGCTCGTAATTTACCTGAAAGTGGAAAACAATGGAAAACAAGCGTAAATTCATATAAATGATATAAATAACGAGCATTAACGGGGAAAATTGACACTTAATATTCTGGACTATTGGATGTTATCAGGGACATAGGATCACCTTGCCTTAAACCTCGTTTACCTCGGAACCATCCATGAATGTTACCATTGATACAAATGGAATAAGATACACTCGTAACACATGTCTTAATCCATGAGACCATCTTAGAGTGAAAGCCAAAACCAACCAAGATATCCTCTAGAAACCTCCAATCAACCGTATCATACGCTTTCTGAATATCAACCTTAAAAGCGCAGTGGGGAGGCCTATGATCTCTATGATAATTACGCATTAATTCTTGCCTAAGAAGAATGTTATTACAAATATTCCGACCTGGAACAAAGGCAGACTGATTAATACTCACAACATCCCCAAGACAATCTTTAATGGGACTAGTAATGATCTTACTTATACATTCATAGAGGACGTTACAACAAGAGATAGGCATGCAGTCATTAAACTTAGAAGGTGTAGTAATTTTCGGAACAAGAGTAATAATAGTATGGTTAAACTCCTTTAAAAGCTTACCATTAGTGAAGAAATCCTTAATCGCCTTGCACAATTCCCACAATATCCCACGCTTTCTTGAAAAACGCAGCCATGTAACCATCAGGACCCGAGGCTTTATTATCTCCAATAGAGAACATGACAGCCCTAATCTCATTATTCGTAACATCCCGAACCATCCAATCAGCCCTAACCGAATCAAGAGTAGTCGAGAATAAATATTGGTTGGCAAAGGGAACGGTACTCTCTTCCACCCCAAAGAAATTCTCATAATGATGCACAAAAACACACGAGACGTCATTGGTTTTTAGTAGACGTATAGTTTTCAAGTTAAGTAAAACATATTGTGTTTATTCAAGTTCAGTAACCTAAATAATCATAAATGATAGAGTAATAAAATAACAGAAATTAACAAAAAAGCAAAATAGAGTAACTGAAAATATATCATTATGTACAAACAAAACAAACAAATAAAAACCAAGCTATTTACCAACACATATGAGTCAATTCTTACCCAAAACAAAATGTTACCGTTACTTCGTTCCAAACGCTATTTCCCGCCAAAAAGACTACTTCAAACCACCTATTTTTTATTCTCCACCAATAACCACCATGGCCCGAAAACCAGCCACCCGTCACCGCCTCCGATCCAGGTTCTACTAACCGAATCCGCTGGTAGAGGTGTTTTCGCTACTCGAAAAATAGAACCTGGTGAACTTATCCACACTGCTAAACCCATTGTTTCTCACCCGTCTTTAGCCTCAGTTGATAAAGTTTGTTACTTTTGTCTTAAGAGTGTTGTTAGTGGTTCGGGCTTTGAGGGTCGGGGGGCGTTGTTTTGTAGCGAAGATTGTTGGGGACAAGCTAAGGTATATGCCCACCAAGTATTTGATGTTTTGTGTATCAGGAAAAAAATGGCTTGATTAAAGATACAGTTTTTTGTAAAATCGAGACGATAATACGTGGTTAGGTCAAAAGGGTAGTTGTATGATACAAGTCCAGGGCACAAAATACCGATTTTATGAAATGAAAAATTAGTCTTGGGTAACAAGATTCTTGCTAGTAACGTGACACTGTAACTTTAGGATTTTGGCTATGAGTTTAGGTAATGGTATAATATAGGTAGAGATTAACATTATCAAGATTACCATCGATCTAAAAAGAATTGCCAATCTTATGCAGTTAGGCCAGTTGCGTTCTTTACCTGAAATGAACTGTCGGGGATGTTTGGGATTGTATATTTTTAGCTTATGCCGTATGGCGTATAAGCACTCCAAAATAAGCACGTACCCATGTGCGTATTTAAAGATGCTTATTTGATTTAGTCATAAGCAAATAAGTCAATAGTGCTTTTTTCTTACAATAAACAGAATAAGCCAATGAGCACTATGTTAGCTTTATTCTATGACCTTAATCATATATGCATTATATCATTGTACATATATAAGTTTATTTGCTTAGGTAATTATTAATTACTTACCATAATGTGTTTGGGTTAAAGCCTTTGTGGGAGGCTTAACCCAGACACCCTTAAGCGTATGTGCGTATTGTACAAACTCGTACTTATTTTCTGATTTTATTAGGGCTTTTATGAAGTTGAAAAGAAAGTTGATTGGTCAGCATTCGTTGCTCATTGTCGGTAAGGATGTTTCTAATATACTCGCTCATTTAGTTTTTCCACAGCTTCAGCATACTATATACGGTTTTTGTTTTTCCCTTTTTTTGTTGATATACATATACTTATGGAACTTGTAGATGTAAGAGAGCCAGGTGCAATTGGCGCCTATAATTGTTATAGGTGCCGCCACGTTAGCTTTTACCCAATAACATTCCTATAACACACCACCAAAAAAATTCGCACTCACTCGCAAGAAAAATAAATATACTCAAAACGGTCGCCATTGGGATGGCGATGCACCCATATCGCACCTATATTCTCTATGGAAACTTTATACTTATATTTATGTCTAACTGATTGTGCCATTTTACGTATATATTATAGGATCCGGGGCTTAAAGTATCCACTTCTTGCCAAAAGATTGGCCTGCATGGTAATATCTGGAGCGACTTCTGCAGAGAGTTTGGACATACTTCAGCCTGAGCGCTTGTCTGCTGAAATGATCTCACAGGTAAGCCTTGCTACCCTCTCAGGAATGTTTCTAGAACGTATCTTCAAGTAAGAAGGACTAAACTAAAAGTGGCAAAATATGTAGTTGGACGCTCGTTTCATTTGACACATTTCCTCTTAAGCTAATTCCTATTATATACCTGTAAGAGGTAGCCTGAATCGAACCATATATAAGTAAATGGGTCGAACTTTCCCCCTCTGGTTTATCTATAGCTCCTATGTTACTACATCGGTTTGTTATTCTCGACCAGTTTTGGTGACCATGTATTCCTATTTTGCACTTTACTGCTCTATCCCAATCTTGACGATGATAATTAACTTCGACTTGCATCCTTAACATTTTCCAGATGGAAGAGGAATTTGGTTTGTTGAGAGGTGCCCTGGAAGATTCAGGCATGACAAATGAACAACTGACATGTAATATTATGATTATAATGCTAATTTCGTTTAAGTATTATATGTTTGCAAATACTTTGTTAATGTTTTAAATTTAAAGATTTTAAATATACTTTAGAGTTATAGAAGAGCGAGTAACAACATGTTGCATTGCAGTTCCGTTATATATTTATTGACTTTTGAATAATTTCTCTCTAGTTCTGAATATTACATGGTATGCTGGGGTACTTGCACGGATTCGTATCAACGCCTTCCGTATTGAATTGGCTGGAGGTTCTTATGAAGATCTACTTGCATCAGCAATCGCATCAGTAGAATCAGAAGCTGCTGTTGGCAATGCCGTCTATATGCTTCCATCATTCTATAATCATGACTGTGGTAACAATTCATATTCTGCGATGGACCTGCATTATCCTAATGGATTATTTATTTATCAAAATTTGAGATGATAATGACCACAAAAGCTGGATAGAGATTTGATACTTTGTTTTTCTCTGCAATAGATCCTAATACACACATAATTTGGTTGCAAAATGTGGAAGCAAGATTGAAAGCTTTACGAGAAATTGAAGCAGGTCTATTTCTTTAGAAGAATTGGTTTCACTTTGAAGTTATTGTTGGTATTCTGGTTACAATGTGCTTTATAACAAAGTTTGTTAATGCAAGACACGTTCTTATTTTGATATTTGCAGGCGAAGAGCTGAGGATATGTTACATTGATGCGAGCATGGATCGTGATGCTCGACGAAATCTTTTGTCCAATGGGTTTGGTTTTGAGTGTCGTTGCCCCCGTTGTATGTCAAATGATTGACAAGGTCTTATTTTATGACATTATTAAGAGACTCTCATTTTTATAAAAAAAAAAATAATAAGTATGGTTTGGCTTGTAGACGGAAAATGTAGCATTAAACTTCTTTGTGAAACCCTCATCTATTTTACATTCCAAAACCAAAATAAGTTGGACTTCATAAACCAAAATATTGTAGCTCTGTGTTAAATTTTAAATCTGAGTACTGAAAACATCATGGCTTCACGCCTTCACTCCCATCTCCATGCCTTGTGAAGTAAATTTTGTTACTGTAATATTATTGGTCATAAAGTACATTTATTTATATTTTTTTTATTAGGTAGGTTCGACTTGATCTTTTCTTACATCAAGCAAACTGAACTTAGAGGGTGTTTGTGCTAGCTTATTTTGTCGGCTCATTTCAGTGGTTGGATTAGCTTATAAGTTTAGGCAAATGAGCTTATCTAAGGATTTTCCGATTAGCTCTTTATGTATATGGCTTATTTTGTAGGGTTTGAGCTTGTGCTGATTAAGAAGCTCTTTTATAAACTAACATCATCAAATGCTTAGGGTGTGTTTGTTTCATTAAGATGTTTTGGGTCTGAATCTGACTACCGCATCTTACTGGTAAGAGGTGGCTAGAAAGTCTAAATCTGAACGAAATAATGTTGTTTGTTTTTGTATAATTGTCCGAATGATTTTAAGTGCTCGTTTTTGCAATTTGTTTATTACACCAGCATGCGATAATAAGTAACTTATGTAAATATGAAACAAGACTTTTATCATAAATATAACATAGTTAATAAACAATCAAATATATTATATAAAGTTTGCAAAACGGTAAGAGAAGTAAGACAAGTCCCTCATCTCTTACTGAGGTAAGATGTTATATGTCTAACTGGGTTACTCAAAGAAAAAAACAAACAGCCAAAACGGGCGTACTTGCCCCACCTCTTACTGGTAAGAGTAAGAGGGCTAGTAAGATTTTTTTTTAAAAAACAAACACACCCTTAGTGTATCAGCTTATTATGTTAGTTTATAAAACCTAGATAAAACTATAGCTTTCTTATTATTAGTGGTTACTGGATGAAGGGTTGAAGCAGGGTATTGCAGATAAATAAGGTTTTGGGCAATCTGTGTGTTCCAGTCTCTGCTCATTTTGCAGCCACTGCTAGTAATCCCATACATTTTTCTGACCTGGGCCCCACTACACATGACATAACACCAGATCCAAATATATTGTTGTGCATGATGACAAAAAAAGACAGAAGGATTTAAATCCAAATATGTCATTTCTCATCTCATCTTATACAATATATATGTAATAGATAAATTAACATGTACAGTTAAGATTAACCACTATGTAGGTGTAGAGTTGGTGGTCTTCTTTACGTTAGCGTTACATTAACATTTTTTCTCACCACTTTTACCTCTGTAGTGTTTAACGTCTTCTTTACCGTTTACATATAACTCACATAAACACAAACATACCTCACAAGTCACAACACATGCACTAACACACACATTTTTTCTTTTTCTTCATTATATATATAGACCGGCTTATGCGAAATTGGTGCCACCACTCGTAGTCCATGAGAGCATGTAACAGTGAACACTCGTGGTGTTGGTGTCATCGATCACTCGTGTGGTCCTTTGCATTAGAAACAATTGGGTGAGATAGTGACAAAAAGTTTTGTGACTTACTTTTTATTAAATGCGAGAGGCTTTAATTTTAATTGTTAACTAGCAGGGTACCCGCACGATGCGGCGGCGGATACCCTGTGACTGAATTTTCTGGTAATGTGATGTTATGCGACCATACTTTTTTTAACAATTAATTTAGAAATAATAATAACGGAGATTTTGTTTAGTTTCTTTTTCCTTTTCGAGTCTAGGTAGATCTTTGTTATTACTTTGAGTTGGGGAGTGACCAGTGGGTAGCCTAATAAACAAAAAAAAAGAAAATATTACAAAGTTAAAAAAGTTTTTTCAATAATGTAACGTTCACTTTTTTGTTTTTTACTCGAGTATTATCGGTTGAGTGATGAACCCTTCGTCAATTTTGGAGCCAGGCCGTTAGACCTCATGTTGCAATGGCGACTTCGGTGCAATGGCGACCAAATCGGTCGACCGACCATCGCGGAAGCCTAATGGCTTTATTTTGTGGCTTTCTACTAGTAGCTTGATTAGATTGTACATTGTGGTTAAATTGTTGTATATTTTGGTGAAAGGGGAAATTAAATAAATAGTGTATTAATTGTATATGTTGAATAGTGTTTTTTAGTTTTATTTGTGCTTCAAATAGTTGTAACTTATGCTTTTTTACTTGTATTTGCTTAAAAGTTCTATATTAGAAAATCTTAAAAAATTAATAGGAGGGAAGATACAAGATGCATTATAAGTAGTATAGATAAGTGCATTTAATTCTGAAATAATCGCGTCAATTTACTGAAAAAAAATATGAGCTTTATTTTGTTTAAATATGTGTGACGATAAATTCAAAACTTGTAAATTTAACCGGCTAAAAATTCAGAAACTATGATAACCAACAAAGAAAAGTTTAAACAATTTATATAAAGATACGTTTGTTGATTGCTTTCTTGTAACTTGTAGCAACATGGAGTTCATTCTCAGTTTGGAGAGATAAAATCTCACGTGTTAATGATGTTATGTCATTGGTGTTGAATTTACAAAGATTAAAAAAAAGTTAAAAATTAATTTATACTTGTTCATTTAGATAACTATCATGAAATACATAATAGAAAAATTGTAATCCAGAACTTTCCAAAGTTTGTATCAAAATTCATAACTACTTGATCAAATTAAAAAGTTTGTTGTTTATTTTATAAAAATAAACAAGCTAGAAGATACTCGAGCCGCATAAACAGGTGGTTAATTCTGACACGTAGTACAAGTAGTCACGGAGGTGGTGTGGCAGTGATTGGGATTTTGATAAATTCAAGGCCACTAAAAGTGCAAAAAGTGTAACAGGGATTATAGGATTCCCAAACCTCATTAGGTCATAGCCAACCTTCTACTGGGGCCTATCATTATTGACCGCGGACCGGACTAAACCGAAAAACCAACTCGAACCACATCGGACCGAATGTATTTCGATACTTCGGTCCACTCTTTTAACCATTTTTGGTCTTTGGTTCTGTCTATTGTGGTTCGGTCTTTTACGCACAACCGGGCGTTATGCTTTGTTGGATCAGACAGGGCTGGACCAACCCGGATATGGACCGAACATTTAGGTCGAGTCTTCGGTCTGGTGTTATGGCCAAATCGGTTTTTAATCCGGTCCAATTTTAGTCGGTTCAATCAGGTTTTTGAAACGTGCTCAACCCTACCTTTCTATCCTTGTCGACCATCTTTTAACACTTTTACTAATAGTGTAATGTGTCTTTTTATTAGTTTTTGCTTTATATTTTTTGTCTTTTAAAACTTTTAACTTGTCAAATTAATTTTTTTTTCGTACTTTCTGTTTTTTAGTTTTATTATCAAAACAAAATTATACAAATAAAAACAATTAATTAATAAATTATAAAAAAAAATAATGCGTATTTGAATCCTAACAGGGGGTTATGTATATACTCATTTCCTTATCTGTACTACTTATAATAGAGGAATGCACTTCTCTCATATTAATTATTTTAAGATTTCCATATATAGAATTTTAAGCAAATACAATATTGAAAGCATTATTTACAAGTATCTAAAGTACATATAAAACTAAAAACACACTACTCATATATTACAATTAATACACTATTAAAAACACCCATTCATTCAAAAATACATGTAAAAAAACATAATTTACAAGTAGTTGAAGCACAAATAAAACAAAAAAAAAACCATATTCAACACATACAATTAATACACAATTTAATTCACTCCTTCACCAAAATATACAACTATTTAACCACAATGTACAATCTAATTAAACTTTCAAACATAAATCTGCATCCAGCAGCCCAAAACAAAATAACATTTGTTCGCCGAAAAATTTAGTCACAAGATACCCGCCGTCGCATCGCGCGGGTACCCTGCTAGTAAATTTTCATAAATAAATGCATTCACAAAAGAGTCTTAGAAAGAACAATTAATGTGATAAACTAGTCTAAAAGAATCATGAAGTGAGTCGGTTCGAGTAAACTTATACTCCCTCCGTCCCAAATTATAAGTCCATTTTGATTTTTTCAAAGTCATTTTATACCAACTTTGATGTTAATTATTTCTTTTAGCGTTATATAATACTTGTTGTCAAATATATAAATGGATATGTGATTTAAATGCATTTTCATCAAGTATTATATAACAAAAAAAAAAATAATTAAAGTCAAAGTCGGAAGAAAAAGACTTTGACAAGTCAAAAATGGACCTTATAATTTAGGATGAAGGGAGTATGATTTTGTGATGTAGTGTTAATTTTTTTAGAAAGTTTTATCATTTTTTCTCAAATAAAATTCTTAGATTCATTTAGTTACTTTTAAATGGAGTGATTGCTTTTAGTCTGGATCTAAGATTTCCCACGTCCACTAAGACCGGATTGCAGACGGTATTCATATATGCGATGATGTGATTTGAAATGGAAGGAAGGAGGGCTATCTTTAAGGTGATGGTATAGATGGAGATGTTCAATTTTGTGCTTCTTAGCGGTGGTTCGCAAGATATCATTGGATTTGAACAATTTAAAGTTCTTTTGCGAAACTACTAGGTAAAGTGAATCGCAAGGAACCTGTGAGGGTGAAGGTAGGGGTGGCAATTCAGGTCGGCCTGCGTCATGGATTCATATTGTCTCTACGGCTATACGTAGAAACCCAACCCAAACCTCGACTCATTTAAATTATCGGCCTATGCCAACCTTTAACCTGCTAGACATAACCCAACCTAACTCCATTTAACCCGTATATATATTTTGGGTTGATGTTAAATGTTACACGAAATAATACGCTAAACGGTTGAATCGATTCTGGATTTCGAAGTTGGCCTACTTAACCTTTTTATATACAAAATGCAGACATTACACGAGATAAACAAGTTAAATAGGTTATCAGTCGACCCGCTTAAATACATTTAACCCGCATAATAAAATAAATATAAATAATTTTTGAATTTAAAAAAAAAAAAAAAATTTAATTAGTTAACGGGTTAACCCACTTATTTTATTCTCAACCCGAACCTGACCTGTTTAATAAACAAGTTAAATAGATCGACCCAAACCTGACCCAAAATCTATTTAGCACGATCCGAAATTGCCACCACCAGGTGAAGGTAATGGTTCACCCTTCGTTGTGTGTAGTCATATAAACTCTAATAAACCTCAAGTCAAATGGTTACTTTTCGATTCTTCCAGATGATGCATGTAACACTTGATGTAATTACCAAAAAATTCTACCATAAGAATGCTAAATGATCAAGAGGGAACAGAGACAGACACCCATGCACACTGAGATATCGATATTCGAGTTGATGGGTTCATTTACCAAGGATTCCCCTGCCACCATGCCCACCCCCTCAATTATATTCATCTCCATTATTTATTCACTTCTTTTTTTGTTAAATTTATTCACGTTAACTCACCATTATTTCTTTCCAATTTAGGAAACTTTGCTATTTGGGTTCATATGCCATACATCAACTTGTCTATTGTTATTTGTTGATTGTACATGTTTTCTTGTTTGTGTTAAAGTTTGTCCCGGGGGCCGTGCTACCTATAGCGAAATCGAAAGGGCACCATCAATGGTGTCAGGGGCGGACCGAAAGCGTTCAAAGAGTGCCAGTAAAGCATATTTGTTCACATTGGTGTGTTTGACGAAAATAACTATAGTAATGAAGCAATGGCTATTTGTTTTGATAAAATGTTTGTTAACATAGTTGTATAGTCATATTTGTAAGTGGAAACGCTTGTTGCTTGTAAAATGCTACTAAAAGTAGCTAGCATTTTGATTTAGAAGTTTTAGCATTTTGAGTTGGAACGTTTAGAATAAAAAATAAAATAAAAACGCTAATTGCTTATTCCAAACAAGCATTTTGTGCAAAACACTAACGCTAATTGTAGTTTGGACTGATCATTATTATAGGTTGATTATCCTTTATTGCTTATAAACCCTCGTTTACCTAGGGTTTTACACGGTTTTGCTGAAGATTAGACGTTAGATTCTTGGTTTTCTGGTTATGCTTGTATTCTAGGGTTTGTGGTGATGGATAATTTGGGAGAGTCGTTTGTTGAACCTTCACGTTCAGTTGATATTAACAATATTAACGATTCAAGTCTTTTGAGCCTCAATCGTTGGATTCGTTGTCGTATGTGACTATGAGGAAACACAAGAAATCTAGTAGGAATGTTGTTGAGGATTCACATGTCTCAGGTGTGGAGTCCTCTTTTAAGAGTAAGCATGATATTATTGCAACTTTGTTTGGCGTATCTCTTAAAACACTAGAGGATATTGATGCTTTTACTAATGGTTTGGATGCTGGTATAAATACGGGATGAATTGGATAATGATGTTCATAAGATGGCTAAGGATGTTGTCTTGCGTTTGTGGGAGGCTTTCGATTTGAACATAAGGCTAAATCTAATACCTCTATACCCGCTTCGAGTCTCCTATTGTCCAATCTATGGACATTAATACTAATGCTACATCCTATGCTGGAGCTACAGGTTTAAGGGATGATCACCTGAGGTGATACTAATTTTCGTCCCTTGGTTGCCGAACCTGTATTTGAAGGTGTTAACATCTCTATTCCCCACAAAGTGGTTGAAAAAGTTAGTTCTCGTTTTAGAACATACTTTATATGGCTATTTTATGGGAAAGAGGATGGCGTTTCCAGTTGTTGAATACTATGCTAGGAATAACTGGGCGAAACATGGCCTAAAAAGGATTATGATGAATTCCAAAGGCTTCTTTTTCTTCAAATTTGATACATTGACTGGTGTGGAAGCTGTTTTGGAAGGTGGTCCTTGGATGATACGCAAATCTCCAATTATTCTCAAGAAATAGTCTATGGATACTTGTTTGCGTAAAGAAGAATTGACTAGCATTCCGGTATGGGTTAAATCTGCATGATGTTCCTCTTCAAGTTTTTGAAGAGGATGGTATTAGTTTGATTGCTACTTTTATTGGTAAACCTGTTATGCTTGATTCGTACACGACCTCTATGTGTAAGGAATCATGGGGTAGAAGTAGTTTTGCTAGATGTCTTGTTGAGGTCAATTCTCGATGCGATCTCGTGGAGGTTGTTACTATTGGTTTTCCTTCACTTTCAGGGGAGGGTTTTACTAAAGAGACTATCCGTATTGAATATGAATGGAGGCCACCCAGATGTGGTATATGCAAAATATTTGGTCATATTCATGATCAATGTCCAAAAAGGTGGTGAGTTCTCCTGTTTTATCCAATTCACATGTTGTAACCCTACTGTGGTTCCGAACAATGATGGATTCCAAAAGGTGGGTAAGAAAAAGAGATCGAAGAAGGGTAAAGCCAAGTCTACGAATTGTAATCAGTTTGTTGGTCCATCTGTTACTCGAATGTCGATATACCGGCTAAGACCTAAGTGAACCTACTAAGGGAGCAAATACTATGGGTAATGCACCCACATCGTCGTCTATGTTGAAGTCTACTCGCTCTACCTCTCAGGATGGTAATATTACTACATCTAATTCGTATGTTGCCTTGGTGAACGATGAAGATGAAGATGAAGAACATGTTACACATGTAAATAAAGAATCGGCTAACCCAATTACAGGTGAAAGTTCATCTTTCACGGTAGCTGGTGGTTAGCTAGGTTGTTTTGTTTCTTGGTTAAGTTCTTATGGCTTGTCATAAGTTCTAGTTTTTGTTATTTTAAGCAGCTTAGTTGTCTACCTTGTTATGTATGCTTTATCGCCTATGTAACGGGCTGAGATATGAGACTTCACCCATATCCTTTGTACTTAAATGTTTTTTGGAGTAATACATTTACCGGGTCGTTTTGACCTTTTCCCCAAAAAAAAAAGTTGCTTAACCTCTGTATATAATTTGTATACTTTTCTACTTTTAGTTTTTTACTACCTGTAATATTTGTAACTTACGGGTACTTTTGCATTAAAACCTCGCAACAAATTAAATTATTTTGTTGTAATATTTTACCTATTTTATGTTAGGAATTGAAGTCATTTACTTTAACTGAACTTATGTAGTATTGCTTATCTGATACTCTGATAGTAGTTTTCTAAGCCATAATAGTATTAAAAAAAAAGAAAAAAAAAAAGTATGTATGCCAAAACATCACTAAATGCCTAATTTTTCATATGGAGGAATATTCAACCTTGTTTGATATAATGTTATAGTAACTTTTTGAGAAAGTTATATTGTTAAAATATGTAATAGGTTTCCAATATCTATAAGCTCTACATTATTAGCATGTAACCTTAGAAATATTACAAAGTTAACATGATACCTTCTTAATTAACAAATATATGATATATTTTATTGGGGAAACACTTTACTCAAAAAACGCAAAAATTAAATATATGGTAACAACTAACAAACGTTAGGAGTAACAGTGTAAACAGATAAACGTACATATAATGTTTTCTTTAAAATAAGAAATTCTGATTCAGATGTATGCAGTTTAACGACGATATCTCTATTATCATTCTTGGTCTTTCTCTTTGACCATCCTCAAGACGTGTATTTAGTACAAGGCCACCTTGATAAATATAAAAAGAAAGTGTAAACACTAATTTATTTATTTATTTATTCAACGTGTATATAAATTATATAAAGTTTAGATGAAAACAATTTTATATATTTTGTATGTTGTTGTAACTTGTTTGGTGAGCCGACAGTGCCACATATAAGGCACTTATTTGATAGCTTATTATACTCGATCCCACCGCCTTATATATGATTTTGTTTTGTATTCTTATTTTAAATAGTTATAATAATATGCTTTTTTATGAGTGTTTACCATATCCTTGAAATCTGTAACTTAAAGTATATATGACAAGGAAAATTATATTCTTAGATGGCATTGCTGTATTACTCAAAAGCATAGTTGTCAGGATTCCGATCCTGATCTTAGGATCTTACGATTTTATGATACGGTAACGCAAAAAAGATCCGGATCCTACATAGGATCTTTGCAAGCTTAAGATCTTATAGGATCCCGATCTTGACCATACGATCTTACGATCTAATCCGATCCGATCTTACTCTTCTCGGATTACAAACTAAAAAACTACAAATTTATGGGTTGTTTGTTTGTAGAATTCAAAAAACAACATGTTAATCTTTTTAAACATTTTATAATCATAATTTAGGACAACATTTATATGAAACATTCAAAGTATTTTGTGGTTATAATGTATTAAAATTTGTAGATTTGTATAAAATTACATAAACTATTAAGAAATAACATTAGAGTAGGATCTTAAGATCCCGATCCGATCTTACTATCACGATCTTGCAAAGACAAAAACGATCATGGGTAGGATCCCGATCTTGACAACCTTGCTCAAAAGGCTTAAATAATTAGCGAAGAAATATTATTATTATATGAATTCAGCTATGTGTACCATCTAACATGTTTCAATATTATGGTTGGAGATAGTGTAGAAACATCAAGAATCAATAATCACTACTACTTATAATACACAAACGACTCTCTCTCCTATTTAATTTTCAGACTTTTCAGACTTGAAGGTAATAAAGCATAATGTACAACACATTAAAGCACAAAATTTCAGACTTACAACCACATATGCATAATATACAACACATTGATACACATATTAAATATAGAAACCACATTAATGCATACAATTAATACACCTCATCACCAATTAATACAAAATGTAAACCACAATGTACAAACCAATACCATTTATCAAAATACCAAACGACTCCAATGAACATCAGCACAAACCAAAACGAAACCAAATATCCCAGATCGAAACACAAATCCATCTCAACTATTCAACATCCAATACATCTATCCTATCCCAATTCGTCTCATCTCATTCAAAACCTAGACTCAAATCGAAAAGTATAATCAATCTTTGTAATGGTTAACATTTTTTTCGAATATAAAGAACGAGTAATAACAAGTATGTTACTCTCACTCTTTGGTTCGTTCTATGACCAAAATCAAAACGATAACAAATCAACAACCTACCTGAGACCATTGTAAAATGATCTTGAAGCCGATTACATACATATCTTAATTGGGTTTATTGATTTATTCTCGGATTTAAACGAGATGGTGTGATGTTTGATTTTGATATTGCAAGAAAGGGAGATTGGATTGCTGTGTTTGAGATGAGTTCTACCTTTAGAGAGAATAAGATGGGGGCGTACTATATGTTTTAGGGTTAAGAATGGTTTTAGGTTAAATGATTTGTGTGAAATGCTTTATTAACCGGTATGTAATCTACCCATTTGGATCGGGTCTAAATTTTTCTGAGTTTATCGTGCACTCAGAAACCCAAACGGTTAGCTAATTGGAAATGGGCCTTGTGTCTTAAAGTTAAACGTGGGCTTTGATGTATATTAGAAGCTTTGGGCTGCATGTGCTAAATTAGATTGAAAAGGAAAAACAGTTATCCGAATATTGTGAAAGTATTTGGATGAATTTTTTGTAAAATGTGGTATTGGCTACTCAAATCAAGTTACCAAATGCTATATTTAAATATATAAATACACATTAACTTGGAACATCATTAGCTATTGACTTGAAATATTTTTCACTACCTTTACTTGGTGCAAAAATACAAAGCCATGTCAAGATTTCAACGGCTGACAAAAACTTTCTTTCATCTACACGAAAGAATATCTTCACATATCATTTTCGAAGCTAAAGCTTCCTTTATATTCGAAAAAGAAAGAAAAGATTCATAACAATTATGTTATAATCTCTCTTTGGTTCGTTCAAAAATAACAACAAAAATGAAAACAACACAAGATGAACCTACCCAAGACCCTCCAAACGATCTTGAAGCCATTAATATGCTTTCTTGATTCGAATTGAACTCAAATGAAGAAAAGTTCATGGATCGGTTGTGCTTATGTTTGTGTCGTTAAAATTGTTGGATTTGTGATTTGGTTATAATTCATGATGGTGAAGACGATATGAAGAGGATGAAATCGTGAGATGAGATGAGTTTTTGATGGGGTTGTGAAAAGTTTAAAGTAGGAGAGGGGGGAATGATATCCGAAGTGTGTGTAGGGTTAAAGAGTAAAAATGTTTAGGTTTTATCTAATATTGGGTTTGGGATTGATACAAATGTTTAGGTATTATTTTGGGCCCGGGTCTTTCAATTCATATGACGGGCTCAACATCTACGTTAAAAGAGACTGGACGGGCCATTAAATATCCGAAAATGGTTGTTATTGAGCTATTGTTATAATAGTTTAAGTTTGTTTCCGGTTGTTGGGTTAAATGCTATCCGTATTTTTACTACTTGAGCTAAAAAAGTTTGCTTCGCTGCAGTGGTGTCGGTCGCTGAGGGTCGAGACGCAACTCCTCCTCCTTTTCACCGCAACAACACGTTGACAATCACATAACCTTTTAACTACTTGCAATTATACTATTGTCTTATATAATTTTATTGTTATTTGTAAATTAATTTTTAAAAAGATATGTCCGCATAACATCACACTGCAAGAAAATATAGTCACAGGGTACCCGCCGCCGCATCGCGCGGGTACCCTGCTAGTTATCTTAATCGAGGAACAAAAGTTAAATAATTTGATAGTTCAAAGTGAATATCTATAAATGCTATAAAGTAAATATACTAATTATATTCTGTAATATTTTTATCGAACGGCTTGTATTCTGATGATATCTCATGTTATGTAAAAAAAAATTCAATCAAATGGCTATAAGTTTACGTATTTTTTAAAACATATAAGATAAAATTTGTAATATATATATTGTAAGAAAGTTATTTGTCGTTTAAAAAGGAAAACTTATAATACGAGATCTATTAACAAGTTTAAGCGTCCTTAATTAGTTAATGTTGTTTCCAAAATAAAAGTCATTATATACATGAATACATAATTTTAACATATATAATTAAAGTAAGCGAGTTTTAATAAAATATGTATTAATATCAAATGAGTTAATATTTATACTTGTTTTTAAATAAATAAAATAAGCTCAAAAACAAAATCATAGGTTGTACGTTGAATTTAGCAATTCCGATATTATCTAACATGTCTTCTATTTGAAAAAATAAATCAACACTATCTTATCTAAGTTGACTACAATATAATGAAAATAATGCTACACATAATTCAATTCATAACTTATGCTTAGATTCTTTTATCTAAAAATGATCAAAAACTATGATTATACAATGTCTTTTCCTATTTTGGCATGGTGAGTTATTTTAATGTTACTAAAACGTGGGGAAATTTAACTGTAGTGAATGTCTGAATAAAATTATAAATACCCCTATTCACATTCACTATCAACCCTCTCTTTCTCTACTTATTTTACCCTCACTTCTTCTTCTTCAATTCTTCCTTTGTGCTAAGGCTCACCCAAGGCCTAGCATGGCGGTCGCAGAAACGTAAGGATGCAGCCAAGGATGACTTGCCGACGACTATGGTCTGTTCAGACCATGCATGTATTTTATATGCATTAGTCTATCGGCAAGTTGTCTTTGGCTACATTCTTCTTTCTGCTTCTCATGCTAGGCTATATATTGTTTTTTGGGTGATTAATTACTTCATACCATTCAATGTTGCTGTCCATATTCTTGAAGCCATTTATGCACACACTTGAGCCATTTCAAGTTGTTTTAAGGTTTTGTGATTTTTATTTTTTTACATCTTGCAAATTTGCAATGCACATTTGTTTGTTGAATTTTTACCAATGGGTTAGTTTGTTTCTTGTTCATATTTGCACATGGTAACTAAAAGTGGCAAGATGATTGGCTTGCTCATAGTAGTAGGTTTGGCTGAAATGAGTCATTTTAATACCTTTTTCATGTTATGTAGAAAAGAGCAACCATGTGATAACAATATAGTTTCAAAAGTATTTTGTTTTATAAAAATATAATTTTCTCTTGTAAACTATAAGTATAAGTATTTGAACTTGCAAAATATGTTCCATCTTTATATTAGAAAAGCCTTTAATTTAAACCTTCAAGGAAAAATTTATACAACTTTAAGGTACATCGCATAAACATATAATACTTGTAACGGGCAACAAAATTTCTCTGTACAGTTTTATTTAAGGTACATTGCATAAACTATAAATAATACTTGTAACAATATGTTTTAAACTTTATTTACATTTTTAAGGTACATTGCATATCTGTACATACATAATGATTGTTGTACTACATTGATAAACATACCATAAGCATATATGATGAATGCCTTTGTTTCAACTAAGAAAACTGTTGCAATAATAATTAAAGTTGGTAAATTACTACTAATATATGATGAATGCCTTTGTTTCAACTAACAAAACTGTTGCAATAATAATTAAAGTTGGTAAAATACTACTGTAATATGATGAATGCCTTTGTTTCAACTAAGAAAACTGTTGCAATAATAATTAAAGTTGGTAAAATGCTAATATATGATGAATGCCTTTGTTTCAACTAAGAAAACTGTTGCAATAATAATTAAAGTTGGTAAAATGCTAATATATGATGAATGCCTTTGTTTCAACTAAGAAAACTGTTGCAATAATAAATAAAGTTGGTAAATTACTAGGGATGTTCATCGCATGGTTGTCAGGATCCCGATCCTGATCTTAAGATCTTACGATTTTACGATACTGCAAAGCAAAAACGATCCGGATCCTACATAGGATCTTTGCAAGCTTTAGATCTTATAGGATCCGATCTGACCATACGATCTACGATCTAATCGGATCCGATCTTACTTTTCTCGGATTACAAACTAAAAATTACAAATTTATGGGTTGTTTGTTTGTAGAATTCAAAAACAACATGTTAATCTTTTTAAACATTTTATAATCATAATTTATGACAACATTTATATGAAGTATTCATAGTATTTTATGGTTATAATGTATTAGAATTTGTATATTTGTATAAAATTACATAAAGTATTAAGAAATAACATTAGAGTAGGATCTTAAGTTCCCGATCCGATCTTACGATCACGATTTTGATTAAACGACCTGTAGGATCCCGATCTTGACAACCTTGGTTCATCGGTTTGGTTATCGGGTTATTCGGTTTATTTAGTTTGGTTAATTAGGTCATTTTTTTTTGGGTAAAATCAAAAACCAAACCGAACCATATTCAGATTAGATTAAACCGAACCAAATAATAAAAACAGAACCGAATAACCGAAAATCAAAAACCGAATTTTTATCTTTGAACATGGGCCATTTAGCTCATTACAAAGTTTTAAGTCATTTGAACATGAGCCATTTAGCTCATTTGGTCCATTCCTATCTTTTATCCAAATAAATACACTCACATAGTCACATCGGCCCATTAATATTAAACAGACTAGAATTGTCAAACCTTTTTTTTTTTTTTTTTTTGTCACAAATCAACTTCTAACAATCTCACAATACTTACAAATATCACGCGGCAATCTCAAAATTTTACACATGCTACACAACTGTCCAGACTTAAACTAACAACTAACTACTAACTGGTAGGAGCATCTTGTGAATACCTTTGCGCTACAAGATCTTTGGTATCAACTATCAACAAGTTCCCGAGTTAAACTTGTTAGCTCTAATTCAAACACATGAACATGCCAAGGGCGGAGCTATTAATGGACTAGAGAAGGTTTCTGGCCCTCATAGAATTTAGCCTCTTATTGTATTATAAGTATTTTCATGTGTAAAAGAAATTGTATTTCAGTTTGGCCCTCCGACAAATTGAAGCCCAATGAATAAAAGGCAGCTCTTGACTTACATTATTAGTCAAATATAGTGATGTTTTTCGTTGTGAAATTTGTATTTTGAACTTTTAACTTTTTCAGCCCTCCCACAAAAAACTTTCAAGCTCCCCCACTAAAACATGCAAATGCGAAAAGTAAGGCCGGGCACACTCGTGACCCAGGTCACCCATGCCACATCAGTTTTCTTTCTCCGGCGACCAGACCAATTTTTTTTTTTTTTTAAATATCAAATGGGACATATTTTTGGTGGGTAAACTATCGGTCAAAAAATTGACCGATACTCAAAAATTGTGGCCTCGACCGACTTCATGACCGATGCTCCACATTGATTTTGACCGACTTTAAAGTCGGTAGTCGAAGCTTTTTTGAGAGTGACCGACCGATTTAAAAGAATGACTGCGCCCAGCCTAAAGGATTCTATTAATTCGTAATTCCACTACAAACTTGTTCAAAAGTGAAACAAATTCACCTTCTTTCATATACATATTAGACACTAATATAGGCTTCTAAGTAACAAGAAAATCGGGTAGAACAGGTGCACACACTTGCACGCTTCAGTTCATAAACCTCAGCCTCGACTTTTGTACTATTTACACCACAAAACATACACAAACATAGTACAAAGGTACCCTGTACAGACACTTTCATTATACACATCACCATATAGTTAAAATGCCGAACACACGTCATCTCCCAGAAGACACCAAGTTTTTATCTTTGCTATCTTCTTTCATATCTGATGTTGACTTCAAGGGAATAGGAAGAGGGAGAGGGAGACTTGGTTCGGATAATGAACCCGAAACCGGCACTGGTGCTTGAGGCAATGACGGTGGTGCAATCTCCTTCGGCTGGTGCTCGGGTCTTGGAGTATACACAAAAGAAAGGTCTCGGTTGGCCCCAAGCGCCACCAATTCTTTCTCCTCCAAACCCTTTGGAGGGCCTAAACTGCATCGATCGGGTGTGTGTTTGGCTAGTGCATCTTTAAATTTTTTGATCTGTATCATCATAGGGGATCGAGTTCAGAAAAAAAAAATCTTTTTCGTAAACTAAAATGAAAAGAAAAAGTCATATTGAAACGAACCGTGGCATTGGTACAGCTAAAGCTACAAAGACGACCCTCAGCCCCTCTATAGAACCTAAAGAATGGAAGAACATGCACGTTGAGGCTATAACACATTGATTTATGATCCTCGTAGTTCACTTGCAGAAACTGGACGTCCGGATTCATCTCTGCTAATTGACATATCTGCAATACAAGAAAGGTGAAAATCCTAGAAAAATTAGGAAAATAGAGCAAATAACAAAACAGATCAAATTGTAAGAAAATGAAAATGCAACATTTCTAAATACCAGATTGCATGATTTTGTTTAAAACAAAATGATGCATTGTTCTGTAGTACCTTGGGGTGAAGAGCTTTGCAACCTCCACATCCCGGTGAAAAGAAATCTACAACAACTAATTTATCACCAGCACTCGACAAAGACTCAACGAGATCCTCTGCACCCTCGATTTCCTTCATGTTTGGTTGAAGACCCTTCTCCCACCATCTTAATGATTTCCCAATGCTAATACTCATCTGTTCATTCCAAAACTCAATCAGGTATTGTGTAATCACTAACAAAAAAAAAAAAAATACAAAAAGGCGAAAACAAATTGTCTTCCTAAACATCAGGTTAATTGTTTTCACTTTTCAGATATCGCAGTTTATAAACAGATAGCGTGTTTTGGAAGAATCTAATAATCATCTAGCATAAGCTAACCCTATTACGCTGAAATCAGATAACCTCCATCCAAAAACTCAAAACTAAAATATTTACGACCCCAAATAACGCAATAATCAGATAATCACTTTCCAAAACACAACCCCAAACACCCCAACAAAAAAAAATGCATCAAGAAAAACCAAAAAGTCCCTTCATTTACTGGATTTTTAACCATGGTAAAACAATATTTACCATTTTGTAAATATTCCAATTTGGGCATATCATCAAGTTCATCTTTTTAGAAATTTTATACACAATAATCAATAACAAGATTCTCCTAATCATATAACTTTTATAAAAAAAAACACAAAAAGGGTAATTCAAAAAATTAAAAAAAGGTAAGTTTTTTTACCATTGCATCAGAAGCACCACCACCACCACCACCAAGATGAGACCTTTCCTGGCGCGTGAACCCCACGCGCCGCCCAAACACCTCCGACTTTACAGATCCAAATTTAGACAAGCTTTGCATCTTTAACACAACAGGCGCCAAATGATCCAAATTTTTGTTACAACCACCAAAACCATTCTTGTCACAAGAACCAGAAACCTTAAAACTGTTACATACAATCTTAGCCATGATGATTTTCCTTAATCTTTTTTTAAAGAAAATGGTATGAATGAAATGGGTTTTTTGAGATGAATAAAGGGTTTTTTGGGTTTAAAGTAAAAATGCGAAAAAAGTGGCAAATGGATTAGTTTTTTTATATTGCTTTTGGTCTAATTTTTGTGGTATACGTGTATGTGAGAAAAAGTGTGTATTTTGAAATTTGTGGGGTCAATATTTGTGGATTATTTTTTTATTTTATCCTAGTCATTGTTGTGTTGGATAACATACATGATCTAACGGTGGATAAATTTGGATAGAGGGTCATGACAGTGAGATCTGTCTTTTTGAGGTTTTGGTTTGGGTCTTGTTGTTTGGGTGATGTATGGTTTTGCTCCTTGAAGATTTGGTTTGGCTATGGTTTGAGTCAAAATTGTTTAGTTTGATATGTTTTTATCAAGGTTATAAATAGCGCGAGGCGTAGCGTGACGGTATGATCAAGCTTCATGTTTTTGTGGTTAAAGCGAAACTTTTGCGTTCATAAAGTAATACAAAAATTAAAAATATTTATATCATATTTCATATATATCTGAGTTTACAAAAAAGTGACATAAGGCGGCGTGACTGCATGACCTGGCCTCGCGACTTTGCGAGATCTTTTCGGAGCATTTTAGAACCACGGTTCTTATCATATGGTACAATGAACCAATTTGATTAGTTAAAATTAATGTGTTTGATTAGGGGTGGAAGCGAGTTGACCTGAGTTGAGTCTGTTGAAGATCGAGCTCGACTCGTTTATAACTATACAACTCGAGGTTATGCTCGTTTCGACCCATGCTTTTGAGCCTTCGTGGTTCATGTTATAGTTACAAAACGGTATTATGTGTTGTATACATGAGCGTAATAATCCTTGTTGTCAGAGTATTGTTTTGTTTGTTTGTGTTAAATTTTGGGGTAATATTCTGTGGCAAACATATCATTCTATCAATTGCTAATGGCTTTCAAGTTATGTTCATTGCGCTTATTACTGTGGGTTAAACATGGACAAAGCATTAGTGGTTTAAAGTTCCAAGATTATCATTTCATGATGACCGCTCTGCTCTTCTGCTGTCATTTTATAGCCGTTAGAAGGGTCTTAGTGTAACTTAATCTCCTATTTAATAAAGTCCCTTATTCTAGGGTTAAACACACTTGGTGTGCGCTTTGTATCACTCTCTTCTTCTTTCGGATCATCTTCATGATCTTGTCTTGTCTTTACATTTACATGATTATTGTCTTATTGACATTAATCTGATCTTGTAACATTTGGATACTATTGTAACTTAATCTGCTGACTATTGCACTTAGATCCGGAAAGGTTCTATTGTTCATCATTGTGTTGCCTATACTTTCATATGGTATCGTGAGCCAGGTTCATTGATTCTCTTTGGCAACAAAGGTGTGGTTTGGGGTTATTGCTATTGGCGTAATCACTGGTTATCTTCTGTTTACAATTTGCCCTAGACTAAGTGAATCTAGGGTGATTGTGATTTGTTCTTTCGCTGCATATTTCTCTCAGAAGTCTAAGTCTTATCTCTTCTTTAAACATACAAGATTCTTAAGTCTTTGTGGGTGCAAACGGGTAGACTAACATCTTGATCCGCCACCTTTGAGTGGTACAATACCTGCCTGGTTTACCCTAGTCCACAGTGCTTGGTGTGTTGTTTCTTATTACAAAGTCTTATCTACTGTCTATTTACTCTTATTATTATCTCGTCTCAGGATTCTTTTGTCCGCCTTATTATACCTGTCTGCCTTATTGTTTATATTATGGCTGTTGGTGATGATAATGTTGTGGTGGTGGTTCTTCCACCGAGAAAAGCTTATCCTTTGGTGATGCTTTGTATTTACACCCCAACAATACCAATGGTACTCCCATTATTTCTATTAAACTCACTGGAACTAAAAATTATAAAATATGGAATATAGCCATGACGTTTGCTTTAAGGAACCATAACAAGTAAGGGTTTATTGATGGTACTTGCATAAGAAATGATTCAAACCCTAGTCTTGCTAATCAATGGGATACTTAAACTCTTTGTGGTTACTTGGATTCTCAACTCTCTCCGGACCATTTGTCTGGTGCTATTTATGCTAAAACTGCTTATGAAATGTGGAATGATCTTAAAGATACTTATGATAAAGTTGATGGTTCAACTATTTTTAATTTGCATAAAAATATAAACTCCCTTAGTCAAAGTGGGTCCTCTCTTGCTGATTAATATAACAATCTTAACTCTTTATGGAAACAATTTGATTGTATGATTAGCTTGCCTCCTTGCACTTGTGAGGCTGCAAAACATTTTGAAAAACACAATCAGCTAATCAAGTAAATGCAATTTCTTATGGTCTGATGATTCCTATGTTCCCATCGAAGCAATATTTTAACCGCAGATCCTTTACCTAATGTCAAATTTTCTTCTCTCGTTGTCTCCGAGAAGAATCTCACAGAAATGTTTCATCTGGGTATAGCTCGGCTAAACCCAATGCTACAACTTTTGCTGCAAAAACTTCTGATGGTGGAAAATTTTTTGATAACAAAAGAGGTTTTAACAACAAAGTTTCTGGTTTTAATACTGGTAATGTCTAATAGCAGAGGACCAAACATGAACCTCAAATGTACCAATTGCAAAACCGGTCATACTATTGATAGATGTTATGATCTTGTCTATCCTGCGGATATAAAAGAAATTTTAATGGTAAACCTTCAGCAGAACAATGTTTCTCTGAAACTAATCGCGTCATTGATAATAGTGCTAGCAACTCTCCTGCTCCTTGTCTAATGAAATTTCTCAAGACTTATGAGTCTTCTCAATGACAACAATGTGTCATCTGCTAATGCCAACTTAGCGTAAAATTTTTCAGAACCTTCTTTAATGGCAGTGTCAAGTTTAATGTAAACTTTAACAAGTTTTTTAACAACAACACTAAATCCTTATCCGAAACATCAGTCTTGGTTGGATTGTTGATTCTGTGCAAATCAAGACATGACTGTCCGAATTTTTTTAATCAATGTTGTTAACATTTCAAATCTTGGCCTAACTGTTGGACATCCCAATGGTACTCAGGCCTTAATTACTAAAATTGGTGATTTAAAGGTCAATAATGACCTAACTCTTTTTGATGTTCTTGTTGTTCCTGAGTACAATGTCAGTTTGCTATCCGTTCATAAGATTGCTAGAGACAATAAGATGTTTGTTGGGTTTAATGAATCTAATTGCTATATATAGGATTTACATCAAAAAGGATTGTGGATGGTAAACAATAATGGATTATATATGTTTGATATAGATTCCACATGTAAGATTACTTCTAATAACTGCATATCTGTTTGTCATGTTTCTAGAAATCTCTCAGATCAAAGACTTGGTCATCCTTCTGACCAAGTCCTACACACATACTTAAACCCACTCTAAATTTGATATTCATCTGAAACTGATCATCTCTGTGATACTTGTAATAAGCTAAACAAACCAGAGAACCATTCCCCAAGCAACATAAATCCACTAAAATTGGTCAACTAGTTCACCTTGATGTTTGGGGACCATATAAAATCACTCAGCGATGGTTACAAATATTTTTAACCATAGTTGATGACTATTCCGTAAGCAGTGGGTTTATATGCTTAAGGGGAAGGATGATGTTTATGTTTCCATTGTTAACTTTACCCATATGCTATCAAATCAATTTGAACACAATGTCAATGTTTTTAGAAGTGATAATGACGTAATTTGTCAATAAGAAACTTCAACAATTTTATCATGAAAAAGGAATTCTTCATCAAACCTCTTGTGTTTATACACCACAACAAAATGGTATTGCAGAAAGGAAACATAGGCACCATAATGTTGCTAGATCCCTTATGTTTCGGGGAATTACCTCTATATCTTTGGCCCTGAATGTGTTCTAATGCTGCATATGTCATAAACAAGTTACCCTCTTCAGCCTGTTTGGCAAGTCCCCTTCTTCCTTGTGTATAGGCATGACCCTTCACTCTCTCCTTAGAGTCTTTGGCTGCTTATGCTATGCCACCATTCTCAACATCTCTGATAAATTTGGTAGTAGGTCTGAAAAAAGTGGTCTTATTGCCTTAGCTGTAAAAAATAAATGGCCTCTTTTTTAACTTGATTTTAACAATGCCTTCTTATATGGAGATCTTGATGAGGATATCTATATGACCATCCCCAAGGGGTTCTGTAATGAGAACAATAAGAATAAAGTTTGTAAACTTGTCAAATCTCTATATGGCCTAAAACAAGCTCCCAGGAAATGGAATGAAAAGCTTGTCAGTGTTTTAAAGGAAAATAACTTTATCCAATCTGTTAATGATCACTCTTTGTTCACCAAAACAGATAATAACAAGTTTATTGCTCTGCTTGTTTGTGGATGACATTGTTCTTACCGAAACTGTATTGATGAGATAAATCCTTTTAAAGAATTTCTAAAATCCAAATTTCATATCAAAGACTTGGGAAATCTAAAATATTTTCTTGGCATTGAGGTTTTAAAACTGGGAATGACATTTGTCTCTCCCAAAGAAAATACTGTCTTGAACTTCTCAAAGAATTTGGTCTTCTTGGGTGCAAACCTGTGTCTACTCCTCTGGAACCCAATTCTGTCCTTCCATACATTCCCACTGCCGATGATCCTTGCTTGACAACATCATCGGGTTATCGGTTACTTGGGAAACTTATCTATCTCACCCATACAAGACCGACATCTCATACTCACCATTGTCTGGCATACATACGCACTCTCCTTTGAAATCTCATCCGAATGCCCTCAATGTTCTCGAGATATCTAAAAGGAGCTCCGGAAAAGGTCTTAGGTACAATTTCAGAACTCAAAAATCATCTTGAAGGATATAGTGATGCTTCTGATTGCCAAATGCAAGAAAACCAGTAAAATCTGTCACAGTTATTGGTTTTCTTTAATGACTGCTTGATCTCATGGAAAAGTAAAAACAAAACACTCTTTAAAAATCTTCCACCGTAAGCAGCAGCATCTATGTCTACTACGCTTGTGAAATCATCTGGATTCAAAAATATTAAAAGATCTAAAAGTTGATATTAATCTCCCGTTAATCTTTTTCTGTGATAACAAATCTTCTTTACAACTTGTTGTCAACCTCGTTTTCCATGAAAGATCAAAACACTTTGAAATTGATGTTCACTTCATCGGAGGAGAAAATTTCAAGAGGTGTTATATGTAAAAAGATTGGCTCTTCAAACCAAACTGCAGACATTCTCACTAAAAATCTCCCTGTTTATCAGCATAAATTTTTGTGTGAAAAATTGATATTGTTTGATATGTTTGTCATGATTAAGGGGGAATGTTAAATTGGGGTAATATTCTGCAAACATATCATTCTATCAATTGCTAATGGCTTTCAAGTTATGTTCATTGCAGGCTTATTACAGGGGTTAAACATGGACAAAACATTAGTGGTTTAAAGTTCCAAGATTATCATTTCTGCATTGACCGCTGTTCTGCTGATGTGTATTTTATAGCCGTTAGAAGGGTCTTAGTGTTACTTAATCTCCTATTTAATAAAGTCCCTTATTCTAGGGTTAAACACTTTTGCCAAGTAGCTAGATCACTCTCTTCTTCTTTCCGATCATCTCATTGATCTTGTCTTCGTCTTTACATTTACATGATTATATTGTCTTATTGACATTAATCTAATTCTTGTAACATTTGGATACTATTAGAACTTAATCTAAGCTGACTATTGCAGCTTAGATCTGAATAAAGGTTCTATTGTTCATCGTTGTGTTGCCTATACTTTCGTACAGTTGCCCGGTTAGTAGTCAGTAAACGATTCATGAAATTTATGATTACTTGTTATTTCTACAAAGTTTTGTAACTTGAGTTTGAAGTTATAAATCATGACGTGTCTCTATTTGCTTTATTTCATCGAAAAGCATATATTCATTGTATTACTTACAGTTTTTTAGGCTTGCATCAGATCGAGTGAGTTGAACATAACCTTCACAAAAGACTTAACAAACCTTTAGCTTGACGGTATTCAAGATACATTAGATATGCTTTATTAAGTACAGTAATTGTTTACGGATTATTTAAATGTTTAAGAAAAGACACACATAGTTTTATACTTTTATATACGCACACATTCCAACTCGTCCAATATTCTCTTTTGATTAGTAAGTAAACAACATACATAAAGTAAAAGTAAATACATTCAATCCATCACATTCAGGTACCACAATAAAAAGATAAGATCCTACTGTATATGGTAGAAGGAGAAGCACGTGACCATAGCCTTTATCACCCACGTGGATCCACATATGTTAAGATCTGCAAAATGTAAATTCACACTATTACCCTTGTGTAGAAAAATATAAGCTAGTGGATATTATTTGGATAAAATTCTTATGAACAAAAAAATAGGGAACACTGGTAGCTTTTGCCACCCATATTTTGTACCACACCTGTTTTTCATGGTGGCCATGTGTTCATGTCAATGTCACAAAACTTTTTGTAATAACAATGGGGAGAAAAGATATCTTTAAAAATTGGGTGTTTAAAAATGACTCAACTTGGTTTGTGTTAACATGGACATGTCATTAACTGATTTCCCCTCCCACAATTTGGTTTGTGTTAACATGGACATGTCGTGTATTTCACTTGGTAGACATGTTATTTAATTGGTTGGAAATAAATCAATAATCCTTAGAAATTGATAAAATCTGACTATGAGATGACATCAAACCACTTAAGAAATACTCTGGATTGAGTAAAAAGGGTTTTTTTTTTACGTTTCTCTAACTTGGCGGTCTTGATTCTATTTGTGTGTTTTCTGGAGGCATACGTCCGGGCTTACGTAAACAATCGACATAATACATGGGAGCAGTTTTAATTTTACTGGATTTCGGCAGCTTAGACTTTCCGTCTCCTCTTTAATTTTCCACCACCTTTAAAGGAGAAGTCTGCCTGAAGCCCTGAACACTATGCTAATCCAGGCTCCGTGAGAAAGTATTTATGACCTTTTTACCATTAGTATATATATATTAAAATAACTAGTCAAGAACAGGCTTGTGAAATTGCCTGCCATATAATCTCATCCTTGGTTTTTCTGTTTTTGTAGAAGTTACAAGAACACCTTGATGTTTTGAGCTTGTGGCAGTACATGCATAGAAACATATCAGTAGTCTCTCAAGGTGCATTGGGTTGGCGGGCTGACCTCATCGTAACTAATGACTAGAAAATTGTAGTCATAGGCATCTAAATATAATTCCAACTATATATGATAAGTTGGTCTAAAAAATAATTAAGCTAATAATGGTTCACTTAATGTACCATATTTCATGAAGCAAACAAGAAGAAGATTCGAGTAACTTGGGATCATAATGCTTGTTAAATTAAACGTTGATTATCACAAAAGATCCAATCATATGTTTCAAAGAGTAAGTATTAAGATAACCAACATTACTAACCATATATCCAAATACTTAAATCCACTAACATTTAACATAATTGTTATGTTGACTAATATTAGATACGACAATCAAACCTGAAGCAGAAAGCAGAATCACACATCAACACTAGCAAACGATGCAATGAAGTGAAATATAGCAGTAGAGTCAACTGATGCAAATTCACAAAGCTCACGGGAAGTCTTTGAGACGGGGTTGTACTGTACAAGCTTTCCAAAAAGTTCAATTAACATAAATGAATCCTCTTCTGATTCTCCCAAAACCATACTCCAAACATTAGAATAACTGCTCCAATATCTAGGAAATGGTCTTGTAATGTCATCAACATTCACAGAGTACTTTACTGACCATCCAGATAAACCATTCCTCATCTCATAAACATCTATATTTCGAGTATAATCCCACCGATCAGAACAAATAAGAAGCAAACAACCACGAGACTCACACAACATGCAATCATATGTAGAATAAGGCACCTTAATGTCTAAGAGGATATCTATGGTTGTTAATGCCTGATGCTCAACGTTAATATCTAACTTGAAAATAAATTCAGGCTTAATTGCTAACCAATAAATTGCATCATTCCAATGAATTCCATTATGAAAATAATAAAAACTATTTCTCGGGTATTGATCACTGCAAAAATTCCAGTTGCGTGTCTCTGAAGAATAAGTTTGTATTTGAATTGTTAAAAAACCATCATCTCCATCATCGTCATGCACTAATACAGTCTGAATGACTTTGTAGTGAGGTGATTTTGTTGGATCAAAGGCTATTTGTGTATGATGAATAATTTTATTCAAGCATCGTGGAAGCATCTTAAAGAGATTAATGCATGGATTGTATACGTAATACTTATCATTCTTGACACCACCACGACAGAGAAGCAAACCATGGGAGGACTGCAAAATATCAACATTATGTAACTCGGACCTAAAAGTGAAGGGGGTATTCAATGCAGATTGTTTGTATGGATGAATTCGGGTATCTAATGACAAAAAATCATATGTCTTGGCCAAACTTGGAGAAACTCGAATAAGGAGACCACATGGAGGATCGAAGGTAGGGATTTGGTTCCGGCGCAAACGGAAAGAAGGATTTCTAATGAGACATAACCAACGTTTGCATACAGATTTGAACAAAAGAATTGAGATTACAGGTAACCGGAGTAAGATTTCAATCAAAAGGTCGTCGTTGTATTCAACTACATGCATGGATTGCTTGTTTGTAATCAGCTTTTTGGATGGTCTGTCTTCTCTACCGATGACATCCTTAAACGGGACTGGAACTTTAGAGGAACTTCTGCCAATCGTTTCCATTAGGAATAAAGGTAAAACCCTAATAAGCTTTTAATTTGTTATATTATATATATACTCTCATTGTATGATTTAGCTAGGTTTAAGCCCGCTTACAAAGCCCATAAGTCCTCAAGTAATTGATTCATTTAACTTAGTATATAAGTTTTAAAGAAGTCAAGGTATGGCTGACTCAAACTTTTAGCTCGAGCATAAATGAGGTAGTTTGTTGAGTGTGAGGTAGGGTGGCAGTTCTCGACACGGCATGCTAAACGACATAAACCTGGCATGAAGTTAAATAAGTTTGGGTTGAGGATAGACATGTCTGGTTCAAAATTGGTCAACCCGTTTAACCCGTTTAATAAACAGGTCATGTTTGGGTTAAATAAGTATATATATAACACGTCAACCCATGAACCCATTTAATTATACTAGAAGGGTACCCGCCAAGAATGGCGTACCCGATAAATCGCTTTTTGTGACGAGCAAATGTTTTCAATAAATTTAATATTTTTATCATAAATTTAACACAATAATAAATCATTAAATAAATTATCTTAATATATATCAATTACGACAAACTCGTAATTATTCAACAAACTAACGCGGCAGATTAATCCAACAAGCCCAAATACTCAACCCAATATTATCACAATTTTCTCCAAGAAACAACAATTTTTGGCCCAAAAAAATGATAAATGAAATCAGCCCAAAGGTGATATAATAGTACATTGACTACTAGGCCCAAATACACTTCTAACCTAAAAATTATCCCTAAACCTAGAGTTGTAAGTGTTTATGGCATGTCATAAGCACTAGTATTAGATGTTTATCGAGCTGTTTAGCTTGAGGTAAATATGGTATCTCAGCCATATTACATTTGTACTTAAATTTTCGGTTTTAATATTATTTACCGGGGTAACCCTTTACCCAAAAAAAATATTGTACAATGAATCAATTCGACACGTTAAATTAGCGAACGAGTCTTGGTAATCTATACGATAGTTGCAAAACAGTTTTGTAACTTGTATACAAGGGCACGATATGCTGGTACTGTTATAGCATGTGTTTCTTTTGTTGAAATGAAGATTTGTTTCGCTTCTTCGGTTACAAGTGGTCACCGATTTAAACTACTTGTTACCTTTAGAGACTTGTGTTTGAATTTATTGAGTATCACTCGTCAATGTTTGCCTTATGTCACCAGAAACTAGACAAGTTGGTTCAATGTTCATCATATTGGTTTCAGTTTCTCACATTGGGCGCTAAATCGACCGAGTTAACGCGTAACATATATAAAGAGATCAACTGAGCTCTCATAAGTAATACGTTATAACTAACAAACCTTTAGCCTAAGAGTATTCAAGATACACGGTTATTGGTTCCAACTAAGCTACACCAAAAGGAAGAGTAAAATCAACGGTACCCAATCCCGTCTTTCACGGGTTATGAACGTCTTTCACGGGGTATGAAGGAGTGAGATGTAAACAAGCCCGGCAAGTAAAGAGGTGCTTCCAAATTACCTCCGCCTTTTTGTAGGAGTAAAGATCGAATGCTCGCCTCAGTCTCCAAAAGGAAGAGTCATTTTGATATTTACATTAGGTAAATAAACTCTCTCTTTTTTAGCATCTAGATAATGTATACGGTAAATACATGGATTTAAGGCATCACTAACAAGTTATGCTAGTTAAAATATCAAACTGCAAAAAGAGCACAAGGATGCAACATGTAAACAGAGAACCGAATGTAGAAAGAGAAGCACATGATCATCCCCTTTATCACATATGTTAGATCTGGAAAATGTAAATTCACAATATTACCCTGTGTAGAAAAATAAGTGGTTATTATTTGGATAATATTCTTATGAACAAAAAAATAGGGAAGACTGCTAGCTTTTGCCACCCACATTTTGTACCACACCTGTTTTTCATGGTGGCCATGTGTTCATGTTCATGTCATACATCTATTTAGAAGGTAACTGGTTTGACCTCAAAGCTCGAGCCTAATGTGCTTAACAAGCTGAGCTTGAGTCAATCTTTATTTCGTTTATGCTCATCATTAAAATGAGTCGAACCAAAGCTTTTGAAATTTGTCACATACAGAACTCGAGCTGAAAATATAAGGCTTGAAACAAGCTCAAACTTAATATATATAAATGCTCTTCGCTTTACATCTAGCTGCTTGTAGTTCATATTGTACAATGAATCAATTTGACATGCTAAAGTAATGAATGAGTCTTGGTAATCTATACGATAGTTGCAAAACAATTATGTAAGTTGTATACAAGGGCATGATATGTCAGTACTATTACAGCATGTGTTTCTTTTGCTTGTTCGGTTACAAGTGGTCAATGATTTAAACTACTAGTTACCTTTAGAGAGTTGTGTTTGAATTTATTGAGTATCACACTTTATGTCACCAGAAACTGGACAAGTTGGTTCATATTCATCATATTGGGTTTTAGTTTCTCACAATGGTGCTAAATTGATTGAGTTAAGGTTAACATTTATAAAGAGATCAACTGAGCTCTCATAATTAAGTAATACGTTACAACTAACAAACCTTTAGCCTAAGAGTATTCAAGATATATCTGATGTTGCAGGTTATTGGTTCAAGCAACTACTACGCCAAAATGGAGGAGTCATTTTGATATTTAGATTGGGTAAATATGAAATTGGCGGAGCTTAGGGGTCGAATTTGTTAAGTTTAAGATACATGAATAACAATAAAACATGTAGACACCACAGAGTACACAGCGGAAGACTTAGATCATAACAAATAAATAATTAACTGAATTAAAAGCAAACATACCTCTTGCTAATGTCGATCTCAACAAAAAACGAAGAAGTGGTTTAAAGAGTTGTCCTTACCGTTTTACAACTCAAACCAATTAGGTGTAAGAATAGTGTCTTACTACCACAGTTTTGTACACACGAATTAACCAACGAATCAACCGATTGCTAGATCTAACACAAGTCCTTGTTTTATGAAAAAACAAAACCAAAACACCCTAAAGAGGGGTTTTACCGAAGTTGAAAAGAGGAGAAAGATCTAGGGTTAATTCAATGCACAAAGTTATGAGAAACCCTAAACCCTAGCCTCTCTGATATATAGTGATCAAATATCTTTGGGAACAAGTTAGGGTTTGGGCTTGGAGAAGCCTCCCTTGGCCGGCCACCCTAAGAGAAGAAAAGAGATTGAAATCTTTTCCATTTTCAAGATATTCACCATATATTCTCCCATTTAACATTTAACGGTCGTTAGTCATTTCCGTTAAATACATAACGATCGTTAGACGGACTTTATGTGTAATAATTAATCGTAAACATTAACATTAATTATTTAACTTAAATTCTCATTCGCTAATGTGTGCAATCCTGTGGTCACGAGTTCGAATCCGGACATTTACATATTTATAAATATATACATTTCCAACAGAATTGTGATTGTGAGGATTGTTTGGCGTTTGGGTTTGTTGTTCGAATTGTGGTGGGTTTTGTCGTACAATTTGGAAATTGGCGTTTTGCCACATAAGAAACATTTGTTGCTGTTGAAAAAGTTGCTCGGGAGTCATGCCGAGTGGGTTAGGGAAACCGGATGACGACGTGTTTGGGTTCGGGTTAGAAGAAGATCCCGCGTTCGGATCCGCCATACTGAGTAGGTTAAAAAAACTCTCGTTTGGATATCCTGACATTTTTTGTGTGTGAATGAAAGTATATAAATTTGAGTTTGAGTTGTGGAAGTGTGTAGAAAAAAGATGTGAAAGTGCGTATTTATAAAGTTTTGAAATTTTATTTATTTATTTATTTATTTTATATTTTTATTATTTTTTTTATAATTAAAGCGCCGCTAGCCGTTTGGAGGGGGTGTTTGTAATTTTGTTTTTGTCTTTTGCACGTTACAACATAATGCTTCATTAACTTGATCGTAACGCCGACGATAACACCGCCTACCTGGTATGATAACGTCTACCAACGCGTTGCCACCTAGGCATAACGCAGGCCTCGGCGTTACGATGTCGTGAGCTCTAAGCACATGCATTCAAGGCATCACTTACAACTTACAAGTTATGCTAGTTAAAATATCAAACTGCAAAAAGAGCACTCCACAAAATGGAAGGATGCAACATGTAAACAGAGAACTAAATGTAGAAAGAGAAGCACATGATCATCCCCTTTATCACCCAGGTGTATCCACCAATGTTAGATCTGGAAAATGTAAATTCACAACATTACCAGTGTAGAAAAATACGTGGATATTATTTGGATAAAATTCTTATGAACAAAAAAATAGGGGACACTCCACTTGCATGTTTCTGAAGAGTAATTTTGTATTTTGAATTACCAACGTCAGTATCAAGCATTTATACAATCTGAATGACATTGTAGTGAGGTGATTCTGTGCGATTAAAAGCAATTCTCGAAACATCAATAGTACTGTAATAACTCGTTCGGGAAGCATCTTAACGAGATTAATTGATGGATTGTATACGTAATACTTATCATAGCATATCCACTAGAATAATTAGTATTCTGATTAGTATAAACATCAACTCTAATTTTTTGTAATACATAATATATATGCAATGCAACACAAATAGTACTTTTTTCTCTCTACATATTCTTGCTCTATTCTAGTTAGATTAGCTCTAAGTTCAATTTTCACTACTCACATTATAGAATAAAAAAAAAAGGTAAGTGGTTTGACATTAATGGTCAATATAATGCGTATATTCTGAAATCGAGAACTCAAACAGTGCACATATGTTTAGATTATAAACTTCAGAGGTCAATCAGATCCACCATGATCTAAAAACCGGAATGAATTCTGTAATATCAAATTTGAAGTTCTACTATATTTATATAGTAAAATTTTGAGGTAATGAGTTTGACATCAATAATATAATCCACGTTTGTAATCTTAACAGGCTGTTGGAGGTGCATTGACAGTTAATGAATTTATGTCATTTGCAATACAAACACATGCTTAGAGGACCATTTGTAAAAGTAGATATGCATACAGGGGCTATTGCAGAGGGTTGACATTTACTCGTACGACACTTTTCCTTTTGTGACAATTCTCAATTTCAGTCATTTTACAAACTTTGAAATTTTTACTATTTATCTCGGAAATTTACTATTTATCGGTTACTATTCATCATTTTACTATTCATCGTTTTTTAAGTCGATTTGATATTTTGAGAGGTTATTTCAAAATTTTACTATTCACGAAACAGTATTCATTCCCGGAGAAAAAATTTATATTCATGATTCACTATTCATCATTTTTCGTAAACTAGGTTTACGAGTATCGAATTCACGTAACCGTAAGGGTTAAGCTGCGTAATCATGGAACATCATTGAGAACATTACATATAGACTAGAGTTAGTCTACATATCATCAGTAACATCATCTTCATATTAGTTCATACATGGGTTTGCATATTTTATTAACGTATATTATTTATTAAATAAAAGCTATCGCACGATCATTTATTTTGAATAATTAATCCGACACTTCCAAAAATTGTCCTGATATATTTTTATACTCATTTTAAGACTATACAAATTATAATATTAGTTTACCCGATGTTTTGAATTTATTTTGGTATATAAATTGTTATATATATATTTACGACGGTTTTCATAAATTCTATTCGATAATTATTATTTCACTCAATACTTGCGAGAAATGTATTTTTATAATTTTTATGACTTCGATATATTTTATTTTGTTCCGTTAAAATCGATTTCTAGCTAACGCTACACTTAATAATTAATTATATGTACCAAATATACACTATACTTAAACTTAAACACACTTAAATCATCAAAAATACAAAACCCTTTCCCCAAAACACCCTTGCCGACCTCCCCCCCCCCCCCCCCCCTTGTCATCCATTTTCATTAATTAAATTTTCTAACTAATGTACACATACACAATTGTAGGCTAGATATTTGCTATATACTAATATTATACTAAACTAAAAACACATACACTACACATACTAAAAGGTGAAAACAAACTAGAAACCTCTTCTTTCTTTTGTTGAGGATCGGCCAAGCAAGAACAAGGGGAAGAAACCATAAGTTTTTCAAGATCAAGTGATAATCAAACTCTAGTATACTTCTATATTAGGTTTTGAAAACCAAGAAGTAATTAGGAACCTAGTTACTTTAAACCTCATCATACTACTAGTAAGCTTTTCATGAATTTTACTACTCTTTCATAATCATATTTGATCTATTTTTATTATGCTAGTACAAAAATATGCAAGTATTATATGTATTCATACCACTTTCACTTGTTTTTATTTCTTATATTTAGTTTAAACTATCCTATAATTATTCTCATGAAACCTATCATTGTTGGTGAAGTTTAGGAACCCATGACACCCTAAGAAGGTGTATGGTAAGATTAGAGTAGATTTGGTGTTGATTTGAAGTGGTTGGAACAAGATTTACGCAAGAAAAATCAAGTTAGACGATAAAAATATAGTTGCTGTCCATTTTTATAAAATCTGGAAATTTAAGCAGGTAATGGATTATTTAGGTTCATATTTTCAGAAAATATACTTTAAAACGAAACCGTGGTCGCTTGAACGGGTTAAAACGGGTTTATACCGAAGAAGTTACGTTATTTTTAAGTTTAACTACGAAAACTCATTTTCTGAAAAATACGAGCTGTCAAGGGTTATTTAAGGGGCAAAAATGAGTTTTAAACATTATCTAAATGAGTCAATTTATCAAAAATATATTAGTATACATTAACACAAAACCAAGGATATATAAAACGTAGAAAACGGACTTATAACGACTAAGTTACACGCATTTTAAATATGGATATCGTAACTATTTTTCACAAGTATTAACACTTACATATTTTTATTAGTTCAAAATGGTTATCGCAAGTGACCATGTTTGGAGCCATTTTTCATATTGATAGAGTACTTTTAAGAAAACGAGGTCTACAAGTAAAAGTGAGTTCGCTAATCCTTGTTTCTAAAATGTTCAACCGTTTGCCAAGAGAAGTTATAATGAATAATTTACGATTACTCAAACTTTGCCGAAAATCTATCCTTAAACAATAATTTCTTGATTTATTATTTAACGAATATCGTGGGATGTTGTTTCAAAATATATAAGCGTAAAGTATTTTATAACTTGACAAGACATTATAAACCTATTTTTCGACGATACACTTTATTTTCAAATGCACAAGTGGTATGGATATCATATGAGTTTGCATGCACAACATTATTTCATGACTTATATTAGAGCAAATCATTCATATTAGGTTGCAGATAGAGATTGCACCTCATTTCAGTGTATCCACTTTTGTCATCATAATTATTGCATCAGGTGAGTATTCACAATCCCCTTTTTACCGTTTTTACTATATTTTGGGGTGAAATGCATGAATCATACTAAATTGATTACTACTTTTATGAACTCTTTTGACTTGAACTTTTGAACTTGAATCAAATCCTTGAACTTAATTACGAACTTATGACTTGTTTGAACTTATTGAACCGTACGTGCTATGACCTAAAAGTCTCGCCGTTTTGGTGGAGCGTTCTTGACCTAAAGTCTCGCCTTATTGGTGGAGCGTGCAAAGTCTCCCATGTTCGGAGCGTTCTTAATTGTATATAATAGTTGTATGATGTACTGTTTGTACATTCGCATTGTTAGTCTCCTATCAGTAGGTAGTATGGATAGCGCTATTAGAGGTCGGCCAACCTCTTGTTCACTATGTTACGGGACGCATATTATTTATTCTAGAGGCTTTGCCTGACATACATTATTATATACGTGGTGATATATTGTGAACTATTATGACAACGTATACTTGACTACTAGACATACCATTTTTGTGCAATGGGTTGTGAACACACAGGTTGCAAGTTTTGTATGGGCGGAATTTGGAACTGAGTGGATTTACAATGCCTTTGCTTTGTGGACTATTCTCAATGACCAAAACCTTTGACTCTCTCTTAAGAGTTTTCATATTATAAAACATGTGTACTCACCAACTATTTTCATAGTTGACCCGTTTTCTCTCATGCATTTCAGGTGATCGTTATTAAGCTTTTCTTCAAGGTCTTTGCATAATGAAGTTTTCACATGTCACCACTAATCATTATGTATTAAAACGCAATCTTTTGGGAACTAAACTTTATATTATATTTGCCGATGTCGGCTAAACTAGTATTGTAATGATGTATTATTTCCTTTAAATCTTAAACGTTGGTATGTTCTACTATCTTTTGCTTGTGTTCCTTTCCCGTTATTACATTTGTTTCCGGCTTCTTGTACGGTGATTGGTATCGAGCAAAGGTTATAAAGAATGCCGATTTTTCAAAAATAAAAATCGCAACTATAACCAGAACAAAGTTTTATTAAACATCGAACATCATACGAGTCAACTAGTCCTATCGCAGTATCGTTAATCCTAAATTATACATAGCCTGATCACCTATGTCTAATTCATGAAGAATCATGCAACGATAAGAGTGGTAGTCTTGGATCATGTTTAGTCGAGTCTAAGAGTCCTGGTCACCGAAACTGCATTGGTGGGTTGGTATGCATAGCATGTTTTTATGTTCACGCTACGTTCGCATACCTTGTTTATACCTTCTCTTTTCCCACCTTTCGATTTGTTAGACTAAGCATGTCTCTGTTCCTGTCACATTTCGATCACTATAACACAAATTACAACCGTTCCGCACCTCATCTCGCCGGTCGTTCGAGTGTTACTCAACCCGATGTTTTGGTCCACTGCAGGATTATGGCTGCAAGAAACACACGCTCAGGAGTCAACAACAATGTCGACCCAAACAACAATGCCAATCCAAACAACAATGCTGCTGGAATAGCGGACCTACTCACCCAAATTGTGACGCACCTTGATGCTAGACGAACCAACGTTGAAGAAGGTACTTCAAACAGGGTCATGGATGCGACTACAAGACTTTCATGACATGCAAGCCAATGGAATTTTATGGCACCAGGGTGCCATTGGACCGCTATCACGGCCCGAGAATGTGAGTGAAACTCAAAAGATCACTTGAAATGTGCCGGGCGAAAAGAAGGTTGAAGTTCTTCGGCCGGGTCTACTACAGTGGTCGAAAGTACTGACCGTGGAACAACCAACCGCTGCATGAGGGAGGAAGAGGGCCGAAATGCTATCTTGGGAAGCATTCGAAGAAACTACTAACTAATGCGTACCGGCAAGAAGATATGCAAACGCCGGAGCCGTAATTTTGGAATCACTCTTGATGGTAGAGTAGAAGTCGCATTGTACACTCCGCCCGCTTCCACGAAAGTGCTAACTAGAATGGTTCCTCACATGGTTTCCACTGTGGAGAAGTTGATCGACCGATATATTTGGGGATTGATACCTGAAATTAGGAGGGATGTCACCCCATCGAACCAAACCACTCTGCAAGCCGCTGTGGGTATGGCGTACCGCTTGACAAATGATGTTGTGAAAACGTAGAGGAGGGGTGAATACGTTTTCGTTTCAAACTTAAAACTTTTGTATCAATTATAGTATAAACCATTGCATTTGCTAATCTCGACGCGAGGATGCATTTAACGCATTACGGCATGTAAGGCCAACCCCTTAATATCACATAAGATTATGCAAGATTAATGGTTCATTATAAATCAAGTTTCACCATTATTAGTCGGTTTCTTTTCTTGATCAAGCGTGTCATAATATATAAAGTGTTAAATATAGTTTATGACTATATGAAAGACCAAGTATGTATCACAAACATAGACATCAATCACAATGTAATGCAAGAATAAACGTAAAGCGATAAGTAAAAGGATAGACAAACCAACACGAGGATGTATAGTGGTTCGGCTACTAGGACACCGTCCTTGCCCTATTCCACTCCCCGAGTCACCTACTCGCGAGTTCGTAATCACTACACCAACTCCTTATGGCGGAGAAGCCTTCACAACGTCGCCTACTCTTTTTCCGGTACTAGGCTAACCACCGGGTTCTTTCACACCAAGGTGAACTACACCTACCACAACGTCGCCTACCCTTTATTCGATGCTAGGCTAACCACCGGGTTCTTTCACTCCAAGGTGAACCACACCTATCACAATGTCCTACCATTAGGTACTAGGCTAAGTACCTAGTTCCATTACAATGGAGGAACTACTACCAACACTACACAACACCTAAACCCAAAGGAGACCCACTCCTTATTACAACACCATCAAGGATATCACCATCCTTTGACCCAATACTAATCTATCTTGTACATCGAATCACACCATATCGAATGTACACCTTAGGCACCTTTCACTAATGCCTTTGACTCGATCTCTAGGCACCCTTCACTAATGCCTTGTGACTTGACTTCTATGATACCCATTATGTTTTGTGGCCCAACATAACAAACCTTGTGTTTTATGGCACAAACACATAAACCGTCTAGTCTAGTCATATATACAAGAATATGATAATAGACAATATCCAAGACAATGTGTCTAATGGATATGAGATCCTAAACTAAACATCAAGGACACAAAGCATGATGTAATTAGTCTTCTATGAATGAAGATGACAAGTTTCCCAAGCTTGTTGTAGAAGATCTTCATGTGCTTGTATCTTGTTATGGGTGATCACTTCAGAGTAAGAAAGCAAGATCTCTAAGCTTGCTTTGGGGGATCACTTTGAGAGTATGCTTACAACAAATGAGAGTTAGAAGCATTATGATCATATGAGATGAGGGTGGTTTACATGTTTCCTAATGATCTAAATATCCTAGAAATGGTGGAGAGAAACTATGTGCAAAGGTGTGTGAAAAAATGAAGAAATGGCTCACTATTTATAGAAGAAAACTAGCCACTGTTCCCCAGATCCCACTAGTGTATTACTGGGGATCCGTGGGACGCTCCCTTTTACCCATGGGTTTTGGGTCATGGGTCATGGGTTATGGGTTAGTCCATGGGTATTATTTTAGATTCAATGTATCTAATGAGTACATTGTATCTAGTCAAATAGGTATGGGTTAATACCATGGGTTATGGATATGATCCATGGGTATTAGATTAGATACAATGTATCTAATGGATGCGATGCATCTAGTCAAATGGGTTATGAGTGCCCACCAAGGTACAATGTTTCTAGACTTTGGGTTTTATCCAACTACATTCAATGTATTTGGTCAATGGGTCAAATACTGAAGTTTCTACCCATTATAATACATACTAGTTATGTATATATTTACCCAATATGTAAACACTAGTTGTTATACATAAACTATTTAACTAAACATGTTTTAATGGTTTGTTGGGGGTTTGATCATAGCACAACATAACAAACATGCGAACACTTGTTAGCATACAAGGACTTGAGTCGTGAGAGTGTTGAGACAATATATAATTACAAGTAACTTATACATTTTCGTTATGTATTACAAGTTACATGTTTGTCATCAACAAAACAAATGAGAATGTATAGATTAAATATCGTAATATTTGCACTAACAATCTCTCCTTTTTGATGATGACAAAATATATGTAAACGTAATAGATAGGTAAAATGTCAAAGTTACTTGTGTCCGTACTTCCTATACATTACCTTCTCCGTTTACACTCTTCTCCTCTGTGGAAAACTAGAAGGGGGGGGTTGAATAGTTTTACCAATTAAAACTTCATTTTAATCTATTTAGATCGACTTATGTCAATCTATTTGAATGTGTGTGTTGGATGTTGATAAACAAACATATGAAGGTAAGTAATGAAAGGATAAGAGTAAGAAGCACAAAACCATAACGCAAGTATTTATAGTGGTTTGGCTACAAGGTCATCTTCCTTTCCCTACTCCACTCCCCGAGTCACCTACTCAGAGTTAAGTAATCACTACACCAAGCTCCTTATGGCGGAGAAGCCTTCACATAAACAACCTTTTCGGTACAAAGCTAAATACCGAGTTCTTTCACACCAAGGCGACCACACCTACTTATACGTCTAGCTAACCAGCTTTTATCACGGTCTTACAGCCCCAACCACAGGTTCTTTCACACCAAGGTGAACTACCTTCACAAGTCGCCTACCCTTTATTAGGTACTAGGCTAAGCACCTAGTTCCATTGCAATGGAGGAACTACTACCACACTACACCAACGACTAATCCCAAAGGAGATATACTCCTTTACAACATCATCAAGGATATAAATATCCTTGGATCTAATACTAGTCTATCTTGTACATCGAAACACACCATATCGAATGTACATCTAAGGCACCTTTCACTAATGCCTTTGACTAGATCTACAAGACACCTTTCACTAATGTCTTGTGTCTTCACTTCTAAGCACCTTTCACTAATGCTTCTTTGTCTTGACTTCTAGGCACCTTTCACTAATGCTTCTTTGTCTTGACTTCCAAGCACCTACCACAAGTGCTTTATCCTATAGACGATAGATACCCTTCACTAATATCTTTGTCTTGACTCTTGAGACATCTTTCACTAATGTCTTCAACACTACACTTCTTTGAAGAAAGAAAGGAATCATCAACAAGAAGACTTCAGTAGCCTTGATGATGAGGAAGCATGGCAACTCATGGACTTGAGCTTGCACGACTTCAAAGGTGGTGATCTTGCCTTTAAGAGGAACCTAAAAGATCACACAAAAACAAAACTAAAAACATAGATCTCTTGGATCTAAGGTTAGTGAGATTTAACTCAATGGGAAAGTGTGTTAGAAAGGGATTGAAAAGGGGTGAGAAATAATGAAGACATGTCTCACTATTTATAGAGGAAAAATCCTCTTGTTCCCCGGATCCCGGATCCCTACCACAGGGATCCGGCTAGCACAAAGCTAGGGATCCGTGGGTCGCTCCTCTTTGCCCATGGGTATTTTTGGTTATGGGTCATGGGTCATGGGTTATGGGTTGATCCATGGTTTTCTTTCTAGGTACAATGTATCTTAAGGATAGAATGAACTTGGTTAAGTGGTATATATAAAACCATGGGTTGTGTGTCAAAACCATTTGCTAGTATTTACCCATTTAGTATGTACTTGTATTTACCCATTTTAGCATATACTTAGTTTTTACCCTTTTTAGTATACTTAGTTTAAGTATATGTTTAACCCAATATGTAAACACTAGTTGTTGTACATATGTATCTAAATCATAAAATCACTTATACTTGTTTTAGTGTTTTATGTGAAAGCGTAAGTGTGTTAGAGAACTATTAGTCCAAACCATTTACGTATTTTATTTGTTTCGTTAAAATGATTTTACTTTTGTTATCGACAAAACATTAGAAGATCGTAAAATATAAATAAGCGTTTTTACGGCTTATTTGTATTAACAATCTCCCCCTTTTGTTGATGACAAAACATAAAATTATTCTAAGGAAAAGCTAAAATTAAGTAAAATTTGGATTTGTAGTTTTACTTTCTTCTCCCCTTTTTGTCGAAACAAAAGTGAAAGAAAAAAAAAATAAAAAGGAATAGAGAGCAAATAACGGAAATGATCTCGTCTTTTACTCCCCACTTGACGAGTCCATCCCTATGTAAGGCGTCAAGTAAATGATACTAATCTAGTTTGTTTTGAATAAGTTTGCAAAAGATATCGATCTGAGGCGAATGTGCTCCCCCTTGATGATTGCAATTTTTGCAAAGGGATGTCCCGAAATGTAAACCTAGTATTGCAAGTAATTTGCAATGTATTGCTTTGACATAAAGCTCCCCTAGCTTTAGGGTGTCAAAGTCTTCATATATAAATTGAATAACTACAAAACAAAGGTTAGAAATCAAGTATAATTCACAATTTCCTGCAAATGTGATTCAAGTTAGTAGAAAGAGAGCTTTCTGTCTCACGGATCCCGCGTTTCCCTCTAGTAGGGATCCGTCTAAGCAATTCGAGGATCCGTTTTAGGTACATTAAATTTCGGCAAGAGTGATATAACCGCGTAATGTTATCACAAAAGAGATATGAATACAAGGTAATCATATTCTCAGAAAAATAGCAAGTAGCATGTAATTCCATTTAATAAAACTAGAGTTATGATGTGATATACATGACTCTAAAAACTAAGAGAATAAGAAAACACAATACTAGGAATTTCTAAACCAACTATCGCTTGATGCTAGGACACCACTAAGAATCTTCTAGCTCAAGTTTTTTTTAGGTTTGATCTCGTCGAAACGTTCGAGGAGATGATAGAACATGAAAAGTTGGTCTTCTCGTACTTCATGTATCAAATTTTCAACATGTTGACAATGATAGCAATCTTTGTCATGGCTAGGTAGTGGTGGTGGATGAAATGAAATGGCTTGATTCGAAGGATCAAGTGAAGCGGCTTGTGGAGCTTCAAACGATGGAGGGATTGGTGGAGGTGCATTTAAGAATGACTCAACCAAGAATGATGGTGGTGGTATAGAAGTGTCAACTTCCATATGGTCGGGTGGTTGACTTTGATGATTTGTCATAATCTAAATGAGATTATATGATGAAAGCCGAAGCAAGTGTTACTTGAACACACCTGATTTTGAACCATTATTCCTCTTAATGAGGAGAATGTTGTCGGTGGAAGCGGATGAGACGGCCTAGGAGGCAAGTCCTCTAAATTGTAGAGGTGTGGTGATGATAGTGGGGATGTAAATGAAATAGCTCTAGGAACCAATGGTGATGGTTTGGTGGAGATGATATTGTTTGGCCTAGGAGGTATGGTGGTGTTTGGCAAAGGTAGTTTTGTGGGTACTATCCTTTTAGGAATTGGTTTGATTGGATGATGAAGGATTCTATCATTTGTTGGCTTGACCGGAGATGATTCGGTTGAAGAAATTTCGTGTATAATACTAGCTCTTTTCATGGGTGGTTCTTTGGTGGATAAGTTACTACTTGGGGTTTTTCTCATGATGAGATGATTTCAAGAGTTTGCAAGAGCTGAAAGTTAGGATGAGAATGATGACTATGGAGGTCCTAACAAGGTGGTTTATAAACTAAGAGATTTGGCAAGTGCATTTAAGCCTTAAGCCACTAAAATTCATTGAAATGTGATGATTGACATGCACAAGAGTCAACTTCAGAGGTTGCACTGATCTAGGAACTTATTTAAGATGAGATGGAGTGTATGAGTTAGGAAGATAAGTTGAAATGATTGTTTTTGCAAGATTTGACATAAACTGTCATCCGGATTCCACGGTTCCCTCCTCAGAGGGATCCGTCTAGGCTAATCCTAGGGATCCGGCTCTCAGACTATGAAAAGTGGAAATGATGTTTCTAAGATCTAAGACCTATATCATCTTGAGTGTTTCAGTCCTACTAAGTGTTTTAAATGAAGGGATGCTGGAGTACTTGAAGGTAATGAATGATGTAGCTAATGATTGCCATTTATGGAAGGATTTGGAACTTTTCAAGAGTACCAATGGATGAGCAAGGATGACACTAAAGATTTGGAGTGTCAATTGAAGCTAAATGATCCTAGAGATCAGGTTGTGTCTGTGAATTTATTTAGAGTAGACTAAAATTAGTCTAAAAGAAATATGAGATGTCAAAATGTAGTTTTCGTCACACGTGGGATAACTTAACAGTTATACGTGAAGTTTAAAAGTTACGCGATTTAAGCAAAAATGTAGAACGTACAAGGTTAATTTCTTTATGGTCAAAGGAGGAGGGAAATATGTTTGACTTTTCCAAAAAATGTAAAAGTTTCAAAATATTTTAGGAAATACAGTGCAGAAATGGTTAAGTCTCGGTCTACGTAGATTTGTTTAACACGCAAGTTTAGTCTCGTACGGCTTAGGGTTTATTTGGTAACATTTAAAAGAAATCTTAAAAATTCTCTAATTAATTATGAGTGATCTAAAAATTAATCTGATGTGGGGAAAATTGTCAGAGTTGGTTTTCGATATGCGCGGGATGTTGAAATGGTGTTTCGACCAAAATGAAACTTTAAGACGATGTTTTCTTAATAACTTTTGCTAAAATGATCTAACGATTGTCAAACTCTCAGGTCATTACTAAAATAATTTATCTTACGAGAATGTGAAATAAAAATTTTACGGGATGAATAGTGAAAGTGAATAGTAAAAATGAATAGTAACCTGAAAATGCGAATTGTTACAAAAGGCGTCAAGTATTTTAGGAAGGCTAAGACGAAATTATTGCAAAATTTGCAATGTTTTTGCTTTGACGAAAAACACCCCTTTATTGAGAGCGTCAAGTTCTCCTAGTGTGTTTTGAAAATCTACAAAACAAAAAGTTAGTGCAAAATTATATTCGTCCTTTGACGAGTAAGTCATATGATGCACTTTATAAATGCTCGTGAGCTCTAGGGCGTCGAAGAAGAACCTACCAAAAAAATTAGTGTAAAATTTGTCCATAAATAGGCGAGAATCTCATACATATCAAAGTGTATATATATGAACCCACAAAGAAAGGATTAGTGTCAAAAAAAGAGAATAATCCTACTACTTGCATCATCATGGTTGGTTTAGAGGTTGTAAGGTTTGTTCAAGGAAAAAAATGTGCTTAGGGATGAGACGCATTTCATTACGAAATTCACTTGGCTTTTGACAACATAGATGTTTTGTGGAGGATGGTTGGCGACCATGAATTGTAGTGGTAGTGAGACACTTGTAGGATGTGGTTGACACAATAAGCTTGTGGTTTGAGGTTGTGGTTGACACAAGTAGGATGTGGTAGAACATGAGACATACTTCATCACGTAGTTCATGAACTAGACCTTGGACACGGTGATAATGATAGAAATAATCATTATGACTTAGAGGTATGGAAGTTGTGGTAGAGGTGATGAGAGGTCAAGTATTACTAGGTAATAAAGAGACTCAAGATTAGCAAAGGATGATGATGAAAGTATAGGGGTGAATCTTTGACTTGGTTGATGACTCAATAGAGGTGGTAGACATGATGACTTTGTGAGTAGTGATAAAAGTGGAGAAAGATGGTTAGGATGATGCAAGATTAGGAATATAAAGAAAAAAATGTGCGAATGAGCACAACTTGACTTGATGATGAAATTGACCATAGTCATCCTACAAGAATCCAAAAGAGTTAGTACAAAAGGAAAACATTTATACAAATGGATAAATTGTCCACATAAAATCATGAAACGAAAAGAAAGAACTCGTAAAGAATCATATAAATGCAACTCATTTATAAACATATAAGAAACTGATAATCCTAAGTGTTGAACAAGTGCTTGTGTGGAAAAAGGAAATTTGAAATGATTATTTAAAGAGATAATGTACCTCTTGTTCCACGATTCCCTTTGGTTCCCTACCTAGGGGATCCGACTAGCTTAAGTCTAGGGATCCGGCTACAGATGAGGTGAAAAGAGGTGTGTTGGGTTTTAGCAAGGTCTAGCACCTACATATCCTAAGTTACTCAGTCTATTACGTGTCTTATATGAAGATGGACTTAAATGATCAAGAGAAAATGATTGATGGTAGCTAATGATTATTCTTTGCAAGCATACATGTATACACGTTAAGCAAAGCAAGGAGAGCATGTAGTGATCACATATAGGTAATCAAATGAGATCGAGCTCAAAAATAACACAAAGGTTTAGCAAACTTAACAAGCACTATTCAAGAAGCCTAAAAAAATTTACGGTCTAGATTAGTAAATCATTTACACTAACAATGACATACAAGGTATGTGTCTAGAAAGAAAAGAGCACATAATGGTGTCCAAGACAAAAGAGTTGTGAGGTGCTAGTTTAGAACAATCTAGTCATTACGGATGGTGATTAGCATACAATGAGCTTCGTCCATTAAGTCATGTAGCTCTCAAAAGCAAGATAATCGCTTGATGAGGCAAGTGGTTGTGATTAACTAAAGAATTAATTTTACAACTTGTTTGATTAGTAATCCTAAGACAATGCAAAGTATTTCTATTGTAAACTTACTTTAGGAAAACATAGGAGTATAAATTTCTCAAGTGAGAGAATGAATATGAGACTATTACTAGCGGTGCTCAATTACGGCTAAACACGACTATTTTTACGGGCTTTTCCACATACCCACTTCTCAAGGAAGCAATTCAACCGTTAGGTCAAATTGAGTTTCTAGTGCAATAAGTTCTCCAGTATTCATTCTCAAGTTAGGAAAATTTATATTCCTACAATGGCCTATCGAACAGTAGCAATGATGATACTTTGTTTATATTAATATTATACTTGAAACAACTAAGGTGTGAAGGTGTCAAAAATTAAAATTTGTCCATATGGTGAACAAAAAAATGGTTGGATGAGCTAGTTCAACATATGTTGTTGGAAAGCTCGAGTTTGGACTTTCGGATATGAACAATTGTATTTGCGTTGCAAAATAATTTACTTGAGTATATCGGATGAAATAATCAAGTTATCAATCCTACTATGAAAAGGAAAGCTGGAGAGTACATCATCAACACAAGTGTAGGTTATGATCCGATGTACATTCTTGTTGTTTTTAGAAAACGATACAAGAAAATATGAAATCAAGAAATCATGTAGGCACATAAAACATTTATGTTGCACACATGACAAACTCAATCAAAAAGCCATTTTAGTGTGTTATATGTTTTTAACATTTTTCAACTTATAAAGCTAACATTTTCGACACAACTAGATGTTATCCCAAACACTCCTTCAAGTAGCACATTGATTAGTAGAAAATTACTGAATCGACAAGCAAGAGAATGAATAGCAAGGTAAGGAAACCACATATGTTAATCAATCAAACAAGCATAAAAGCTATTTGAGATAAGCAAATAATCAAGTAATGCAAGGGAAACAATTTATCATTTAGCAAAGCATACGAAAGTTCTTTTTATCGCTTTGTGTTAAACATGTATACCAAGCTTGATTAGTTTCCTTTATAAATATGATCAAAACCTTAATTTCAAAAGAGGACACATTGTTATTCAAAGATGAAAACCTTCGTCTCCAATTAGATCAAAAGTTTGTGCAAAAGTTATGACCGAAAATGACTTTCTATTATAAATCAATGATTCTGTAAATTTTGTTTTGAATCAGTTTATGAAATCATTTTTAAATGAAAGTAGACTCAAATACCTTTAAAACGCTAGGTGGCATGACTTCTAACGACTTACGGTTGATTAGTTGTGAATTTTTGAAATTGAGAAAAAAAGCTCTTCGTACCCGGATTCCACGGATCCCTTGCTTGAGGATCCATCCATGTTTAAGGGGATCCGCGGATCGACACAAAATTACAAAATATGCGTTTTGACCCGACGAAAAGGTTTAACCTTTTTAGACTTTTTAGTGAAGTTATATTAACCATTTTACCTTTATTCAAGCTTGATTAACAAGATATCTAACAACAAAACTTCAAAGAAAAAATCAACAAAACACTTTTCATATTATGCTTGACTTCACCAAAAATTTGATACGAGGACCTTACTCGTTTTGAAAACCATTTGTTTTAAAAACTAGAGCCAACCAGCTCGATACCAATTGTGAAAGCGTGGGGGTGAATCGTTTTCGTTTCAAACTTAAAACTTTTGTATCAATTATAGTATAAACCATTGCATTTGCTAATCTCGATGCGAGGATGCATTTAACACATTACGGCATGTAAGGCCAACCCCTTAATATCACATAAGATTCCGCAAGATTAATGGTTCATTATAAATCAAGTTTCACCATTATTAGTCCGGTTGCTTTTTCTTGATCAAGCGTGTCATAATATGTAAAGTTTTAAATATAGTTTATGACTATATGAAAGACCAAGTATGTATCACAAACATAGACATCAAACACAATGTAATGCAAAATAAGCGTAAAGCAATAAGTAAAATGGGTTATAGTGGTTGAGGATTCCGTAATCACTACACCCAACTCCTTATGGCGAAAGCCTTCCAATATGCCCAGGGTTCTTTCACACCAGGTGAACCACACCTACCACAATGTAAGCCTACCCTGACCGGTTGCTAGGATAACCACCGGGCTCTTTCACTCCAAGGTGAACCACCTATCTAGCGTCGCCCACCCTTTATTAGGTACTAGGCTAAGTACCTAGTTCCATTACAATGGAGGAACTACTACCCAACACTACACAACACCTAAACCCAAAGGAGACCCACTCCTTATTACAACACCATCAAGGATATCACCATCCTTGGACCCGATACTAATCTATCTTGTACATCGAATCACACCATATCGAATGTACACCTTAGGCACCTTCACTAATGCCTTTGACTCGATATCTAGGCACCCTTCACTAATGCCTTGTGACTTGACTTCTATGATACCGTTATGTTTTGTGGCCCAACATAACAAACCTTGTGTTTTATGGCACAAACACATAAACCATCTAGTCTAGTCATATATACAAGAATATGATACTAGACAATATCCAAGACAATGTGTCTAATGGATATGAGATCCTAAACTAAAAATCAAGGACACAAAGCATGATGTAATTAGTCTTCTATGAATGAAGATGACAAGTTTCCCAAGATTGTTGTAGAAGATCTTCATGTGCTTGTATGCTTGTGATGGGTGATAACTTGGTAAGAAAGCAAGATCTCTAAGCTTGCTTTGGAGGATCACCGAGGTATGCTTACAACAAATGAAAGTTAGAAGCATTATAATCATATGAGATGAGGGTGGTTTACATGTTTCCTAATGATCTAAATATCCTAGAAATGGTGGAGAGAACTATGTGTAAAGGTGTGTGAAACAATAATGGCTCACTATTTATAGAAAACTAGCCACTTGTTCCCGGATCCCGGGATCCTCCTTGAGGATCCGTCGATGTATGTATTGGGGATCCGTGGGACGCTCCCTTTTACCCATGGGTCAATACCATGGGTTATGGATATGATCCATGGGTATTAGATTAGATACAATGTATCTAATGGATGCGATGCATCTAGTCAAATGGGTTATGAGTGCCCACCAAGGTACAATGTTTCTAGACTTTGAGTTTTATCCAACTACATTCAATGTATTTGGTCAATGGGTCAAATACTTAAGTTTCTACTCATTTATATTACCCATTATAATACATACTAGTTATGTATATATTTACCCAATATGTAAACACTAGTTGTTATACATAAACTATTTAACTAAACATGTTTTAATGGTTTGTTGGGTGTTTGATCATAACGCACAACATAACAAACATGTACGAACCTGTGTTGTAGCATACAAGGACTTGAGTCGTCGAGAGGTGTTGAGACAATATATAATTACAAGTAACTTATACATTTTACGTTATGTATTACAAGTTACATGTTTGTCATCAACAAAACAAATGAGAATGTATAGATTAAATATCGTAATATTTGCACTAACAGATGTGACCAGGTCTGGTGAACTAACGAAAGGGAATGACGGTGGACGAAAGAGGCAGGAAGATCAGCAAAGAAGCTGTGACCAAAATCAACAGGACAAGATACAACGAGTAGTTGGGAACTACGGAGCAATAACTCAAGGGCCTAGAAGATACGCAGGTCCACATCCTATGCGCACTCGATGTAACTATCACCACTCAGGAGACTGCCCAAGGTGCACCAAATGTGGACAGACGGGCCACTTTGTGCGAAATTGCTCAAACATGACTGGGAATCAAGGAAAAAGGCCAGCATGTTACGAGTGTGGAAGTCTAGATCACCTTCGGAATACCTGTCCAAAGTTGAAAAGAACTCCCAACCAAGGAGGAAATCGTCCAAACCTGGCGTTGGCAATAGAATGCCCACAAGATCAGAACATTTATATTTCCCCCGCACGTGGACGAGCATTCTATATGGGTACTGAGGAAGCCCGCAATGCGTAACGGGTACATTCTTTTGAACAACCACCTTATTTCTGTACCACATGATTTTGAGTGCATAACTTACTTCCAATTCTTACCACGATCACGACATTGATTAATATGAGACCTAACGATATCGACCTTAGTTGTAATTTATTTTGTTGATTTGATTTGTGTAAGCAATTCCAAGATCGAGCGAATCTTTCAAAAGACTTCATTCCAGGATGTTGAATCCCATCTTTCCAACAACTTGTTTCCTAGCTTGATCTAGTGACAGTTCTTGTTTGATGAGTTGGGAAAATCAAGCTAAGAGTCAAGTGTTTACTCAAAAGGTCTTTTGAGGGCTACCTTCGATATTGGGTAAGTTTACCTCATCAAATCTGATCACGAGAACGTACCTAGTTGGATGAGTAACCCATATACATGAGCATTGACATAATCATTTAGACTATACACACGAGCATAAACTTTTAGAACCCTTGTCGAGGTTCGGACTATAGTTATCAATAATTGAATCACGAGGACGTGATTCCTCTAACAGGGGAAGAATGTGACAATTCTCAATTTCAGGTCATTTTACAAACTTTGAAATTTTTACTATTCATCTCGGGAATTTACTATTCATCGGTTACTATTCATAATTTTACTATTCATCGTTTTTGAAGTCGATTTGATATTTTGAGAGGTTATTTTAAAATTTTACTATTCACGAAACACTATTCATTCCCGGAGAAAAATTTATATTCATGATTCACTATTCATCATTTTTCGTAAACTAGGTTTACGAGTATCGAATTCGCGTAACCGTAAGGGTTAAGCTGCGTAATCATGGAACATCATTGAGAACATTACATATAGACTAGAGTTAGTCTACATATCATCAGTAACATCATCTTCATATTAGTTCATGCATGGGTTTGCATATTTCATTAACGTATATTATTTATTAAATAAACGCTATCGCACGATCATTTATTTTGAATAATTGATCCGACACTTCCGACAATTGTCCTGATATATTTTTATACTCATTTTCAGACTATAAAAATTATAATATTAGTTTACCAGATGTTTTGAATTTATTTTGGTATATAAATTGTTATATATATATATTTACGACGGTTTTCGTAAATTCTATTCGATAATTATTATTTCACTCAATACTTGCGAGAAATGTATTTTTATAATTTTTATGACTTCGATATATTTTATTTTGTTCCGTTAAAATCGATTTCTAGCTAACGCTACACTTAATAATTAATTATATGTACCAAATATACACTATACTTAAACTTTAACACATTTAAATCATCAAAAATACAAAACCCTTTCCCCAAAACACCCTTGCCGACCTCCCCCCCCCCCCCCCCCCCCCTGTCATCCATTTCATTGATTAAATTTTCCAACTAATGTACACATACACAATTGTAGGATAGATATTTGCTATATACTAATATTATACTAAACTAAAAACACATACATTACACATACTAAAAGGTTAAAACAAACTAGAAACCTCTCCTTTCTTTTGTTGAGGATCGGCCAAGCAAGAACAAGGGGAAGAAACCATAAGTTTTTCAAGATCAAGTGATAATCAAACTCTAGTATACTTCTATATTAGGTTTTGAAATAAAAACCAAGAAGTAATTAGGAACCTAGTTACTTTAAACCTCATCATACTACTTGTAAGCTTTTCATAAATTTTAATACTCTTTCATAATCATATTTGATCTATTTTTATTATGCTAGTACAAAAATATGCAAGTATTATATGTATTCATACCACTTTCACTTGTTTTTATTTCTTATATTTAGTTTAAACTATCCTATAATTATTCCCATGAAATGTATCATTGTTGGTGAAGTTTAGGAACCCATGACACCCTAAGAAGGTGTGTAGTAAGATTAGAGTAGATTTGGTGTTGATTTGAAGTGGTTGGAACAAGATTTACGCAAGAAAAATCAAGTTAGACGATAAAAATATAGTTGCTGTCCATTTTTATAAAATCTGGAAATTTCAGCAGGTCATGGATTATTTTGGTTTATATTTTCAGAAAATAGACTTTAAAACGAAACCGTGGTCGCTTGAACGGGTTAAAACGGGTTTATAACGAAGAAGTTACGTTATTTTTAAGTTTAACGACGAAAACTAATTTTCTGAAAAATACGAGCTGTCAAGGGTTATTTAAGGGGGAAAAAAATGAGTTTTAAACATTATCTAAATGAGTCGTTTTGTCAAAAATATATTAGTATACATTAACACGAAACCAAGGATATATAAAACGTAGAAAACGGACTTATAACGACTAAGTTACACGCATTTTAAATATGGCTATCGTAACTATTTTTCACAAGTATTAACACTTACATATTTTTATTAGTCCAAAATGGTTATCGCAAGTGACCATGTTTGGAGCCGTTTTTCATATTGATATAGTACTTTTAAGAAAACGAGGTCTAGAAGTAAAAGTGAGTTCGTCAATCCTAGTTTCTAAAATGTTCAACCGTTTGCCAAGCGAAGTTATAATGAATAATTTACGATTACTCAAACTTTGCCGAAAATCTAACCTTAAACAATAATTTCTTGATTTATTATTTAACGAATATCGTTGGATATTGTTTCAACAGATATAAGCGTAAAGTATTTTATAACTTGACAAAACATTATAAATCTATTTTTCGACAATACACTTTATTTTCAAATGCACAAGTGGTATGGATATCATATGAGTTTGCATGCACAACATTATTTCATGACTTATATTAGAGCATATCATTCATATTAGGTTGCAGATAGAGATTGCACCTCATTTCAGTGTATCCACTTTTGTCATCATAATTATTGCATCAGGTGAGTATTCACAATCCCCCTTTTACCGTTTTTACTATATTTTGGGGTGAAATGCATGAATCATACTAAATTGATTACTACTTTTATGAACTCTTTTGACTTGAACTTTTGAACTTGAATCAAATCCTTAAACTTAATTACGAACTTATGACTTGTTTGAACTTATTGAACCGTACGTGCTATGACCTAAAAGTCTCGCCGTTTTGGTAGAGCGTTCTTGACCTAAAGTCTCGCCTTATTGGTGGAGCGTGCAAAGTCTCCCATGTTCGGAGCGTTCTTAATTGTATATAATAGTTGTATGATGTACTATTCGTACATTCGCATTGTTAGTCTCCTATCAGTAGGTAGTATGGATAACGCTATTAGAGGTCGGCTAACCTCTCGTTCACTATGTTACGGGATGCATATTATTTATTCTAGGGGCTTTGCCTGGCATACATTATTATATACGTGGTGCTATAGTGTGAACTATTATGACAACGTATACTTGACTACTAGACATACCATTTTTGTGCAATGGGTTGTGAACACACAGGTTGCAAGTTTTGTATGAGCGAAATTTGGAACTGAGTGGATTTACAATGCCTTTGCTTTGTGGACTATTCTCAATGACCAAAACCTTTGACTCTCTCTTAAGAGTTTTCAAATTATAAAACGTGTGTTCTCACCAACTATTTTCATAGTTGACCCGTTTTCTCTCATGCATTTCAGGTGATCGTTAGTAAGCTTTTCTTCAAAGTCTTTGCATAATGAAGTTTTCACATGTCACCACTAATAATTATGTATTAAAACACAATCTTTTGGGAACTAAACTTTATATTATATTTGCCGATGTCGGCTAAACTAGTATTGTAATGATGTATTGTTTCCTTTAAATCTTAAACGTTTGTATGTTCTATTATCTTTTGCTTGTGTTCCTTTCCAGTTACACCTCGTGTTTCCGCCTTCGGCGGGGTGTGACACCTTTACATTATCCTTAAAGGTCCGACTAGCAGACAATGGCGGAGCTAGAAAAATTTTCATAGGAGGGCCGAAACAAATTTTTTTCGGGAAATACATTAAATGGGAGGGCCGAAATAATTTTTTTTCCCAAAAATACACATGAAATCGCGAAAAAATATACTAACGAGCTTAGACCTAGGGTCCCGGCCCCTTAATAGCTCCGCCCTTGGCAGACCTATGAATAAATTAGCGCTTTCCATGTCAATGGTGACACTCATGTATTTTGGCGGAGGATATACCGTTTCGTCAATGAATCCTGCCAATAACTTTTATTATTCATTAAACCTGAAATATAATATGCATTAAACCTGCACTTTGGAGGTCTGTGTACTCTACAAGTCTATAGCTTAAGCTTTAGTACTATAAATTGCAAATGCTGTTGTTTGTAACATTAATCCATCGTACACGATATTTTTGAATGCAAACATCCACTAATGTCATTAACTGATTCCCCCTTCCACCGTTTGGTTTGTGTTAACTTGTCGTACGTGTATTTCACTTGGTTTGTGTATGAGATGACATCCAACCACTTGAGAAATACTCCGTATTGAGGTAAAAGGGTATTATTTGACATTCGGTTTCTCTATTTTGCAATGAGTAAGGTATTTTGGTCATTTCTCTAACTTGGCGGTCTTGATCCTATAAATTTTGTGTGTTTTCTGCAGGCATATGGATGGGTCGACATAATAAATGGGAGCAATTTTGTTTTTACAGGATTTCGCCATTTGTTAACAGGATATCGGCAGCTTAGACTTTCCGTCTCCTCTTTAATTCCCACCACCTCTAAAGGAGAAGTCTGCCTGAAGCCCTGAACACTATGCTAATCCAGGCTCTGTGAGAAAGTATTTATGACCTTTTTACCCTTAGTATATAATATAACTAGTCAAGAACAGGCTTGTGAAATTGCACTGCTATATAACTTCATCCTTGGTTTTTCTATTTTTGTAGAAGTTAAAATAACAAATTGTTGTTTTGAGCTTGTGGCACTACATACATAGAAACATATCAGTAGTCTCTCAAGGTGCATTGGGTTGGCGGGCTGACCTCGTAACTAGTGACTAGAAAATTTAGTCATAGGCACCTAAAACAATTCCAATATGATAAGTTGGTCTAAAAATTAGTTAAGCTAACAATGTTTCACTTAGTGTACCATATTCCATGAAGAAAACAAGAAGGTGATTCGAGTAACTTGTGATCATAATGCTTGTACAATTAAACATTGATTGTCACAAAAGATCCAATCATATGTATCTAAACAGTAAGTATTTGAATGTTTTGCTACTTATAAAGGTATGCATTTCAGTAATAAGATGGACGAACCAGCATCACTAACCGTATAACCAAATACTTAAATCCACTAACATTTAACATAATAGTTTACATATAAATTGCAATGGGTTACGTTGACTTATAAAAGATACGACAATCAAACCTGAAACAGAAAGCAGAATCACACATCAACACTAGCAAACGATGCAATGAAGCGAAATATAGCAGTAGAGTCAACTGATGCAAATTCACAAAGCTCACGTGAAGTCTTTGAGACGGGGTTGTACTGTACAAGCTTTCCAAAAAGTTCAATTAACATAAATGAATCCTCTTCTGATTCTCCCAGAACCATACTCCAAACATTAGAATAAATGCTCCAGTTACATGGAAATGGTCTTGTAATGTCATCAACATTCACAGAGTACTTTACTGACCATCCAGATAAACCATTCATCATCTCATAAACATCTATATGTCGAGAATAATCACACCAAACAGAACAAAGAAGAAGCAAACAACCATGAGACTCACACAACTTGCAATCAAATATAGAAGGCACCTTACTATCCAAGAGGATATCTATGGTTGTTAATGCCTGATGCTCAACGTTAATAGCTAACCAATAAATTGCATCATTCCAATATATTCCATTGTCAAAATAATGAAACCTATTTATCGGGTATTGATCAGTGCCAAAACTCCAGTTATGTGTCTCTGAAGAGTAAGTTTGTATTTGAAATTTAAAAAAACGATCATCCCGGCCATGCGCTAATACAGTCTGAATGACTTTGTAGTGAGGTGATTTTGTAGGATCAAAAGCTATTCTTGTTCCACAGACAATTATATTCGAGCATTGTGGAAACATCTTAAAGAGATTAATGCATGGATTGTATACGTAATACATATCATTCTTGATTCCACCACGACAGAGAAGCAAACCATTGGACGACTGCAAAATATCAACATTATGTAACTCGGACCTAAAAGTGAAGGGGGTCTTCAATGCAGATTGTTTGTATGGAATTCGGGTATCTAATGACAAAAAATCATATGTCTTGGCCGAACTTGGAGAAACTCGAATAAGGAGACCACAAGGAGGATCGAAGGTAGGGATTTGGTTCCGGCGCAAACGGAAAGAAGGATTGCTAATGAGAGATAACCAACGTTTGCACACAGATTTGAACAGAAAAAGTGAGATTACAGGTAACCGGAGTAAGATTTCAATCAAAAGGTCATCGTTGTATTCAACTGCATGCGTGGATTGCTTGTTTGTAATCAGCTTTTTGGATGATATGCCTTCTCTACCGATGACATCCTCAAACGGGACTGGAACTTTAGAGGAACTTCTGCCAATCGTTTCCATTATGAAAAAAAGGTAAAACCCTAATAAGCTTTTAATTTTTTGTTATATTATATACTCTCATTATTGTATGATTTTAGTTTTAAGCCCGCTTACAAAGTCCATAATTAAGTCATCAAGTAATTGATTTTATTTTATTTTTATTTTATTATTATTATTATTATTTTCATTTAACTTAATTAGTTTAAGTTTTAAATGAGATCAAGGTATGGTTGAGTCAAACTTATAGCTCAAGCATAAAACTTGATGTAGTTTGTTGACTATGAAGTAGGTGCGGCAATTTTTTGATACGACATGAATTCAATATAAAGTTAAAACAAGTTTGGGTTGATGATAAACAGTTTTAGGTAAAACATACATGTCAACTTGTCTAACTCGTTTAATAAACTGGTCGTGTTTGAGTTAAATAAGTATTGAATATGTTAACCCGTGAAACCCGTTTAAATATATAAGTCTCTAAAAAATGGAATATATAACTTTGATTTTATGTTGGATTTAGATTAGACGCATCGTGTAATGTACTTAACATGACAATGAATAACAATTATAACTTGGATATCATTGAAGTTATGTAAAGGTACTTGTATGTTGTTTATATCATTTTTTAAATTAAACATGTTGAATGTATAAACCGACAGGCTTTTACATCATTTGACTTATTTACTTAAATAGGTTAAACATGTAACACCCTAAAGTTTGGAGTTTTAGTTACAAATATTTTAATGGTATTTATGTGGTTTTGGAATATTAAGAGTTAGCATCTAACGAAAAAGGACTTGAGATGTAACATAAGCTAATTGATAAGGACCTTCAATGTAACGGAATTAAGGATAGGGTCTAACTGTGCCAAAGTAAGAAAGAATGTGTGAAGAGACAACATTATAAACGATAGGGACTAATGATATTTGGGAATAAAACAAGCATGTATTTACCATGGATTCCTCATAACAATTATAATATCAAGATACACATATAATCATGTAACATAACAATTATTCATAATTATTCACATAAACATTTACATGCAATCCTAGAATTTCTACAAGTTTTATAAAAACTAAAACCTAATTCATAAAAAATAGGGTATTCGACCCATATTTAAAACAAAATTAGGGTTTATAATTTTTAAAACCCTATAAACCATAAACATGTAATAATCACATCAAGATTCAATTTTTATGTGTTTCGGTAATTAATTACACGATACTAACGGCCCGTGATGCCACTGTTGGGTTTTATGAATAATAACAATTATATTAAACAAGTAAACATCATCAAAGCATGCATCGGAAGTAAGGATCAAATACTTGTAAACTAATTAACCGAATATTAAAGAAAGTGCCTATCTTTTGCAAATTCAAGCAATACAATTAATCAAGAACCAAGAACCAACTTAGGGTTTGTAATTTGACTTAATACACAAGTCGACCCAAGGAAAAAACAAACACAAGTGTGTTTGTACTCCGTTCTTGTACACACGTATTACTAACGATTCGATGCGAAAAACTAGGTTCTTGAATCATAAAACAAACCAAACACTTTTGTTTTATCACAAGCAAATCGAAAACCTTTGTAAAGGGGTGTTCGACCGGTTATGATAAAAGGAGAGGGAGAGAGCGGAGAAGTTAGGGTTCTTTGGTGATCCAAGATTATTAAAAATGAATACAAGGGTTTGTATTTATACTTGAATAGCTTGGAGACCAAGTTTGAGTAGGATTGGGAAACCCTACATACAAACCGATCGGCGTGATTCCGGAACCTTCTTGACCTTTATTTTCATCTCTAGTCCTTTATGTTTACATTTAACGATCGTTAGTCAATTACCGTTAAGTACTAACACTCGTTAATCTTTATTTGTGATTTAATAATTAAATATAACATTTTATATTAATTATTTGAACATTGACTCTTATATGTAATGTGTGCAATCCCAAAACCTCGTGTTCGAATCCGGTCATACGTATATTAATTTATATCCATAAACCTTTCAATTAGTAACCTGTGTCAGATTGTAGTGTTTGCTAGAATAATTATCAGGTGTTAAAGTGGCCATGGGAGTCAAGAGGAAGGCTTAAATTGACCAAGGTGAGTAAAAGATTAGTAGCATTTTACGTAGTCTAGACATGTTATCGTAAATGCTTTTAAGTTCATGATTACAGAAAGTATTAGTATAGTTATTCGTTGGCGTAAACTTTAGTAGTATCGTGGAAGATATTCAGGTCATGATAGAAGCTCAAGTTTAGCTACAAATGTTGCCGAAAAAGGGCAGACTAGCATTAAAAAAGTGCAGAATTTTGGTATTACAGTATGTATAGGACGTATATACCTATAGTTCTATACGGGGTATACAGGCTCATACAACCAAGAAGAAAAAACCAGCATAAGAATTAGAATGATAAAAATTCAGTTTCGTCTAGTAAGGCCCAGTTTTCAGTTCATTCTTAGAACAACTCAGTTATCATTTTAAATTCAGTCAGTTCAGAGTTATAGTTGTGCTTTAAGTGCACCATAGGAACTCCAATTCATGTTAATGCTCACATGGGATTGGATTAGAGATCTCATATGGAGCAAGCATAAAAGTAGGCACGTATAATTCAGTTATATTGCCTTTCAGCTGTTCAGGTCCCGGATTGCATTCGTGCAAGAGGGAATTGGCCGCACATGAGTACTCGCAGCCTTCACAGGGAATTCCTATATTCATTAGTAAGTCGATTCAGATATCACATATTCAGTTCAATATCAGTTTCAGACATAGCTAAGCTAACAGTTTAGTCTCAATATGGTGCAGTTATCAGTTTAGATCTAGTATAGTACAGTGTTCAGCTCAGATCTAGTATAGTTCAATCTCAGTTTTAGATTTAGTCAAAGATTCAGTTTCAGCTTAGTACAGTTATTAGCTCATGTCAGAATGATGAGAACTCAATTGAAGTTTAGCTTTAGTTACAGTTTAACAATGAATATTCAGTAAAGGGTGCAATGCTGATACAGCTATATATCGACTATTATTATAACATGCTTTAGTATATAATTTAAATTTACTTTTGTTTACTCACTAATTCATCAGGACTTACTATTCTCATATATGTTTTTATGTAGGTAAGTCGAAGAAGGTTTCAGGGCTGGTAGATAGAAGCTGGTGAAATAAAGTGCACGGTATGCTTGTGTTCATAGGTGACTAGTATCTCATCCCCAATACTTTGTTATCAGCTTGTTTAAGTCCCAACGAACTATTGTATTGAAATGTCTTTTAACTCCAGAACACATTGTAGACAGATGATGAGTCAAAATAGGGGTGTTTGGGTTAACACCCGCACTCCATGTAGTAAACTCTTATGCGCCTTGTTTTTATGAAACTTGCGTACAGGAATGATATCTAAGGATTATGAAATGTATTCCTGGTTTTCATGATTTCCGGAATTGATTCGGTTCTGTTTTTGTTTAAGTGCAGTTTGCTGCATCAAGGTGTATAGTCGTATAGACGTATAGGATATAGTCCTATACGAGGTATATGAGTATACACGTAAAGGATTAGTCCTATACAGAATATGGGCCTGTTTAATAAAATTATGGGTGTTTCATGGGTTTCTTGACACGATTAATAAACGGGTCTTGTTTGGGAAGATGTTATACTGACCGGTCAACCCGCGAACCCGAATAGGTCAACCCAGGTTAACCCGAACACGACTTGATTGTTGGCCCTACTATTAATGCATATAAATTCATTGATCAATAACTCAAATGACATATTGTAATATTTGAACTTAAGAGATTAACTTGATAAACTTTTGAGCTCGAACTCCATGTGAATGGTTTGACTTCAAAGGTCAATTATTTTGTATATTTACACATCAAGAACTCATACATATGCTCAAAAGGAAATTGATTTGAACCCAAGCTGAGCCTAATAAGCTGAGCTTGAGTCGATCTTTATTTCGTTTATGCTCATCATAAAAATGAGTCGAACCCAAGCTTTTGAAATTTGTCACGAACCGAGCAAATATAAGGCTTGAAACAAGCTCAAACTTGATAAATGGCTCGTTTCTACCCCTACTTGTAGTTCACATTGTACAATGAATCAATTTGACAGGTTAAATTAATGAACGAGTCTTGGTAATCTATGCGATAGTTGCAAAACAGCTATGTAACTGGGCACTGGGGAAACATCTTAACGGGATTAATGCATAGATTGTATACATGGTACTTATCATAACCGCCTATTCACTAGAATATATAGTTTAGTTGCTTATAGATCCAATCATATGTTTCTAAAGAGTAAGTATTTGAATGTTTTGCTACTTATACAGGTATGCATTTCTGTATTAAGATGGAACAACCAACATCACTAACCGTATATCCAAATACTTAAATCCACTAACACTTAACATAATAGTTTACATATTAATCGTAATGCGATATGCTGACTTATATAAGATACGACAATCAAACCTGAAACAGAAAGCAGAATCACACACAAGCACTAGCAAACGATGCAGTGAAGTGAAATATAGCAGAAGTAGAGCCAACTGATGCGAATTCATAAAGCTCACGGGAAGTCTTTGAGACGGGTTTGTATTGTACAAGCTTTCCAAAAAGTTCAAATAACATAAATGAATCCTCTTCTGATTCTCCAAAAACCATACTCCAAACATTAGAATAAATGCTCCAATTTCTAGGAAATGGTCTTGTAATGTCATCAACATTCACAGAGTACTTTACCGACCAATCCAGATAAACCATTCCTCATCTCATAAACATCTATATGTTGAGAATTAACACACTGATCAGAACAAAGAAGAAGCAAACAACAACGAGACTCACACAACTTGCAATCAAATATAGAAGGCACCTTACTATCCAAGAGGATATCTATGGTTGTTAATGCCTGATGCTCAACGTTAATATCTAATTTAAAAATAAATTCAGGCTTAATTATTATAGTATCTAACCAATAAATTGCATCATTCCAATATATTCCATTGTCAAAATAATGAAACCTATTTATCGGGTATTGATCAGTGCAAAAACTCCAGTTGCGTGTCTCTGAAGAATAAGTTTGTATTTGAATTTTAGAAAAACCATCATCCCTATGCACTAATACAGTCTGAATGACTATGTAGTGAGATGATTTTGTTGGATCAAAGGCTATTTTGTATGATGAATAATTTTATTCAAGCATTGTGGAAGCATCTTAAAGAGATTAATGCATGGATTGTATACGTAATACATATCATTCTTGATTCCACCACGACAGAGAAGCAAACCATGGGACGACTCCAAATAATCAACATTATGTAACTCGGACCTAAAATTGAAGGGGCTCTTCAATGTGTTGGTCCCAAATGTGTGAGTCGATATGAAATGAAAACAATAAACTTGAATAACTAAATCGTCTAACTATTGTAACGTTACATGTATGCACGTATATATACTAAACGAAGGGACATACCCCAAACGTTGTGTCGGTTCAATAAGTAACCGATTTCTAACTAACTTTAACCGTCCATAACCGTTCATAACTGAAAAACGGTTATATAACTAATTTTAACTACTTGTAACCGCTTGGCGGTTGGAAAATATGTTACGAGCAAGTTTGGTCTTTGTCATTTGAAGAAATGTCGAGATTAGTGTTTACATTCTCCTCCTTAATCTTGATCGTTGCTTCGTCCTAAGTCTTGTACTCCGAGCATTTGTTGCATAGTCACGAACTTGAGTCTTGGTAAAGCTTTTGTTAAGATATCTGCTCTTTGTAGTTCTCCATTAACGTGTTCCACTTTAATATGACCATTTTCTACACATTCACGAATGAAATGATAGCGAATGTCTATGTGCTTGCTCCTCCCATGAAAAACTGGGTTCTTTACGAGTGTTATTGCTGATATGTTGTCAACTCTAAGCGTTATCCTTTTTTCTTCCAATCCAGTTAACTCACTGAGTAAACGTTTTAACCATAAGGCCTGACATGCTGCTGCAGTAGCCGCCATGAATTCTGATTCACATGATGAGAGTGCTACTATCGGTTGCTTCTGAGTACACCAAGTAATAGGTGACTCTCCAAAGTAAAATACTATTCCAGCAGTTCCTTTTCCTTGATCGGTATTGATTCCATAACTACTGTCACTGTATCCTGTAATCTTGCAGTAGCCTTCTTTCTTGTATATTATTCCATGTTCCTTTGATGTATCGGATTACTTGTTTCACTGCCTTCAGGTGATGATCCTTCGGGTCTTGCATAAATCTGCTGAGTAGTCCGACTAAGTAACTAAGATCTGGTCTTGTATGTAGTAAGTATCTGAGACTTCCAATCAAGCTTCGGTAATAAGTTGCGTCAACTGGGTTTCCATATTCCGCCTTGACCAACTTAGTTCCGGGATCCATTGGTGTCTTCGTATCATTGTTGTCCGTCATACTTGTTTCTTTTAAGATCTTGTTAATATATCCTGTTTGCTTGATTGTAATCTTTCCTCCTGTCTGTGTAACTTCTATCCCAAGGTAATATGCTAGCAACCCTAAGTCGCTCATTTCAAATTTTTCTTCCATCTGGGATTTGAACAAGTCTATTTCCTTCTTTGGAGTGCCCGTGATTATCAAATCATCTACATATACTCCAACGATAAGTGTAGAAGTCTTGCTTCTTTTTGTGTAAACTGTTTGTTCGAGATTACATTTCTTAAAGTCCAAGGACTTCAAGGTTTGGTCAAGCTTCACGTTCCAAGCTCTCGGTGCTTGTCTTAAGCCATACAAAGCTTTAGTTAGCTTGTAGACTTTTCCTAGGTTTCCTTGTTGAATGAAACCTTCAGGTTTTGTAACATAGACTTCTTCCTTCAATTCTCCATGTAGAAATGTTGATTTTACATCTAAGTGGTGTACTTGCCATGATATGCTTCTAGTGCTAATATCAATCGAACTGTCTCTATTCTAGCAACTGGTGCAAACACCTCATCGAAGTCTATTCCTTGTTCTTGTACATAACCTTTTGCTACTAATCTTGCTTTATATTTAATGATCTTTCCTTGTGCATCTCTCTTGGTTTTATAAACCCATTTGAGTCCTATTGCCTTCTGATTTTCGGGCAATGTGGTAAGAGTCCATGTGTTGTTTTTGTTGATTGAATCTAATTCAATTTCCATGGCCTCAATCCACTTTTCATCTTTTGATGCTTTCTTGTAATTACGGGGTTCTTCTTCTGTGAAAAATAAGCTTGGTGCTTCTACTTCACGTGCAGTTTCATAGATTTCCGTAATATTCTTTAAACCTTGTATTGGTCTATGATCAAATCTATGATCTGAGCTTTCTAATAAGCTAATAGTAGCTTCTACTTCATCTTCTGAGTTAGGGTTGTAAGCGTATGTTGGTGGTGTGATTGGTGAGGGTGGATCTGGTATAGGTTCCGGTTCATGATACGTGTTATCATTGTTTTCTGTGTTGACTGGTGTAGGATTCTCATTGTCAACTCCGTCTATTACAAAGCTAGTCCAAAACGTATCTTGTGTACTTGTATCCTCTTCATTGTTATTCCAATCCCACGGTTTCGTTTCCATAAACTTTACATCCCTACTTACATGTTTCTTCTTTCCTATTGGATCATATAGCCTACATGCTTTAGATCCTTCTTCAACTCCTAAGTAAATCATTGGTATGCTTCTTGTTGGAAATGTATATATTTACAAATACGTAAATGTCCGGATTCGAACTCGTGACCATGGGATTGCACACATTAGCGAATGAGAATTAAAGTTAAATAATTAATGTTAATGTTTACGATTAATTATTGCACATAAAGTCCATTTAACGACCGTTAAGTATTTAACGGAAAATAACTAACGACCGTTAAAATAAAAAGGGAAAGGACTAGTAATGGAAAATCTTGAAATGGAAAAGTTTTGGGTTTTCTCTTGGGCTTGTATCATGGCCGGCCAAGGGGAGGGTTCTCAACCCAAGCCCTAACTTGTTCCCAAAGGTTTCCATACACTATATAAACAAGGCTAGGTTCTAGGGTTTTTTATAACTTTGTGCATTGAATTAACCCTAGATCTCTCTTCTCCTCTCTCTTACAATTCTCGGCCGAACACCCCTAGTTAGGGAGTTTGGTTTTGTTTTTTTTTCATAAAACAAGGACTTGTGTTAGATCTAGCAATCGCTTGATTCGTTGGTTAATTCGTGTGTACAAGAACGTGGTAGTAAGACACTATTCTTACACCAATTGGTTTGAGTTGTAAAACGGTAAGAGATAACTCTTTAAACCACTTCTTTGTTTTGTTCAAGAGATCTGACATTCACAAGAGGTACGTTACGCATCTATTCAGTTAATTAATTTATTTGTTATGATCTTTAGTCTTCCGCTGTGTACTCTTGATGTCTACATGTTTTATGTTTAAGTCATGTATTATAAACTCAACAGTGGCATCACGAGCCTTGTATAACAAGTAATTAATTACTGAAACACATAATTAAAATAAACATGTTGTGTTATTATTTGTATGCGTAGATCTAGGGTTTGCAAAACCTAAACCCTAATTTTTTAGGGGGGGCGTTTTTTTTTTGGGTTCCCTAATTAGGGTTTTGTAAACTAAAGTTTTAATTGGATAAGAAACCCTAGGATGCATGCAATTTTATGTTTATTGCGTAACTCTGTTTAATTGCATTAATTGTTAAGTGTAATTTTATGTCCATGATAATTACATGCATGTTTTATCATGGATCTGCTTTTATTGTATGTCTTTCTTATTTAAGTGATATACATTAAATTATTGTAGATCTAAAATTGGGGAAGACCTCAATAATTATTATTTAATCAATTATGTGCTATGTGATATATGTTTAATTTTGACTTACGCAATCGATGAATCGATGCATGTGGCTCACCTTGTACATAGCTGAAAACGGGTGAAAGTCTTAATTAAATATATACATATTGACAGATCTAGAATTGATTATTAATAGGATTTATCAAAAAGGTTTGCATGTGTCTATTTGATATGCATGACTTATTATTTGTTATGCATTCATTGTTTATTTGTTTATTTTTTTAAATACTTGCTTGTTTGTTATGTGTAACAAGGGTATTTTTATAAGAAAAATAAACTGACCTAAACAATGGTGAAACATGTATTTTTAAGCATAGTAATCGTAATCGTTTGATTGATTGATTTTTTGCACAAAATAGTTAGAACGGCTCACCCATTAATGACAAACTGTGTGATGGGTATAAGGAGGGACCGCATTAAATTGTGACGCCCAAAAGATGAGGGTTATGCTTTGCACTGACCTGATTCTCCGCTCGTTTGTGCGTCTTAATGGAGCTACCAAGTATTCCTATATGTGTGCATTAAATCTTAAGGGTGAATTACTTTAATCTCTACGCGCCACTTTTGTGGTAATTATCCGAATAACTTGGGTCTTATGACTCATGCAGTAGTAGGATATAGTGGTAATTAAGGTGATTCTTTAATTGGTTATCCAATACCTCGATTAAAGTTTGATGATGAAAAGCTTAAATCATTAAAACAAGCATATAAATGTTTTAATAAAAACTATACGAAGATGAATGCATGACATCTTTATACATATTTGATTTGACATCAAAATTATTACCCTTTAATTTGAGTTATATGCCATCCAGAGAAACGGAAACACCTAAGATTACCTTTTATTTGCGTGAGAACGTGACTTAGATCGTAATCAAAGGGTAAAATGTCCACGTGTCGTGAGAACGGGCATGGACGATTTTGCAGTTTCTTAAGTTGGACAACTTAATTGAGTTAGGCGGTGAAAACTGAAAACTCAAGGCATAAGATGGGATAAAACATGTTTACATGGCGATTGATATTGGCTATATGTAAATCCCATAAATCTATGAATTGCAATTGAAATTGGCAATTGAGCAAAAGCTCTACCACTTTATATAAGGTTCATTACTAGCAGATCAACTGACGTGATGAAATTATGACAATTTGGATCCTAGTTTTCAATAATAATTAATTGGTATATGAATATGAACCTTGGGTATTTAATTTTTTATTGAAAAGGAAAAATTATCAAAATACTAATTATGGTTTTTTGAACTTTTTCTGTAGATGGCTCATCAACCAGAAAACACTATGAGCTTAATGAGTGCTGCTTTCAAAGATATTATTGGAAGAGACAAGCGGTGACCGGCCTAATTTCAATGATTGGCATCGTTCACTTAGGATCATCCTTCGTGTTGCCAAAAGGGTTGAAATTTTGACTACACCTCTTCCTGATGCTCCTCTCTCTCAATACGCTACTGCTCTTGAACAAGAGGCATATCGTGTTGAATATGAGAAGCACAATGATGTGGCGTGTCTAATGCTTTCCGGGATGTCTGCTCAATTGCAAAAACAATTTGAGCACTATCCGCCTATGAGCATGCTAGATGAACTCAAACGTATGTTTGAGAAGCCACCTGCAGCTGAACTGTATGAACTAATTGAAAAGGTTCATAGCTGCAAGCAGGAGGTTGGAAAATCTGTCTCCGACCACGTCCTCGAGATGAAACATCACTTAGACCAATTGGAGAAGCTCGGCTGTGGTTACTCGAATGATGTATGTGTCGGCCTCATCAATCACTCCCTTAATCAGGATCGATTTGGTGATTTTGTCCGAAATTTTAACATGCATTGCACGGGAAGACAGAAATGAATGAGTTACATGAAATGCTTGTAGACTTCGAGAAGAGATTGCCAAAGAAGGCTCCTACACCTGCTGTACTAGCAATACAGGGTGGTAGGGTGAATAATCCAAAGCAGCAAGCAGATAAGAAAGGGAAAGGAAAAGGAAAGGGAAAACAAGTTGTCATCCCACCAGCTCCTAAGAAGAACCCTGCAAAGAAAAAGGAGAATCCTAAGAAGGATTTAACTTGCCACCACTGCAACTCACCGGGTCACTGGAAGCGGAACTGTCCATTTTATCTGAATGAGTGCCTTCAGAATAAAAATAAGATGGTGCCTAGCTCATCAGGTATTTTTATGTTTGAATTATTTTCTTTTCCTCATAAGCAAAATTCCTGGATATATGATACAGGATGTGGTACTCACATCTGTAATACATCGCATGGACTTAGAGGAGCAAGGAAGCTGACCTGTGGAGAAAGATACTTGTACGTTGGCAATGGAAAGCGTGCAGTTGTCGAAGCCATAGGGACTTTTGATTTAGTGTTGCCTTCGGGCTTAATTTTAGAACTAAATAATTGTCATTATGCACCCTCCATTGTTAGGGGTGTTATCTCAGTTTCTTTGTTAAAAGATATTGGTTTTGTGCACACTTTTACCAGTTATGGAATTTCATTTTCTTTAAATAATGTTTTTTACTTTAATGCAATTCCTATGCTTGGTGTGTTTGAAATTGATATGGATGGTTGTATATCCAATGAAAATAATTCGTTGTATAGCATTAGCAATAAGAAGAGCAAGTCGAACTGTGACTCTTCTTATCTTTGGCATTGTCGTCTTGCCCATATAGGCAAGAAACGCATGGAAAAGCTGCAACACGATGGGCTTTTACAAACGGTCAATGATGAATCATTTGACAAATGCGAGTCTTGCATAGCTGGGAAGATGACAAGGAAACCTTTTTCACCACAAGTGGAAAGGGCTTCTGATCTACTTGGATTGATACACACAGATGTGTGTGGTCCACTTAGACATGTGTCAAAACGTGGTGCTTCCTACTTCTTAACCTTTACAGATGATTTCAGTCGTTATGGTTATGTTTATTTACTTAAACATAAACATGAAGTCTTTGAAACATTTAAGGTTTTCAAAAGTGAAGTAGAATTACAACTGGGTAAGAAGATTAAAGCTCTTCGATCCGATAGAGGTGGTGAGTATATAAGTCAAGAGTTCAAAGATTATTTAGCTGAGTGTGGAATTATCCAGCAACTCACATCTCCTTATACTCCACAACAAAATGGTGTATCTGAAAGGAGAAATCGTACTTTACTTGACATGGTACGATCAATGTTTGAACTTATGACTCTTCCTTTTACTTTTTGGGATTATGCCCTTGAAACTGCTATTCGCATTTTGAATATGGTTACAACAAAGAAGGTTGTTAAAACTCCATATGAAATATGGACAGGAAAAGCTCCCAACTTTTCTTACTTAAAGGTCTTGGGATGTGAAGCGTTTGTTAAACGTGACACACCTGATAAGCTCCAAGCCAGATCTGTTAAGTGTATCTTTGTAGGATACTCTAAGGAAACTATGGGTTACTACTTCTACTACCCAGCTGAGAATAAAGTCATCGTGGCTAGGTATGGAGATTTCCTTGAAAGGAATCTCATATCTCAAGAACTCAGTGGGAGAGTATATGATCTGGAATATGATCAAGAAGATACAACACCTTCTGAAACTGCTAGCCAACTTCAAGAAGAGCATGAAAGCTTAGGCGTTCCTCCTGAAGTTGTTCCCATTCGTAGGTCTGAAAGGACTATACGTGCACCTGACCGTCTATGTCTTAACGTAGAGGTGGAGGAAAATATGGTTGGAGATCTTAATGAACCTTCCAACAATAAGGCTGCCATGGCTGATCATGAAAAGGATAAATGGCAGATTGCTATGAATGGGGAAATGCAATCCATGAAAGATAATGATGTTTGGATTGAAGTTGACCTTCCTCCCAATGCGAAAATCGTTGGAAGTAAGTGGATCTTCAAAAAGAAAACTGATATGGATGGCAATGTACACACCTACAAGGCTCGTATGGTGGCTAAAGGTTTTACTCAAACCTATGGCATTGACTACGAGGAGACATTCTCTCCTGTAGCGGACATAAGAGCTATTAGGATTCTCATAGCTATAGATGCACAATATGACTATGAGATTTGGCAAATGGATGTCAAATCCGATTTTCTGAATGGCTGTCTAGATGAAGACATCTATATGGCACAGCCGGAGGGGTTTGTGAATCCATTATTTCCTAACCGTGTATGCAAGCTTAAGAGGTCCATTTAAGGACTAAAGCAAGCATCAAGGCAATGGAATAAAAGATTCGATGGAGAAATCAAAGGTTTTGGATTTACTCAGAATCTTGATGAGCCGTGTGTATATCACAAAACTAGTGGGAGTCATGTTACTTTCCTTGTTCTGTATGTCGATGACATATTAATCATAGGAAATCATATACCAAGTCTAAATGAGGTGAAAGCCTATCTTGGTAAATGTTTCTCGATGAAGGACTAAGGGAAACAACATACATACTCGGAATCAAGATCTACAGGGATAGATCAAGGCGGCTAATTGGTTTAAGCCAAAGTGCTTACATTGACAAGATATTGAAGAGATTCAATATGCAAAATTCCAAGAAGGGATTTTTGCCAATGCAAGTAAATCATGGTTTGAGCAGCCAAGGTTGTGCTTCAACACCTGCAGAGGTGGCGCGTATGAAGAAAGTTCCTTATGCTTCGGCTGTAGGATCTATCATGTATGCGGTGCGATGCACAAGGCCTGATGTGGCGTTTGCTCAAAACTTGACCTGTCGGTATCAACAGAATCCGGGTGAAATTCACTGGACTGCTGTTAAGCATATTCTCAAGTACCTTAGGGCTACAAGAGATATGTTCATAGTGTATGGGGAAATCCGAAGCGAACTGTCTGTTACAGGTTCTGTGATGCATCCTGAAGTGTGACAAAGATGATACGAAGTCTCAGACGGGTTACATTTTTGTCATCAATGGAGGTGTTGTGGATTGGAAGAGCAAGAAACAGACAACACTTGCGATGTCGCTACAAAGTGAGTACATAGCGCGTCGAGGCTGCCATGGAAGCTGTTTGGATAAGGAAGTTTGTTTCGGGGCTTGGTGTTATGCCGTCGATTGAAAATCCTATTAAAGTATATTGTGACAATTCTGATGCAATTACTTTTGCCCATGAACCTGGAGTCATGAAGGGCACCAGAAACTATCCTAGACAATATCACTATGTTCGAGAACAAGTCGAGATAGGTGAAATTGAGTTGCTCAAAGTTCACACAGATGATAACCTAGCAGATCCTTTAACGAAGGCCTTACCTGGTGAAAAACTTAATCATTTGTCTAATAAGTTTGGACTTCGTTTAGCTAGTAGTTTCATGCCCATCTGTGACTAAGTATTTTAGATAAAGGATATTGTAAACATTATTATTGAAATGAAATAAAGTATTTTGTTATGTTTATTATTCATTTATTATGATGTTATCCTATATTTGCATGTTTAAATCCTTGAATAACTTAAGTTATTCTAAATAATCCGTTGTCAATCAATAACATGGGAATGATATTGAATTAAGACAAATCTGAGTATTAGTTATAATATACTTGAAAGTATATTGATGCGTAGCATGACTAATTTCAGATGATATTCAATGAATTGAGTATAGGATTTATCCCACCCACATGATGATACTTTATGGATCTTTGTCATTAAGTATATCATGAATATTTATCCTCTAACTTGAGATACCAGAGATATGTCATGGATGTAGTGCATTTTTGTGAAGCAATCTAACGCTATACGTAACTGGTAGTTATAAGGGTTGTTTTCAGAAGTGTTGCGAAATCTGTGAATCCTGCTTATAGTCAAAACGGGATTTGTTTCCTTCAAATTTATTTTGAAGTATAATACTGCTGGGCCCCTCGTAGGGTTGTTAAGATGTTTGCATGGCCATGCCCAAGGTCTTCTGGAATTTGTTCAGAAGAATTGGTAATCTTAATCAATCACATAAAGCGAGAAACAGAATAGTTAATTAAGAAATGAGTGAGATCTATATTCTTATTAACATGGTATTAGAAACAAAAGGATGAATATGATGATGAATCATCGAAACTTGGTTTTTATACAGAAAACCATACACGAGTTGTACCCGGGGCATTGGCGTGTTGCTAGACGCTAACCAATGTCATTTCAAGTTTTGTAAACATATCCAAGTGGGAGCTGTTGGAAATGTATATATTTACAAATACGTAAATGTCCGGATTCGAACTCGTGACCATGGGATTGCACACATTAGCGAATGAGAATTAAAGTTAAATAATTAATGTTAATGTTTACGATTAATTATTGCACATAAAGTCCATTTAACGACTGTTAAGTATTTAACGGAAAATAACTAATGACCGTTAAAATAAAAAGGGAAAGGACTAGTAATGGAAAATCTTGAAATGGAAAAGTTTTGGGTTTTCTCTTAGGCTTGTATCATGGCCGGCCAAGGGGAGGGTTCTCAACCCAAGCCCTAACTTGTTCCCAAAGGTTTCCATACACTATATAAATAAGGCTAGGTTCTAGGGTTTTTTATAACTTTGTGCATTGAATTAACCCTAGATCTCTCCTTTCCTCTCTCTTGCAATTCTCAGCCGAACACCCCTAGTTAGGGAGTTTGGTTTTGTTTTTTTCATAAAACAAGGACTTGTGTTAGATCTAGCAATCGCTTGATTCGTTGGTTAATTCGTGTGTACAAGAACGTAGTAGCAAGACACTATTCTTACACCAATTGGTTTGAGTTGTAAAACGGTAAGGGACAACTCTTTAAACCACTTCTTTGTTTTGTTCAAGAGATCTGACATTCGCAAGAGGTACGTTACGCATCTATTCAGTTAATTAATTTATTTGTTATGATCTTTAGTCTTCCGTTGTGTACTCTTGATGTCTACATGTTTTATGTTTAAGTCATGTATTATAAACTCAACACTTCTATCATCCAGCTTCTTCAAGTGAGGTATTGTTATCTTAGCATAAGATGTGCATCCGAATATTCTTAGGTATTCCAGGTTTGGTTTTCTGTTGTAGAGGGCTTCATATGGTGTTTTATCTTCCAGGGCTTTCGTAGGTACCCTGTTGAGTATGTAAATGGCTTGTCTGACTGCTTCCACCCAAAAATTTAAGGGTAACTTCATCGCTTTCATCATACTCCTAGTAGTTGATAACATTGTCCTATTTCTCCTCTCTACTACACCATTCTGTTGCGGTGAGTATGGTGCTGTTAATTGTCTTGCTATTCCATTCTCCTTACAGTATTTGGTGAATTCATTTGATGTAAATTCACCTCCTCTATCAGTTCTTAGCATCTTTATTTTCAACTTCAACTTTGATTCTATCTGTTGTCTAAATTCCTTGAATGTGCTGAATGCTTGATCTTTCGAAATTAGAAAGTAAGCCCACATGAAACGTGTGCAGTCATCTACTAATAAAAAGATGAGCTTCTTTCCGGAGTGTGTGGCTGGACTTATGGGACCACAAAGATCTCCATATACTAAGTCCAACGGGTTCTTTGATCTGAATTTAGCTTGATTTGGAAATGGTGTTCTAATGTGTTTTCCTAATAAACATGCATCACAGATTTGTCCTGCATGATTTATTCTCGGTATTCCATCCACTAGACCTTTTCTTGTCATCTTGTTGATAACGTCAAAGTTTAGATGACCTAATCTAGCATGCCATAACCATGCTTGATCATCTACGTTTGCTAAGAGACATATAGGTGCTTCTATATGTAATCTAATACTGCAAAGTCAATTCTTAGATCATTCTAATTTCATCAATAACTTCTTGTTCTTATCATACAAAGTCAGTATGTTTCCATCCATGATGATCTTACAACCTATTTCAGTGAGTTGTCCTAGACTAAGTATGTTGCTTTTGAGGTTTGGAATGTAGTAAACGTCCGAAATCATCTTCTGTTGTAGGTTTCTACATCCTAACAATATTGAACCTTTACCATTTATTTCCACATACGATCCATCTCCAAAACGAACGCGTCCAGTGATGTTTTCGTCAATATCCTTAAAATGACCTTTGATGCCCGTCATATGGTTACTTGCACCATTATCTAAATACCATATGCTAGCATCTGTTGTAGCATATTTTCGGGGTTGTACTTGTTTTTCATTTAACAAGATTTCTTCAGTTTCGTGTGTAGCCATTAATAATGATGGTTCATCGTCTTCAAAGATAAGGTTTGATTGTTCCTGAGCTGTTGGTGGGTTTATACAGTCTTTCTTGAAATGTCCAGGTTTCCCGCAATTGAAGCATTTAAACTTCTTTTTATTCCACTCACCTTTATTCTTATTGTGAGTTGAATTTTCTCCATTCGAGTTGTCTCTATTTCCTTTATTATGCCAATTTCCTCGTGAATAGTTTGATCTACCTCTATATTTGGTAAATCGTTTCTTATTTCTAGAGTGTTCGCCTTGTGCGAATAATAGGTTATCTTGGCTTTCTACTTGTCCTCCCTTTCGGAGTTTTATCCTTTCCTCGAATGCCTTAAGTCTTCCAGCGATCTCATCTAACGTAATGTCGTCGAGATCATTCGTCTGTTCTATGGATGCTACTATTTGAATGAACCTATCTGGTGTGAAGTCTAATAGTTTTCGTACTAAAAGTGATTCATCCAAAGCTTTTCCTAATTCTTTTGCTTTCATGGCGTAGCCGTTCAGTTTGGCTGTAAATGCATCCACCGTTTCATCTTCCTTCATCTGAAGGGTCTGAAATCCAATCATCAGTGATTGCAACCGTGCTTGTTGCACTTTCTCTTCTCCAAAATGTCTCTTTCTTAGTGAATCCCATAATTCTTTTGCCGTTTTGTAGCTTGCTACTTGTAAGATCACATCTTCGGTCAATGCTTGATATAGGAAGGCCGTTGTTGCCTTATCCTTCTTATCATCTACTTGCGTGTTATCCTTAGGTTCTATTGCTTCCCATAAACCTTGTGCTTCCAGTATAACCTTAATTTGTATAGTCCAAACTGTGTAGTTTGTAGTTTTGAGTTTAGGGCATTGATACTGTGCCATTGGGGTTACGGGTTTTGGTGCAGTGTTAGTGTTATTCGCATCGTCACCGGGCATTTTGATAGTGCTTATGATCTTCACTTTCTAATTCGTATGGGAATTCTAACTTGGTATGGTATTCTTAATACTACGGGAACAGAAATAGTTATCCGGGAATCTAATAGTACGGGATCAATATAAAGTTCTCGGGATTTCCTAATAATATAAAATAACGATCTATACTATCTAAAGTATAATAGAAATCCAAAGTTTAAATTTATGACCTCGTTGTTGTGTTAAACACAAACGTATTCCCACTTGTGTGTCGGTACTCAAGTATAATACCAACCACGTTCTTTTCTTTCCTCGTCTTATACTTCCACGTTTTCCCTTTTTTGTGTCGACTTGGTTTCTCAGCGTACGCCCTAGATCTTTTTGTCTTGGCTTCTTTCTCCAAAAACACTCAACGTGTCCTTGGCCCCAATCAAACTATGAAGTTTTTTGGTGTTTTCGTTCCAAGTTCTTCACAAATACTCCTTTTTCTCACAAAATACCTTTCGGTATTTTACCAAAGCAATTCGATTGCTTTCTTCTTCTCTAATACCCTAGGGTATTATCCCAACGTCTAAACAAATGTGAGATTTTGTTTGTCGTTCCGTTGTTGCTTGTTCCTTTCCACGTTATACCACAATACTTCCTTATTCTTTTAAATTTAACACCGTATCTTCAACAACTTCTTAATACCCATCGGTATTCTTATTTGCAAACAAGTGATTAGCTTGTTTTCTTCTTCGTTATATGTTTTTTTCGTATTGCTAAACGCCTCTCCAAAACAATCCTTGATTGTTTTCTATCTCGGTATACCTTCTTAATTCTTCAAGCAACGCTTTTTCTTTCTTCTTGTACATCTCGTATATATACAAGTTTTCTTTCTTGACGTCTTTCAAACTTCTTATCACGTTGTAAGGTGACAGAAGTTTCTTTCTTCTCCCTTTGTTGTCGTGTGCAAGACACCAACAAAGTCCTTCAAACAATTGTTCTTCTTCTCTTAAGTCTTCCTGTCGCGTACAAGTAACACAACAGAAACAGGGCACCACACTATTTGGTGTCCTCCCGTTTGCAATCTCGACACAAGGTAAGTCGTATACTACTTCTCTTGCGTCCCTTAGTTATCCAGGCAACGTATATATAAATATATGTCGCGTCTTCTTCTTTCTGAAACAAGGTTTCAGCGTCTTCTTTTCTTCTTTGGTTCCCTTCTGGTCTCGCTGAAACAAATGGTTTGTGATACTTTTCATTAACAAAAGTTCTGGTGTTTGATGATGGTGTAACGAACGTGTATAACAAGGCTCTTGATGCCAAATGTTCGTCCCAAATGTGTGAGTCGATATGAAATGCAAACAATAAACTTGAATAACTAAATCGTCTAACTATTGTAACGTTACATGTATGCACGTATATATACTAAACGAAGGGACATACCCCAAACGTTGTATCGGTTCAATAAGTAACCGTTTTCTAACTAACTTTAACCGTCCATAATCGTTCATAACTGAAAAACGGTTATATAACTAGTTTTAACTACTTGTAACCGCTTGGCGGTTGGAAACTATGTAACGAGCAAGTTTGGTCCTTGTCATTTGAAGCAATGTCGAGATTTGTGTTTACACAATGCAGATTGTTTGTATGGAATTCGGGTATCTAATGACAAAAAATCATATGTCTTGGCCAAACTTGGGGATACTCGAAGAAGGAGACCACAGGGAGGATCGAAGGTAGGTATTTGGTTCCGGCGCAAACTGAAAGAAGGATTGATAATGAGAGATGACCAACGTTTGCATACAGATTTGAACAGAAGAATTGAGATTACAGGTAATCGGAGTAAGATTTCAATCAAAAGGTCATCATTATATTCAACTGCATGTTGCGAATCCATGAAAAAAATTTAAAAAGTTATACCCTAATAAGCTTCTTTTTTTCACTCATCTTCTTCTTATATTATGATCGCATTGTATAATTTAGTTTTAAGCCCGCTTACAAATAAACCCATACGTCCTCATCATTTAAAAAAAGCCACACATACCAAAAAACTATATATGTGCATATAATTCCCTATAATTTTAGAATGGCTAACTCACAACACTTTAAAAATCACACACTTCCTAGTCGACCCTTGAAACCCACAACCGCGCTTGGTTGGTGTACATAGGAAAGCTTTAATGTTGATCACTATCTCTTCGATATATTGTTTGTTTTTGTATCATTGTTGGTGCTTTAGGTGGTGCTAGTTTTAATCCTACGGGTACCACGGCGTTTTATGTTGTTGGACTAGGTGGCAATTCTCTCATCTCCTTTGCAGTTAAGTTTCTAGTTCAAGTAACTAATTCATTTAACTTACTTTAGGTTTAAATGAGATCAAGGTATGGTTGGGTCATACTTTTATCTATCTGGAGCATATAAACTAAGTTACTGAGTCAGTTGGTTGACTATAAAGGTCAATGTTGGTATCTTTTCTCTCTTGAACAATCGAATAATAATATACTAAGTTTATTGATATAACAATCGTTAATTTACAGACTTGGTTTACATGGGGTACTTATACTTTTCTAACCGACACAACCTTTCAAGTTAACTGCCATAACCGAATTTAACTGTCATTCGGTTGTAGGCTTTACTTTTGACACACTAGTACCCTTTACTTTATACACATATACATAAACGCTAAATACATAGATTAATAAATTAGTATCCAATACTCCCTCCTAATATATTAATCCGTTCCTTCGATATCTTTAAACTCCATTATTTTTATCTTTGAACTTTTGCTTGCTTCCACTTCCTTTGTGTTGATCATCTTTATTACCATCTTTCTTCATTTGTATTGTTTCGTATTCTCGAATCTCCAACACATTATTTTTAGTATCACGATCTTCTGATTTGTTTCTTGACTTGATGCATTTCTCAATCTGGCTTTTCTTCTGAAATCTTGATGGCGTCTCTCGATGTTTCTTGCATTCGCCCTTGTCAACTCTTTCTTCTTCTAGGAGTTTCTTATCTGAAATAACTCCATGGTCTTCTTTCTCAAACTGTTCTCTTTCTGATTTTAACTCTTTTATCTTTTTGCTTGTGCAATCTCTCAACTTCTTGAGGTTCTCTAACTCTATATGCATTTGTTTCTCAAATGCCATTTCTCTATTTCTTATTTTCGTCTCAAACTCTTGTTTTTCCATCTCTAACTCTTGAAGCATTTCGAACTTCCAAAACTCCAATTTACTCTTCAAGTCAGTTTCTATCTCTGACCTTATGCCTTCTAACTTTTCTTTTGGAAATTCATCCCTTTCAATGCCATTTCCATTCCATGTCACTTCTTCTTCTAAGGATGTAACCATCAATAATGCTGGTTCATTATCTTCGAACACAAGGTTTGCTTTTTCTTCTCTACGGTCTGGTTTTGGACAATTTGCAGCATAGTGTCCAAACTCATGACAATTATAACATTATATTTCTCTAATGTCTCTTCTATGGTAGTTTTGATCTCCATGGTTTCTCCTTCTTTTATCATAACTATCTTCATTCTTACTATCTCTTGTAAATCTTCCTTGGCCTCTTCCTCGTGTCTAATATCCACTTCCTCGTCTATCATTTCCACAGTTGCGTTCATAATTTCTGTCATTCCCTTGACGTGTGAACAACAACTTCTCACTATTATCTTCCTGACTTTCTTTTCTAAACTTAATCATTTCTTCATAAGTCTTAAGTTTCCCGATAAGCTCATCCAACTTTACAGTCTTAAAATCAACAATCATTTCAATAGTTGCTACCACCGGTACAAATTTATCTGGTACTGCATTAAGTACTTTTTGTACTTTCATTTGCTCATCAAACGTCAATCCACATGTAGCAGCCTTTGTAATAATACTCATCAACTTCCCGGCAAATGAATCTATTGATTCATCTTCTTTCATCACAAGTCTCTCAAATTCTTATTTAAGTTGTTGCGAGTGTGCTTGTTGTACATCTTCTGTCCCAATAAATCTGGACTTTAGAGAGTCCCAAATTTCTTTTGCTGTTTCACATCCCGCAACTTGCATTTGCAAATCTTCTGGTAACCTTTGAAATAGGTATGTTGACGCCGAACTATCCCTTTTTACATCAATATCTTTTAATGTACTTGTTCCTTCTACTAAATCCCATACTCCATTTGCCATTAATATCTTCTTCATTCTTAATGCCCATAATGTATAATTCGTATTGTTTAAAACTGGGAATTGATATGATGGTAACGATGTGGCGAAAACAACTTTGTTTTCGTTTTTATCTCCCGTCATATCTTTCGATTTGATTTTCTTCTAAAACCAATATAATTCTAATAATAGTCGAACTTAAATCCTTCTTTCTAACCCGCAATAGTAATATGCAACTTCTAAAACCAATATAATCTTAATAACAGTCGAACTTAAATTTTCTTATCTAACCACAATAATTCTCAAACAATTCTAATGTTTTCCTAACGCGAATTGTAAAAAAATTACTTTTAATCTAAAAAAAACAAGTATTTGAAGGAATATGAAACCTGTTACTTGGACCTTTTGTGGGCTCCTTTTCCAAACAAATAACACGCCCTTCCTTTTCCTTTTAATAAAAGCGGCTATTTGTTCCCAAGAAAAAAAAACATGTCTTCTTCCTTCTACACAAATTAGGGCACCACTATAATCGACGCTGATCCCTCTTCTGGTTTTTTTCTTTCTAATCAAATGGTGGTGGTGATTAATCGGTGTCTGTTTTCTTTTCCACCAACCACACACGGCGGCGGTTTCTCCTTCGCACAACCGGGTACGTATTATTTCTCTTCTCTTTTTCTAATTCTCTGATTCGATATTGTCTTTTTCTAACTCACACAACTTGCAATCAAATATAGAAGGCACCTTACTATCCAAGAGGATATCTATGGTTGTTAATGCCTGATGCTCAACGTTAATATCTAACTTGTAGATATAACCAGGCTTAAATACACTAGGTAGCCAATAAATTGCATCATTCCAATATATTCCATAGTCAAAATAATAAAAAGAATATCTCGGGTATTGATCAGTGCAAAAACCATTATACCAATGCACTGATACAATCTGAATGACTTTGTAATGAGGTGATTTTGTTGGATCAAAGGCTATTATTCAAGCATTGTGGAAGCATCTTAAAGAGATTAATGCATGGATTGTATACGTAATACTTATCATTCTTGATACCACCACAACAGAAGCAAACCGTTGGACGGCCGCAAAATATCAACATTACGTAACTCGGACCTAAAAGTGAAGTGGGTTGCAGATTTTTTGTATTGAATTCGGGTATCTAATGTCACAAACTCATATTTCTTGGCCAAACATGGAGATGCTCGAAGAATGAGACCACAAGGAGGATCGAAGGTAGGGGTTTGGTTCCGACGCAAACTGAAAGAAGGATTGCTAATGAGAGATAACCAACGTTTGCATACGGATTTGAACAGAAGAATTGAAATTACAGGTAACCGGAGTAAGATTTCAATCAAAAGGTCATCATTATATTCAACTGCATGTTGCGAATCCATGAAGATATTTAAAAAGTTATAAACCCTAATAAGCTTCTTTTTTTTCCGCTCATCTTCTTCTTATATTATGATCGCATTGTATAATTTTGTTTTAAGTCCACTTACAAAGCCCATAAGTCCTCATCATCTAAAAAATGCCACACACACCAAAAAACTATATATGTGCATATAATTCCCTATATTTTTAGAACGGCTAACTCACAACACTGTAAAAATCTCACACTTCTTAGTCGACCCTTGAAACCCACAACCGCACTTGGTTGGTAATCATATACATTCTCATGAAAATTTAAAGTTATTGGTGTACATAGAAAAGCTTCAATGTTGAACACTATCTCTTCGATATATTGTTTGTTTTGGTATCATTGTTGGTGCTTTAGGTGGTGCTAGTTTTAATCCTACGGGTACCACGGCATTTTATGTTATTGGACTAGGTGGCAATTCTCTCATCTCCTTTGCAGTTAAGTTTCTAGTTCAAGTAACTAATTCATTTAACTTAGTTTAGGTTTAAATGAGATCAAGGTATGGATGAGTCATACTTTTATCTAGCTGGAGCATATAAACTAAGTCACTGAGTTAGTTGGTTGACTATAAATGTCAATGTGTATAAATTAGTTGATCATTAACTCAAAGACTTATGTTTAAGATTTTGAGTAGAAATAGAAAATTAAGGTAGTTGGTTTGACCTTAAAGGTCAAAAAATTTGTATATTCACGCATCAAGAACTCATACAGTCATACATATGTTTAGATATAATGTGCTTAATTATTAGTTTGACCTTGATTCAATCTTTATTTCATTTATGCTCATCATAAAAATGAGTTGAACCAAAGCTTTTGAAATTTGTCACGATCCGAGCTCAAGCTGAAAATATAAAGCTTGAAACAAGCTCAAAATTGATAAATATAAATGAGCTGATCAGGCCTTCTCGTTTACAACCCAGCTTGTAGTTCATAGTGTATAAATCAAATTGACATGTTAAATTAATGAATGAGTCTTGGTAATCTATACGATAGTTTGCAAAACAGTTAAGTTGTATACAAGGGCACGATATGCTAGTAGTGTTAGCATGTGTTTCTTTTTGTGAGTCGCCAGTTGCTAGTTGCCATTCTCTAAAAGGACCAAATATTACTATAACAAAAGACTAAATACTTATGCTAATATAGGAGTCCAATACTTTAAACATAAGTATATCATACATAGTGTTGCATCCATGTAGCCCTTCTTGTGCTTTCTAATAACTAACAACAAACATGTTGTCTACTTTTGGTTGGGCTTTACCTTGTGCCGTATGAACTGATCAGTTATGTATTTGTTGGATCGTGTAACTACAGATTTGCAATACCCAGGACAACACCTGCTGTAGAAGGCACCTTACTATCCAAGGGTCTGAGGGTTTATATGATCCAGATATTGATCACTAACCGTATGTTTCTAAAGAGTAAGTATTTAATTGTTTTGCTACTTATACAGGTATGCATTTCTGTATTAAGATGGAACAACTAACATCAGTAACCGTATATCCAAATACTTAAATCCACTAACACTTAACATAATAGTTTACATATTAATCGTATTGGGATATGCTGACTAATATAAGATACGACAATCAAACCTGAAGCAGAAAGCAGAATCACACACCAACACTAGCAAACGATGCAATGTAGTGAAATATAGCAGAAGTACAGCCAACTGATGCGAATTCACAAAGCTCACGGGAAGTCTTTGAGACAGGTTTGTACTGTACAAGCTTTCCAAAAAGTTCAAGTAACATAAATGAATCCTCTTCTGATTTTCCCAAAACAATACTCCAAGCATTCGAATAAATGCTCCAATTTCTTGGAACTAGTCTTGTAATGTCATTAAGATTCACAGAGAACTTTACTGACCATCCAGATAAACCATTCCTCATCTCATAAACATGTATATGTCGAGAATCACACCAATCAGAACAAAGAAGAAGCAAACAACCACGAGCTTCACACAACTTGCAATGATATTTAGAAGGCACCTTAAAGGTTTTTATGGTTGTTAATGCTTGATGCTCAACCTTAATATCTAACTTGAAAATAAATTCAGGCTTAACTGCTAACCAATAAATTGCATCATTCCAAAATATTCCATCGTCAAAATAATAAAAACTATATCTCGGGAATTGATCACTGTAAAAACTCCAGTTGCGTGTCTCTGAAGAGTAAGTTTGTATTTGAATTGCAAAATCATGCGCTAATACAATCTGAATGACTTTGTAGTGAGGTGATTTCGTTGGATCAAAGGCTATTCTTGTACCATTAACAGTTTTATTCGAGCATTGTGGAAGCATCTTAAAGAGATTAATGCATGGATTGTATACGTAATACTTATCATTCTTGACACCACCACGACAGAGAAGCAAACCATTGGATGACTGCAAAATATCAACATTATGTAACTCGGACCTAAAAGTGAAGGGGGTCTTCAATGCAGATTGTTTGTATGGAATTCGGGTATCTAATGACAAAAAATCATATGTCTTGCACAAACTTGGAGAAAATCGAATAAGGATACCACAAGGAGGATCGAAGGTAGGGATTTGGTTCCGGCGCAAACGGAAAGAAGGATTGCTAATTATGAGAGATAACCAACGTTTGCATACAGATTTGAACAGAAGAAGTGAGATTACAGGTAACCGGAGTAAGATTTCAATCAAAAGGTCATCGTTGTATTCAACTGCATGCATGGATTGCTTGTTTGTAATCAGCTTTTTGGATGATCCTTCTCTACCGATGACATCCTTAATCGGGAATGGAACTTTGGAGGAACTTCTGCCAATCGTTTCCATTAAGAAAAAAAGGCAAAACCCTAAGAAGCTTTTAAAGTTTTAATTGTTATATTACTAGCAGGGTACCCGCGTGTTGCAGCGACGGGTACCCTGAAATAAATTTTTTTGATAAATAATGTATGTTAGTTTATTATGTTCTTTTTAACAATAAATTTACGGATATCAAGAATTTCGTATAGCCCGTTCCCGTTCGGGTTCGAACCCGTTGGCCCGTGTCTGTTCGGGCTCGAGCCCGTTTGGCCCGTTGCCCGTTTGGGCTCAAGCCCATTTGGCCCGTTGCCCGTTTGGGCTTGAATATTATTTGTATAATGTGATTTATTATTTGTAGTAGTGAAATTTGTGTAGGAATTGTGTTTAATTTGGTTGTACAATATGCTTGATAATTTGTATTTCTTATGTAAGGGGTGTTTTAATAACTGTATTAATTGTATTTATTGACCAGTTAAATAATTGACTACATTAAATAGCATTAATGTTGTGTTTTGTTGTACACTATGCTTCTTGTCTTGTACGTCTGAAAATTATGTGCATTAAAGTGTTGTACACTATGTTTCTTTTCTTGTAAGTAGTAGTCATTAATAACATTGACTACTTTAATAGCATTAATTTTGTAAGTCTGAAAATTACATCATGCTTATTTTGCTGTACACTATGCTTATTTTGTTGTAAATCTGAATATTGGTTACAACTATTGTACATTGTGCTTAAATGATTGTAATTTTTGGTGAAGGGGTGTTTTTAATAGCATTAATGTTGTTTGATAGAATTTTGGTCTTAAAATGACACCACGCTTTACTTTGTTGTAATTCTGAAAATTGGGTGCATTAAAGTATTGTAAACCATGCTTAATTTCTTGTACGTCTTAAAATTAAGAGTTATGTGTCTTCGTGCATTATAAGTAGTATAGATATACTCTCATGTTTTAGGCTTTTAGCTAGTTTTAAGCCCGCTTACAAAGCCCATAAGTCCTCAAGTAATTACTAATTCATAACTTAGTTTAATGTTTTAAATGAGATCAAGGTATGATTGAGTCAAACTTATAGCTCCACCATAAAAATTAAGGTAGTTTGTTAGGTGACAATTCTCGATAAGACAGACTAAACAACACAAACCGGCATGAGGTTAAACAAGTTTGGTTTGAGGATAAACAAGTTTTGGTCAAAAACAGGTTAACTCTCTAAATTGTTTAGTAAAATCTTTGGGGTTGAATAATATTATACAGGTTAATCCGTGAACCTGTTTAAGTATATAAGCCTCTAAAAGATAAAATATATAAGTTTGATTTTATGTCTAATTTAGCTAAATGCACTAGGTTATGTACTTAATATGATAATAGATAAGATTATAACTCGGTTATCATTGGAATTTTGTTGTACAGTTATTTTATCATGTTTGGAATTAAATATGTTGAATCAACAAATCGCCTATCTTTTTCATCGATTGACCTATTTACTTAATTATGTTAAACGAGTTATATGCCACTACTAGAAAATGTGCCAATAGCAACGACCAGTAAGTCGTTGCTAAATTCATACATTAGCAACTAATATAGCAACGAGATTTTGCAAAATAAGAATCTTCGCTTAGCAACGACTTTCAGTTGCTAATTTCGTTGCTATCTTCTCAAATTTTGGAGGGAACATTCCCACTCTTTTTTAGCAACGACTAGTTCTAAAATTTTGTTGCTAAATAATTAGCAACGAGTTTATACTTTTTACAAATAAAATCATCAATTATTAGCAATGAAATCGGCAAATATACCAACGAATTTGTTGTTGCTAAATTTATAGGTTTAATAACTTAGACATTTTTGTTGCTAGAGTTGATGTGTGAAATTTAGCTTTAAATTTATTTAACCTTTTCTATTAGACTACGATTAGACTTCACCAACACTCACAGGCAGTTTACCGTTCGTGTTAGTATAGAGATGTTAAGACCGGGTCGTTCATCGGAGTGTGGGTACCTAAGTAATCTAAATTATATTGTTTATATGACGATTGTGCTTTAAATCCACGTGATTATGATTTTGACTAAATTAACTACTGATTAACTAGGTGTGATACGGTTGACACTCAATACAACTTCTTTAGATAAATTGATAACCGTAGCCTACGCATTAGGGTTGATCTATCCTCCGAGCATTAAGTTACTCGACTAACCTATGTGACTATGTTTTGTGTTTGCCAAACACTCAACTACAAGTAAACTGGTATGTGTTCTCATGCACTCGCAATCTACTGTGTCGAATCTTACACCATGCTATCTACCACTTCAAACGAGGTCTCCACCACTAAGAATATTTGAAATATACCTTATATGATTCAAGTAATCAATTTTCGAATAGCCGCCTACTAATTAATTGTTGGAATATACATAATATGACAATCATAAATAAACACGAGTCACGCAATAAAAGCAAGGATCATATAATGTAAAACAATTATCTTAATACAAATAAACTGTAAAAACGTTTATTTATATTTTACGATCTTCTTATGTTTTGTCGATAACAATAGTAAAATCATTTTAACGAGATAAATAAAATACATAAGTTTTCGAGCCAATAGTTTACTAACTCATTACACTAAACGAATAAAATCATGTTTAGTTAATAGTTTATATAAAACCAAAACCATTTTTATGAAACACATATAAGTAATATTTCTTACTTACATTTTCATAAAATACATACTTTAGAACTAACTAGCTAAATGTAATATGTTAGTAAATAGAGTTGGACTATCCATAACTCAAAACCCATATCCATGACCCATGACCCATGCTCATTACATCATTCATGACATCACAATGGGTAAAAACCATGACCCATGATCCAAAGTCCATGACCCATGAACCAACATCCATAACCCATGACCCAAGATGTCAATTGCATCATGCATGACATCACATGACCCATAGTCCATATCTCATAACCCAAAACCCGGAATTGTAACCCAAAATCCGGACCAGACTTACCCAAGTGCCGGATTCCTTGGATTGCACTGGCCGGATCCCCCAGGAATGGATCCGGATCCCGCTGATCAGACAACTATTTCTCTATAAATAGTGAGCTATTTCCTCATTTCTTCTCACCATTTCTAGATATATCTTTTCTTTATATTCTTACCTCACTAACGTCAGATCTAAGGATCATCCATGTAGCTTTTCGCTTAGTGATTCTCTAGGTTCCTCTTAAAGGCGAGATCACGACGATTAGCATAGAAGACTTGCAAGCTCGAAGACATGAGCTGTTAGACTTCATCCACAAGATCACAGAAGTGTCTCTTGTTGTTTATTCCTCTCAAGTATGTCATAGGTGTGTTCTGTTAATTAGTGGTGCCTCGATTAGTTCCTTCATTTTAAAGGAACTCGGTATCTAGCCTTGTACCGGATAAAGTGTATGCGACATAGGTTTGGTTCTGTTAGGAATTATTTAAAATAAATGTAATAGTATAGAGCGGTTCCTACTGACAAGGTTCCTGCTGTTAGTATTAGTGTTTCTGTTGATAGTGCAGTTTCGCGGATAGTGCGATTCCTGGCGATAGTAGTATTTGCGATAATAGATATCGTATTCTTAGTAATTAGTTAGGATATGCATGAGTTATATTAGGAAGAGATAATGCATATCTTTTACACGTTTTGTAAACAGCTATATTAGGGTTTCTTATAGTATAAAAGAAACCTTGGCTATGAGTTATCTGAGCTTTTGAAAAACATTCTTAGTGAATTAATATAGATCCATAGAGGATCAAAAGTTTAGTTGTTATTATCTTCTTTAACTCTTGTGTTCATATTCCACGTGAGCATAAGTTTAGTAGAGATTCTCTATAGTTTGCTTGTGATTACACAGGTATTCTATCTGTTTATTAAAGGCTCAAAAGATCTATCTAGGACTGATCCATCAAGTGGTACCAGAGCCTGGTGAGAATCTCTCAAAGAAGATCACTTTACTCTCTCAAAACCTTAAACTCTCTAACAATGTCGAATGGAGAAGATGATATGGAAAAGCCTGAGAGCAACACTCAGACTCAAACAGTTCAGCAGGTTGTTACCACCACCATGTCAAACAACAATGCTAAGTTTCCCTATCTGAAGAAGGGCGAATATGAGGTGCGCAAGAAGATGGAAAATTGGATCACCAACAGTGACTACCATCTCGGAACATTGTCACGAAGGTAACATAAAAGGACGGAAGAGATACTCTAGGGGACGTGATAATTCTTCCAGCAACTCTTGAAGAACATATTGCACCGGAGGGAAACCAAGGCAGGACTACCTTGCTCCAAGCACTTCGGATGACCATATGGGTGATTTTCATCACCTTGATGATGCAAAGGAAATCTGGCGAGCGATCAAGGCAAGGTTTGGAGGTAACGAAGAATCCAAGAAGATGAGAAAGATAATGCTCAAGCAGGAGTTTCAGGAGTTTAAGATTTCTGAAGTTGAAGGCATACCCAAGGGGTATGACAGGTTTCAGAAGATCTTGAGCCAACTTAATCAGATGCAGTCAAAACCTGACAATGAAGATTGCAACACCAAGTTCCTAAGGGCTCTACCTTCTTCCTGGAGGCATGTTTGCCTTACTCTCAAGGCAAAGGGTGGCCTTGAATACTTAAGATTTGATGACTTGTACAATAAGCTCAAGACTCTTGAAATTGATATCAAGGGTCACTCAAGCTATTCTCTCACTCCAACAAATTCAGCATTTGTTAGTACTACCAGTGCTAATACCAAGATATCCTATGCTGATACCCCACCTCATCATCAGCAGCAACCACAACATACACCTCTTCTGGATTGAGAAAATCAAAGTCTAGTAATGTGATGGAGGATGTGCTTTACTCATTTGTTGCTGACAGTGAACCTCAACAGCAGCTGGCCTATGAGGATTTTGATCAGGTGGATAAGTGGGACTTGGAGGAGTTGGACATAAAGTGGCAGATGGCTATGCTTGCTTTAAAAGTCAACAGGTTTGAGAAGAAGTCCGGCGGGAAGATCAATTGCTAGGGAAGGAGGCGCCGGGTTTGACAAAAGAAGGTCAGGTGTTATGAATGCAATCAATTGGGTCACTTTGCGGAGAATGCCGGATAAGAAGGGAAGTGACAAGAGAAGATACTCTGCATTCAAGCTCAAGGAATATGAGGAACCTAAAGCCCGGTGTCTCGTGGATTCAATGCTTGATGCTCATGAGGCCGAAGATAAGGAGGGTAGTTCTTCGGTTTGGAATGCTTGCGAGGCTGGAGATGCTGCTGAGGAGTTTGCCCTAATGGGTATCTCATCTCAGGTAAATACTTGTATATTTGATTGTACTGATAAGTATGATGCCTTTAAGAGGGAATTTGATGACATTGAAGGCCAATATAAAGAATACTTTATTCAGGTTCAAGCCTATAAAAATACTGTTAAAACTTTGGAAAAACAAAAGGCTTGGTACCAACAAAATCAATTGGCCTATGAAGAGAAAATTAGGGTGCTAGAAAGAGATTTAGAAAACACCACTAACATATTAAAATTTACTGAGAATGAAAATGTAAATGTAAACTTAGAAAAAGAGGATCTAAAGGCTAAGTTAGCAAGTGAGGTGGCTAGACATAAAGAGTGGCAAGAACAAGCAAAGAATCTAGATAAGTTATGGAACAGTTCTATGTCTGTAAAAACTAAGATGGGGCTGGGCTTCAAGGATTTTATAGGTCCAGATGAAGTATATGACCTTAATGACTATAGTGTTTTTGACCCTCCTCACTGATGATGAGGAAGAAAAGTATCGAAAACCTGTTAAATTTATAAAACAAGGAGAAATGCATTCAGTTTCTTCATCAATTAATGGAATTGTTAGGCCACCCTCCCCAGACACAGACTTTGATGAATCACATATGACCTATGGCCAAAAGTCTAATGACTTGTCTGACACTGGCAGTGAAACTAATGATTTTGTCTCTTGTGCTTTCAGTGATAAGACCTCAGAGACCCATTCCAATGACTTTGCCAGTTGTGATTCAAATGACAAGTCTGCATCTCCCAAGACCATTGACCCTGCCCCAAGAGTTGTTTGTGATGAATCTATTTCAAAGACAACTTTTTTAAAACATTTCGGTTCTTTTAATTCTGTTAAAAACAATTCAGTTTTTGGTTGTAGTTTGAATAAGTTTGTTTGTAATAAGACATCTCATGTTATGAACAAGCCTTTTAAGAAGAAATCTTGTTTTGTTTGTGGTAGTACATTTTATCTTATTAAAGATTGTGATTTTTATGAGAAACAAATGGGTGTGTGTACTGACCAACAGAAGCCCAGACCAATGTGGAATGATGTAAATAATATTCCTCCATTTATTCCTACTGGAAAACATGTGAGGACTGGCAGACCCAATCCTGCTGGTAGACCAGTTCTTGCTGGTAAGCCAGTTTCTGTTGGTAACCCAGTTCCTACTGGTAAGCCGATTCTTGCGGTAAACCAGTTCTATTTGCGTAAGCTAGTTTATCTTGATAGACCCTTTCCACCATATTGGAGAAGAAATGTTCATAGGCCATTAATCAGACCTACTGGCACTTATTTTCAAAATGGATATAGGCATGTTTATAATGACCAATTCTATAAAGGGAGGGCCAGATGGGATACTGCTGTTAAGCCCTCAGCAAGTTGTCTTGGAGATAATGTAAACCACACTTAGGGAAGGAATCCAAGAACAATGGTGGATCTCATCAATCTACAGGTTTTTCATCTATGATCCACAAGGCAAGCCCAAGTCAGTCATGATTTGGGTCTCCATGAATACTAATGTTGTTGTATATTTTTATAACTTGTAGGATGATCCTCATAAGAATAAAGATTTAGGTATTGTTGATAGTGGGTGTTCTAGGAGTATGACAGGGAACAGAGAAAGATTGCATGATTTTGTTTCTCTACATGGAGGCACTGTTACATTTGGAGGAGGGGATGGCAAGCTAACTGGGAAAGGAACCATAAGGACCTCCAAGCCGGACTCTGAAAATGTGTATTATGTGGAAGAACTCAGAAACTTCAATCTATTTTCTGTGTCACAATACTGTGACAAGAAGAACTGTGTTCTATTCACTGATAATGAATGTCTTGTGCTTTCTAAATACTTTCAAATACCTGATGACAGTCAAGTAGTGCTGAAGGTTCCAAAGAGACATAATTTGTATACATTCAATCTTAATGATGTCCAGCCTGAAGGTGAGTTGGCTTGTTTGGTGGCAAAAGCATCCTTGGATGAATCTAACAAATGGCATAAAAGGATGGCTCATGTAAATTTCAAAACTATCAACAAGCTGGCAAAACATGGTTTGGTCCATGGACTTCCTTCCAAAGTCTTCACTAATGAGCATAATTGTGTGGCCTGCAACAAGGGAAAGCAACACAAGGCTTCTTATAAATCCATTACTGCAGTCAGCACAATCTCAGAACCTCTACAACTTCTTCACATGGACCTCTTTGGTCCTACTTCTATTAGAAGCATTGATCACAAGTATTATTGTCTGGTGGTTACTGATGACTACAGCAGGTTTTTATGGGTATTCTTTTTGGGGACTAAGGATGAAACATTTCAGGTGCTTCAAACTTTTATTGCCCTGATTGAAAACCAACTAAATAAAAAGGTTAAAGCCATAAGGTGTGACAATGGGACAGAGTTCAAAAATGCCAAATTAATAGAACTCTGTGGGTCTAAGGGTATAAAACGGGACTACAGCAATGCCAGGACTCCTCAACAAAATGGAGTTGCTGAAAGGAAGAACAGAACCCTTATTGAAGCAGCAAGATCTATGCTTGCTGATTCTAAGTTACCTACCATGTTCTGGACTGAAGTATTCAACACTGCCTGTTATGTTTTGAACAGGGTTTTGATAACTAGTCCTCACAATAAGACACCTTTTGAACTTTTGTCTTGGAAGATTCCTACCATTAGTTACTTTAAGCCTTTTGGTTGTCATGTGACTATCTTGAACACCAGTGATCATTTGGGAAAATTTGAAGGGAAAGCTGATGAGGGTTTTATAGTGGGTTATTCGCTCATAGTAAGGCTTACAGGGTGTATAATATATCTGCCAAGAGGATAGAAGAAACACTGAATCTGAGATTTCTGGAGGATAAACCTAATGTTCAAGGAGCTGGCCAGGAATGGTACTTTGATCTTGACTATTTAACTGATCATTTAGGTTATACTCGCTTCAAATCTAATCATTCTGCAGGTCCACAAGTTTCACAAACTAACATTGCAGGTTCCTCAAATGATGATTCAGACTCAGATTTTGATGAACGACTTATTGTTGTTCCTTCTTTTCCTACTAACCACTTTTCAGGTACTGAAGATAAGGATTCTTCTGGTGTAACTCATAGTGATTTAGGGTATGCAGAAGAACTTGTGAAGCTTCAACGCCAAGAGCATGCAGCTAAGGATGATGCTGAAAATTTTGGTTATGAATTCTCCAAAGACATAGAGGAACTCTTAAGGCAGGAAACTATTGAAGCCCGCAGGAACCTTGAAGCTGCTGATAATGCTTATGTTCCTACTGGTAAAGCCACTGTTCCTACTGGTCAGAGTACTGCTGGTAATGTCAATTCTGCTGGTAGTGATTCAGTTGCTACTTATAACAATTTTGCTGGTAGTGTTCCTGTTTCTCCGGGTAGTGATGTTGTTCCTGCGGTTCCCTCAACTACTCCATCTGTTGATTCTCTGGGTTTCAATGATTCTCCTATACGATTTCCAAGTCCATCTGATCTAGCCAATTCCTACTTTTCAAGCTCTGAGTTTGCATGTATTCATCATCTGTTAAGAACATGCATTTTTGACTCTTCTTCATATGATGATGATTTTGGCTCTACTATTAATAACCTGCCAACCTTAGTAGATGTTAGTCCTAATGCTACTAAGAGGATTAACATTGTTCATCCACAATCTCTGATTATTGGTGATCCTACTTCATCTGTTCAAACCAGAAGAAAGGTGAAGAACACAAGATTTGGAGAAATTGCCTTTCTCAGTTATATTCAGGATCAACATAGGAACAATCACATAGACTATCATCATTGTCTATTTGCTTGTTTCCTCTCTCAAGTTGAACCTACGAGTGTAGCACAGGCCCTTGCAGACTTAGATTGGGTTGCTGCTATGCAGGAAGAAATGCAACAGTTCTTAAATCAAAATGTCTAGAAGCTTGTTCCATTGCCTGATGGGAAGTATGCCATTGGGACAAAGTGGATTTTGAAATGTAAAAGAGATGAAAGGGGGATTGTGGTAAGAAATAAGGCTAGATTGGTAGCTCAAGGTCACAGGCAAGAAGAGGGAATTGATTATGATGAAGTCTTTGCTCCAGTAGCAAGAGTTGAGGCTATTAGACTCTTCTTAGCTTTTGCTTCCTATATGGGCTTCATGGTTTATCAGATGGATGTTAAAAGTGCCTTCCTATATGGTAAAATTGAAGAGGAGGTGTATGTGACTCACCCCAAAGGCTTTGTGGACCCACACCATCCAGATATGGTTTACAAGGTGGTAAAAGCTCTCTATGGGCTTCATCATTCCTGTTGAAGCATGGTTACAGGAGGGGTGCTATTGATAAGACCCTATTTATCAAGAAGAACTTCAGGGATATCATTTTAGTCCAAGTTTATGTGGATGACATTATCTTTGGATCCACTAAAGAAGCTTGGTGCAGAGAATTTGAGGAGTTAATGAAAAGTGAATTTGAAATGAGTGCTATGGGTGAGCTTACCTTCTTCTTGGGCCTATAGGTTAAGCAGCTGCCAGCTGGTATTTTCATCAGTCAAGAGAAGTATGTGCAAGACATCCTCAGGAAGTTTGATTTGGAAAATGTGAGGACTGCAACTACTCCTTATGAAGCTCCAAAGCCTAAGTCCAATAGTGAAACAGATGATGTTGTCAATGTCCATCTTTACAGGTCAATGATAGGTTCACTCATGTATTTAACAGCTTCAAGGCATGATATTATGTTTGCATTCAGTGCTTGTTCTAACCATCAGGTTACTCCATTGACTTCCCACTTAAATGCAGTCAAGAAAATCTTCAAATATCTCAAAGGCCAACCTAAGTTGGGTCTTTGGTATCCTAGAGATTCTCCATTTGTGTTGGAAGCCTACAGTGACAGTGACTATCTTTGGTGCAAATTTTGATAGAAAATCTACCACTCTGGGGTCTGTCAATTTACGGAATCTCCGGCAATGCAAGAAGGAACCATAGTGGCCACATCTTCTCTGAAGGTAGTATGTTTCTGGCACGCTAGTTGCCTTTGTGGTCGAGTACTCTGGATACAAAATCAGTTATTAGACTATGGGTTCAATTTTATGAACACAAAAATCTTTATTGATAACCAAAGTACCATTTGCATTATTAAAAATCCAGTTTTTCATCAAAGAACAAAGCACATTGAAATTAGGCACCATTTTATCAGAGATGCAAATGAAAAACATCTTATACAAGTGCTTAAAATCCATACTGATGATAATGTGGCTGATTTGTTAACAAAAGCTTTTGATGGCCCTAGATTTTAGTTTTTAGTGGTCCATATTGGCATGATCAACCCCTGATTGTTGTGTTTGAGGGGAGGATTATGCTTAAGGGAGGATTTCGATTAAGGGAGGATTTATTGTTGTATAATTTGTATATTTGTGTATATTTTTTGTATATTCTGTGTTCTATTAACAATTTTGCAGATCAAAGTCAAACACTCAATCAGTAGCAAAAAGATTAAACAAGAAAAATGGAAGTCCATTTATTTATTATAAAGAACTGCATACTCAGATGCAGTTTTACAAGACTCCTTTCATTACATTCAAACCATACTGATAGAAAGACAAGACACATCAACAAAAGAAAAGACCACTCCTAACACCAGCTTCCGTCCGTAAGACATCTACTCAGGCCTCCTTTTTGCCCACTTAGGCATCTTCTTATTCTGTTTCCCCCACCTACTGATCATATCCCACACTCTGGGAGCAGCAAGACCAATCACTTGTTGTCTCTTCTGAGGATTTTGGTTGGAGGGTCCTGGAATTGGATCAGAAGGACCTGCAACTGGCACAGAAGGAGCTGGTACTTTAGCAATTGGAGAAATAGTCAAGGGTCTGGAGGATCCACCATTCTCATCATCAGTTTTTGAGTAAGCAGAAACGAAGCTTGGCATGGAGCTGAGCTCAGAGCTGGAATCTTCATACCCCAAGTGTGAAGGTGGAGTAGGCAGGTCTTCTGAAGAAGTACCAACTGGTGCTGGTGAAGGAGGAGGGTTTGTGGACATGAAGGTAATGTTGGTGTAGTTAGGAGGGAAATAGTTTAACCATCCATCATTAGATGGTAGAATTTCTCATGATGGTGATTTTGATGGATGATCGATTGTAGTGTTAGGGTTGTATGTATTTTATGAAGGAAGGGGTATTTTTATACGCAAAGTCAAGGTGTAATCTAACTTGATTAGAATTAATGGATGTAATGGTTCGATTGGTGTATGAGTTAATAAGGTTTTAGACTGCAGAGTTTTTAATGCGCAGTTATTAATAGCAGGGTTTGACTTTTCTTCATTCCTGCTGGTAACGTGGTTTTTCCTCCTCGTGGAAGATGGTTCCTGCTGGTAGCATTGGAATGATAACAGTGGTCAAACTTTAGGTGGTTTCTGCTGTTTGACAAACTGGTTCCAGCGGATTGACTTTCAAATGTTGCTGGTTTCGTTGAATTTGGAATTTAATATGAGATTAAATTCAAGTCAAATTGGTCAAAGATTATTTGCAAGATATTTGCCAATTTGAATGGCTATTTTGGGTAACTTATTTAAATAGCCAATTACAGTTATCCCAAGACCTAATTAACCTATTCGCTCTCATTTTCAACTCAAACCCATCTTCAAGCTTCTCGAATCATTGCAACGGCGACACTTGCATTCAAAGGGGATCACAATAAGGTTGCATTTTTGGAAAGAGCTAAAGGAAGTGATGTTTATGATCCTATGGTTGATTTTCTTCTGCGCTCCAAAATCGGGTTTTCCCTAACTCATTGTCCATCTGTTGTTTATGACTCTTTGGTCAGGCAATTTTGGGCCACTTCTTATGAACGATCTCCTAAGGGTATGCCCAAGGAGATTGTGGCCACTATTGATGGACAAGATTGTGTCATAACTGAGTCTCTTATAAGGACTCAGTTGCAATTAAATGATGAAGGATGTGCTTTTGAGAATAATAGGGAGGAAATAATCACTGGTCTGGCCAGCTTAGGGTATCCCACTTATGGGAAGCTTATATGGTATAAAAATAAGTTTTACCCTAAATGGAGATTTTTAGTTCATACCCTCCTTCAATGTTTAAGTCCTAAGTCTGGGGGTTGGGATCAGTTCTCCAACTCAATTGCTACTGCTATAATTTGTTTGGCTCAGGGTAGAGATTATAAATTTTCAAGGTATATCTTTGAGGAAATGCTTAAGAACATAAAGGATACCAAACATAAATTTTTAATGTATCCTAGGTTTCTTCAGATAATATTAGGCATTAAGACCTCAGATCAAACCCCAAGAGCAGTAGGAAAATTGACTGCTAAATTATTTGCTACCATGAGGACCAATTTTTTTGGAGAGCATAGACCCTTATTGCCTTCTATGTTGCCCATTGGCAATGAAGGTGCTGGTGCATCTGATGCTGTTGGTGGCAATGAGCCATCTATTGATGAGGCTGCTGGTGGCACTATGCCACATATCCCTAATGTTGTTGGTGCCTCTACATCAGATACAACTGATATGGGGCCTCCAATGCTCCTGATGCAACTGCATCAGTTGCCACTGATGACCAGCAACCCCCATCCCCTTTACCTATTGCCCCACCATCTCCTAGAATTATTGCTCCTGATGAGCCTGTCATTGCTTCTGAAACACAGGAACAAACTCCTGTTGAATCAGAGGTCAATGTTGACCAACCACCTGACCCACCTTTGAGTCCCCCTAGACACACTTTTGAGGATGACAGCAATATTGGTGGTGATTATTATATGTCTCCTCCTAGATCCAATGATGCTCCTCACACCTCAGGAAAACCTGTTGGTGGAGCTGAGGATTCTGAAATTCTAATGAAAATGTCTAGTTTACTTTATAGGTATGCTCAGAAAGTTGATGATCTTGAGGCAGAGCTTAAGGAGACAAAGAAGACTCTTGGTGGAGCTGTTGTAAAATTGCTTGGAAGGGTGACTGATTTAGAAAATAGGTTGAATAAGGGGAGGAGCACCTTTGTGGTTTCTGATTCAGAAGATGAGCAGGATAAAGATGAGGAGGACATTGATTTGGATGCTCTACATGTCTTGGCCTCTGCTTCCTTGGTTGATGCTAAAACAGATGAGGTTAATGTGTCTGAGCCAGAAGGAGTTACTGGTGCTGACACTACTACTGAGGAAGTTCATATTTCTAAGCCTGAAGATGAGCCGGTTATACCTCCAAAGATTAAGGTTTTTACAAGAAGAAGGACCCAAAGGAGAAGGACCAAGCTAACTTCTGAAGTACCAGCATTTGAGAGGTTTCAGTCTATCTTAGGGGATGCTTTTGAATCAGAAATTATGCTGCAAGGATGGTTGCCCTGGTTAATCAGCGGAAGAGGGCATATGCTGAAAGGAGGAATAAAGCTAAGAGGGATAAGCCTCCAACTCAAGCTGAGCAAAGACAACATATGAGGGAGTTTGTGAAGTGTTAGAGTTCTACTATTTACAACACTGGGTGGACTATGGCTTATGTGAAGAAATTTACAGATGAACAGTTGAAGATAGAGTATGAGAAAATTCTCAAAATATTGGAAAAAGATGGTATCAATCTTTATGCGACCTCAATATACTTTAGAAGGGACTGAGACTAAGAGATTGAAGTTTACTGATGCCACTGATGACATTCCAGTCTCTATTGAAGGTATTTCTGTTCATCCTAAAGACATTCTTAAAGAGTCCACAGTTCTTAGTAAGGAGATCCCAAGTACCCATGACACCATTGCTAAAGACTCAACACCTCTAGAGACACCAGCAGAAACATCTGTTCCAACTGCGAAGGTTCAAAGTATTCCTGCTGAAGATACTCCAAGAAATCCTTTTGATGCTTCTAAGCTTGTTTCTGCTGAAGAGGCACCACTTGTTCCCACTAATGCAGATACATCTACTGATGAACCTCAGAACACTTCTACTGATGATGTTCCTATTCCTGTTGTTCTACCACCAACCCCACAGGCTGTTTCCACTGTTAAGGAGGGTGCTGGTACTCCAGATGCTACACCAGTGATCTCTACTCCTGATGCTACAAGGTCTAGTGTTTCTTCTCCTTCTTCCACTCCTGGAGGAAGACGGAAGAGTCTAGCTAAGAAAAGGAGCTCTAGGGAATTTGATCTACAGGGTCCTGATAGTTCCTTCATCAAGGTTGCTGATGATGATTCTGATGAGGAACAAGTTTTGTGGTCAGCATTTGATAGATGGGAATTAACACCAGTTGTTTTGGGTGGTTTGGGAGTGATAAATACTATGTATAGAAAAGATGGGTCAATCAAGCATTTCAATTTTCTGAATCAAATCCTCCATATGGTAGATAGACAGGATTTATTCATATCGTATGGATAGGTGACTGAGTATTATCAGTCTCATCCTGCTACTGGTGCTGGTTTGATGTTATTGGGTGACCTACAAGTTTTGTTTCATTCCCTTCATGAGGATGGTGCAGTGTTCAGCATATGGGATGGCCAGGATGAGTGGCAAATTTGGCATTGGGGTTTTTATCCTTTATCTAATGTTCATGTTTTGCAAACTATGTCTGACCTCTATGTCTACATGTTCTCAGATCTCCAATATCCTCTCACTATGAAAGTGATGGGTCAGATGCTGAAACGTAAGTTGGAGATTCCTGCTGATCCAGTTGGAAATGACATGGGAGCTGCAGAGCGATTGGTGAAACAAATTAAGGACAGACTTATTGCTGCCAATGCTGCTGCAACTTCTTGAGTTTGGTAACTTGTTGTTATATATTATTTCTTTCTTTTATTTTCTCGTTGTAAAAAAAAAAACAAAAAAAAAACAAAAAAAAAAAAACAAAAAAACCCTTATGTATATATTGCCTATTTACTAACTTTTATGTTTGAGGATCATGTTGTGCAGTTTTGTATTATCCCATTTATGGTATTTCACTCACCATGTCTTAGATGACAAAGAGTTAACTCACCATGGGGGTACGGCTCTGGTAGGAGTCCTCAAATCCTTTGATAGTTGATGATTTACTAAAAATCAGAGGGTTATCAATGTACCCTGGTCTTACACACCAAACATTGGCTACTCCATGAGCAAACGACTCTGGTAAAGAGATATCAAATCCGTTGGATGGTTGACAATTTGCCAATAAATTGTATGGTGCTCAACTCACCATGTCCTCATAGATGAAGAGTTGGCTAGCCCACAAGTTCATGGCTTGTGGTAAAGGCAGTGGAATACCATGGCTAGTCCTGAGTTAATGGCTTCAGGTAAAGACATCCCAAATCCGTTGATGGCTGTGATGGTTTGCCAAAAACCATTAGGGTTCTCCAACACACCATTGATTCACGTTCTAAGTGTTGGACTGGTTATTAGTTCACCAGGGTGATGTCATGATTCCACCAAAGAACTAGCTAGCCCAAGAGTGAGTAGCTACTTGGTAAAGGCTTATCAAATCTACTCAAGGAGCTGTTGTTGCTGGACTCAGATGCTGCTATTATAGGAGTTGCTACTGGATCTTTGGACTTCCTTGCTGCTGGTGGTTTCAGTTTCTGTTGATGCTGGTTATTCTCATTGCTACAGAAGCTCAAGTGTTCAATCCTCATGATGTGAAAGATCTATCTAGAAACTTGAAGTTAACCAAGTCAAATTCAAGTTTAGGGGAGGATTGTTAGGAATTATTTAAAATAAATGTAATAGTACAGAGTGGTTCCTACTGATAAGGTTCCTGCTGTTAGTATTAGTGTTTCTGCTGATAGTGCAGTTTCTGCGGATAGTGCAGTTCCTGCTGATAGTAGTATTTCTGCGGATAATAGAATCCGTATTCTTAGTAATTAGTTAGGATATGCATGAGTTATATTAGTAAGAGTTAATGCATATCTTTTACACGTTTTGTAAACAGCTGTATTAGGGTTTCTTATAGTATAAAAGAAACATGCGGCTATGAGTTATGCAGGCTTTTGAAAAACATTCTTAGTGATTTAATATAGATCCATAGAGGATCAAAAGTTTAGTTGTTATTATCTTCTTTAACTCTTGTGTTCATATTCCGCGTGAGCATAAGTTTAGTAGAGATTCTCTATAGTTTGCTTGTGATTACACATGTATTCTATCTGTTTATTAAAGGCTCAAAAGATCTATCTAGGACTGATCCAACAGGTTCTACCTTGTGGAAGAACCCGGTATCTAGCCGGATAGATTGTGGATGCTTTATCTAACTTGCAGATTTTGGAAGCTTATGCAACAACCGAGTTCTTAGTTTTCGATAGAATTACTTGTGTCCTCTTAACTTATATGTCTTAGAACATGTTTAGTATGCTATTTATTAGAACATGTATAATTTGTTGGTGTCTAGTATAATATGAATTTAGAATGTATATCGTTCTGTACATTTATGATTCTGGAATAAATTGTGTATTGGCTCCTATATTTTATGTGCGTAATTTATGTAACGTGGTTGATACGCTATATTGGTATTTACACATCTATACAGATGAATAAATGTTATTTTTAATCTAGCAACAAGTCTCATTGTTGCTAAATACCAAGTCCTATAAGTCGTTGCAGTTTAAGTTGTTACTAAGTAAAGGTCGTTGCTTTATATCAACAAGCACATTTCGTTGCTAAATTGGAGAATTAGCAACGACTTGGAACTAAGCTGAATTTACCAACGAAATCAGATTTCATTGCTAATTAGCAACGAATTGGTGATATTAGTAATGATTTTTCATTTTGCAACGGGCGATATAGCAACGAACATGGTTGCTAATGTCGTTGCAAAACATCAATTAGCAACGAAAAATGGCTATTTAGCAACGATTTTAGCCCGTTGCTATTGCCATTTTTTCTAGTAGTTTGTTATATGTAGGTCGATCTAGGTTGCAATTGAGTTTTTTGACACAATTAATAAACGGGTCGTGTGTGGGTAGATGTTATACTAACCCGTGAACCCGAATACGACTCGATTGCTACCTCTACTTTCAAATCGTGAGAAATTCATTGATCAAGAACTCAAATGAAATATGTTTGAGATTTGAACTTAAGAGATTAACTTGATAAAGTTTTAAGCTGAACTCGATGTGAATGTTCTAAAACTAAAAAGGTCTACTATATCTATACTATTTATAATGCAAAAATGGTCAATATTGAAAAGTGAAAAATTTTAATTTGGCCAACCTTGAAAAGTGAACACACTTGAAAACTTGTATCATTTGGAAAGTATCCTCCGTCCTATAATAATTGTCCTCTTTGACTTTTTTAAGTCTTTTTTATTCAACTTTGACCATAAATATTTTTATTTGTGTAATATAATACTTGATGAAAAATATATGAATAAATTAGGTTTTAAATGTATTTTCAGTTGATATAACTTTTATCAAGTACTATATAACACAAATAAAAATATTAATGGTCAAAGTTGAACAAGAAAAACTAAAAAAAGTCAAAGAGGAAAATTATTATGGGACGGAGGGAGTAATTGACTTTCAAACTAATCTATCTATCTAATATAACTAGACGAGTACCCGCGCCTAGCGGCAGCGGTTCCTAGCAGCAGACAATTAACGATATGCGATATAGTAGTAAGTGTTTCGTATAACATTCAAAATAGAACGTAAAAAGATCAAAATGTAATTGCAAACTGTTGTAACATGTGATAATTTAACTCTAGACGAGTACCCGTTCACAGCAACGTGATTTTATAACGTCAGATAATTTTAGTGATAAAAAAAGTTTACGGGTTATAAACGAAAAATAATAAAAGTTTGAGGATTTGGGGATTAAACATAATATTTTGAAACACGGTTCGACCCGGGTGGTACAACCTATGGTGGCGTCGGTCCAAAACGACCGAACCGACAAAGCAGAAAACCGAAATTCATGAAAAACCTAAACCGAAACCGAACCAACGGGCCGTCGGGTCGGTTCGGTTTAGGTGTATTTAGGTATGTTTTTGTCGGTTTTGGGTCGGACCGAACCGACCTGAAACCGAAAACATGTAAAACATGAAACCAAAACCGAACGGCGACGGCCGTCGTCGGCTCGGTTTTTGTCGGTTTTGTCGGTCGGTTCGGTTTGGACCTTTGATGCTCGCCCTAGTACAACCGGTGAACCATTCGGGTTACAAAACGAGTCAATTTATACCGGGTCAACCCGCTGGGTTAGAAGCGTTCTGGGTCAACCCGGTTTCCAATGGTATTAATAGTTTACTTTTGGAGTTGTTGCCAAAATGTCTTGTTTTTGTTTTCGGACATTATAGCAAGAGTCCATGAAAATGATGAAGAGAAGGATGATTTATACTACTCATTTTCCGTAATTATTGCTCCAAGTAGTAAATGCAAAATGGTAAGTCATTAATTGATAATTGTCGGTTAACAAATTTCTTCTCTCAACCCATTATAAGACCAAATAGAAAACGGTAACACACTAATTGAAAAATTAATTGTACGACTTTCTATGATTTTCACCATTTGCAATATCTTTAAATTGATTTCGAGATTTTTGAAATTTTCAAACAAAGTTGACTATTTTTCAAACGCATGGCTAGTTAATAGTTGCCTGCAATAGTAGTTGATTGCAATGCATTTCAACATTTTATTTTTCAACTTTTCAACATTAATAGTTTATAACGAGTACTCGCCCTAGCGGCGGCGATGCCAAGTTGTAGACACAATTTCAGTGGTAGCAATTTAGTTTTCAACATAAGTTTGATCGTTGATTTGTGTGCATGTGCGTCGGTTCATGTGAGTTCTGCTATTGTGGTTTATGCATAGTTTCTAGTCGTGGTTATAAATTATCGATGTATACAAAATTAGTCGTGGTTAAAAATTATCGACGTATACAAAATACTAAATTGAAATAAATTCAATATTTTAGCGGACGTCACATATTACAACATCACAAATGAGATTATATACTCCAATCCAACTTACCAGCTTTCTTTTAAATAAATCCCCGTATGAAAAATATTTGGCTATCAATTCCCATATGGAAGATATTCCAAGCACAAAACAAATTATTGATGGAAGATATATTGTGTATGAGTTTCAACATTTCATTGAATATGAGTTTCAACATTTCATTCTTTCCTTTTTAAACATTCAATCAATACATTATAGCATTTAGCATATTGAATCGTTTCACGGTAATGTTTATGTTTATATATATGGTATTGATTATGTGTTGCCATGCACGTTTCGTGAACCATAACTCATTCAACAATTTAATTTTTTCAACATTCAACAAAGTCAACAATTATACAAATTAATAAAACACACAAAGTTTCATACAAGCTAACAAGTTGATGGTACATATAGTTTTGAAAGTCGGACCGGACCAACGGGTTCAACCGGGAACCGTTGTCGCCACCGGTTCTGATAACAAGTAAAAACCATCCAAAACGAACCGAGATGACCCGTTGAAACCAATATAACTGATAAATCAGGCCTCATCGAGATCTATTTCTCCGGTTAATCGCCACGGGATACCGCTTATACTATATATAAAGGGAAAAAAAAGTGAAAAGTAAAAAGTTGAAACTAAAAATAGAAAATGTTGAAAACATATATTTTAGAAGGAAAATATTAATACACATCGAAATCCGGGTTGACCCGAGACACTTCAAACCCGGCGAGTTGACCCGGTTTAATTTGACCCGCGTTCGACCCAACCCGTCGGGTTGACCCAGTTTAAATCGACCCGTTTTTCGACCAAAATGGTTGAACCAGTTGAACCACTCGGGTCGAACAGGGTTTCAAAACATTATGTTTAATCCCCAAATCTTCAAAATTTTATTATTTTTCGTTTATAACCCATAAATTTTTTTTTTATCACTAAACGATCTTTCGCTCTAAAATTTCGTCTAGTATATGTATATTGTTGAATAGGCTATGTTTTAAGCATATAACTATGCTAGTTATTTTAATCTAAGTACTTACGTTATGTAAAAGTATAGGATTATATATACACACAGATTTCTTTATCAACTTCTTTTATATGTGTGTGTTTTTGAACTAATATGGGTCTTAACGTAATTAATAACAATATTACGTATGAGTAAAGAGAAAATATGTGGATATCTAATAAAGAGCTTTCAACTAATGGATAACAAATTTAGTCCCAATAGATGTCGCCGTTTACTAATAAATTAATAAAACTTGATGTGGATTAAGGAAACTTATACTTTATATAGAAATTGGGCTCAGTGTTAAAGTATACGAGAATATCTTTGTTGAAATAATCTTTGACCATATTAGTGTCGACACTACAAACCCATCTCATAATTTGTACATTTTAAAAGGTTTCAAAAATTTTGACTTTCAATATTCAATATTCAAGTTTTCACTTTTCCCCTTTGACCATTTTTTCATTTTATATAGTAAAGATAAAGATAAACAAGAGTTTTGCACGACCCTTTAAAGCACCCTTAAAAATTAATGTCCATTACTTTGGAAGGTACAACACCAATGCAATACTCTTCTATATGCTCCAATAATATTGTTTGCTTATTCTAGACTCTTCTATACACTCCAATGTTAATTTAAAATCAGTTTCAATTCTTCCATTAAGTCAGCGATTCCAAAAATCATTCGATGAGTTACAATTCCAATCTTGTCTAACACTCCATTCAAAAACAAAAACAATTCATCCTCTACTTGCTTTTGCCATTAACAGAATCCCGAAGAAATAACTCATTCATATGTTGTCTATAATTTAAATTGTGTAAGTTTTGATTCTTCTTTGATATTGTTTGTTTCGATTCTTCTTTGATTTTCTTTATGTTAAAGTTGTATCGATTGTTTGTGTTAACAGTTTAAAGTTTCTAATTGCTTATTTTGGTCATTTTTTTTTTAAATATATTTTGTAGGTAGAATCTGTTTGAGGGAGATTAATTAGGTTCAATATAATTATTAGAATATGATATGGATCGATGAAAATCATTATTTTTAGTTTAAGTTATATGTATTTTTTAAGTACACCAAATGTTTGATGTATTATGTTTGTGTAATTGTCATTTGAAGAGAAAAAATGGACCACGTATTATTCCTCATAACCAAGAGATGATGTTGTACATGATGATTCCTCCATTGAATGTTCTATTTGAATTTGGTGCTTCCAAGAGCTATATGCTTGCAAGTTCTTTCATTGATGTGCTATTTGAGCAGTTTCATGGAAAAGATCCGATGGTTAGCCATTCTTTTGTGATTTTTAGCCATCCATATAGGTTTCAACAGGGTTTTAGCCATCGATATGGTTTTTAGCCATTCATATGGTTTGAGCTGTAGTATGTTATCGTACAGGTTTGTTTGAGCAGTAGTATGTTTCCATGAGGCCTAAGTCTAATAAGGAGAATAGGGATGGGGATGGGATGTGAAGCGATATATATTGATGGCTTCTGATATTCTTTTGTACCAGGTACGATTTCTTCTCCATTAAGCTTATCATTCTTATCCATGCTCTAAAATTTTCAACAAAGAGTTTGCATAAATATTATGACAAGTAAGTGTGCCTTACGTTTTAAGCACTCACTTAAAACTTTCTTTGTTATGCCTACTAAAACTACCATTTTGTTTATCTTCTCTAATGAACGAAATACTTGTGTGTTCACATCCTACCACTTAATCTTAGGTGATTCTAAATATGTTTTCTGGTATTTTCACTATTAAAGAGTTTGTTGATTTTGTAAAAGAGGATATGTCATGTGCAAAAATTGGCAACCTTGAACCCCATGTAACTGATTCTACTATAGAAGTTGCCTTATTTGATGATGAAATTTATCATACCATCAGGAAACTGCAAGAATCTTCCAATGTTGAGCTAGGTCTAAAGCTCTACATTAATTTATCACTATTGGTGAACAGTTATATCACAAATCGTGCCAATTGCATGAAGAAATAGATTATTTTGAGAAATATATAAAGAGTGACCTTTTTAGTGTAAAACCACTTGTCATCGAGGAGCTACTGAATTGGCATAATTATTTAGATTTCCTTGAGAATCAAGAGGACTTTGACTGGGTATGAATTGAAAATTATGAAGATGGATACATGACATCCTTAATTAGCTATTTAAAGCAAATATAACTTAGAGGTTGTGAAACTCTAGGAAAGATGCTTAATTCCCTGTGCTAACGACCCTCAATTCTAGATGCGGCATTTGAAGTTTTTGGAATCCAAAGGGGGATGAGAAAAGGTTTGTTAGTTAGAATGTTAGATAATCACATGTTTTTCAACATCAATGTTTTAGCAAATTAGTAGATATTATAATGATTAAAAACAATCTATTTGGGAAAACGTATAAATGGTTTGTGAAATAAAAAATATGTGTATCTGATGTCACTTGAATTTGGAGATGATGTATTCCTTAGTATAATTGTTGACTTTGGCATGTTCATTTTTTTTAACTATTAACACACGTTGTTTGAAAGTTACATAGATTAACTGAAAGATGCATTTTCAAGTTGTTATAAATTTTTATATATCGAAACGGATGCTTAGAAAACCAATATGCTTTTTTAATGCTTTTAATGCTTTCAAACAATGTCTATGCATTTGCAGATGGTTATGGTGTTTTATGTATATTATTAACCCTTCCTTATTGCTCTAAGTTTATAATTGGTAAACAAAGCTATGGTGTTGTATGCTCGGCTTACAACACGCATAATGCATTTAGATGAAAAAGTAGCGATAAAAAAGATAAATGATATATTTTTCTAATATTTGATGCCCCATGTATTCTTCATGAGATTAAGCTTCTTAGGCTTCTTCGTCATCCAGAAATTTGTGAGATCAATCATATATTGTTGTCGCCTTCAAGAATAGAGTTTCGAGATATATATATATATATATATATATATATATAGGGAAGGGATCCGGTAAGAAGAAAAACTAAAATAAGAAGAATAAGAAGAATTTCTAGCCACACATTTTAAATAAGGGAGAGATTTTCAAAGGGAGATGCATCTATTTTAATAGGTGCATCTGAAATGTGTGGTTGTGGTTTCTTCTTATCCTTCTCATTTTAATTTTTTTTTTCTTATTTGATCCTAACTCTATATATATATATATATATATATATATATATATATATATATATATATATATGTGGTGTTTGAGCTTATGGAATCGGATCTACATCATGTTATTAAAGCAAATGGTGATTTAACACCAGAACATTATCTGTTTTTCCTTCATTAACTTCTTCGGGGATTGAAATACATACATCTATTATATATATAATAAAATAAGCTTTTGTACAAGCCTACTAAGCACCCTGCATTAAAAATTGGTTTAATGTCCTACCATATTTAGAGTCATAGTACAACTCTTATTCTGCACAACCCTTCCTCTACACGGTTTTGATCCATTTAATCAGTTCATTCTCATTCTTTCTCATCAAGATTCTAACGCCACTATCAATTCATCTATTTTTGGTATGCAATAACACCACCATCAATACATATACGCTCCATCTCTAAAACCTAAAAAGGCCTTTAAAAATAAATATCATACTCAAAAGAAAATCAAAATCTCCCTTCTGCGGAGTTTCACCCAACAATTTTTGATTGATTTATTTTGTTTTTTCAATTTAAATGTTAATACAAGTTTTAGTTTGATTTGTTTTTATGTTTATGATGAAAAAATTTAGTAATGGTAGACGTAATTTGTTATTTCTGATGTGAGTTTTGATTGGGTACTAATATTTTTAATCATGTTCTTCTTATGGCTTTTTTTTTTTGTTTTTTTTTGCAGGTTTTGTTTTAGGATTCATGATTTTGGCTGTCAGAATTGGGATTTTACTAATTGGTAAGCAATATGTTTTATTTGTTTTGATTCAGTTATTATACATTTTTGATTTGTTTGTTCAAATCTATTCTTATACAGGATGGTCATATTCAAGTTGTAATGATTGACTATTTGATCGAATTGGTTAATGGGTAAAGGTTTGATGTTTGTATGAGTTTATAAATTCACTTTTTTTGTTTCAAATAGCATTGAACTGAAATACCGAATATGGAAAAAAAGCTTTAAATATTAAACCCAAAATATAAACCAATGTATCGAGATTCAAGTATGGCTCAAAGTTTTGAACTTATAAAATTTCTTTTTTTTATTGTTCTATTTGTATCAAAATTGTTGATCTTAATTAAAAATAAATTGGGTAAAAAAATGAAGGCTTGAAAATGATCTTATCTTTTTTTATTGTTCTATTTGTATCACAATTGTTGATCAAAAAGAAAAAAATATTTATGCAAATTATGGCTCAAAGTTTTGAACTTATAAAATTTCTTTCTATGTTCTAATTATTAAAATCTGTTGCTGGAAATCCGAAAGTATTTAAGTGCTAAAATACGTCACATACTAAACTATTAATGGTTTAAATTTTTATCTTATTTTAGGGTTCACATAGTGGTGGGGCAACCATCAAATTGGAGAAGATATGAGATGACCATTTTCATCTTGTGTAACAATTTGTTCTGATCTGATCATTGGGAACGTAAAAAGGTACTGAGTTGTTAAAAAATATAAGTTTTTTCGTTTCAAACTATTATTTCAGTTAAACTCAGATAAAGTTTAACATCGTGTGTTTATCATTGTTTCGGAGATGACTACTGTATTTTTTATTTTAAATCGTGAATCTGATGGGATCATCTGTAATTTATTCTAATTGAGTTACTCTTCTGTTTTTTTTGTGAATAAAGCTTCAGGCACTATTTTTTATTTGATGAGGGAAATGAATACACATGTTTTTACGATCTTTTGGGATATCTGTGTAAACGGGTCAAAAAGGGATCATGGGTCAAAGGTGGGTAAGCAAGACACCTTTCTTGGGCATTGAACTGATGCTATATAATTTTGTTAGATTTATTTTTTTTACTATAGATATTTTTGGTAGTGTTTGGGTAAGCAAGACACCTTTCTTTGCCATATGATCCAAATTCAACAACACAAATGTATCATCATCAGAGTTTGTTCCACCATCTTCAATCTGGAAACGGTGGTGGTGTACCTGAAACGTCCACTGCAATGGCTTTACTGCCGTCTCCAGGTGAGTTCTATATTTGTCCTAACGAGTCGTACTAATATGGATCGAAGTTAGTCTTTGAAATAGCTTAGCGCCGTAAGCAAGCTTTTATGTTTTGGGTTATTTTCTTAATCGATCATTCAGTGCTGACCTTAATCTGCTGACAGATGTAGCTTAGTGGTATTAGTATTAGTATGGTAGGGGATATAACATTTCGGTTTACATTTTGCATTTGGGGGATAAGTTATACAGGTCTAAATCGAAAAACCAGGGATTAATGGCGTTGGCGAAGCTACTGTTAGTTAAAGATCAGTCAAACGAGTAGATAGTCACATGTGTTTGGATCAAAATGGTTGATTCATGTGAGTTAAAACCGGTTCAAAATTCCAAATCTTTTAAAAGAAATTATGAAGTGTTAAATTTCCACACTATGAATACACCCCCTTTGACAGTTTATGACCTTTTTGCTAATTTTGTATATATTAGCCATTTGACCCATAAGATACAGGATGTTACCGAATTTGACCCTTCAATTATAATGGAAGTTTTTTGTTATACTGTCCAAAACTCCCTTTATGATAGAATTTATTGCACAATGTTTAGGTGATTGAATCGTTGTTCCAACATGAAAAGGGTGAACTAGGTCGACAAGAAGGAAAAAAAGATTCTTGGTGTTGCTGCTACAACTTCTTGATACTTGCTGCCGCAACAGTATATCTTGCTGATGCTTTATGTTGCTGCTTGCTGCTCTTGCAACTTATGATGCTTTATGTTGCTGCTTGCTGCTCTTGCAAATAAGGGAACAAGTCAAACAGGTTGAATTTGTAAAGGATTCTAATGAGGGAACAAGTCAAACAGGTTGAATTTGTCGCGTCTTCCATAAAGAAACTTTTAGGAAATCATAAATTCTATGTTGTATATGGATCTAATTTATTGTATATTGTTTTTGCAGAGCTTCCTCCACGAGCTTTACTCGAGCGACTTTCTAGAGAGTTTCCATGCCGACTGGTAATCCTCATGTCTCTTCTGAATGCATCAGCATTAATTTTGTTGCTTTGGCCAACACATGAGTATATGACAATATGTAGTTTTTTCTCACGACCCATTTGTAAGATCATTTAAACATGCTTGATGTAGGGTCTTTATTTGTTCAACTTGGATATGATTCGTGGGCATGGAACTAGAGATCGGTTCTACGTTATTGGCATCAACTATTTTCCTGGTAAAATGAATTTCATGCCCGGAAATCATGTTTTATTCTTGAGTGATATAATTGTGGATATGTCATACATGTGGCATTTCATAACTCAAATTGACCCTTTTTAAGTTCCACGGTTACATAAACTCTGATAAGATCCATGGCCCTTGGCAGGGATTGGCTTGATTTACTGTAAATCTAAATTCAAGACTGATATTGGACTTTCAGGTTTTGGTAAAATGCCAGAATACGAGAACATATTTACAGACTTCCTCTTGAGCTTGGTATGAACCACTCTGCTACTATATGCTGAAGAAAATGATAGTCACAGTAAAACCTCAACTTAATCCAAACTATAAATAGTCAACATCATTCGGTTTCTATCTTCGCCATGCTATAGACAAGCTATTATATCCAGATTCCTAACGTGGCCAGGTGCGAACAAAGGTTCCGTTCATTTGCTTACCGCTGTCAACTACTTCAGAAAGCAATGGTCTGGCATAGGTATGATCCATCACCCAGGGACGGAGCTAGGGGGGTGCCCGCGGGTGCACGTGCACCCCATGAAATTTTTCGATATAGTGTTAATTTTCGAAAAAATTATCGATTTTTTAAAAATGTATCTTAAATGCACCCGGTGCATCAAAATGTGTTTCTAGTATTATTTAGTTGGTTTAATTACAAATAAAAAAAATATAGAATTTTGTAAAAGCAATATGTGTGGTGAGTTTAATGGTTTAAAAGCTCTAATCCTAAAAGAAAATGATTTAGCATATTATGTACATTGTTTTGCTCATCAACTCCAGTTAGTAGTTGTGCCTGTTGCAAAAAACCACAAGAGTGTTAGAGACTTCTTTGATGTTCTATCCACGGTGACAAATGATGTTTGTAGCTCTTGTAAACGAAAAGATATGCTGCGAGAAAGTCATAAATTAAAGAAAGAATAGTAAAAGAAATAGAGAAAGGTGAAATTGAAATAGGGAGAGGGAAAAACCAATAAGTTACCATTGCACGATCTGGAGATACAAGATGGGGTTCTCATCATAGAACTATCACTAGATTGATACAAAATGTTTCCGGAGGTTTTTAAGGTTCTTCACTATGTTGAGGAAAAGGGTGATACTATCTCTAACCGTGGAACAACTTCTGGTCTTATAAAGTATTTCAAAACACTTGATTTTGTGTATTTATTGTACTTGTTGTTGCATATATTGGGGCTTACTAATACAGTGTCACGACATCTTCAGAAGAGCGATCAAACGATCTTAGAGGCCGTTTCATTGGTAAAAGGAACCAAAAGAGCATTGCAAGAGTATAGGGAAACGGGTTTTCCTTCACTTTTGAAGAATGTAACTTCATTTTGTGGTAAACATGATATTGAGATGGTAAATATGGTTGACTTTCATTCAAGAGGCCGAAAGAATAGAATTACAAATCAACATCATTTCGAGGTTGATATATTAAACACTGCTATGGATATGCAAATTCAAGAGTTTGGAGATCGTTTTAGTGAATGAAGCACCGATTTACTTGATTATATGGCGGCGTTGAGCCCGCATGATTCATTTTCAGAATTTAGTATATCAAAGTTAGTGAAACTTAGTGAGATGTATCTGCGTGATTTTACTTATATGGAAAGGTTAACTCTTCCTACAGAAATTAGAGTCTATTATCAGATCATGCGTAACGATAAAGATTTTGCTAACTTGGATAGTATTGCCAAACTTCTTTGAGAAGATGGTGGATAAGAAAAAGCATACATCTTATCCTTTGGTTTATCGGTTGTTGAAGTTGGCTTTAGTCTTGCCTGTTGCTACTGCTACGGTTGAAAGATGTTTTTCTAAAATGAAGCACATTAAAACTAATTTGCGTAATCAGATGGGTGATGATTATTTTAATGGCGTTTTAACTTGTGCCATAAAGAAATAAGAACTTATTAATGTTAAAAATGGGGGTGTACGTAAGCGTTTTTTTTGCTATGTGAGATCGTAGAATCACTAATTAGAAGGTAATATGTTCATTTATTTATCGTTTTTTTGAAATCTTCGTTTATTCCACTTTTTAACTCTATTATATTATGGTTCAAAAAATTTTGTGCACCCAATCATATTTGTTCCTGGCTCCGTCCCTGCCATCACCCACCTTGCATCCTGGCATATTGGATTTATTAAACTCTTTTTAATCTAATCCCTATGTTATTGTGTTTTACAGCATGTCACATCTAAAGGCATGAAATTGGTGAGACAATGGCAAAAGATGCAGCAAGTAACAAGAAGGTATGTACATACTAAAATGAGAATGCTTTAAAACATACAAGTGGGTTTTTATCGTTTGGTCAATGCATTCAAAATATTTATAAAGCTGTTATGTGCTTCTTTATAGGCTGAAAAGAGAGACGTGGTTAGCTTGAAGGAACATGTGAGTGATACGGGTGTTGCCACGAGGCCTAAGTCAAATAAGAAGAATGTAGGAAATGTTGGTTTAAAGTATGACAATATTAACTATGTTTTATTATATGTAAATTACAATATTTTTATCCTTTTTATTGCTCTAAACGGGTCTTTAAGTCTTTTTTTTTTAATTTTTCTTTGACTGGGAAGCATACGACATTAGATCATGGACTACTATAAACGGATGCAAAATATAAATTTGGAAAGGGCCTTTCTCTAAAACGTCCAATGTGGTTGATGATGGTGCCTCACCTATCCATACTATCTTTATTATAGAAGAGTGTTATCAGTTGTTTCTTACAACTTAAAATTGTATTGTTTTTTAAGCAAACATGTGGTTGTTCACATAGCTCACAAATTATATACATATACTAAATGTTGGGGAGGAAAACAGTACCATGCTAGGCATTAAATGCAATCTTTCCTAATTTGGCAAAAACAGCCCCTGAAGTTCAAGTGGCGCTCCAAAGTAAGTCCAAACATTAAATGCAAAGTTTCACAACTTGGCAAAAACAGTCCCTGATGTTTAAGTGTCGTTGCAAAGTAAGTCCAAACATTAAATGCAAAGTTTCACAACTTGGCAAAAACAGCCCATGAGGTTTAAGTGTCGCTACAAAGTAAGTCCTTTGAGGCTAATCCCGCAGCATCGCGCGGGTTTTCGACACTCGTTAGAACCAATGGTGAATTTTTAAAAAATATCGAATTATCACTCATTTGTCTAATATTCTTTTGTGTAGTTTGTGATTCTCGACTGGTCTCGGGTTGTCTACCGGGTCTAATTGTAACATCATAATTAAATACAAGATAAATGTAAGAGAAGACATCATAGTTAATATCAAAGTAAAAGAATCTCAAAACCTCTTAGTAAGTTACATGTTAACTTAAACTAAAATATCTCGAAACTACTACAAACGTTGTCTACATAGACGCACTTCAAGGATTATGATCAATGTTCAAAAGGTATATACATTATAAGTGTAAGATATTTATCTGTAATGAAACGGGTTGTATGAGTGATTAAATGATTTAGAATATAAGCGTAAGATATTTAACTGTAATGAAACGGGTTGTAGGAGATGGTAAACACCTAAAATGAAACGGGTTGTAGGAGTGATTAGGTGATTTTAATATAAGCGTAAGATGTTTAACTGCAATGAAACAGGTTGTAGGAGTGATTAAGTGATTTTGAATATAAGCGTAAGATATTTAACTGTAATGAAATGGGTTGTAGGAGTGATTAAGTGATTTTGAATATAAGCGTAAGATATTTAACTGTAATGAAATGGGTAGTAGGAGTAATTAAATGATTTAGAATATCCCGAAAAGTAGTATGGACATTATTTATAAAGAAGTACGTAAAGGTTTATGTTCAATGTTATGTATAGTTTAAATAAAAAATTCAGTCACTCACAATTTTCATGATCAAAACACTAATGTCTTAATATGGCATCGAACAATCCTCAACCAAATCCAAACATTTCAACACCAAATGTGAACATTGTTTGCGAAAATGTTAATCCTATTTATCAATTTACACAAATCATTAACGGACAAAACTTTGAAAAACTCTTTAAAAATTCCTTAATGAATAATTTTTTTATTTATACACAAATCATTAACGAAACAAATTTTGAAAAAAAGGTTATCATACCGAGGTTTAAAATTATTCCGTTTTAAGATTGTCATGAAACAATTTTCTTTAACCAGTTTCATTTGCCATGACAAATAACAAAGTCAAGGTCAATAGCTTTCCCTGCCACGTCATGTTTTCACCCATGGACAACTATACATTTATGTTCCAGGAGTTAAAAACAAAAGAGGTTTAAAGGTTGTCGTTTGTGATCAGGATGGTAATCTCTCCAAAACCACAACAAATGTCGTGTATAAAGAAGTACTTGAAGGTCTTTGAACAAGGTTCATGTTGTATCATGTATGTATCATTGGTGTAATCACGTTATATTAACTATGGTTCATTATTTTTAATGTTACAAGGTTTGTTAGCAACTCAATTGATCATTAAAATCACACATTATTTTATGTTCGAGTCGATCTATTTTAGATTGGCAACGCGATGGTTGTAAATCGATTGTGACTCACTCATATTTTAAATTTAACAAATTTACGTTATTACTTTTATTATCATCTCATTTATCTATTTCTTTAAAAAATAACCCGGTGTCAACGGGTCTCTAAGCTAGTATAGGTATATTTTGTTTTTTTAAGTGGTTAATGTTTTGTTATATACATGAATGTTATTTTTGGGAAGATCACTACTATGCAAACTTAAGATCTGCGACTTTGCTCTTGTAAGAGTTGCCTTTAATGATACACCCACTCCAATATTTTGGACAGTATGCAGTACTATGTACCTATATTTGATTATTGTCTTTTAAACTATAGTCTTTGAATCAAGTAGATATGCTTATTAAAATATGTTTACAGGACTATGTTGCTACAAGATGGTATAGAGCTCCAAATTGTTTCTTTCATTTTTCTCTAAGGTAAAATAGATAGTGTTGCACTTCTATGCTCTAAGTTAATTGATATACGGTGTGTTAGGTAAAAGTAGCAGTGAGCAGTGAGCTGTGAGCAGTAGCCACAGTTCACAGCTCACCGCTCACAGCTTCTTAAAGAAGCATTGGAAAAATGAGCTTTCTTAAAAAATAGCAAAGCTCACCGCTCCTTTGCCAAACGAACACTAAAAATCAAAAAGCTCATTGCTCACCGCTCATCGCCCCAAAAAACTCTAAAATGGTGCGTGCCAAACATAGCCATAGTGTCAACATAGTTCACCAGGAGCAAGTTCAAAATCCTTTTTAATTTACATGTTTTATCTCTTTATTAACTTTACCTTTTTTGCATGCAGTAGATCCCAGCTATCGATACATGGAGTATTGGTTGTATTATTTTTTCAGAACTTCTTACCAGGAAGCCCTTTTTCCAGAGAAAAATGTGGTGCATTTGCATTTAATTCTTTTGAAAGTTAAATGTTTAGATCTTTTAGTTCTGTTTCTCAGTACATCTATTTCGAAAAGAACGTTTAATTTAGTTATTGAATGATTGTTGGGTGTGAAATATTGATAAATTATAACAATCTCATGTTATTTTAATTGGTACCTTTTATCAATGACATATTTTTTTACGGAAAGACTTGGCTTCCAAAAGTTGACCGTTTACTAAAAGTTAGGAAACATAATGAGATTTATCTAATCAATACATCTTTTTTTACCTAACTCTCTTAAACATTAGTACAAATTTAAAGGCTTACCGTCACTTTTTTATATTGAATCATTATGACTGCATTTATAGAGACGGTCATATTATACCAATTTGAAATCGCATATGTGTGCACAAATGCACAAGGGTGGTTACTATTATCACGACTATCTATAGGAATAAGGGGGCGTTTGAATTCATGCTAAAACTTACAATCTAATATCCATCTGATAACTAAGACTTCAAATAACATAACAATTTGTTACCTCATGTTTCTTTACCCGTTCACGAAGTGAACATGGACTACTCAAGTGACTGACGTTGATTGCATTCATTTGCTCTTCACTGCCTACAAGTCTGAGAAGACGATACATGCACGTTTACTATTTTTAATAGTTACAAACTGAATTGTTTATCATATTATTGACTTATTACTTATTATACCATTTAAAAATAACAATGAAACTTATTTACGTTTGTTTTTGTTTGTTACTTTATTCACGTACGTAACTCAATGAACAATTTCTTTAAAAATCCCCGCGAGTCCACCGATTTTTAATCTACAATTCTACATAACAGTTGTAGTAAGTTGTAGTAAGAAAATAACGAACATAAAGACGGGGATTTTGTTTAAAAAATCTGTCATATAAAGGGAACAAACTTTGGAAAAAAGGTTATCATACCGAGGTTGAGAATTACTCCGTCCGATAAACGTTTACCGCTTAAGATTGTCAGAAATCAATTTTCTCTGTCAGTTTCATTTTGTGACAATAAACAAAGCCAAGGTCAATCGCTTTCAAAAGCGGGTTTGTACCTGCCACATTCTGTTTTCACACATGGACAAGGACAACTGTACGTTGTTGTTTCAAGAGTTAAAAGCAAAAGAGCTTTCAAGGTTTTCGTTTGTGATGTGGAAGGTAATATATCTAAAACTACTACAAATGCCGACTACAAAAAAGTACTTCAAGGTCTATGATCAAGGTTCAAGAGGTATGTACAATATACATATCACATATTTTTTTACCATATTTTAAATTATAATATACTATGAATCACAACCTACTTTTACATACATTTTCTATGGATTATTATGTGTTCACAATGGATATTTGCTATTCAATTGATTAGCGCTCACAAACGTCATTTTCTATTCAATATCATCAAATTTGGAGACGACAACGCATGCACGTTTATTAATTTAATTGTTACAAACTCAATTGATTATCGAAAAATTCACGTATTATCTCGTTGTTTCTTTCGTATATTAATAGAACATGTTTACGTTTATGCGTTTTCTTATTTTCTTATTTTTATATTTCTGTAAAAACCCCGTGAATCCACGGGTATTTAAGCTAGTACTATCTATAATGCAAAAATGGTCAATATTGAAAAGTGAAAAATTTAATTTGGTCAACCTTAAAAAGTGAACACATTTGAAAACTTGTATCATTTGAAAAGTATTAATTGACTTTCAAACTAATTTAGGGAACATCTATTTGTACACTTTTTCCATTTAAATTTGAATATGTTTCATTTGTAAAATTTAAAATATTATAGTTTTTGAAATGAGTTATAAAGACGAAAGAACTTAGCTAAAGTTTGAAAATTGATTTATGGGTCGAATCGGGTTTCAAAATATTATGTTTAATCCCCAATTCGTCAAACTTTTATTATTTTTCGTTTATAACCTACAGACTTTTATTTATCACTACAACTAACTGCCGCTATAAAATCTCGTTGTTTTGCGCAGGTACCCGTCTAGTTGTTAAAAATAAGGTAGTCGGTTTGATTTCAAAGGTCAATTAATTTGTATATTCACACATCAATAACTCTCATATTTTTAAATGGAAATTGATTTGACCTCAAAGCATAATGTGCCTAACAAGCTTGACTCGATCTTTATGTCGTTTATGCACATCATAAAAATGAGTCGAACCCAAGCTTTTGGAATTTGTCATGAACCGGGCTCGAGCTGAAATTATAAGGCTTGAAACAAGCTCAAACATGATAAATAAAAATGAGGTGATCAGTTCGGCTCATTCCCTTGTAGTTCATATTGTACAATGAATCAATTCGACACTGTAAATTAGCGAACGAGTCTTGGTAATCTATACGATAGTTGCAAAACAGTTATGTAACTTGTATACAAGGGCACGATATGCTGGTACTGTTATAGCATGTGTTTCTTTTGTTGAAATGAAGATTTGTTTTGCTTCGTCGGTTACAAGTGGTCACCGATTTAAACTACTTGTTAACTTCAGAGATACCCAAGTTGGTTCAATGTTCATCATATTGGTTTTAGTTTCTCACACTGGGCGCTAAATCGACCGAGTTAAGGTTAACATATATAAAGAGATCAATTGAGCTCTCATAAGTAATACGTTATAACTAACAAACCCCTTTAGCCTAAGAGTATTCAAGATACACGGTTATTGGTTCAAGTAACTACTACGCCAAAAAGGAAGAGTAAAAATCAACAATACCCAATCCCGTCTTTCACTGGGTATGAACGTCTTTCACACGGTATGAAGGAGGTGAGATGTAAATAGCCTTACCTTGCCCGAAGGTAGAGAGGTTGCTTCCAAATGACCTCCGGCCTTTTTGCAGGGAGTAAAGATCGAACCCTCGCCTCAGTCTCCAAAAGGAAGAGTCATTTTGATATTTACATTAGGTAAATATGGAATTCTCTCTTTTTTTTTAGCAACTAGATAATGTATACAGTAAATACATGGATTTAAGGCATCACTAACAAGTTATGCTAGTTGAAATATCAAACTGCAAAAAGAGCACAAGGATGCAACATGTAAACAGAGAACCGAATTAGAAAGAGAAGCACATGATCATCCCCTTTATCACATATGTTAGATCTGGAAAACGTAAATTCACAATATTACCCTGTGCAGAAAAATAAGTGGTTATTATTTGGATAAAATTCTTATGAACAAAAAAATAGGGAAGACTACTAGCTTTTGCCACCCATATTTTGTACCACACCTGTTTTTCATGGTGGCCATGTGTTCATGTCAATGTCACAACTTTAACAATGGGGGAGGGAGGGTTTTTAGAGATGACTCGACTTGACTTGACCCGACTCATTTGAATAGATAGCTAATTTTGACATTGTCTAAAAACTGGTGATTGACCATTGTTACCTGTTTTGACTCGTTAGTCGATATTTGATTTGCAACATCTACCTTGTGATGCAAGCTATTTTTAACTTGTTTTGGCAGCGGAAGGATTCCGTCCAAACTGGATGATCATTGGCTTGCCTTTAAATACAAATCCATTGACCACATTCTGCAAACAAGTGATAGACTTGCGTAAATATTTCATACAAGTTTTAAGAAAATCATTTTCCAATAAGAAAAATAAAAAGGGTTTCTGCAGCTGAGAATGGCATATTAAGGAACCATACCAGAGCATGGTGAGCAATGTCGATCGATGGGAATGTTACAAATGCCTGACCCCTCATTCTTCCTTCCTGAAACCAGAAACAACTTGGAGTTAAATGTCATTGGCCTATATGGTTGAGTGGTTAATCATCATGCAAGCATGTGAACTGGAAGGGGTGTTTGGATTTGCATTTTGGAAACTAATTATCTAACTACGGGGATTTGAAATCACAATAATCAGTTTCTATTTGTTCCGATGGACATCTTGCGCTCCAATCACTTAATCTATCTTTTAAGGATCAAACTATCAGTTTCATAGTGCCTCAGACTGACTATGTGAAGGTCATACAGAATTACCAAATCACTCATTCTTTTGACCAAATTTGGGCATCTTTTAGAAGTATCTCCTTTTTCACAAGAATGTTCATTTTGGTCATTTTGATAAGTAAGTTTAAGTCGGATAGGACATCTTACCTGCATTAACTTCACAGAAAGATTCGCCTTAGCTGCTTCAATATTCCCAAAGAAAGTGCCTGCAACACAAGCAGCTGTATAAGATAACCCTAAAAGGCTAAACTGACCTAATACTTGATGCAGGCGAGAAAAGAAACACTGATTAAATTTGATACACAATTATTTCTTCAAATACGCATCAGCTTTTTATGAAAACTTGAAGGTGGCAATTTGAACCGATTTTCCCAAAAATATTGAGATTTAAATTTTAGCTTTACGGGGTGATGTGGAAGGTTTTTACTTGATTTAGCTCGAAACAAAGAAGTAAAATGGGTCGAACATCAGCCTAAGTATTATCCAGATGTGCACAGCCTCCTAATTGTTTTATCAAAAAGAATTTAATATCTTTCTTATTAGTTTATCACTTTAACTTATGTAATCATGTTTAATTTCATAAAATATTTGTAATGTTCAACATAAAAGTGCCAGCAGGTCAACCCAACCCCGTTTTTACACATTTTGGCCTTTACCCATTTAGACCTGTTACCGAACCCGCCATATTTTCACCTCCAGGAAAAAGTTAAAACGTGAAATTATCTGGATTTAAAATTCACCAAAGACATAGTAGAAGTCATCTGCAACCACGTCTTTCGCCAAGTTTTTTATGTACAACACAGGAGCAGGATTTCCAGCATTATAATTCTGCAACAAATTATAGCATTGGTTAACATGAAGAAAACTGTTAAAAAGAGGAACACGTTATAACGTTGTTGACTCATTCAAAATCAAATGGCGCCATGGTGGTACCTTAAACATTGGAAGGGATAAAATTTCTTCTGGAGGCAATTTTCCGCGCTCCAACTCTTCAACAGTAGCGAAAGGATTAGTACTTAAATTCTCATTCTCTGCCTCCTCTATGTCTTCTCCTGTGCCATCATCTACTTGTTCAGTCTGTGTTTGTTTAGGAGTAATTTTAATCTGAAACCAAAAAAGATAAATATACCAAGTTAAACTGCAAGAAAACAATTTGTCTTCTGATTATCTTCTGTTTTGAAATGTAAAAATCAAAACCTGTAGCACAGGGTTCTTCTTTTTTATTAATGGGATTTCCTTAGGAACTAAGGTTGCAGGTTTCAATCCAACAGCCTCGTGAGCGACATCCTTGTCAATAGCAGGACCCACAATAGCTTCTCTTCTGATACGCTTGCGCTTAGGTCCACCTGGTCCACGAGCACGGACATTTTCCTAAAAAGTATCGAAGTGTTTGGTAAACTTAGTATTGCATGATTACTACTATTCCTATAGACGTACACATACAGACCCTTGTTACTATCATAGATATGCGTACATGTTAGAGCTACACATCATCTTACATACATATACCTTAGAAACCGTACCTCATCTGAAGACTCCAACTCTGATTCACCGCTTGAGAGATGTGCCAAGCTAGAGTTTGTATCTACAGGAGGGGGTGGTGGTGGAAGTGGTGCAGGTGCTGAAGGAGGTAGAGGTGGGGTCGGCAGTGCTGCACGGAATGGAGCGGGAATATTCATTTTGTTCATCAAGTGTAACACCTACCAAGAAACATGTAATACAAAATTTAAGAAATTATAATTTTAGTAACAATATTACTCGAGAGATTCTTAAGTTACCTGTGTATAGAATCGGGGAACAGCAATAAGAGCATTTACTATATTGGTCAGGATATTTCCATCTAGTGGGGGATATGCATATCTACAGCAGAATTGTATAAACGTCATCATCCAAGACTAAAAAGCGTGACAATAAGCAGCAAGTTACAGTAATCATCTTACAATCCTTTTTAGTACAACTTACTCAAGGTGAGGGGGAAATGGGTACTCCACTCCAAGTTTTTCAGCAATAGGTTCAAGTGCTGGCATGGACTTAGTCACGGGATTCTGCTTTGAATCTTTGGCTACAGTAGCATCCTCCCTTGATGAAATGGCATCATTCCCTGACGTAGATTTATTTTGCTGAGATCTATCATGTGGTTGTGTACTAGCTCTCTCAACTGACAAGACTTTACCAAGAAACCGTAACCTGATAAAAAAATATCATGAGTGTAGCGCGTAGGAATGTTAAATAACAATCTCATCATATAATAGAACTCTTGAGCTTGCAATCATAAATTACCCATTTAATTGGCGTTGTGCTTGAGCTGCCACACCCTCGTTATTAAAATCAACAAACGCACAGTTCCTCATCCTGCATGAATAAACTGTATGTCAATGTAATTGAAATAAAGAAACATTGGTCAGAAATAATTATCTTCCATGCCTTGATTCCTCTTTAAGCTTGTGGAAAAACTTGACCAAAGGTTACTTAACCATATTGAGAGTAACAACAGTTAGCAATAAAGTACCAAAAAATGTGGGTTGACTAAGTAACTATATTCAATAGACCTGAAACACAGACAAGTATTGATGTGAATCATACTTGTTTATTACCTTCCAGTAGTGCATGGACGGACACAAGAAGCGCCATAGTGAGAAAAGAGCCGAGTGAGAGTATCATGAGGAATAGCCTCAGGAAGACGGCGTATCAATAGTGTGGCTGCTTCTTTCTCTGGTGGCCTTGCTGAAACTTCACCCACATTTTGATATGCATAATCATACATCCCTTGAGGATACCCTGACAGTTGAAAAGGTGGAACATTGGCCATTATAGCATCTGCAGTAGTTACGCTATATAGGCTGTAGGAGGTCTATTCTGTACAAAGATTAGTCAACTCATTAGTCATCGTTTTCAAGGCTATAGTTGAATCCTGGAAATGAAAAAGAAGAGTTAAATGTATGGTGTTCATTTCTTTAATGAGGTCGGATAGTTGCACAAATACTGGTAAAGCCAGGTTTAGTTAAGCATATTTAGGCAAGTTTCATCAGTAAAGCCGTAATTAAAGGATATACTAGCATGTAACGATTTCGAAGAACACAATGATACCAAATCAATTACATGATCACAATTCCAAAATACTCCACTACATGGTCACAAATGCCCAAAAATTAAAAGGAAAAGTAAAAAATATTACAATCACGACGTATAACGACTTGTATAGAAATGGGGGAAGCCGTATAACCTAAACGCAATCAGCATAATATCTAAGCTAAAGACTTGTTATGTGTAGCAATCTTCTCTCCCTATCTTACAGGCAAAAACAACACAAAGGACTATTACCTATATGAAGCATTTTCACTTAAAACTAAACTACATAATCAAGCTAATGTACGTCCTCTAATTTTTCCATTAGTTTAGCTCGAGTATCACAGTTTTACATAGCTTATAAAATGCAGGAAACATAATCCACACAAAGAGCATATTACAATCAGCTTAAAATGAATATATATCCATTGCTGTGCTTAGCGATATCCTCTCCCTACTTAGGGTCAGCACAAAGCAAAGGACTAATTACTATATGAAGCATTGTCTCATTAAATCAAACTACATAATCAAACTAAAGTATGTCACCAAATCTTTTCATTAGTTTGGATCAAGTATCACAGTTATACGTAGCTTATAAACTGCGAGATACATAATCCACACAAATAGCATATAACAATCAGCTTAAATGAATGCATTTCCATGTATAAGTTTCGTTTCACATTCAAAAACCTAAAATCTACCATTAACAGTAACGAGCATTAAAAACTTTCTACATATTACATACACAGTCACAATCCATGCACAAGTAACTAAAGAAAGCATTGGACCCCAATTAGTTAACTTCCATCAATCATTAAGAGGGTGTTTGGGATTTCTTATTTTTTACTCCCTAACCGATTATTTGGAGCTTTTGGAATATCCAAACTGCTTCTACTTATTTTGGGGCAAAATAAGCAATGTTCAACAAGGTCAGGAGACGCTTATTTCAAAGTGCTTAATTGAGATAAACTAGAAGACCTTTAGAACTTCTTAGTGATCTAAAACCTTTATATATACGTAAATGAGTTGTTTCATAATTTCTTTATCTACTTGCTGCATTCTACAATATATGCAAATACCAACTCCTGAAGTACTTATTTCTTAAGCTAAACAGGTAAACATATGAGGCTTACCCTATTCAGGTAACCCTAGCATGGTCATTGTTTGACTCAAATGTAGGCACCCTAACCGGGGTATCCCATGACCATTTCCGAACCCTTTCTCTCGCCACCCCCAATATGTTTACTTAGTAAGGTTTAAACCTAATACATCGAGTTCAAATTCTGCTAGATGCAAACAAAGGGGAAGGCTTTACCATGTTTATGACTTATGGCCCAACTTTCGGCGCGTGGATTGGTCAGCCAAAAGGTCGGAAAAAAGACCAATGTCTTACATCAAACACCCACTTCCAACATATAAAAACCAAAACAATCCTATATGGGCATTTCATTAGTCTCTTAGACAATATATCAAACACTTGGTATGCACATTAAAAAACCCTAAGCCCATATTCAATTTGCCACAATACCCACATCAAACTGATTATAACTTTATCATAAAAACATGTAAGTGGAACCCAAAAGTTTACCTGTTTGTTTCATCAAAGTACAAGGTTAAGGAAGTGAAGACGATGATCGTGTTTGAATATGGATGGGCCTATAAGATTCAGTTTTAGTGATAGGGTTATGGCCCAAGTTGGATTTTTCAATGTGAGCCTATTTAGGCCCAATGTATGAGGTAATCAAGGTTGTTCACAAATCGGGTAATGCTTGCTGGAACTGAAAACTGAACCGAATAAAATCAAATCGAATTTGTCAAAATCAAACCGAACAGAATTAAATATCTTTTGATTTGAATATAATTTTGACAAAATAAAAACTGAACCGAACTGAAAACATAATCCACAAAGATATATTATATTTATATAAAAAACCATTAAAACTCTTTATAGTATAATATAGCATTTTTAAGCTTTAAATATTTTTTGGTGTTATAAATCTATATAATTAAATGAAAAAAGATATAACTTATGTAATACTTTTCGTGAATTTTTTATTTATTTATTTTTTTTTTTTATGTGAGCTTGTTGAGGACTTGAGGCCCGGGCTATAATATAGTCAAATCATTTTTAGTGATTTTTAGTGAGACCTAAGAGTCTAGGACTATAAAATTAAGTAATCATGTGCGTAATTTTTTGATGTAAGTAATAAGTTAATTTAAAAAATTTGTAATACGAATTTTTGAGAATGGTAGATTGCAAGAATCATCCTTATAGTTTGCTCAAATTGTATGTTTCATCCATGGTTTTTCGAAAGTGCAAGCGCTCTCTCTGTGAGGAAAAGTTGAGATCGATTTGGTATTTATATAAGTCGGAACAAAATTTGAAAGTACGTGGGTGTATATGTTAATAAAAAAGTAAGTGTTTCAAGTCGGTACATTTTAAAAAGTACGTTGTTATTTTATGGCTTTTACCCTATAAACAAATACCCCCTTATACTTTATACCCTTTATACTTTATATCTTAAAAAGTACAATATATATGTTGTTTTAAAATAACAACATATAAATTTGCATAAGATTATAAGTATCAATTTTTTTACTATATACGTTAAATAAAAACTCATTTATTTCATTTTTAAAAGTTTAACCTATATGGACACGAGTTTATATTTTAAATACGGCTAACTTCTTGAAAACGGTAATATAATTATCAAATTGTAAGCACGGGTTACTTTAATGTAAAAATAAATATACGCGATTGTACTTATAACAATGACTCATGTAATTCTTATTTATTTATATAAGGATATCTATAAAAACGTTTTTAAAAAACTTTAAGGAGTATATTTTAACTTTATCAACGCTCATTATGTGCTATTAAACTTGCATCATGTGTACAACATAATATCAATAGTTAAATTTAAATAACAACATCAACATCTTTGTCAGCTAAATAAAATTAAATCTTGAGTTACCTAACAGAAATTTTTACAAATATTTTACCAAATTCTAATGGAGATAAATGCATAATGAAAAACTCGTGCATAAGTATTAATTGTACTTATATCACAATTTTCATTGGCAAATTCTTATATGTGTATATATACTGAACTAAAATGTTAAAATAAATTTGATTTAATTGTAAACTTCGTGCGTGCACGAAACTTATAAATATATAATTATATGCAATTACATTTAAAAACGCAATATTTTGTATTAATACAGAATAATTTATTTTGTCAAAACCCCGTGCGTGCACGAGTATTATAACTAGTAAAGATTTATGCAATTTACTCTTTTGAGAACTAGTCGGAGAAATAAGGATTTCTAACAAACATATGCACTACATCAAAGATACATGTGGTTCGCAGTAGGGGTGATCAGAAACCGCACCGCAAACCGCAAACCCGCATAAAACCGCAAAACCCACACCGCAAAAACCGAAACCGCAATAAAAACCGCGGTGCGGATCCTGAAAATTTAAAAACCGCATTTTGCGGTGCGGTTTCGGTTTCCACCAAAAAACCGCACCGCAATAACCGCACCGAACCGCAAAGTCATATTCAAATATATTTTTATTTTTATTTTTAAATAAACCAACTAGATTTCATAATTTTTGTATGATTAAATACTTTTGTTTACATTTTCATAATTAGTTATTTCAAACGTATTTTATTGGTTAATTATTATATACTTTCTATCAATTTATCATCGAAATTTTTAAAATTTCTCATCTCATTTGACTTTTATTATTGTAGAGATTTAAAATTTCATACTAATACCCAACATTTTATATATATATATATATATATATATATATATATATATATATATATATATATATATATATATATATATATATATATATATATATATATATATATATATATATATATATATATATATATATATATATATATATATATATATGTTTCTACTCATTATGTAACCTTATGATATATTTATTCTATAATAAATATATACCAAAAAATAGAAATTGAAAAAAAAAACTTTAAAAACCGCAAAACCAAACCACAAAACCGAGAACCCGCAAAACCACGCGGTTGTGGATTCTCATTTTTTAAAAACCGCAATTGCGGATGTGGTGCGGTTTTTACCAAACACACGGCCCGCACCATGCTCACCCCTAGTTCGCAGCAACTTTCAAAAACACTCTTGTGTCCTTCGTCAAAACTAATAAAAGTACTCACTTTATCACTTCACTTTAAAAAAGATCAAGATTCTCATAATTGTTAAAGCACTCACTTTTTCACTCATTTGCGGATTTTTTTTCTTGATACACGACCATTTGTTTAACTTACCTTTTTATTTTCGATTTTTTAGTGATACTTTTTTCCTTTTTTTTTGTTAATGCTTTTGTCTTTTGATGGCACTTTTTTAGTGACGATTTGTGTGGCAGCTTACCGACCAAGTAACAACCGATTTTTTTTTTTTAAGAACGGCAAATTTTAACTACCAAAAGATTTGTGTCTCAATGGTATCACATGTTGTGTGAGAAACTCTTCAACTAAATGGTTGTGATTTCAAGTCCTGCTTAGGACATGATTTTTTTCAATCGTGCCTTAACAATTTTCTAGATTTTTGCATAACATCGTATTTTTTTTACTAAGTAACAACCGATGGGTTTTTTCTTTTTTAGAAAGGCAATTTTTAAGGGTTTAGGTCGTACAATAGCAATGTACTTTTCAAAGTGTCCCATTTTAGTACGTGTACTTTTTTTAAGTTGTAGAATAGCAATGTACTTTTAATGTTCCAATCTGGTACGTGTACTTTTTTAAAGTTGTAGAATAGCAATGTATTTTCCATAAGTGTTCCAATTTAGTACGTCGATTGACGTACTAAAATGGAACACATATAGAAAGTACATTGCTATTCTACAACTTAAAAAAGTGTGACACTTTCAAAAGTACATTGCTATTCTACAACTTAAAAAAAGTTACTGACCAATTGTACGACCTAAACAATAACCACCGACTCGTGTCTTAATGGTATCACATGTTGTGTGAAAAAGTCTTCAACTAAATGGTTGTGATTTCAAGTCCTGCTTAGGACATGATTTTTTTCAATCGTGCCTTAACAATTTTCTAGATTTTTGCATAACATCGTATTTTTTTTACTAAGTAACAACCGATGGGTTTTTTTTCTTTTTTTCTTTTTTTTTTAGAAAGGCAATTTTTAACTACCAAAAGACTCGTGTCTTAATGGTATCACATGTTGTGTGAAAAACTCTTCAACTAAATGGTTGTGATTTTAAGTCCTGCTTAAGACATGATTTTTTTCAATCGTGCCTTAACAATTTTCTAGATTTTTGCATAACATCGTATTTTTTTTACTAAGTAACAACCGATGGGTTTTTTTTCTTTTTTTCTTTTTTTTTTAGAAAGGCAATTTTTAACCACCAAAAGACTCGTGTCTTAATGGTATCACATGTTGTGTGAAAAAGTCTTCAACTAAATGGTTGTGATTTCAAGTCCTGCTTAGGACATGATTTTTTTCAATCGTGCCTTAACAATTTTCTAGATTTTTGCATAACATCGTATTTTTTTTTACTAAGTAACAACCGATGGGTTTTTTTTCTTTTTTTCTTTTTTTTTAGAAAGGCAATTTTAACTACAAAAGATAAAGTGAAACTCTTCAACTAAATGGTTGTGATTTTTAAAAGAATGATTTTTTCAATGCCTTAACAATTTTTTAGATTTTTTGCATAAACATTTTTTTTTTTTTTTTTTTTGCTTTTTTTTTATTAAAGAAAAAAGACAGATCAAAAAAAACTTAATAATATGCCCATAAGAGAAACATGCATGCGTCTAATTAAACCACCACAAAACCTTTACGATTAAGGATCCATTGATTCCAGTTTAAGATACGAGTCGAGCAACGCCTACCAATCGAGAGCCTCTAAATAGACGGGAAGATATCCTCTTATCGGACAACCATAATAGTGTCCGGGGAAGCATTAACTATCTTGTTCCTCCGTCTCCATATATAGCCCATAAAACACATAAATAAATACCATGCCGGCCAGACTTTATTCCGGGTTTTCGAGGTCACATGAATTGCATAATAAGCATCATATCTTGAGATCTTCTTCATAAATCGCAAGATTTTAAAATCATAAAGTCACGAAAAAAAATATATAATATCACATATATGCGGGAATATTTTGGCAAAACTTAGTATTTTTTTTTTTTCATTTTGTGATATATTTTTTAGTAGTCATGGTCTACGACCTTTTGGCAAACTAATACAGGGGGCTTTAGCCGATGTCATACAAGCAACCTGACCGTAAAGCACTCCTCTAATTTTGAAAGGTTGGTGTGGCCACGTGGGAGTTATTTGCACCACCCCGTTAACAAAATAAGTTACCCATATTGAACTTTGCATTTATTACGGAAAATAGTTACATAAATAAAACCGAAACATAATTAGACTAGTTGGATACCCGCTCATTTAGAAAATATAGTAGTTTTTCTAGACATACTAAGTACATTTTTTCGAGACAATATATAATAGTACGGAGTAACTAGCAAGAAGTCAGATAAAGAGAGTTGCAAAAAGTAGAGGGCATTATGAGGATTGTTAAACCACTTAACGTAATTGCAAAAACTTTTCCTATGTCTGAGATCCAATTAAAATGCTACGAGTCTAACATCATTAATGATGAGGTCCTTTTAGGGTTTCTTTAGCAGTTTAGCCCAAACAAAAAACACGTTTCTAAAGTGCTAAAAGATCCACAACGTTGATTGAACTACCGCGTGAAGAGTATGTGTTCAATATAAACATCAACGATGTGGATTCTTTGCCGCTTTAGTAACAAGTTTGACGTCATTTAGAGGTAGTGCAATCAACGGTGTGATCTTTTGGTGTTTCTAAAGCGTATATTAAGAATGACATTAGTAGTTATTGTATGTGTGCAAGCTAGAGAATCTCTGGCAAGTTATATTAGTGCAATATGGCCTACGATGGTACACAAAGAACACATGCATGTAAACAGTGACACTGATCGAGCATGCATTATTGTACTTCATGTGATAATTCATCATAGCAACACCGTACGTACTTAATCACGAAAGGCCTCTTGGCCCAGCAGTATTTGAGTGGCTCAACAGCTTAAAGATTATGGGTTTAAGTTTAGTTGGAGACATATGTGAGATTGAATTTATGAGATAGGTGGTGCAAAAATTTGCCGTTAAAAAGTTACGTACGTACTTAATCATAAGGTGAATAGTATACAAGTTTTAGAAACAACATAAAACTGAAGAAACTTGCCAACTTAACATATAGCACAAATTAAAGTACTCGTATCACTACAACAATCGCCGCTTTCGCAGGCGAAATTTCAGAGCTTTCCCCGAGGACATGTCTCCTGTGAAAACGTTCCCCGGGGACATGTCCCCGGCAAAAGTTCTACGGAAATACCTTCTCGGGAATACTTTTCCCGGGGACTGTTTAACACTTTTACCGAGGACATGTGGGTCCCACAGCCAATTGTCGCCGGTCAAACAAGTCCGACGTGGCATTTACTTTTGCCGGGGACATGTCCCCGGCGAAACTGTTTTTGGACTTTAATTTAAATACCCTAATAACGTTATTAGTCTGACGTGGCACACGTTTTTCCGGGGACATGTCCCCGGCGAAGTATGTAAACACTGTTGAGTTAACCTCTTTCGCCGGGGACATGTCCCCGGCGAAGTATGTAAACACTGTTGAGTTAACCTCTTTTGCTGGGGACACGTCCCCGGTGGAGTATATAACCACTGTTGAGCTAAACTCTTTCTCCGGGGACGTGTCCCCGGGGAAAGAGGTTAACTAAAATATGCTTTTGTACTTTCTCCGAGGACATGTCCCCGGCAAAACTAGCTGACCCATTATGCAGAATATTGCTGCAAAATGGGTAATTTCCAGATTTTTTCCGGCAATTCTCCGAAAAAAATCTACAACCTGTTTTAATATGCCACAACCTGTTTTACCAATGTTTAATATGCCGATCATAACACAAATACGCTAAACATAATATCATATATACCCATCAATTGTTAACATAGTTATCCTTTTCCAAAATCGCCAAAACGGTTCCTAAACCGTTAACGCATGATCATCTACAAAACTATCCAAAACTACCTATCCGCAAATGGTCCAAAACTATACGTATAATCCACTTACGGGAATCCTAGCACATAATGCACATAAACAACATAATAATCCATGTTATTCTCTACAAACATATCCAAAACGTATTAAAGTATCATAAATCGGCATCTCAAACCCCACTACCCCCATTACCGTCCCCGGTATCTCTAGACTCACCGGATGGAGTAGCACCAGATCCCGACCCACCCTCTCCAGATCCCGACCCACCTGGTGGAGTAGCACTTGATCCCGGGGCGGACTGTATTCGCTCCTGCCAACCCGGCAATGTCCTCACAAACTCCATGACCTGGTCCATCTGACTCCTCTGTGTAGCGAGCTCCTCGGTCTGTTTCTGCAATGTTTCGCGCATTGAGGACACATCCGCTTCATCACGAGGTCGGGAGGCGCTAAAGGTCTTCTTCACTCCATCGCCGGGTAAGACCTGACCTACACCAGGAATATGACCGCGCTGCTTACCACCAATCACGGTACGCAGAATCTCGCGATCAGTCATGCGGGTCCCATCGGAGGTGCTCTCTTCCCGCATCCGCAACATCTCGTTCTGTTTAGTTACAAAAAAACAAGAAAAGTAATATATAAGTCGTGATGCATTATATATCATCAAAATGGGTGACTTTGAAAATAAATTATACTTACATATCTAGCCTCAGATAACGAGGACTCAAAGACATCGCCCCTCGTATGGTTCCGACGGTAAAGCTCTATCAAGTCTTCACCAACCGCCGCCTCAGCCTCGCTGGTCAACTGTTTAGAAATAAAATCAATAACGACACACCCAACACCATGTATATATATAAATAAAATGATTAAATAGTTTCTTACAAAGTTATGGCGAATAGCAGCATACGACTGAGATCCGTGAAGGCTAGAACTCGTGTTCGCCATTCGGTTTTGTCGGTTCACCTCTAAGATGTGCTGCTTCTTGGGGTTTGTCCAAAGCTTAACCTGCGTATTTTAAATTATAAAAACTATTATATAAATGAATTATTATTATTATTATAAAGTGTCGATCCAGAAATTTACCAACGCATCCCAATCCTCTTGCGTCTTGTTCTCTGGATGCTTTCTTTTGATCTCCTCAATCTTCTCCAGCCCACCTGCTGCCGTAAAATTATCTTTTTTGTACCTATATTTGTTGTCGTCGTATCGTTTTTGGAGATAATACTCGATACTGTTAACAATCTTGTCTCCATTCGGGCCAGCAAGGTGTCTGTCGAGATCAAAGTAGTCTTTGCAATAAAATATAAATAAAAAATATACAAATTTAAATAAACAAACAAGTTTGAATAAATATACAAATTTAAATAAATAAACACAATAATTAAAAAAAATAAAGGTTTAAAAAACTTACGTGTAGATGCTCATGGATGTGGGCCTTGGCCGTTTCGGGAACCTTAGCCCATGAATCGCAATATATGGGAATCGAGTCCCGTAACACCTCCCCAACATAGTTGGAGAACCAAGCAGAGTGAGGGCCCACGTGTGTCCAAAACCCCTCCTGGTTGACCCGAAAATCAATCGACACAGGACGACCATCCAGTGCCCTCTTCGCCTTGAGTGCCATGTTCTTAGTGGGACCACGCACCACCTTCCCACCTTTCCCAGTTTTGGCGTTTGGGTGTGCAGCTTTGGATTTAGAGCCTACAAGTAATCAAATTCAAGTGATGATGACATAAAATAACATTTTATCAATTTAAAATAACATGTAATCAAATACAGTTTATTGAAAAATAATTCAAAAATGCTTACGCTGGCAATTGGTGCCTATCCTCCTCGAGAGACCACGAGGTGGCGAATTACCTCCATCGCCACCGTGAGACCTAGCTACAACATCTGTCATCTGTTAAACGAACATAGAAATTAGTGAAGAAACATATATATAATTAAATAAATAAATAAATAATTAAATAAATAAACAAACAAATAAACAAACACATTTAACAGTATATTTCAACAAGATAATTATAATAAATAAATAAATAAACAAACAAATAAACACATTTAACCACTCGATAACAATTTCATTCAAATAACTAAGTGTTGTTCTACAAATTACAATTCGAGATTAATCTTCCACATCATCAACATAAAATTCAACATTATTAGTACTGTCATCTTCATCATCTTCATTCTCGTGGTCATCATCATCATCTGATGCTAAATCATGAGGAACGTGATCATCATAATCAATATCATCTTCGTCTTCCACAATAGTGATAATTGGTGGTGGTGCCTCAACTTCCGCTGGTTGAACATCTATATTTATAATGTTATAATCCAATTGATCCAACTCAGCAGAGAGTGTTGATAAGGTTTTAAAATGTACCTTTTTGAGGGGTCGTTTAAGCCCTTATTTGATCACTTTTGTATCCGTTATTACTTAATATCGTTCATTTTCACTTTTTAGGTCTCTTGAAGGCAAATTGCTGGAATGACACTTCTTGGAACGAAAAGGCATGAATATACGAAGAAAATGGCCAAAGTCAAGAATCGAGACACTCAAGCTGCTGAAATACAAGGGGACGGCGTCAAGTGTTAATTGCGACGCCGTTAGAGCACTTCTGTGACGGCTCAGTAGCCAAATTGCTTATTTTCAAGTGACGGTGTCAGGCTTTAAAAGAGTAGGCCGTCGTAACTCAGACGGCCTAGATTTGATCAGACGGCATCGAGATTGAAGGGGCGCGTCACAAGCATAAGGTGACGCCGTCGCAAGACTAACGTGGCCAAGACGAAACCCTAATGACGGCGACCCGACGGCGTCACAAATCATAAGGTGACGCCGTCGCGATTGTAATCTTATATATAGAATCCGAATTTTTCAGTTTTAGTGTGTAGTTTTTTTGAGTAAAAACCTAAACCGAACCAAGGCTTTCTTGTACAGTATTTTAGGGTTCCAAACCCTATCTTACCACAAGATAAGTGTTTTACTTCATTAATTCAATTATGTCTTCAATTATTTGTGTGTATGCTTGCATGTTCTCCATGTCCGGCTAATTTATTTGTGTGTTTGCTTAGGGAATATGAAACTTAATTATTGAATATTGATTGGTTGTCTCTTATCTTAATTGTTAATGATCTAGTAATGCGATAGGTCATTCGTTGTGTAGTTAATGCTTGATTAAATCTTTGTGAACCTTAGACTATAACACCTAGAGTAGTTGTAGGCTAAACCATCCAAAGAGTACCTTAGAGTTAGAGTTTATAATCCCTAGAGATTTTGTAGACGAGACCCTTTGGTAGTTTCAAAGAGTTAGGGATAAACGCATACCCTACGACTTTAGACACACAACGCGATTAAGAATAAGGACGTGACAATTCAACCATCAATAGGAGATAATTAAGGAGTAATAAAACCTAAGTGAACACATCTTTAAACTATCATACGAGCACACAATAATTAGACATAGACTACATACACCTTAGACTAGATAATTAGACAAGTAGAGTAATCGGTAGAAATACCAACCCCCAAATCCAAACCCCGAGATTCGTACCTTTCTAATTCCTAAAAAATATAAAAAGATAAAAAATAATCTTCCTCAACCCCAACCTTAGCGTAGTAACTTCTCACAAGCATTCCTATTCCCCTAGAGAACGATATCAATACCCGTGGCTTACCCTAATACAACACTACAACGATTAGGTTCAATGCCTAGGGTGTTATAAAACTTGCTCGAAGAAAAGGAAGTTCCTTTGACCCCGAACGACGCGTGTAGCGTTATCAAGTGTGATATGTGATGAGTTGTTGTCATGTACAACATCCTGGTTGTCTTCTACCACAATGATATCCGGGTTCCAAATCTTTCGATGATAAGAATCTTGGACGGCCTTCCAATTACCACGTTTACCCGGGAAATCAAGGTAAAAGACTTGTGTTGCTTGCGTTGCAAGAATGAATGGTTCATTTTGAAACGATACACGATCGGTCATAATTTGCGTAATGTTGTTTCTATAGGTACATCGTTTTAGGCGATTAGTGTTATTAGTGTCGAACCATTTGACTTTGAACAACACAACATTGAATGAAATATATGAAAACTCGAGAATTTCTTCAAGATGGCCATAATGCATTCCTCCATCAGGGTTAGGAGTTGAAATTCCGCTGTTTTGAGTTGAACGACGTAAATCACGGTCGTGTACAGTAAACTTCACACCGTTGACTACGCAAGAGTTGACTGAGACTGCACTACATGATGGTCCACAAGCCAAAGCGAATAACTCGGCGGTACAACTTAGGTCCTTCTGTACTTTTAATTCACGAATCTATGAAAAGTTAAGAATAGATAGATATGAGTAATAGTCGTTATTTATACAGGGTAATACATACACTAAGTCTACCTTCATCTCAAACCAGCGAGGAAACCCTTCTTCCAAGTCTCTGCTAGGAAATTCCCTGTAAATGTTCATGATATTAGAATAAGTCATCGAATAACAACTTACGTGAAACAAATTTTGAAATAAAACGCGTACCTCTTGTACGCGTTCATGTACGGGTCGATTTCATGACTGTTGTGTAGTACGTACCATACTACTTGCTTCATTGTGTCTGCTTTAAACCGAACTAATGATTGTTTACCATTCTTTTTGCAGACTGATCGAAACACCTCAAATCTACTTGTTGGCCTTGGACCGTCCTCATTCCGGTCAGGACGATTAAATCTCGTCTCAACACCCCCGAAAATAATGCGACGAGAAAGTTAATGCTTCATCAGCAATATAACCCTCCTCTATTGAACCTTCAGGCTTGGCTTTATTTCGACATAATTTTTGAGCTTTTTCATGTATCTTTCAAATGGATACATCCACCTCATGTAAACAGGACCGCCTTCAATAGCCTCTTCCGGTAGATGAATAACCAAGTGAATCATAATGTCAAAAAAAGCTGGAGGATATATTTGCTCGAAACTGCACAAAATATTGATCAGTTGTGCTCTAGCTTTCAACATGTCATCCACCATCAAAGTTCGAGCGGATATTTGTTTGAAGAATGAACAAAGCTCGATTATTGGTGTTGCGGTGGTTTGGTCCTTCAAGTAATTTTGAAGTCCAGCAGGAAGCAACCGTTGCATCATTATGTCACAGTCATGAGCCTTCAAGCCTGTTATGTTTCTATCGTTGTCGGTCACTTTATGCTTGAAGTTAGATCCTAACCCATCAGGTAGTTTAACACCTTTGATGAATTAAGAAAAAAAATCAGGATATTAGAATAAGTTGTCGAAATGAATACGCGAATTAATTCGAACAAAGAAATTTTCAAATAAAACGCGTACCTTTAATGAATTGGCAAAAAAGTTTTCTTTCTTTGGTTGTGAAAGAGTACGTAGGATGAGGCTTAGAGCACTTCCCGTTTCCTTTGTTGACGAGCCACAAGTCAGTACGAATATTCAAATTTTGTAAGTCTTGTCTTGCCTTGTTGGTGTCTTTTGATTTGTCATTCATTAACAAAGTACCCAACACACTCTCACACACATTTTTTTCGATATGCATGACATCTAAATTGTGTTTTAGTGTAAGAAAAGACCAATACTCTAGCTCATAGAAAACAGATTTTTTTGTCCAATTCAATTCGCGATCTTGATCACGTTTTTTTGGCACCCCCATATCTTGGATATTTCCCCGGGACACGTTTAGGCAATCTTCTTAGTTGATCCAAGATGTCATCACTGGTAAATTTTCTAGGAAGGTATGTATTATCTACCTCTGTATAGAATGCCCTTCTGTTCTTCCGTCATTTATTGGTCATGCTTAAGAATCTTCTGTGACCAACATAAGCGGTTTTGTTTAACACGCGCATAGCTGGAGTGTCTACATTACATGTCGGACATGCCATGTAACCTTGCCCACTCCACCCAGACAAACTACTTCGAGCGGCAAAGTCATTGATAGTCCATAAAAGCGCTGCTTTCATACAAAATTCGGTGCCCGTAACAGCATCTTTAGTCATGACTCCATCTTTCCATAAAGTCTTTAGGTCATCAATCAAAGGCCTCAGGTAAATATCAATATCCTTCCCTGGTGATTTGGGGCTCGTAATTAACAATGTCAACATAAGAGAAGTCTATCTCATACATATCCAGGGAGGCGTATTGTATGTGGTTAATATGACCAGCCACATGCTGTATGACTAACTAAGGTTGCCGTACGGATTGAAACCATCAACAGCCAACCCTAACCGGACGTTTCTTTTTTCTTTAGCAAATTCCTTCGAATACTTGTTGTCAAATTTCTTCCATGCTTGACCATCAACCGGGTGTTGCATCTTACCATTCTCCATAGACCGCCCAGACGCATGCCAAGTCATATGTTTTGCAGTGTGTTTAGACTTGTACAAACGTTGTAGTCTAGGAATGATAGGAAAGTAACGCAACACCTTGTTAGGAACTTTCTTCCCTAGTGTGTTCTTTTCTTTCCATCTACTAGCGCCGCAGATCGGACAAGTCTGCAAATCTTCGTTACCGCCCCAGATATAAAAAGCAATCATTTACACAAGCATGTATCGATTCATATCCTAACCCGATAGTTTTAAATGTCTTCTTTATTTCATAGTATGACGATGGCATCTTGTATCCTAGAACGGGCGGGAAAACTTCCTTGAATAAAGTTAGGAACTCATTAAATGTGGTGTCACTCACTTTACCTTTGACCTTGATGTGCGTAATCTTTGCCATAAAGTCTAATGAAGACATCCACTCACAGGCTGGGTACAGTTTTTCGTTGGCAGTGGCAAGTAACTCCTTATACTCATTACGTTGAGGAATTGCGTCGTTACTTGTCTCGCCAATATTTCCTTGAGTTGGATCATCTGGTTCGTTATTCGGACCAATATCATCAAGGAACTCAGCCATGTCACTCATCCCAGGGTGTCTTGTGTTGTGTACGGTTGTTCGGCCATCCGGCTCACCATGATTATACCATTTCGTATAACTATGGTCCCAACCATTTGTGTGTATGTGGTCAAACAAAAATTCGTGCTTTATCCAGTTTACGTTTAAACAAAGAGCACAGGGACATTTTATATTCCCATAAATATTCACCAAGGGCTTGCAAAGCTTGCAGAAAGCTTTAAGACCAACTAAGAATTCTCTACTGGTACGTGCTAGTGAGACCCAACTTTTATCAATTGGCATAACTGCGTTTTAATGAAGCAACAAATAATTATATAGACTTAAAATGTTCACCTAATCCAACTATGGAAGGCAATCATAACCCACTCTTTGAATGTTTCGTCTCATATATGAATACGTATATTTGAATTTACTATTTGAGAAAATTTCGGCAACATTTCCCCTCAACTCCCCAAATATGTGCATTAAAGACATATTCATAGGAGTAAAGGGGAAACAATGTCGAAATTTTCACAAATAATAAATCAATTATACGCATTCATATCCTAAATGAGACAAAACATTCAAAAAGCAGCCCCAAACAGGGGACTTTCCGAAATTAATTTCTAATAAATTAATTTCGGACGGGTTTTCTATAGGATGATTAACTTCGGACGGGGACTTTCCGAAATTAATCACTAAAGTCCTAAAATCATTTACAGCAGTTCAACACAATCAAAACACTGTATGCAGCATGCTACGTCAATAAGTGTGCTGATTTTTTGCTACGTCCAAAATTTTGTGTAACTCTAGGCCTTCTATTTATCTATCGGCATCAAACTATCACATGGGCTTAAACTGAAACTACTCTAGTACTAAGGTCGGCCATGTGGTTGCTGCAGCTAACACATAACACCTCTGTTGTTGTTGCTGCAGCAGCATAAGCATAAGCAATCCAAACACCCCTAAGCATATGCTAGTATACATTTTTTCAAACGCAAACTGATGCAAGTAATTAACCAAACACAAGTAATTAACCAAACACAAATGCAAAAAATAAACATACTGATGCGAGGTTATGGTCAAGGCTGTGGTTCACGATTGGAGTCGGCTAGGTCTCGGTGTCAACAGTCAGTCTCGGTCTCAACACGGAGCTAAACAAATACAAAAAAACAAATAAATCACTGTAAACTTTTGGCGGCGACATGTCCCCGCTACAAACATAAACACAAAAAATATACCTAACATATTCGCAAATGTGTTGTGGTCTCAGCTTCGGGTCTCGACTTCGGGTCTCGGCTTCGGGTCTCAACAGCAACTGTACCCAAAAAAAATTAACAAAAAATTAAAAAATAAAAATAAAAACATTATCAAAAATTAACACATTATCAAAAATTAACAAATTAACAAAAAATTAACACTAACATATTGCAAAATTTAACACATTATCAAAAAAGGAGATGTGAACAGTGTGGTCTCACCTGGGTTTTTTTAAATGAGAGGGAGAAAGGAAGAAACGAGATGAGGAGAAGAAAGAATTAAATGATAGAGGGGGGAGGAAGAATTAAATGATAGAGGGGAGAAAAGGAGATGTGCACAGTGGTGCGAGTGTGGGGAAGACAACGCAGTGGTGGTGGTGGTGGTGTGAGAGTAGCAGCGGTGCTGTGGTGGTGAGTTGAGAGGAGGAAGACGAGGGTTTTTTTCGTTTTTTTTTCCCGAGTGAGACCAGATCTGTTAATAATTGAGGTTAATATTTCGTTTCAACTTTTGCCGGGGACAAATCCCCGGCGAAAGTTTTATTTGTCTTCTAGCGACACTTTTGCCGGGGACAAGTCCCCGGGGAAAATGATGGCGGGATAAAGTAAAAGTGCGGAGGGAAAATGAAAATTTACTCCAAAACTTTCCCCGGGGACATGTCCTCGGGAAAAGTTTTAATAGTAAAATTAAAATTATCATTTTATATAATTAGAATTAATAATAAATTATAAAATTATATAATTAAATTTAACCTATAAATTATAACACTAATCTAGTATAGGTGCTATGGTGTACGTATCATGTTAAACGAGCGAGTATAGGTGCATTGGTATACGTATCATGTTAAACGAGCAAGTATAGGTGCATTGGTATACGTATCATGTTAAACGAGCGAGTATAGGGGCATTGGTATACGTATCATGTTAAACGAGCGAGTATAGGTGCATTGGTATACGTATCATATTAAACAAGCGAGTATAGGTGCATTGGTATACGTATCATGTTAAACGAGCAAGTATAGGTGCATTGGTATACGTATCATGTTAAACGCGCAAGTATAGGTGCTATGGTATACGTATCATGTTAAACGACCAACTATAGGTGCATTGGTATACGTATCATGTTAAACGAGCAAGTATAGGTGCTACAGTGTACGTATCATGTTAAACGAGCAAGTATAGGTGCATTGGTATACATATCATATTAAACGAGCAAGTATAGGTGCATTGGTATACGTATCATGTTAAACGAGCGAGTATAGGTGCATTGGTATACGTATCATATTAAACGAGCGAGTATAGGTGCATTGGTATACGTATCATGTTAAACGAGCAAGTATAGGTGCATTGGTATACGTATCATGTTAAACGAGCAAGTATAGGTGCTATGGTATACGTATCATGTTAAACGAGCAAGTATAGGTGCTATGGTATACGTATCATGTTAAACGACCAACTATAGGTGCATTGGTATACGTATCATGTTAAACGAGCAAGTATAAGTGCTATGGTATACGTATCATGTTAAACGAGCAAGTATAGGTGCATTGGTATACGTATCATGTTAAACCAGCGAGTATAGGTGCATTGGTATACATATCATATTAAACGAGCGAGTATAGGTGCATTGGTATACGTATCATGTTAAACGAGCGAGTATAGGTGCATTGGTATACGTATCATATTAAAAGAGCGAGTATAGGTGCATTGGTATACGTATCATGTTAAACAAGCAAGTATATATGCATTGGTATACGTATCATGTTAAACGAGCTAGTATAGGTGCTATGGTATACGTATCATGTTAAACGACCAACTATAGGTGCATTTGTAACACCCCAACCCGACAAGGGTAGAAGTGTTACATTCTGGTGTCATATCAGAACATACAAATAAAATTTTACAAGCGAAAGCATTATAAAATAAATTACCAAGTCGTATAACGGAGGGCTTACAAAGAAAATACAAAATCCAATATGTCCAAAACGGAAATAAAATCTGAAAACAATAACTCTTCAAATTAAATCAAAAATGATAAGGTAGCTAAGGTCGGTCTACTCGACTAATCCAACTCTCAGCCCAACAAGCCCATCTTCAAACCTAAAAACCTGTCGCAGGAAAAGAAATGCGGCTGAGCTTAAAAGCCCAGTGAACAGATATAACAAAACTAAAGCTAAACAAAAGCAGAAATACGAAATGAAACAAAGGAACAATAGCAAGGTTGCAACGGAAAGGAAACAATGAGTCAATGAGGATCCTGCAGAACACAATTATACAGATATCCAACAAGAACAACGATCAAGGAGAACACAGCAAGCAACGCATCCATGACATATATATAATCACATATAAGCAAACAGACATACAAGCACCGAAACCAAATCAAGCATACCAGACGTCGCATCCACTCAACATAAGAATAGCACGCAGTCAGATCAGGAAATCAGAATATAAATAAGCCAACAGGAAGACTAAAAGCAAGCGGAAGCAATTAATTAGGAAGTGAGCATGGCAATCACACAGATTAAAAAGCCTTAGATGAAAACATAACAAGTATCATAACAGCGGAAGTACTAACAGCAGTCAAAACATGGCAGTCACACATAACAAGTAGGAATACAATATGAGCATTATAATTGAATGAATTAGAGACATAGCAAGGCAATTAAACAAGTTAATAAGCCAAACATCATAAGTTGAACCATTTACCCAAATCAATCCGTAGCATAGACAGAAGTGTAAACATGGCAGGTCAACAATAAGCAGATAAGGATACAACGGATGGTCAAAGTCCGTGAGATTAACCGAACGAAGTATATATAATGAACATACAAAATTATCGATTACACATTAGCATGGTCACCAAACAATTCAGAGGGTCACATAACAGGTGAGATCACATATCGTCAGATGACAATAGGTAACTCAAATAACCGCATATTAATCATATCATAGCAGGGTAATCAGTAGTCACATAAACATGAATAGCATAATCAAATTCAATAAACATATAATAACCCGATACGTGAATGGAATGATAGTCTGAAACAACGGAATGAGAGTGTGACAGATCAAAGCAATAGAATATATATATATATATATATATATATATATATATATATATATATATATATATATATATATATATATATATATATATATATATATATATATATATATATATATATATATATATATATATATCTTGGTAGTATGGTGAGTCATATAAGAGTACTGAGTAATGAACAGATAATACAGAGTATGGTGTATTGGAAAATACAGGGGTACAATATAGGTATATCAAAAGTGTAAGGGTTGTCAGAAATCTACCACGAGCCCGGAAACATATCATATCATATCATATCATATCATAAGTAGCCATTGTATTCGGAGGGGTGACCTCGGAATACCATATATAATAGGAGGGGAGACCTCAGTAACCAATGGAGTAGCTAGCTCCCAGACTGTGAAGACGCGTATTGCACACGACATCATTCACCAGACAAATCATATCATAGCATAACATATCAGATACAGAACAAATTTAGGATGCATCCATACGCCCCTGCAGACAAATAGTGGCCATACAATATATATCGAGCTCATAATCAGATAACAGAAAGGGACGGTGTGGAACATCACTCAACCACACTAGAGTCATGCCATTGGTGCATCAATGACACGGCCATGTTACCTTCATGGCTAGGGAAACATATTTGGCTCGGGTATCAAACTGAAGGGTCAAAGCATAATCATATCATAAGGTTTCATAACAAAGGTTCATATCAAAGTCCATATCATAAGTCCATATCAGAGGTACATATCACAAGTTCATATCAAAGGCTCATAATCTAAAGGTTCAAAATCAAAGGTTCAAAATCAAACAATTCACATAGGAGATCCAATCAAAGGGAACATAGCAAAGTTATAGGGAAACCTTAATAAAAAGGCTCAGAGCAAAGGATAACAGTTCAAAACCAATATCGAAAGATGAAAAAGAATCATGAGAAACCCCTACTGAAAAGGGATAGACTATATGTACCTTAGCAATAAAACGAAAACAAACGGGAAGGTAACACCGGAAAACAACGCGTATCTTCTTCAACGAATCTATATGAATTGATATCATATATTACTTATATACTCATTTTATAAGCTTCTTATGCATGTGTAAGTCTTTTACTTATTGATATCCTCTTTTTATCTTTCATTTTCTTAAATTCACATCAGGACCAGAATTTAGCGATTTTTATAAAATACTTACTTAGCTCAAATAAAATCAAGTAAAATCTCAGGGGTTCCCATATAAGTTAAAAGACTCTCCAAATATTGGTGGGTTCTATTTCCATGTCAAATGGCCTATGGAAAATCACAAGTCCAGACCTGTCCAGAAAGTGATCAGAAAATAAACTTTAAAAGTTTACGCTTATTGGACCTGTTTAGACACCTTGGAAAAATCCCCAAAACTCCCAGAAATTCATTTATATCCTAAATGTCACTCCTGTAAAAGGAGAGCTCCCAATTCCTTATGGTTTGAAAATGAAAAATCAAACAATCCAACTAAATTTCAGACCCGTTTTCTCAGCTTTGACACTTGATCTTGTAAAATTTAAAAATACGACTTAGACAACTCCAAATTCGACCAAACCACTTGGAAAACTTAACTAAGACATAAAATAAACTTTTCCAACAAAAACCCAGATTATTGCACTTATAAAATTCGATCTATGACACACACAAATTCGACATATGATGCTGTCCAGTTTTAGGGTCCATTAAAACCATTATAATCACATGTTTTACCTACCCAAACGCACCCATGACCCATGTAAGCTACACAACCTGATTTAATATCGTCATAGAAAGTTTACCATTCCATATTTTCAGTCTTACCAAAAATTATATACACGCTTTAACCACCAATAACCATTTTATACGCCCCATAATTTAATCAAACGAACCCTAGTCCCATGATTTCTTGTGACAAGTATAACATACAATTATGTGTAATGTTTTTAATTTGTATATTAGTATGCGCAAGGGAGAACAACCCCTACGACCAAAACAGCAACCACTGAAAGACGAGATGATAATGGTCATGTTACCTTGTCGTAAAAGAGAGGGAGGGAACAAGGCTTGAACAAACGACCTTCTTTGTGCCCTAGGAACCCACGACCGGCAGACAACCAAACAACCCCACGACCAGGCCATCAACACCCACGACGAAACCAACGAAAAGCAGCCTCCTTATCCCTCTTGATGTCGACCAAAGTGGAGAAGAAAAGATGAGCCGTCACTTCTTGATATTAGGGTTTATTGGAGCGTTTATTTTTTTTCTGTTTTGTGGAGCGTACAAGAAAAAGGGGGAAGGGAAATACCGGTCTTGCTTTTGACGAGCCAAGGTGAGGCGTGGGCCAAGTCCAAATTTAATTGGGCCATCAATTAAGTTATAATATGTTTGTATATTAGGCATTTTCGGTTCATGAAAGTATTAGACGAAAAGTGCATCGATTTCTTTTTGATAATCTTATACATTAGGTTTTAAAATTACTCTTAAGTTAGATGAGATTCGTATTTAATAAGCATAGACATCTTTTACGCATTTCACAATTATTAAGCTTGAGGGGTAATTTAGTCATTTAACACGTTCTCGATTTTCAGGGTTTTACAACTCTTCCTCTAAAAAATTTTTGTCCTCAAAAATTGTAGTCATAAGGGTACACGAGAGGCGTACGAGTTCAAGGCAGACGTGGCAATCTATAGCTCCACACAATTCATAACGATTTCGGTTCCAAAGCGTACAAAACTTATACGTAACAGATGTCAGTGAGAATCTCGCAAAGTGCAATTCTAAAGCGAATATAAGGATCGACAAATAACGGATATAAGCCCTAGTCCATTCGCATTACCAACAGGTCATTTCCCAAGATGTCGTATGATTTCAATAAGGTCAAATTATATGATCTCGGTATTATCACGTTGATCAGGCGTCATAATACTTGCATCACATAACAAGTTCTTATTGTCATCATATTCTGTCTCAGGTCATGACAAACCACGTAACAAAATACCACACAAAACATATCACATACAGATATGAAGTAACATACCAAGGCAAACCAGATTCACATACATACAGCGCAACAATATCAAACAACTTACCATATTACAACGAAAGAAGACCACCAACTTGCACAAAACGGTTCCTCGTGACTCATTACTGACGATCCAAAGAAAAGCTGAGATATTACCAAAATGCTAAAAGATAACGCTTTACGATTCAAACCGAGTTCTGAACAAATCAAAGAAGAGCAATGTCGATCAAAATCACATAGCAAAATATCAAACCGCCACAAACACATGACAAACAAATCGGAGTAACACAGGTCGCGCTCAATCATGTGAAGTAGATGAATCTCCTCAGCCACCAGTTGAATCTTGACTCCGTCTTGCACCTTTGGTTGATCCGTCCAGCTCCCTCCAGTAGCATCTTGATGTCTCCGGCAGCATCACGATCGGGTGCGGTTTCTGCTTCACAAACCTCTCAAGAAATTGTTGCAGCAGTACAGGGTCGGCACCATCCTCTTCGACTCCACGAGTAGTCTCCACCTAGCGATCGACAAACGGATGTACGAAGACAAAATAACAAAGTTCGATGCGAAAAGAGGAAGGTCAAATCAGTGAAGACAAACGAATATCAATTTCAAATCTGAACGACAATCAAATGAATCGGAGAAAATCGAGCGGCGGTAGCCTAGTGTCTACCCAAGTCCTCACAGGTCAATCCTAAGGTCAACAAGACGAAACCTGGCTCTGATACCATAATTGTAACACCCCAACCCGACAAGGGTAGAAGTGTTACATTCTGGTGTCATATCAGAACATACAAATAAAATTTTACAAGCGAAAGCATTATAAAATAAATTACCAAGTCGTATAACGGATGGCTTACAAAGAAAATACAAAATCTAATATGTCCAAAACGGAAATAAAATCTGAAAACAATAACTCTTCAAATTAAATCCAAAATGATAAGGTAGCTAAGGTCGGTCTACTCGACTAATCCAACTCTCAACCCAACAAGCCCATCTTCAAACCTAAAAACCTGCCGCAGGAAAAGAAATGCGGTGAGCTTAAAAGCCCAGTGAGCAGATATAACAAAGCGAAAGCTAAACAAAAGCAGAAATGCGAAATGAAACAAAGGAACAATAGCAAGGTTGCAACGGAAAGGAAACAATGAGTCAATGAGGATCCTGCAGAACACAATTATACAGATATCCAACAAGAACAACGATCAAGGAGAACACAGCAAGCAACGCATCCATGACATATATATAATCACATATAAGCAAACAGACATACAAGCACCGAAACCAAATCAAGCATACCAGACGTCGCATCCACTCAACATAAGAATAGCACGCAGTCAGATCAGGAAATCAGAATATAAATAAGCCAACAGGAAGACTAAAAGCAAGCGGAAGCAATTAATTAGAAAGTGAGCATGGAAATCACACAGATTAAAAAGCCTTAGATGAAAACATAACAAGTATCATAACAGCGGAAGTACTAACAGCAGTCAAAACATGGCAGTCACACATAACAAGTAGGAATAAAATATGAGCATTATAATTGAATGAATTAGAGACATAGCAAGGCAATTAAACAAGTTAATAAGCCAAACATCATAAGTTGAACCATTTACCCAAATCAATCCGTAGCATAGACAGAAGTGTAAACATGGCAGGTCAACAATAAGCAGATAAGGATACAACGGATGGTCAAAGTCCGTGAGATTAACCGAACGAAGTATATATAATGAACATACAAAATTATCGATTACACATTAGCATGGTCACCAAAAAATTCAGAGGGTCACATAACAGTGAGATCACATATCGTCAGATGACAATAGGTAACTCAAATAACCGCATATTAATCATATCATAGCAGGGTAATCAGTAGTCACATAAACATGAATAGCATAATCAAATTCAATAAACATATAATAACCCGGTACATGAATGGAATGATAGTGCGAAACAACGGAATGAGAGTGTGACAGATCAAAGCAATAGAATATATATATATATATCTCTTGGTAGTATGGTGAGTCATATAAGAGTCTTGAGTAATGAGCAGATAATACGAGTATGGTGTATTGGAAAAACAGGGTACAGTATAGGCATATCAAAAGTGTAAGGGTTGTCAGAAATCTACCACGAGCCCGGAAACATATCATATCATATCATATCATATCATATCATAAGTAGCCATTGTATTCGGAGGGGTGACCTCGGAATACCATATATAATAGGAGGGGAGACCTCAGTAACCAATGGAGTAGCTAGCTCCCAGACTGTGAAGACGCGTATTGCACACGACATCATTCACCAGACAAATCATATCATAGCATAACATATCAGATACAGAACAAATCTAGGATGCATCCATACGCCCCTGCAGACAAATAGTGGCCATACAATATATATCGAGCTCATAATTAGATAACAGAAAGGGGCGGTGTGGAACATCACTCAACCACACTAGAGTCATGCCATTGGTGCATCAATGACACGGCCATGTTACCTTCATGGCTAGGGAAACATATTTGGCTGGGGTATCAAACTGAAGGGTCAAAGCATAATCATATCATAAGGGTTCATAACAAAGGTTCATATCAAAGTCCATATCATAAGTCCATATCAGAGGTACATATCACAAGTTCATATCAAAGGCTCATAATCTGAAGGTTCATAATCAAAGGTTCAAAATCAAACAATTCACATAGGAGATCCAATCAAAGGGAACATAGCAAAGTTATAGGGAAACCTTAATAAAAAGGCTCAGAGCAAAGGATAACAGTTCAAAACCAATATCGAAAGATGTAAATGAATCATGAGAAACCCCTACTGAAAAGGGATAGAATATCTGTACCTTAGCAACAAAACGAAAACAAACGGGAAGGTAACACCGGAAAACAACGCGTATCTTCTTCAACGAATCTATACGAATTGATATCATATATTACTTATATACTCATTTTATAAGCTTCTTATGCATGTGTAAGTGTTTTACTTATTGATATCCTCTTTTTATCTTTCATTTTCTTAAATTCACATCAGGACCAGAATTTAGCGATTTTTATAAAATACTTACTTAGCTCAAATAAAATCAAGTAAAATCTCAGGGGTTCCCATATGAGTTAAAAGACTCTCAAAATATTGGTGGGTTCTATTTCCATGTCAAATGGCCTATGGAAAATCACAAGTCCAGACCTGTCCAGAAAATGATCAGAAAATAAACTTTAAAAGTTTACGCTTATTGGACCTGTTTAGACACCTTGAAAAAATCCCCAAAACTCCCAGAAATTCATTTATATCCTAAATTTCACTCCTGTAAAAGGAGAGCTCCCAATTCCTTATGGTTTGAAAATGAAAAATCAAACAATCCAACTAAATTTCAGACCCGTTTTCTCAGCTTTGACACTTGATCTTGTAAAATTTAAAAATACGACTTAGACAACTCCAAATTCGACCAAACCACTTGGAAAACTTAACTAAGACATAAAATAAACTTTTCCAACAAAAACCCAGATTATTGCACTTATAAAATTCGATCTATGACACACACAAATTCGTCATATGATGCTGTCCAGTTTTAGGGTCCATTAAAACCATTATAATCACATGTTTTACCTACCCAAACGCACCCATGACCCATGTAAGCTACACAACCTGATTTAATATCGTCATAGAAAGTTTACCATTCCATATTTTCAGTCTTAAAAAAATTATATACACACTTTAACCACCAATAACCATTTTATACGCCCCATAATTTAATCAAACGAACCCTAGTCCCATGATTTCTTGTGACAAGTATAACATACAATTATGTGTAATGTTTTTAATTTGTATATTAGTATGCGCAAGGGAGAACAACCCCCACGACCAAAACAGCAACCACTGAAAGACGAGATGATAATGGTCATGTTACCTTGTCGTAAAAGAGAGGGAGGGAACAAGGCTTGAACAAACGACCTTCTTTGTGCCCTAGGAACCCACGACCAGCAGCAACCAAACAACCCACGACGGGCCATCAACACCCACGACAGAAACCAACCGAAAACAGCCTCCTTATCCCACTTGATGTCGACCAAAGTGGAGAAGAAAAGATGAGCCGCCACTTCTTGATATTAGGGTTTATTGGAGCGTTTATTTTTTTTTTCTGTTTTGTGGAGCGTACAAGAAAAAGGGGGAAGGGAAATACCGGTCTTGCTTTTGACGAGCCAAGGTGAGGCGTGGGCCAAGTCCAAATTTAATTAGGCCATCAATTAAGTTATAATATGTTTGTATATTAGGCATTTTCGGTTCATGAAAGTATTAGAAGAAATGTGCATCGATTTCTTTTTGATAATCTTATACATTAGGTTTTAAAATTACTCTTAAGTTAGATGAGATTCGTATTTAATAAGCATAGACATCTTTTACGCATTTCACAATTATTAAGCTTGAGGGGTAATTTAGTCATTTAACACGTTCTCGATTTTCAGGGTTTTACAGCATTGGTATACGTATCATGTTAAACGAGCAAGTATAGGTGCTATGGTGTACGTATCATGTTAAACAAGCAAGTATAGGTGCATTGGTATACGTATCATGTTAAACGAGCAAGTATAGGTGCATTGGTATACGTATCATGTTAAACGAGCGAGTATAGGTGCATTGGTATACGTATCATGATAAACGAGCGAGTATAGATGCATAGGTATACGTATCATGTTAAACGAGCAAGTATAGGTGCTATGGTGTACGTATCATGTTAAACGACCAAGTATAGGTGCTATGGTCTACGTATCATGTTAAACGAGCAAGTATATTATTATTATTATTATTATTATTATTATTATTATTATTATTATTATTATTATTATTATTATTATTATTATTATTTTTATTATTATTACATAGGTCCAAATTGTTGCAGTTGTCTCAAGTTCCCACCAAAAAAACGTGGCTAAGAATTCCCACCAAAAACATGGCGCCAAGAATTCCCACAAAAAACTTGGCGCCAAAAATTTCCCACCAAAAGCTACCAGATCTGCTCTATATATAAAATAAAGAATACTTGAGATCTTATCCCACCAAAAGCTACCAAATCTTATCCTCAAAACCACTCAACCTCACAACCTCTTATCTTCACACAAATTTCAAAACCTGAGATGGAGCCACTTAATCCTTTTATGTGTTCTTGTGGAGTAGGAAATATAAAATTAAGAACATCATATAGAGAATATTCATCTGGACAACAATATTATTCATGTCCTCTGTCAAAGGTGAACAATCATACATTTCCTATTTATGTAAATATACAAATAATTGGGTTGTAATCTCTTATAATTTTCTTATTATGTAACAGCCTAGAAAAGATAATGGGTGCGGATATTTTATGTGGAAGGATGCATTTGACGAGTACTTAAGAACAACCTCTGCACCAACAGAGTGCTCCAGCTGCCATGAAAAGATCTTAGGATAAGCTTGCTGGAATCACAAAAGCAGTGCTAGAGACAAGAGTAAGGATCTTTGGAGGCAAGACTTGAAATGGCAAGGATTCCTGACGACCACGCATGTCAGTCGGATGCATTACTTCGTGTGCTGTTAGGTGAATTGGAAAATCTTCGTATGTAGTAGTAGTAGTAGTAGTAGTAGTAGTAGTAGTAGTAGTAGTAGTAGTAGTAGTAGTTGTTGTTGTTGTTGTTGTTGTTGTTGTTGTTGTTGTTGTTGTTCTTATTGTTGTTGTTGTTGTTGCTGATCAAAGTAGTAGTTTTTCTTGTAGTTGCTGTTGTTGTTGTTCTTGTAATATGTATCTGTCAAATATTTTTATAAATCAAAGCACATGCTGGATTTGTAAAGCTGACAATGTTCTTAGTTAACCAGATTATGGTGTCCAAACACCCTTTTTCCACATACTTATTACAACAAGAAAACACACACTTGACACTGATGCTTCATATTCTTCATTAAAAAATAGTTCATTTCATATGATCATCACAAAAAAAAACTTCAAATAATTCAAACTCTTAAACAACATTGTTTGATCATAATGGATTTTTTTAACTTGCCTTTTGGAAAAAGAACTAGACATCAATGGCAACTCTATGCTCAAGGTAGTAACTTCTTTAAATATTTGATCAACTTTTTATTATATGTTTAGATATGTTACAATATAATAGTGTTTGTAGTTGCTGTTGTTGATGTTGTTGTTGTTCTTGTAGTATGTATCTGTCAAGTATTTATATAAATCAAAGCACATCTTTGGATTTGTAAAGCTGACCATGTTCTTAGTTAACCAGATTATGGTGTCCAAACACCCCTTTTCCAATATTAACAAACACGAATTAAGATCCATATTAATTCATCATAAATTTAATATTTTTGTTTTTCCCATAGCTATATATCTACTATGTTTCGTCAAGTCTCATCAATAAATCCCAAGCGTTGGATAACCTGAAGATACAACCCAACTGCTCAAAATTCAAGTTTTCGTTTATTTTGACCAAATATTTTGTAACGGCAGACGATGGAACTAAAGATATGTCGTTTTAATTTTAAAATAGTTTAGGGTTTTACGTAATGAAAAGACTATCCAAGCATCGGGGTTTTAGTTATGTATTAATAGTTGCAATAAAATTTATTTTTTATAACTACAGGTTTTGCCGGGGACATGTCCTCGGGGAAAGATTTGGCGGGAATTTTCCCGCGAACAATTAGCATGCTTTTGACTTGGTCAAACTATTGGTAAAATTGGAATATGTTTTCGGGGCGAGTCCCGCGAAAGTTCACGTTGAATTTTGACTATCCGGTCAAAATTTGATAAAAATCCAACATATTTTCACCGGGGACATGTCCCCGCAGAAAGTGGATGTTGAATTTTCCCAAACAGGTCAGCGCATTCATGTGCCACGTCAGATGTAATTTTGTCGTTTAGCGACTTTCGCCGGGGACTTTGTGTCCCCGGCGAAAGTCTCCTCGCCCGTCCATCCGATTGTTGTAGTGTATACAACAAAATGTATTTGAAGTGGATCGATATATCACTTGTGGAATATTAGGGTTTCACGTGACAGTAGACGATTAGATGATGACACACCATGATAAGGCTTGATCGGAGCATGTTTCATTTTCTATACTAAACGATAACAAAAGTGAGGGAAATTTTACTAAGATTATAATGCTAGCTAGTTGAATGAACAGTAGCCAATATTATGAACCAAAATTTTTTACTTTGTTCTTATTGACTAGCTAGAATTGAGACCAATACCTTTTATAGAAAGGAGGTGAAAACAAAACGTGTATATTTACGAAATGATAACTAGAGACTACTACTTTGAGCAAAGCCGAGAACATAAAAGACTAGCGTACGTGTACCAAAGGGTCATTCGCCTAGCGGTTTGTGAATACTAGCTCCATCAACTAAGAGATCGTCTGTTCAATTCTCATTTGAAGCACATGTGTTAATTAGACGGACCCAACCGGACATATGTGCCCAAAATCCGACTTTGGAAAATCGGACATGGAGTAAGTTGTAGTTATGCTCACGTTTAGTAGCAAATTGCTAAAACTACAATGTGCATCATCACACTTCGAATATGTTAGGTATCTTTTCGAAAATGATGGTCAAAAGCCGTATGACGACTAACTAGCCGGTTAATGACAGATTCTTTCTAAAAACAAACTTTACTATTCTTAAAGACAAAGTTAGACTTTAGCTAACCTAATATAACAACATGTTAAGTTCAATAATGATCTATGACACATCAAACACTTGTCTACAAAAAGGAAATAAACAATTATTTGGGGGTGATAGATGTTGTTAAAGTTTCCATTTTCCAAAGTCACATGTTTCCATGCATTAATCCAGGAATGTTGAATTCATTTGAAGAAAAGAATAGAATATAAGGCAAATTTTAATCTAATTATTTTTCTTGAATCTTAATTAAATATACAAACAAAGTAACGGCCAGAGATGCTCTCCCCTAGAAGCATGAAACCACACGGAATCTTTGATTTCAATTGAAAGCAAACTCTTTCTGACAAGCAATTATTTCCTCATCATCAAAACCTCTATGATTTCTTCATTTTATGTATTTCCATGTCCAACCCCTCTATAATATCTCATTCACTCGAATAATACCCCATTTTCATCATGTTTCATTTATGAATGTTATTTCATAAATTATAGAGATACCCAGGGGCAGACCGAGCGAGGTTTCAGGGTTTTTATTTTAGGTAAAAGGGTTATCTCCGGTAAAATTTATTACTTAAAAAAAACAATTAATTATAACGGATGTAGATGAATCCTACACCACAGCCCAAAAAAGTCAAACCAAAAGCGTCTACAGTGCTTAAAACCTAACCAAGCATAAGAAATGACATGCCATACTTATGCAAAATAAAATAAAAACAACCTATCTAATCTAACCACGGAAACTAATGTCATAAACATTAGCAAACTTCAATTGAACATCGGTCATACCACAATCATCAAACTCATCATCATCATAAGGGTTTTGGTCATGAGTATCTTCCTTCCATTGCTTCAATAAGCTCTTCATGCCCTCTCCACTATCACCTTTAGAACCGTCAAATGCCATTAGAAGTTTCATTGAAGTCATCAAGGATTTCATCATCATGAATTTTTTTTGCATAATATAAAATTATATAAAATATACTGATTTTTCTAAAATGCGGCATGTTGGTCCCTTGGGTTACGATTTTTTTGTACTTTCATAAAATGAACCTAATGACTTTTGGTCTTGGTCTGCTATCGGTAATACCCATGTTGCAAGACCATGTTAGACTGAGAGTATCAATAGTTATATACATTAGATGGAGTAGTGATAGTACATCTTCCTAGTTCATCATTGTAATTTGTATCATAGTACATCTTCTTGTAGGTGGGACAATATTTAAGAGAATTGGTCTGATCTATAAGTTTTTTTTAGAGATTAAGTTTTTCTAGATGAAGCTCTATTGACCATTATGTTTCTATTATTTCTTTGACTCCATGTCTCATTTGATATATACATGCTACACATGCATGTTTACTTTGTAGAACACAGAAAAATATTTCTATGTTTGTTGAATTCATTAATGCCTAACAATAATATCACCGAAAAGCAATAAATTACATTCTCCTTCTAGAAAACATCCATTTTCCATTAATCAAACTCAAACTTTACACCACACGAGTAATTTAGTATGCTATATGTATATCAATCACTTTATATAAAGTTGTAATATGTTACTTTCGCGCGCGAGCAAGGTTGCAAGTTATGTATTAGCATAGAAATTATATATCAAAATGAACGATAACACGTTAAAGTAAAGTAACTTTGTTATATATTTAGTGATTAAAAATTAAAAATTGAGTGAAATGTCCAAACAAAAAAAATGTACTACATAGACAGTCCCTAGTACGTAGCTAGCTAATGTTGCTCTACCCACAACGGCTAGATTTTTTTTTTTAACAAATTGTGCCCAATTCATTTGGTCGTGCAAGAGACCAAAATATAAGGGGAGGGGGGGGGGACGCGTCTGGAAAGCCTAGACCGACCAAACCATTCAGTCTTACTACTACTAGTCTAATGTTCTTAATATATTTGGATTGTAGAGCTAACATGATCAACTTTGATTTGATGAAAGTTAGAGGGTTGAAGATGAAGAAAGATTACTGTGCAAGGGGTTTAATAGCCTCACAAAGATATATATTTGTAGTGACATCTACCTTGGGCATAACTTGTACCAAAAGTAACAATTATTGGACCCTTGTGGATTACCTTGTATAGCACAATTCCCAATTCATGGATAATGCTAACATACGTACGTACATAACTCTGGATGTTGATTGCAACATTACAAACATTTACACTATTTACTCGTCAAAACTACAACCCTAAAACCCGAAAAAAAACATATGCATATACAAGAATATGTGTACGTGTGACCTAAAAATATTAATGGCATAAAGCGTATCCACATAGACCATTAAGAGCATGGTACTATTTGTCTAAACTTCAACATAGTATTACTCAACATAGTACCATGATATATTCAACTACCGCGACATTTGATTCAAGCATTCAATTACGACGTAGGTGAGATATGCACGTAACATTCAACTATCTGGTTAGAGAGCTACCTAGGTACGCTTAACTACAAACATGTTGGTGATAATACGCGTAACTTAGCCATATAAACCATGATGTTGATGTATTCAACTACAACGTGAGCTAGATGATACGCGTAACTTGAATTATTATGATACGGTTGCTTATGAGAACGATATTCCATTAGGAGATACCTAAGGAAGAGGGAAACAGTGGTAGTTTAGTATAGTTATATCCGTTGTATAAAATATGTCGGCTTAAGATAACGTAAGAAGATTCATCATGATGAAAAAATCGTCATCATATTTTTCCTATATTTATGGTGATCGCCGTTAACGTGTCCATTAAAATTGCAAAGCCGTAAAAGTAGGAGGGGTGATAGTGAAACATAAAATTTTAATATATTTTGACAGGTAGGTCACTGGAATTTCGCCACATGCTGCGTTTAAGTTTTGGTATTCTGACAGAGTTTGTAAATCTTACTCCACAATTCAGCTAACTGGAATATACCTTGTTCTGTCTTATTCTATTTTGCTATTTATATGTGACATCACCTTACTATTGTACAAGTACTCACGACCGTCTTTAGGAGAGGATGCGATTGTACAGGCTCACTGGCTCACTGTTTGACGAAGGCCACAAAATTTCATGCACATCTATTAACGTTTATATGTGACATCACCCTTACTATTGTAGAAGTACTAATACAACTATCAAAGTATAAGTTAGATTTTTCCTATTGGTCTTTGTAGCGTTAGGGTTTGTGTAAACATCGTTTCGCTAAGAATTAAGTTTATGGTCGTTCTAGCGGATTGGATTTACATGATGAGAGTTATCGGTTAATGTCGTTGTAATTTTCAACATCTTGTTGGTTTTAATTTTATTTATATAGAACATGTGAAAAAAGTTTGCATGTCATGTCACATAACTTTGATAATTTTGGTCCCAAAAGTTATAAATTGTCTAGCAAATTATGGGGTTTACTAATAACTTTAACAATCTATTTAGTTTAATTAATAAGTATGTCTATAGATTTAGATGATGTTGAAATTAATTGTATGACTGATGAAAGTGATCTAAAGATTTGGATATTCTTATGTTATGCTTATGTTTCGTAAGATATTTTGTTTCGTGTACCAAGTTTACGTGAACGTAAGTATGAGCTAGAATTATCGTATGTATTAGGAAAGATTATCGAAATAGAGACTATTTACATGCGTTTTTGTCACGAATAGTTAAATGGAATAGTATCGAATTTGAAAGGAACATGAGTTCAAAATGATGTAATTGTGTTCTATTGTGATTTGGTTAGTAGCCAATTAATCATTGTGTTAAGAGATCATGTAATCAAGCTTAAGTTATGATTAATAAGTTATGTACACAATGATCAAATGAATTTACAAGGAGTTTAGCTAGCCACATCTTCAATTAATTTCCTATCCTAATTAAAAATAATAAACCAAGAATAACAAACAAAGTCACTCACTATCTACCCTAGGAGAGAAGCTAATTAATTAGATAATTCTATGAAACAATGATTTCATCAACATTAAGGTTAAATGAGGAATTAAATCAAGTCATTTTCCTTGTTGATTAATAGTCCAACAAAGAATCAAACTCCGAAAGTGCAGGTTGATCATCTAGATGATCATACGGCCTCATTCCCATATCATGCTTGGACGCGGAAGATATCTCTGTAGTCATGTCATTGCTAATCCCTGTATCTTGTGAAGTAACACTAATCTTGCTAGATTGGTTGGTGTTAGTATATGACTCCACTTTGCATCGTCCTACATTTTTCTCCGCTTCCCCCTCTAGCCCACTAGCCTGGTCCATGTAACGCGTCGACCCTGATGATAGATATGGGAAATTTGTACTAGTGTTTTGAGTTGATGCGAAGTTACTTTGGTGGTCACTAACAAATGGGGTCATTTGGAAGGAATTGGTGTCAAAGTTATAATTATAAGGTGACACCAAGAAATTTTTGTAATCTTGGTCTTGCTGAAGCATTTGAGATTGGTCATGAGAGAAATAGGATGGGTAGTTTTCATGATCAACCAAACCCTTGAATTTTTGTACACCAATATTTTCATTGTGGTAGTTGGTTATTTTGTTTCTATCAAAGTGAGTAGAACTCGACCCTGGCCTATCAGGGTCGAGCTGAGGAGTGGGTTGATCCATCAACGGTGGCAACCATGGCGGACTATCCAACAACTCATCCACAAAAGAGTTCATCCTTGACATCCCAACATCCGCATTCAAGTTTCTTTTAATTTCCGTATTATTCTTTTGAACAATACGACATACTACCCATTCATCCTGAAATAGAGAAATCGATCAACAAAATAAATATCTAAATAGTTTCATATAAATAGACAATTGAAAAGAACATATCTTGTCTAAAAAAGATAAAGTTGATACGTGCATAAAGAAATGTACCTTAGATGCTCTAGACATGTTGTAATATGAAAAATCCCCTTCAAGCCTAAATTCATGCATGACCCAATTAGTTTTCTCTCCTTTAGGAGCTCTTCCTTTGTAAAACACAAGTGTCTTCTTCATTCCTACCAACTTTCCAGATTTTCCTTTTTTATGTATCTCCTTATCTTTTCCGGTAGCCTTCCAATAACCGGAATCTGTGGCTCGGTTTGTTCTCATCCCGGTCGGATACTTTCGGTCTCTTTGACAAAAGAAGAACCATTCCTTCTCCCCCATCTTTGCTTTTTCTGCATGCAACATAGTTTACAAATATTCATATTAGTTGTACTAGCTTTTAACCCACACCAAAAACACATAATACAGAATAAGTATCTTTTAATCCACATTTAAGAAATGATATAGGCACCTAGAATTTTGAATTAACAATGGTCTATGTCTAGTTACATATTTAAAGATTCCTAATTTGAAACCATGCATTTATGTAGATCTCAAGATGTTTTAACTAACAAAATTATGTTGAACTTTGACAAAATCTTTTATCTTAAATATGTTGTTTATTCTTAAGAAGTTTGGCAAATTGCTTAGTTCTAATAATTTGGACAAATTACTTGCTTGAAAGTTTATTTTGTAGAAATCCCGAAAGCATTAATTAAGTAGCTAGTTAAATTCATACAAATCATAACGATTGACCTAGTTAACTTTAAAAAAAAAAAAAATGAACTGACCAGGTAAATCCCATGGTTCACACTTGTTTAGATCAACTTCACCAATCGCGCAAGCACTAAATCTCCGGTTAACAACTTTAGGCGTAAGATAATGAGTAACAATCTCTTCATCGGTCGGATGAAACCTAAATCCAGGCGGCAAACCAACCAATGCATCGTCGCCTTCATTAACCACCATTGATGATGATCCTCCTTCCATATATAGCTACACACAACTACTACGTACCTAGCCTAGCTACTAATCAATTTTCAAACGATCAATCAGGCTGCTCAATTTTGTACAGACGATCTCGAGTTTGAATATAAAAATGAGAGTTGTTGTACAGCAGAAAGGGGAACAGCCAGCATCGGTTTAGAAAGAAAAAAATTGCAGGCAAATAATGGGATTAAATAGAATAGAAGCGTAGGCCTCAAGTAACTTCTTAGGGAAATATACGTCTTTTTATTTCTCTTTTGGTTTTTTGTCAAACTTTTGGACTTTTATTAGAAAGTGATATTTCAAAGTATATCCCCATCATTTCACGTATATGTGCACGCATGTATGAGGTCACACATCTTATAAATTACAAACAATAATATTTACATCAAACATTCATCGATCCGTAAATCGTATTGTTGCGATAGCGTACGTAGTAGTTAGATTTCGATCACCGATTGAATGAAACAAACATTTACACGTCGTAGCTAAATTGTTTAAACGCTTACTCTATCAGAAGATAAATTGGCCTAAGCCCGTCTGTGAGTTTAATTAGTTTTTCTAAGACAAAACACCTTACGGGGTTTACGTTATTCAACATACTCATCGACTAGCCGGTCGCTACATTGACTTGGACCATTAGATCCGTATGAACATGACGATATTTGTAAGTCTATGTACCTTAAACTCGGTTGGTCATGCTTTAATATTAGTTGGGCCATTATTAGATTCATGTATGTGCACATGCAAAACCATGTATAGTGATATGGACCATTAATTAGGTATTCATAAGCATGAAATAAATTGTTCACACATGTTGCAACTTGGAAGTCCATTAAGTGTTACTACACTACTTGAAAAATCATATTACACATATACATGTATACATGTCAAAAGTTTCTTAGCTAGAAAAAAGATATGATTTGGAAATCATATATTTTATGTAATACTTTATAGAGTGTAAAAGCTATTAAATAATGGCATGTTATCCACTAGCATGTTTTAAAAATAGGATGAGAAAGTTATTGCAAGTTTCTTAGTTGTTAGATGAGGGTGGTGGGTCTGGTTGAGGTGAGGTTAAGTGGGACCCTTATCTCTTTAGTATCATCCTTTTCACATTTGGATATAATGTGATGTATTCATTCACTTGTTTGAGAATACTTATACATGTCCCTAAACTTTGTGTGGTTTTAGAGAATACGACATTAAGTTTCAAAGATGCTACTTATCACCCTTTGCTATATACGTAAACGGCGACGGGTATTTTGCAGGCTATTCCAGGAGATTCAAGTCTTCTTTCTCCGGTTTACGCAGTCGAACTGATATTTCTGTGAATGTTTTGACGTTTTCATATTCTCACCCAGACTTTTCTAAAATGTAGTCTAACTGATATTTTCGTGAACGTTTTGACATTTTCAGATTCTCACCAAGACATTTTAAAAATGTTTACCTAACGAAGTTTGAATTAACATCTCATTAAAAACTTTGGGACTATTTTACTACTAGACGATTTTTAAGCATCATGCTTAACAATATATGAGGGTAAAGACTCCCTTTTCTGGTTTCACATCAATTCTTTTCTGGCTTTTAAGTATTAAATAATTAGTATACTACAACTGATTAGTATATGACTTTATGATAAGATTAGTTTCTCATTCTTTTCAATAATACAAAGATAAGATACTTATATAATAGTCTTGTTGGCTCCTTTGGAACAAAAGCTAGACCAAGTCAAGTACCATGTAGAATCGTATATTATGTTACAAAGGTCGATACCACGTAGAATCGTATATTAGTGTACATAAAATATACACATTAATGCGGTGAAGACGTGTTTTCAAGGTAAATGTTACAACACGAGATAATTAAATTACAACAATAAAGTAGAAATAATCATATATTCTCTTTAATTTTATTTTCCTAATTAAGATTAGATGGACCTTTTAAGCACAAAATCAATATTAGATTTGTCAAACACCTAACTATTAATTAGACTTAAACCACAATAAAAGTATTTAGATCACATCCAAACACGAAATTAAGAAGTTAAACATTAACATTTAAGATTTACGACAACTTCTTTGTATGGTTTCTTATCGAGGAATCAACCTTATTTGTTACATTCTCAACTAAAGTAAAAATAGAGCCGGTAAGGTGACTAATGAGTTTGCTAAGTCACCTTTAATCAGCTCGCTTCATACATTTGTTATTTAACCCTAAAGTCAATTTCCTTAACACTTGTTGTATTCAACTCTAATTATTCTGATAAAATATCTTGTATGAATTACTAAATATATAAATTAAATGATGAAATACAACAATAACTAGGTTTACTTGTCAAACTATTCATTTCTAATTTAGTACGTTTAGTTTTTATAGGTGATGATGTTAGCTTGAATCATGATTTAAAAAGACTATAAAATCATTTTCTGAGTGATACTTATCGCTATAATTTTTATATTTAACACCGATTCTCTTAACATAAAATCCTGACTCCAAAGTGCCATTCAACAACCAATTATTAAAAGGAAATTTATATACAAACTGATAGAACAAACGACAAACATAATAGGGTTGAATCAGTTGAAAACCCCCTCCTTTAGACACAAAGGTCAAGAGTTCGATCATCACTTTTTACAAGAAGGCCGGAAGTCCTCCGGAGGCAGCCTTTTTATACCTCGTGAAAGACGGCATTGGGTAACGTTGATTTGATCTGATAGAACAAACGACAAAAAAGAAGAAAGTCAAGGGGTGACAAAACATATTTGGTTATACAAATGGGGTGGAAATGAGTAGTAGGTTTAGTGGACGTCATAGAATTGCAAAGAAAGTCAAAAGATAGATGTATAGAAAGTTGAAGAAGAATAAGAAAAAAGAAGAAGGCTTTAAAGTAATGGTTAATGGCTTTAGGGGCACAACTACTAATTGAGAACGCGTCAACACGCCGTTATACACACACACACTCGATATATACGCACGCACTCTACCGGCTTTTGATGATAAAAATGTGCGACTTTTTGTGCTCCAATTATTGCTTAACTTTTCAACACTTGAATGTATTCTAAGTAACAATTTATTGGAATGTTACTATAGAGTGAATAGTAACTTTTTTGTTTTTTCTGTCACGAACTAAAATCAACGTTATTTAATCTCGTCTTTTACGAGGTATGAAGGTGGTAAGATGTAGACAGACTTACCCTTACCAGATAGTAAAAATGCTGCTTTTAGAGGGTCCACGGCCTTTTTGCAAGGAGTGACAATCGAACATTTAACCTTTGTGTTCAAAGAAAAAGAGTTTTCCAACTTATTTAACCCTACTATGTTTTTGTCGCACACTATAATATGTATTAACTTTTGTAAAACATATAACAAAAGTGGCAGTTACAAAGTGGCCAAACTTTCTTGCTATGTGAGCTTTAGAGCCAATTGACATAGGTTCGAATGGTCACTTTTTGTTCTTTATTTTTTAAAGTTAAAAATATAACAAAATGGTTCCTAAAATTTAAGTATTTTAATTTGTAGGATTGAGTATCGTCGTTGTTGTTATTGGAATGTTACTCTAGAGAAAATAGTAATTCTTTTGTTTTTTCAGTGTTGTAGCTAAATTAATAGAGGTCTTGCCCAAGATTTTACGTGATTATTAAACATGACGATTATAGATTTATTATACTAACCATTAAAACAAAAATCATAGTACTTTGATGATCTAGTTTTAAATTTAACAAATATTTACAACATGGAATTATATTACATTAATATTTTTTTTGCTAAAAGTAAATTTTAAAGCACCGAATATATAACGTCATGTACATTTTGAAATCCATAAGAGGCAATTAAAGCGGCCAACCTTTCTTTTTTTAGAACCAATCGACATTATATAATATGTACTACCTCCGTCCCATTTTAAATGTCCTATTTTGACTTTTGTAGTATTTCTTCTTCAACTTTGACCTTAAATATTTTTGATTGTGTTGTATAATATTTAATGAAAATTATACCAATGAAAAATATGTTTAAGACACAATCCATTCATATATTTCGCATCAAATAATGTATAACACAAACAAAAATATTTAAGGTCAAAGTTGAAAAAGAATGACTTTGAAAAGTCAAAGTGGACATTTAAAATGAGACGGGGGAATAAATTTTTTGTTGGAATGTTACTGTAGAGAGAATAGTACCTCTTTTGTTTCTTCTACCATAAATTATAATATCCATTAACTTTTGTAAAACATATAACAAAAGAGGCAATTACAAAGTGGCCAACCTTTCTTTTTTCAGAACCAATCGACATAGAGGTTCAAATCATGAGGTCACTTTTTGTTCTTCGTTTTTTTTAAGTTAAAAATAAGACTAAAATACCATATTGATCCCTAAACATGGCAAAAAAAATCACATTGAACCGTAACTTGCAATTTTTAGTCGCCAGTAGTCCAAAGAGTTTTTTAGGCTAAACCAGTGTTTTGACTCGTAATGCCAAAGTCAACGTTAGTTTTCTGTTATTATCTCGAGGGTATAATAGACCATACATAATTATAACACGTCGTAGTTAAATCTAACCCAACCCTCAACCCTAGGGACCAAATGTGATTGTGACTATGCAACTAGCCGTTTCTCCTCTGATACGCTAGTATTTTTTGCGCGCGAACCAATAAACCCACCCAACAAACACATTTACTAATCATAATAACACACCCTTATCCATACCATCATCTGAAAATCAAAATCCGAATCTAAATTCTCATTTCCAGAACTCAAAAAACCAACCCAAATTTCAACAATACCATGTTGTTTGGAGCTAATGTTATCATTGAATTGACAGATTATATTAGCAACATGCCAGATATAGTGATCACAAACATTTTGAATTGTTTGCCAATAAAAGTAGCGGTGAGAACCGATACTTTAGCTAGAAACTGAAGGTTTAAGTGGACTTTGTTCACCGATGTCATAGTTGATGAGGAGTTCTTTTATTATTTAACAAATACGTTTGATGGGAGGCATGTTACTAGACTCTTATTTCAGCTTAAAGGTCTCATAAGAAGGTTTGTTTTCTCCATAGAACCCAAAATGGTGTGTGGAATAGAAGACTTGAATTATGAAGAGATTCAGGATTGGGTTTTGATTTTGGCTCGGGGAGGAATTGAGGAGCTGACAATTAGAAATTGGTATGGTGAACCAGTTACGTTGCCAACCCAACTTTGTCAACTGAAAATTCTAATATTTATATATTCTATTATTATGTGAAAATTAAATCAATTTTGTGTTAATCTCAATCATTTCAATTAAAATCGCACTTCTTTTTTAATGGTCGGTCTACACCAAATGGTGTATGAAATTGGGGTTTTTCCGCCAATTGAAACCTTTTGGAGAAGATCGCACATTCCTACTCTTAGTGTGCCAATGTATATATTCTCTCAAAGTTTTTTGTTTTATTGTATGACATCAAAAGATAAGACACTAGTTAAAATCAACCATTTGCTTTCAAAAAGATATGTATTAAGTCAAATGCTACATTTTGTTACATCATTTAATTTAATTTGTTTTTTAAGCGACTGCTTACATGTTTTTGTTTGGTTTTAATAAAATTGCTAGTTTTTCTTTAGTTTTAATAAAATTGTTGCCTTTAACAAAAATTAGCAATTTAATTTTTTTTATGGTTCATAAGTTTGTAAACTTGCAATTGTTAGATAATGCGTTCAACCGAAAGCTAAACATTTTACCTAATTGTTCATCAACTCAAAAGTTAGGAAATCTTATTTTGAAAATAGGTCATCAATATGACAATAAATATGCCATGTGGTAAATATAATATTGGATTATATTTAGTATTATTATTATTATTTTACAACAACACCACACTTGAAATATGAGTATCCGACCTCCGAGTTAAATCATTCAAACAGGCAGGCTTAAGGACTTGAACCACTAGAAAAGACCCGCGAAGGAAAACCTTTAGAATTCATGGCTTCACATTAAGAGGAAAACCTGGACTTTTTGTTTTTTGTGAAACTCGAACTCTGAATAAAACCTTCTCCAAACTTCAGAATGAGCCCAAATGACCGAGCTAAGCCAATTGGTTTATAATAGTGGATTTTAATTAATTCATTTACAAGAAATCCAGCTGCAAACGTTGACATTGTTCTCTAGAAATCCGAGTGTTTTTTCTGGGATCATGTTCCTCATCATTTACTTTACAAAATTTAGAGGAATGCTATAACCACTCAAAATTTACATAATAAAACTCACACAATGAGGTGGCAATGATGTGTCAAGGAGTTATTGGTTTAATTAGTGAGAAGAGAGAGAAACTTAAAGAAAATACACCAATAAGAGGGTGACACCTCATTGTGTGGATTTTTTTGTGTAAAAATTGAGTGGATCTAGCATTCCCCCAAAATTTAAATATATTTTGTAGCAAGTTGTAATGATCTTTATGCTAATTAACTTGCTATATCATTTCATTAACATGATTATAAAGATCAAAGCCGTCACTGTGGGTGGGCGACCGCTAAAGGTCCCTTAAATTTTAAAACCCTTCAAATTTGTCCGGTTAACAATCTATAAACACGTGAAAAAAAAAATAAGAAAAAAAACAGCTACGTGAGAATACATCTTAAATTGTTCATATGTTAAATGTTTAAATAACTATTTTGCATTACATCTTACAAAACCGAGACACTTTTTATAAAGCATTAGTTTTTAAAAGTCTTATTATGGATTTTCGTCAAGGCATCCAAAATCTCGAAAACGGCCCTTATAAAGATGTGATGAGATGTTATTTTTCTTTGTTAATGCTATATTTGTTTACTAAATTTTGATAATAATGATTCCACACTTGGCATTAAAATATGTATTAAGAACGATGCAACATTTTAGGGTTAATAACCTATTAAAGCATCATCTTGTCAAAAATCATTCGGACGTAGAAAAAAAAAATACCCCTTTTGGCTATTTGACCCGACTATTTTGTCCTTTATAGGCATTTTACCACTTAGACAACCGGTATCCGGTTCATAACATCCTTTTTCATATATGGACTAAATCAGATCCCCATTTCCGACCAAAACCACCCAACAGATAATCTTCAAATTGACATTGAGACTTGAATTGTGCTTCCAACACGTCAAACTACAAAACCCCTCTACTAATTTTGAAAACCCCCAACATTGAGATGAACCCTAATTTTGTGAAATTTGTGTGCGAGTGAAGGAAAATGTGAAAAACCCAATTCTATTTATAGTGAAACAAGAGGAAGGCCTTGAATCCTCTTCCCCTCTCGGTTGTGGTGTGAGACTCCTCCTAGCTCATGTTTCTCGTGACCTGAATTGTTGTAGATAACTATTTATGGTGTGTGGGAAGATGGAACTTGGTGTTGACTCGAGGTGGAGCACTTTTCCATTGATTTTCTTGATCTCACTTTTTCTTTTTGATTGTGTTTCCTGGTTGTGTCGAGAAAGAAGCGAAAGACAAAACATTGACAAAGGGGATAGGTAAGAGGTGGTGGGAAATTGGTGGGAGTAAGAGGTAAAATGCATATAAGGCCGAAATAGTAGGGTCAAATAGCCAAAAGCTATTTTTTGTTTATACGTCGAACTGCTTTTTGTGACAAGTATGATGCTTTAATAGGTTATTAACCCCAACATTTTAAGGGAACGAAAAGCATTTCGGATTATTCTAAGAGCAATATTCTCCGTCGACACTAGATCCAAGACAAGTGGTCAGATTTTTTTAATTCAAATCAATGAAATAAAAAAGATAAACATATTATAAGAATTTGTATTATACATACTAAAGTACTACTAGCATGTATCGCCTAAGAGTTGAAATATATAATCCAATTCGGACGCTAAAACTTTGCAATTTCTATATGTTTACTTGATTATTCATGTTTTCTTTGAGTTTCAATCATGAGCTATCATGTATACAAAGATTATTCATGTTTTACAAGGGGTCTTGATTTGACTTGGATAAAGGCAAAAAGCAATTCATCAATGTTTTAGAAACCAATTTTCTAATTGACCCGGGTGAACCATCAGGTCACGGTTCAATTAGGTTTTTCGCTCAAAACCGGCTTCTGATCATCTAAGCGGTTCATGGTTCAACTGGCCGGGGTCAACAGGGTTTTAAAACACTGCAATTCGTGGCGTATCTTAATTAAAGATTGTCAACTAGTAACTTGGGTAAAAAAAATGGTAGTGATTCATGTTCATTTAGATGTCCAACGTTGTAAATGAGTCGTGTCGTTTTTTGATGCCATCAGTCTCGTGGACAAATTCATTTTAAACCCTCACATCGTATTCTTAGACGTGGTAGCTCAAGCAAACCGGCCTTTTGGTTTATTTGGTGATATAGGAACGAATTCACCTTTTGGTTTTTTTTTTGAACGGCAAAAGAAATATATATAAAAAAAAAAAAAAGAGCAACTAGCAAGGCGCTAGAAGCCAAAGAGTACACGACATATCTAGAAATAAAACAAACAACACAAACTAGATACTACCCGAGGATTTAACTGCGAGGGCTAAAAAAAAAAAAAAAAAAAAAAAAAAACTCTTGCCAATTATGGAGAACCACGACAAGAGAAAAATCCCCACCGAGCCTTCGTTTTTCACTCCGGGGTGTTTTTGATGAAGCCCCAAACAAGCCCCGAGGAAAAGAAACCTTTTGGTTTATTTGGTGATTCGAAGAGGTGTCACTTTGGAGTCGACTAACTGCCCCCCTTTGTCAGTCATGCGAGGAGGATATCCATCATGTTCTTTTCCGATGTGATGTGGCTCGGTCTGTTTTACGTCGCGTGTGCCGTTGGTGGGATCTAGATTGGCAGGCATGGTCTTCATTTTCGGATTGGAATTCATGGTTTTATGCTATTCGACTTTCCTCCAAAGTGAAGTGTCTGTTGGAAGGCGTCTTCTGTGTTGCTTGGTGGTCCATATGGTTGTTGCGGAATCGTACTATATTTGATGATACTCCACCTTCTCGTTCGGCGATTTTTGATGATATAGTGTCTTTCTCTTTTAAGTGGTATCATAATCTGTGTAACAGATTGTTTTCATGGGAGGCTTGGCTTAAAAACCCCCATCTTATTTCTTTGTAATCTCTTTTCTAACTTCTTGCTAGTTTAATAAATTTCGCCGTTCAAAAAATAATAATAAAAAAATAAAAGGAACGAGTTCACGTTTGCAGCTAAAATAAAAAAAATAAAAAATAAAAAAACATGCGAATTTCTCGTCCTCGACGATGTCAAGCTTATTGGGATTTCGGGTAGGCATATAAGAATTTCTGTTAATTGAATCGAGTGGCTCGATGGTTCTTGTAACTTTATCGCACCATCCTTATACTTTTTTGCTTCGTTTCTTTGCTCCTAGCAACTTGTTAGGATGATAATTTTAAAATGTATTTCCATAATTACGTTGAATCAATCCATATATCAAAAATGTGGTTTTTGATCACATCATTTTGATTGAAAACAAAATAGTACGTAAAAAAATATCTTAAATATAATTGTCGTATTAGTGTATGCCAAGAAATGTTAATCTATATAATTATATATTTTGTTTTTTAAGTTAAGGATAGAATTGACACTTTCAAACTTGGGCAAATATTAAATTTGTAAAGTTATAGGTATTTTGGTATTTTATATTTTCTTGGCAAATTTTTAATTTCTTTTTTTGACGCAAGTAGAATAACAAAGCCAAAAATTGATACTAGTAGTACTTAATTGGCAATTTGGCATAGTTGACATGAAGTTTTTCCTGTTAGATTCAAGTAACCTCGTACACTTCTTTTAATTTGAATAAAAAACAGTAACAATGAAAACAACATAAATGTTGGTTATTTTAGTTTCGTCAAACAAATTTTGTGTAATGATGATTTACTCGAGACTAAATGAATTTCAAGTTAAGTTATGATACGAGTTTGAAGGTGCAGAGTGCACACTTGTATAAACTAATATACTTGATTTCGGATACAAGAATTAGAAAAGATTATGGATGTAAGTCAAAGACCATGTAATGACAAAATTCATGGTCACTAAATTGTCCATACACATGTTTTTAATGATCGCAGTTAGTGTCGCAAAATTATTGTTAGACACATTCAAAAGAAGTGTTATGACTATTCATCAAGAGTCACGACTTTTTCTTACAACCACCATTAATTTTATATATATTTAAACATAATTTGGTCTTTTATACGTATTAATAATAATAACAAATACAACAAATTATCTATGTTTTGTACCTAAACTTTGTGTGTGTTTTAATCTTATCATAACACGAATTTTGTGTAACCAAAGACATTAAATAAAGTCAAAATATTGTTTTAAAAAATCAAAAACACAATTCAAAAATGTATCCGGATAATATTTGATTATTAAAACCCTAACACCAACAATAAATTAGTGAAAAGTAATTTGGGACATGATTAGATGCTTACAAGACCTTGAAACATGTATAACTTTATAAAAATATGCTCATCCAATTGTTTATATTATCATTCCTTTATGTTCATTTTTTAATAACATGAAAAACGATATAGACAAAGTTACCAAGTCACCATGACTCACTCAATTCTATCCAAATTAACAGTAGAGCTAGTTTTAACATATATAATTAACTAACATATTTTCTAGTCTCCACATTCTTTTTATTAAGCCAACTTAATCTTATTTTGTGTTCTCATATTTTTTTTTGGCAAATGATTGAAAAAAGTATCATACTTGCCACCATTTCCTTTTGTGGGTAGCGAACAATTTTTTTTGCTTTTGTGGGTATTTTTCTTTCAAATTTGTCATTTTTAGGGTATTTTGCGAAATTTTGGACATTTTTGCCCCTCTTAGTTAATAGAAATTTTTTTCCCCGAACGGCAAAAATGTCACATATTACCCTGAAAATGATGAATTTGAAAAAAGAGTACCCACAAAAGAAAAAAAATTTGTTCGCTACCCACAAAAAGAAATGATGACAAGTATGATACTTTTTTCAATCATTTACCAATTTTTTTTCTAACTTCTCATGCTAATAACATATAAAGGTTAATTCCCATATAGGCACAAATGCATATATATCCCTCCCAAAGTGAATAATTGCATATATATCTTTTGTACAAGTTTTTTATGCACATAGTACAATGGTTTTTATGCATGCTTTGGATATATATATGCAATTTTGCATTTTTGAAAAGATATATATGCAAAAGCACCCATATATTATGGATTTATGGCAGTAAATATTTCTAGTAAAATCATTAATAGAAAATGTGAAAATTAGCCAAATAATTTTACGTATGATTTAAATTGTATAAAAAATGAGAGACAGGATAATGTCATCATATCGTCATCCCGTACATGGATTAAATTAAAAAAGCCTAACGCGTTTCCTTTTTCTCTAATTTTGAAATTTTCTTCCTATTTTTATGGAGTGAAATAATAATACGGAGTAATAAATTGTCATAAATAAATTATAAATTGAATTAAATGGAAATTGCTTTCATTAGAATTCGGGCTATTGGTTCAAAATGACCTTCTAAGTTCAACTCCCATAATTTATTCCGTCTCATCCGTACCACACCCACCAACTTTACCAAAAATGACATTTAAGCCCCTTAAGTTAACAAAGCTCACTCTAAATAAAACAAAGAGTAAATTGCTAAAATCGTCCCTATGGTCTGGCAAAATTGTATATTCAATCCCTATCCTTTCGTATGTCTACTCATCATCACTGATTCACTGTGAGTAACTTAAAAATGCACATTTGGTCCGTGGCTAAAGTTAAATTACCACCTCCGTCCTAAAATTATAGTCACCATTTGACTTTTTCGGCATTTCTTTTTCAATTTTGACCTTAAATATGTTTGTGTTATACAATAGCTGATGATAATTATACCAATGAAAATACATTTAAAACACAATACGTTCATATATTTTTCATCAAGTATTATATAACACAAACAAAAATACTTAAAGTCAAAGTTAAAAAAAGAAAGACCGAAAAAATCAAATGGAGACTATAATTTTGAGAAGGGAGTACTAAACTACCTTATTCGTCTTCCCTTAGTCCCTGTGAGAACAATTTAGTCATTTAATTTTGGACAGGGGCCAATAGTGCACTTGTAAGTTCTCCATAGACACGACGAGTGCACTTTCGAAAGGATAGAGACTAGACCTAAGATTTGCCAAAATCACAGGACAGATTTTGCAATTTACAATAAAACAAAAAACAAATGAAGTTTTCCTATTCTGGTTATTTGAAACATATAAGTTTTTAACCTTAGATGTACCCTCAAATGTGTAAGTAGTGAGTTTATAACCAAAGAACCCTTGTAATGACATCAAGTGCCTTGTGGGATAGCTTATTTGGAGATGGTAACAAAGCTTAAATTATAATTGAATTTATTATATCAGAGATACCAATCTTCTTTCGGGCTACATCAACTAATAACAAAATCGACATGTTAAGGTAAATCGTGTAAATTTATACTTAAAGGAGTCGATGATAAAATTTGAACTCAAGGCTCTGCTTTGAGTATCATATTCTTTAACAGTCATTATCATTTAGCCGTCATCACAAAAACTAGCCTTTACTTGAAATTATGTGTTGGTTTTGTAGCAGCTTCCCAGTAGGGTGTAGATAATCAATGGTACTGAATATTACTTGAAATCATGTAATCACTTTCCAATAGAAACTATTCGACCCTAATGTCTGGGTTACACGAATATCTCTATGGGATAAGACCAAGTGTTATATTATTGTTTTAGGCACAAAGCAAGAACTCGTTCGCTTTTAAGTGTTTATATTTTCTGTGTATCTTCATGCATGATATGATTTCCTATTTATAGGAAAATACTCGAAGCTAGTCAAATGAAATTATGAAAATTAAATCTCCCCATAATTGTCCCCCGCTATAGCAATAGTGGTTACATGACCGTTAATCATGGTCATTAAGTTATAGTTATAATTTCCTTTAAATATGTCAAAGCAGTTACAGTCTAAGTTTTGAATTCAGTCAAGCGAGTATAGTTACTGATGAACTTGCCTTTGAGAAGGTTGCTCCCTGAGTGCTCTCTGAGAGGTTCATCCACTAATGATATGAACCCTCTGATGAGACAACTCTTTGATGAGATCTTTCAGACTGAGCTGAACTCATCAACCTGATAAATTTCATTCAGAGTGTTTCTCACTTAAGAATCAACACACTGAACTTCATCAGGGACAACTGAATCACATTTTACCACTATCAGAGTCAACGTAGTCAGCGACCTGATGGGTGTACAATCCATACCTCCTGACCAATTATCATGTATGATCCGAACCCTTAATTGAACTAAATTTCCAACATTTTTCCAACATTATGATGTTTGATTATGCCATAATTTATAAATACAAATGAAACAAAATATAAGTTGAATTTGTTTAGTAAAATGATCAATAAAAAGGGGGGTGAGACAAATTTTGTTTAATCTAATAATAAAGGTTGTTTATGTATATACATTTCTAAAAATGGTTAAAAGTTAGAATTAGATGACTAAGGGTTGATCTAAACTATCTGTAATGCATTTTGACGTTCTCTTTTTTAATTTTTTTAAGATTTTTATATAAAGATTTGAAGTAAATATAACTAATTAAGCTATATGTACAATTAAGTTACGTATCAACATCTACACATATTAACTGATCAACATTTGTAATTAATGTTATTTTTAAAACACACTTTTAATAAAAAGTAAAATTTGTAAGACATTTCATGAATAACTAGCAGGGTACCCGTGTGTTGCAGCGGCGGTTACCATGTGATTAAAGTTTAGGCGCCAACAAAATAAGAATGGCGAACTAATTAACCGAGAAAAAAAAATGATCACAGTCCGACTCAGTTCACCCGTTTTTACAGGTTCGACTGGTTCTCTCCGTTTTGTTTTTTAACGGCTTTTATTGACTAGCCGAACAGATGGCAACTCCGGATTCCGCTTGAACCGTTGGTCCGGTCTGGTTTTCAAAAAGCTTTATGTGTTTTATATAAATTGTATAAAGCTTTATGTGTTTTATTTGTTTGTATAATGTGTATAATAACATGTATTTTTCATTATAGGGGTGTTTTAAAAATAACATTAATTTTGTAAACAAAGTCTTTAAAAATCTTGACTACATTAATTGTAGAAGTTTCTAAAGTCTTAAATTTAAGATTGAGGAGAGAGTGCTTTGTGTTTGTACATTAAGGCTACTCGGCAAGGGAAGCAAACGACTCACCTTACATGCACACTCACTCGCGAGTCACCTTGCACACACACTAGACTCACGCGTGAGTCTCGCCTTCTAACGCAACTTAATGTGACCAAGTCACCTACTTGATTTGTGTGCAAAACAAATATTCCGTTTGGTTTGTTAAAAAACATTTAAGTAAAAAAATTACGGTAAGTGGAAGTGAGTCTTTGTCCGCATAAAGGTGAGTGGAAGTAAGTGGAAGAGAGAAGAGAGAGAAATCTGATGTGGCGCTGATGTGTAAGGTGAGTGAGGTATTGCCTTGCCTTCCAGCCTAAGCTTGTAGACTTGTAAGTCTTAAATTTAATATTAAAGATAGATTCATTTGTGCATTAGATGTAGTGTACATTATGCTTGTAGACTTGTAAGTCTTAAATTTAAGAGAGAGATTCAATTGTGCATTAGAAGTAATATAGATTTTTAAATAATACAACATTTTTTACATATTGTATAAACTTATGAAACACAAAAATTAACAGATTCATATATCTCGAGAGTTCTTGGGCCCCAAAATCACAAAACTACCTTTAAAATACTCCCTCCGTCTCAAAATTATTGTCCACGGACAAAAAACACATAGTTTAAGAAAAACATCATAATTAAAGCTTTCTCTCTCATACTTTTTGCACAATGACAATTTTACCCTTAACTAATTAATTTATAACTTCTTTAAAGTTTGTAATAATAAATTCAAGTGGGTGTAATATGGTAAACTTGATTTATATTCTCTTTCCATTTATGGAATGGGACAATTAATTTGGGATATCCCAAAAAGGAAACATGGACAATAAAAATGGGACGCAGGGAGTACATGGTTTCTTATGTTTGAACTTTGAAAATAAGAAGAAAAAAAAGAGTTGGAAATGACCTCAAATAAAATATCATTATCTACCTCAGAACTTCAATAATTTATAACATTTCAACATTTGTAAAGTAAATGTCACAGTAAATAAATAATCGCACTACGTAGTAATAGAAAAACATTGCTCATCGAAAATTTCAGTTACATGGTACCTGCGGCCGTAACGAACGGTACCCCGCTAGTTGTTCTTAACATAGGGTAGAATGATCAAAAACTATTAACGACAATATTCAGTTAGTTTTGTCAAACACAAATGGAAAGCTGGGAAGTATTCTTCTTATCCGGATGACGAAAATATATCCCCTCCCTTGGACTAGGATATTTGTATAGCTACTATTTCTTCATTTTAGGCTTTTGACAATCGTGGGGTTCATCGTATCTAGCTTGATCAATCTTAGGTCGTATAGGCTTGGGCTTTTTTGGTTATAACTAACTAATCAACATGATAGCAAGACTAGTTCGAAACTCTGATTAAGTTTTGCTTATTTTGCTCTTATAGACGCTATCTAATAGTAAGATACTAAGATGTATAAGAGGCTTTTTTTTTTTTTTTTTTTTTATAAATTCGAACAACTCTCGTTCAATATATTTCTGTTTCTCGAGAAATAGAAGCAGCCATACAGGTGTTTTGGCAGAGCTGTTGTAACTCTATGCATCAAGGGGGAATTTGAGTCTCGCCCGGTTAACTATGGACTATAATTTGCAGAACTTCATATCAGATGTTTAATATCCCATACTTACAATCTTAAGCATTTACACATTATCAAGCAAACATTTTATCGAATATTTAATCTCATACTCATTATTATGTCGTGTGGGTCATTAGTGGGCCAAATTTGCTTCAAATTCATTGTTTGACATGTTAACATCAAATATAAGGACCACTGACAAAAACCACCAACTCTATTAAAAAAGTAAGACTCCAAAGATAATCCTTACCAAAGTGTGCAAGAGCTATATTGTTCAAGAGCTAATTTTACCATTTTTCTTCTATAAGAGCACAAGGTATGGATGCAATTCACATGCCAAATGCACCTTAAAATTACCAATGGCTAGCCAATTGCCATACCGCTACTTGTGCCATTCGTGAGCCAAAGTGATTTGAGTTAGTGAAATGGCTCAAGCCATTGGGTTTTTTTTTTTTATGTATTGTGAGTGAGTGAGTATTTTTAGTGGGGTATTTTGTGGGACCCAATAACATGTTGGTGGTGTGTTATGAGGGAGGGTGTTTTAGTTATTGGTGTGTCATTAAGAGGTGTATGATATGGCGTTGAGGTGGCATACCAATAACGTGTTAACGGTTCCTCCCATACCTTGTGCTCTAACTCAGAAGGTATAACTTAAACCAAAAACACCCTCTTTCTATAACTAAAGGTTATAGGACACCTCTGGCATACACATAACCTAATAAAACACAAATACAACACACACAAAAAGAAAAAGGAAAAAAAAAAGTTTAACGTCAGCTGTTAAGTTTTGCGCGAGGACGGATAACTTGGGGTGAGGTGTGGGGCTTGTGTTATTGAGCTAAGTTCTAGACCACCAGCCAACGTATACCTTACTCAAGCCGAGAGCTCTTACGAAAAATGTAGCAGATGAGTAAGGAATTGAGTTTCTAATCTATTGTATAAGCTTGATATATAAGTTTTAAAACTACAAAGTTTATAAAGTTTTGGCTGAGCATCGCAGACCTAAAACCGATCAAGATCGAGAGGACCGACCGGACTAACCAAAACCCGACCGAACCGAAAGACCAGCGGTCCGGTTCAGTCCAGACCGGTCTTAAGTAAAACTCGACTATTATGCCTTCTTAGACCAGACCGACCGAAGTCTTTTTACATTTTAATACACCTTCACATGTATAATAACAAAGAGCTACCAGGGGTGCAGTCGATCAGAATACAAGAAAAAAGACACTAGAAAACCCAATTGAAGGGAAGAAAAAAAGAAGATAACGTAATCGTCCACAAAATTATTCTCATTCATATATCTACATATAAAAAGCAACATAGACATAAGACATTGATAGTGTCTCGAGCATGTACTAGCCGTAGTATTGAGCGTTGTAACGCTGCAACTATCATGCTATTCTTATTACACCATCATAACATTCAAACATACATATTAGCTTCACCGTGACCATGAATACAGAGCCATATGCCATAAGAACACACATAAAAGCATAATAGGTTCATGTCACGAGAACTCCACACGATGATAATCCTGCACACAAGAGGTAGATATTGGATTACAACTTTGATTGTCGCAGCTGCCAAGGATAATTTAAGATGTTCAAATACACATGTACAACAAGGTGTAGCTATTGTCAAAACGAGTCAGGTTGACCCGAAACATTTTTGCTCAGTGTTTTATTATTCTGTTTATGATTACAAGAAAACCATATTGCGCAAATAATTTGGTTTTGGAATAAATCAATAGGAGAATTTGTGTGTTACAACTACACTATAGGTCACTTTCTTTTTATTCAACTTGTCTCACTTTACTTAATCATAATCTATTTTGAATTGTCAGTTTCAAACATAACCCGAATCGGCCAAAAGTCAAAATTTGCCATACCATGCTGTTTTTCATTAACGGCGGGTTCAGTGTCAGCTAGGAATACCTAAAAAATATTGGTTCTTTTTAGTCTGTAAAATGAATTAGCGTTTCGAAATATTTGGCTATTGTTCCTGCTTTAAACAAATCGTTCTAGCAAACAGAATGCACTTTCTGATTTAGCAACATTTAGTTTTTCTACCACACGATAACTACATACTTTAATTTAGTTACTGTTTATAGTAACCGGTAACATGATAAAGGATGATCATCATTGGTCGAGAAACTTACAAAAAGAGGCGGTCGTCCACCTCTGATTATCTTCCTTAGTCCAATCCCAAAGAGCAACTGTGGTACCATCTTTAACACCACCATGGTCTTTATCACCATTCCATGCATCTAGATTAAGCTTAATCTTATTCACCATCCTCACGGCATGAAAACCGTCTCCCAAGTCCTTACTCTGGGTCCAAAGAACGGACTCATCAAGCTTATCTGGATTAAATTCGACCAGCTGAACCTGCAGACCATTCACAAAAAAAATTGTCATATTTTACGTCTAATGATTCATTGTCCTAAATAATCAGTTAATCTGTTTTTTTTTACTACGTACAAAGATCATTAAGTATCACCATAAGCATATAATGTCTAAACTTACTAAGATTTTTGGTTAGTTGCTATTGAAATTCTTGGAAGCTCTATGCTGTTATCGATCAAGTGGTCGTCTATAGGATCAAGTGGTCGTCTAACGGTTACAAAATAAGGTCTTTGAGTTCTGTAAGATAATGAGCTAAATAACTGTTTGACACGATTTGATTTGACAATTTAAAGATTTCCATATATAATTACCCACCTAATGGTGGTGATTTTAGTGTCATCAACTGTTTTAGTTAATCGTGATTTACATGAGACCAAAGGCTTTTTTAAGTTAAGGTCAATCACGAGTTAGGAGGTTGCGGGGGTGCACACTCGTTTTAGCTAACTTGATACCGCCACAACGAATAGCGGGGGTCAAGGGGGCCGCGTCCCTTGCGGGGGTCTAGGGGGTGAGCCCCCTAGTTGCGGTCCCGCTCCCAAGTGAGCAGGCCGGGGGGGGGGTGTCGAAAGACTTTAGTTGGGTCAAAAATATAGGGTCGAGTAAATTTGCATACTCTAAGAATAAATTATATACAAACTCTAAAATTGCATATGAAGCATATTCAAGTTCAAATTCAAACATAAAAGTAGAACTACTGTAGATGAATTCATACCGGCTGACCAGAACCGGTTGAGTGCTTAATTGCCTGTCCAGTAGCTTTGTTGACCAAAGCAAAAGAGGGAAAACCCTCTTCATCCTTCACTCTTGTGCTAAACGTTTCATCTTTTATCCAATGCTGCATAAAAGTTCCAACAAAATGTCAACCAAATTGAAATCAGATTAAAAAGTGTTTCCAAAATAGCAATTTAACTCTATTACATCTACACTTTTACTTTTCAACTATGTTAATCATTCTATTATTTAAACAAGGATTTCCGTTGCTCGCGCGTTGCGGTGTGATTGTTCTCATTAGTGTAAAAATATATACGTGTAAAATTCTCTTTTTAAACATAAGACAACGTAAATTGACCAGGTATAGAAAATAGAAAGTTAAAGAAGATAATTTTTAGAAAGTAAAACTTTTGGTTATAATATTAGGGTAAAAAATTATATTTACACAAGGTTGAATACCAAGTAGAAGATTAGAAAAAGTTAAAAAGGGTCAAATTATAAATATGAAATGAATAGTAAAATTTTTGATAATTGATACTGTAATAAGGAAGATGCAACACGGCTAAGTAACACTAGATAATAGTCGCACAGTTTTACCAAAAAAGCGATAATTACACTTTATACTATGTAAAAGTCAAATTTACCTTATTATCCACACATTTTGAAGATACATCGGTGGACACTCATTTTGGGACAAACATATTATATAAAAAAGGCATTTTGCACATATTTCAAAATAATCATTTCGTCGATATTATCACATCCAATGATATCTACTTAAACAATTAAATATAAAAAAGTGCAGAATTATAAAAGTCAAATATCCAACTCCTAGCTAAAGGTCACTTGGGCTAGGTCCTTGGGGAAGGGTTAGTCGGCACCCAAAAACTCAAAAAGTGTGTACAGGTCAACTGATTTAAACCTTTTGGAGGAAAAAAAAGTCAAATTTCCTTGTTTCCAAAATCCAAAATAACTTGTATCAAGAACAACTAGATCGCGTACCTGATGCTGATCAGAAGGATTAGTAGGCGCGAGAACAACTTTTCCATCACGGATAGTAAGCGAATAATCTCTTTTAGCCTTGGTATAAAACCTTACAGTTGGTTTATTATCAGTGTACTTTGGTGTATGGTGACTGGTCTGGTGAGTGGTACCATGAGTGGTCTGGTGAGAAACATGCTGGACCGGAACAGCAGCAGGTTGTGGAGCATTGTGGTGGTGGCGATCCATATTGTAAAATGTAGTTGAAGTGTTTGTTTGAAAATTAGTTTAAGTGCTTATGTTTGTGTGTTGAAAGTTGCAAGGAGTTAGTTATATAGATGGATAGGGGGTAGTTGGAAGATCTTGATTTTTGGATTTTGGCCGGTCGACTTAAATCATATAATTGTGCCCATGACTAAATGAATGTTTTTGGGACACGTACAACATGTGAAAATAACAATTGATTGATGCCTTTTTTCTTTTTTAGGCTTGTCTTTTTGAAAATGTATGATGCTTTTTGTGATAAAGTTTCACCCTGTTTTCTTTTACTCCCTTAATAAGCATTGCTATAAACCGATATATTATGGGTTTCTTCTGTTTACCTTATTTTAGACAGTTGATACAAGATGGCTTATACGATAACTTAAGTGTTTTACATTTTTTCAACAGAAAGTATACTCCCTTGAGTATTATTCCATGAAAAAGTAATACAGTATGTTTTAACAACTCAGTTTGATTTTACATGTGATCAAACTAAATAGCACCACACACGTATCATGGAACATGTACTACCTTACAAAATTTTGAAGTCGGCAATCTTCAAATACCATTGCTACAACCTTTCTACTTAATCCTTAATCAGTAAGATAACATTTTATATTGGTTTTTATAATAGACATGGCAGAGTGCAGTTGGGTCATAATTGATAAAGTGGGGTCGATCAAAGATCGTAATCAAACCACATGTCTCCTTCCACGTTTTAAATAAAAAACTCAATTCAAAGCTATCTAGAAGAGTGGTCCTAAACTCCTAACCTTGATAGTTAAGACAAGACTGTAAATTTGTAAATTTTCAAACTCATAAAACTCAGATTCTGTGAACATAATTATACAGCAAAAATCTTAGATAACGAAAAACAACTTGAATACAGACTCTAGTAGGGTTAAGATAAGTATTCCAACTTAAGAGATTATATGAAAATTTGTATAAAAATTTGTTGAGTGCTGTATCCTAGGAAGATTTATATATCTTATGAAAACTTTAAGGTAGCAGTAAGTCATCATATGGTATATATAACGTTCAAAATAAATAATCATACAAAAAATCATTGAAAAGATTTGACCTCAAGGAACATGTTACGAGTCGCCACATTTGGTCTTCGAGTCCTTCATACCAGCCATCCAAGCTTCCATTCTCTTTTCAATCTCAGGCTCAGGCAATAGACCTTTTGCCTTCATTTCGACATGATACTTATAAGCTTCATCCAACATCCCATTCAAAAAAAGCCCGTGTACCAACGCCACATACGAACTCCGATCAGGGTCTAACCCGTTGCTAGCCATCTCGTTCCACAGTTTCCACACATTCTCCACTTCTCCCCAACGGCAAAACTTCCTAATCAACATGACATATGTATCCTGAGTCAAACAACAACCCATTTTACTCATCTTTCGCATGATGGAAAACACTTCCTCACTTGTTCTCGACACACGAAAAAAAGCATGATATGTTTTAACCGTAGGTAACAACCCTCTTTGCAGCATTTCGTCAAACACCTGGCGTGCGTTCACTGAGTTGCCCTTTTTACAAAGAGTCATGATCAACGAGTTATAAGTAACCACATTTGGTCGAATGCCTTTTTCTTCCATCGATTTCATAACATCACGAGCTTTTTCAACACGCCCGGATTTAGCTAAAGCATGAATCACACTATTATAAAGCTTCCTATCGGGACTAACATCACTCGCTAACAGCTCATTAAAAACCTTGATCACTTCATTCACCTCACAACGTTTCGAATAACAAGATATAATACTCGAATACGACACTACATCACCATGTATCCCTCTATTACACATCTCCAACCATACCCTCTTCCCCTCACGCGGACTACACACAACATTACACCATCCATTCAAAACGATATTAAAACTCTTAGTACATAACGGAAAAACCTTTTCATTACAAAACATAAACTTTTCCGCCTCGTTAACATTCTTATACCGACAAAGCGCAGACAAAACATCATGAAACACATCAACACCAACCTTAAACCCAAACCGCTCATACCCATAAAACGTCTTAACAACATTCTCAACATCATGAACCGCAGCATATCTCCTAACCATAATCAACAACGTGTGACTCGTCACCATCGACTCACCTAAACCATCCTTCCCGCCTTTTTCCATCTCGTCAATCAAACTCCAACATTTCTTAAACTGACCCATTTTACCCAATATCGCAATCATACAGTTATACTGTCTCAACGAATGCGCGTAACCCTTTTGCTCCCCCGCCCATTTAAAAAACATAAACGCAGCCTCCCAATCATTTCTCACGCGCGCTAAAACCTCGCTAACTAAATCCGCTGTCACAGTCACATTACAGTTATAAAGATTGGTTCTTTTTACATTTAAAGCGTCTTCGCCATGTGGGTATTTCATTATATCCATTATTAGTCCTGTTTCGATATCAAGTTCAGATTTTTTTTGGGTTTCATCAATATTTTCATTATCTTTTAGTTCAATTATATGATCATCAGAATCTGAGTTATTATGAAATATGGGTGTTGATGAAAAGGGTGTTATTGGAATGAAATGGGGTTTATTTAGATAATAATTTAAGGGTTTTGATGGGTTAATATAATGAGTATGAATTAGGGTTTGAGCTAGGGTTTTATAAGTTCTTGAAGTGAATTTGGGGTTTTTTGAGAGTGATAATAGTGTTTGGGTTAACTTTGTTCTGAAGGTTAACATTTTTAATGGGAATTTGATTAGGGTTTACGATAATTAGGGTTTATAAACAGGAATATGGAGTTGAGTTTTAGTTGAAAGGATGCATATCAAGTATTTTGTGTAAGTGTCTGATGTGTTGGGGTTTTTTAATGGGTTGTACTAATGAACCCATGTGACATCATAAGCGAATATTTCTTTCCCCCCACACCCACACTTTTTTTTCAGTACAACACAGTTTTTTGTCAGTTTCTATTCCGTATTTTTGACAGTTTTAAACGTTTGACTTATTAAACTTTATATTTACTGTTTCGCATTTTCAGGTTTATAGCTTTTTGATAAAAATAAATAAATAAAAAAAAATAAAAAAATAGAGAGTTTCAATCTAAAAATATAGCAACAGTCCCAATAACCCCACCCTTTTGAATGAGTTTTGTTTGAGATGTCAAAGTTTTGGAGGGAGCTGGGGAGTGAGTTGTGACTTTGAGGCTTGAGCTTGTCCCTTTTTTCCACATACCACTCATACTAATGTCTAATGACTAACAAACCCCTAAGATTCTAACTAGTTTACATGCCAACTAATGAATGTATCAACTGTGAATAAAAAAAAGACGATAAGAAAAGTGGCCTTAAGTTATCAAATAGAACATTGATTAACATGACTAATCTGTATGCTTAATTTTATGTTTAAACTTATGTGGCAGCATGTTGGTGGTGACAGCGGAGAGACTCACTTCTTTACAAACAATAAATCAATGCCAGATGCATATAGACACAAAATTAGTCACACATTTAAGCCTCTCAATCATTATTCTATCAAATAAAAAATGTGTTCGGAGACTATCCAACTTTAAAAGGAGTTGGTGTGTCATGTTTTACGGATCAAGGATTATTGCAATGCCATAATCAAAAATCCAAAACAATAATGTTATAGAAATTGCCTAAAAAAATTGTATCCTTAAAGCATCCCCATTCATAACATTATAACACCAATAACACCGTCCACGTCAGCGCCACATCAGCTTTAACATTTAACATTAACATCCTCAAAAAACACCCACAACCATAACATCCCAATAACATCAATAACATTTCATATTTTCAATTTCAACCCCTAAACATATATATATATATATATATATATATATATATATATATATATATATATATATATATATATATATATATATATATATATATATATATATATATATATATATATATATATATATATATATATATATATATATATTAACAAGACACCAGTGCATACGGTCCAATAATAAAACAACCTCCTTATCACTACTTTTATATATATAAAAAAAAAAAATCCGGATCCTATCTTGTTATCTCCCTCTTCTCTCCCCATCGCCTCCCTCTCTCCTCTCTCAGTAGTATACGACCATCACCAGCAATCGGAGCCATCATCACAATCACCTGTTAATACCACTACTATCACCACCAAGAGGAGCCAAGGGTGCGTTTGTTTAGGGGTTGATTGCGAGGGTTGATAGGTTGTGTTTGTTCACGTGACACCACCACAGCCACCATCATCACAGCCGCTCCTCCATCACTCCACCTCTCCACCAGTTTTGTAAGATTTTAAATTTTTTCTGCTCCCCATCCAACGTAAGGAGCCAACGTTATTTCTCATCGCCTCCATCCACTAACGCCCAACGATTTAAAACGTTGTGATGGATGGGAATGCTCTTAGTAGTTAAAACACCACAAACACAAGTGCGAATAATTGATATTTTATTTGTAGACTAAAATTCAGTCTCACAAGCTACAAGTTTTGAGATCATGCTTCAATTGTGTAGCTTAATTGGCTTAAGAATGAAATAATTTGTAAATATGGACACACTTGCCGGTATAGGCAGAGACCATTTCAAGCATGTTAATATACTAGACGAGTACTCGTGTATAACAACGAGATTTTATAGCGGCATATAGCTGTAGTGATAAAAAAAAAAGTCTATAGGTTATAAACGTAACCCGGTTCGACCCGCCCGTTCCACCGGTTGAATTGGTTCCGGTCGAAAAAACATGTCAAATTAAACCGGTTTTTATATTTTTGAAACCTGGTTAAATCTTCTGGTTTGAAGTGACCCGGATCAAACCGGTTTTCAAGCTATGTATATACTTTTATTTAAATTTAGTTTTTGTGAAGACCGGGTTGACCCGGTGGTCAAACTGGTAACTCGACCGGGTCTATTAGAGACCCGGTTTTCAAAACATTGATTTGTTGGGATTTGAAAAATCCATGTGGAAGAGTCGGTCACCCCAATTATTGTTTAGCATATCTTAGCTCGTAGACATTACACTATTTAGTAGTTATTTAGTTTGTAGCTTAGTTTAGAGCAACACAGTGGAGGACGGACGGGTCTTTACCCACTGTATGCCTGATCCACAGTCCGAAGGAGTACGTGTAGTTTGTAACTATAAATACCCTTCCCTCTAAGGGAAGGGTGGTGCTTTCTAATCTAATTTTACATTTTCCCTTTTACTTTCTCTCTCTAAGAAACACCCTCTCTACTCTTTCTCTCTCTAAAATGGCTTACATGTTTTATCATCATCCTAGACCACCCGAATCATCAAACAACATAGAAATAATGATCCTACAAATGGTATCAGAGCCAAGGCTAAGTTGTTCTTGATGATTCATACGGTTTTTGAGCAGTTTTTGATGCGTTTTATGTACTAAGTTTGATGCGGTTTTGAAGCGGTTTGATATGGTTATGTTGACGTTTTATGCAGTTTGTTGAATCCGATGTTATGCAGTTGTTAAAGCTGGTTATTCACTTTTTGTTAGAACTGCTAAACTATTGATGATGTTGTGTTGAGGTTTGATATGGTCGAAATGTTTTCTAACAGTCTTATTACAGTTTTTAAATGAGTTTTAAGCAGTTTTAAGCAATTTTATACTGGTTTTAAGACGTCGTGTTACTGTTACTAAATCTGTTTTGAAGCAATTTTTAGTTTTCAGATGGTCCAAACAGTTTTCTGAGTTTGTAAATGTTGGTTCTTCGCTGCGAGTTGGGTCAGATTGAAGAGATTCTTCTGTGCGGTTTGTCTTACATGTTTGTCCAGATTCAATGTTTCTGGTGAGGTTTGTGTGGAAAACTAGAAGGGGGGTTGAATAGTTTTACCGATTAAAACTTGGTTTTAAACTATTTAGATCGACTTGTGTCAATCTATTTAAACATGTGTGTTGGATGTTGATAGACAAGCATATAGATAAATAAAAGCTAAGATAAAGAGTAAGAAGCACAAAACCATAACGCGAGTATTTATAGTGGTACGTCTACAAGGAAATCTTCCTTGCCCTACTCCACTCCCCGAGTCACCTACTCGAGAGTTCGTAATCACTACATAACACAACTCCTTATGGCGGAGAAGCCTTCACAACGTCGCCTACTCTTTATCCGGTACAAGGCTAGATATCGGGTTCTTCCACGAGGTAGAACCAAACCTATCACAACGTCGTCTACCCTTTATCCAGTACAAGGCTAGATACCGAGTTCCATTTACAAAGGAGGAACTAATACCCAACACTACACAACACCTATCCCTAAGGAGATCCACTCCTTATGACAACATCAACAAGGATATCAATATCCTTTGACCTAATACAAATCTATCTTGTACATCGACACACCATATCGAATGTACAACTCAGGCACCTTTCACTAATGCCTTTGACTCGACTTCTAGGCACCCTTCACTAATGCCTTGTGACTTGACTGCTAGGCACCATTCACTAATTCCTTTTGTCTTGACTTCTAGGCACCCTTCACTAATGCCTTGTGACTTGACTTCTAGGCACCATTCACTAATGCCTTTTGTCTTGACTTCTAGGCACCCTTCACTAATGCCTTCAACACGGACTTTCAGCACCTTTCACTAATGCCTTTACTTTGGCTCTTCGACACTTTTCACTAATTTCTTTATCTTGACCCTTTAGACATCGTTCACCTATGTCTTCGACACTACACTTACAATGAGAAAGAAAATAGCTATCAACAAGATACCATTAGTAGTCTTGATGATGACGAAGCTATGCAACCCATGGACTTGAGCTTGCTCGACTTCAAGAGGTGGCGATCTCGCCTTTAAGAGGAACCTAGAGAATCACACAAACAAAAACTACATACAAAGATCACTTGGATCTGTGGTTAGAGAGTTTACAACTCAAAGAGAAAATATGTGTGAAAGGGGTGAGATACAATGAGGAAATGGCTCACTATTTATAGAGAAAAATGTGCTACTGTTCCACGGATCCCTTACTTGAGGGATCCGTCCAGTGTAAACTGGGGGAACCGTGGGATGCTCCTCTTTGCCCATGGGTTTTGGGTCATGGGTCATGGGTCATGGGTTATGGGTCTTGGGTCCTAGACTTTGGACCATAGGTATCCAAGTGGATACAATGTATTTACTAGATGCAATGTATCTAGTCCATGGGTCATGGGTTAGCTCCATGGGTCATGGATAATACCCATTATGACTTATGCATGATGTCATGCAATGGGTTATGGGTTATGCTCCATGGGTATGGGTCATGGACTTTGGGTTAAACTCAACTACATTCAATGTATTTGGTAAATGGGTCAAATACTTAAACTTCTACCCATTATAATACATACTAGTTATGTATATATCTACCCAATATATAAACACTAGTTGTTGTACAATGTATTATTAAATCATGAAAACACTATTACTTGTTTGGTGTTTTATGTGAAAACGTAAGTGTGTTAGTAAACTATTGGCTCAAGCCATTTACGTATTTTATTTGTTTTTTTAAAATGATTTTACGTTTGTTATCGACAAAACATTAGAAGATCGTAAAATATAAATAAACGTTTTTACGGCTTATTTGTATTAACAGTTTGGCTTCTATGCGGTTTGACATTAGCAATTGCAGTTTGATAAAGAGGGTTGTTGCGGTTTGTAAAGATGGATGAGGTTTGTAAAGTCAAAAGCAGTTTGTCATTAAGATGTTGACCCTGGTTGCGGTTTGTACAAAGGTTTGATAAAAAGACGCTGCGTTTTGGAAAAACTTACTGCGGACTCTAGAAAACATTTTGATAATCATGTTTGAAGACTGCTGCGATTTGAACATAAGGGAGATGAAGAAAAACAAACCATACTAAGATCTCAATATCGACCACAATTTCTTATAACAACATCACAGTCAAACAAAACATAAACCAATACCGATTCCAACTTTATCCTAACCTATCCCTTAGTTTCTCGAAACTGAAAAAGAAAAACAAGTCAATGATCTCAGCTTTCTGTTTCGTGGTACTCAAAGGTATCATCAAGACCAAAGGTCTAAAGCACGAAATCAGAAATCCATCATAGATCTTTGTCAAAGACTTAGCTTCATCAATATCCGAATCTCAACAAGAAGGGTCAAAACAAACCTGTTTCAATCCCACTTTCATTTGATCTCTCTCACACAAAAGAACAACAATTAAAAGGAATTATCAAAGGATCTCAGTCTCTTTTCTTTGTCTTTCAAGTGATACCTTTTACCTCTAGACTTGTAAAGGTCTTTCGAAAGAAAAGTATTATCGTCACATATCCACTATTTGAAGACTCAAAGCAAAAAGGAAAAGAATTCATATGATCTCAGAATTAAGTTTTGTGTGTCTCAAAAGATTTCAAGACCTTCAAAAGATCTAAAACACGAATCTTTAATCATCATAGATCCAACATGACTCAACTCAAACATATAACGAACGGAAAAAGAAAAAATGAATCTCAGAAGTGTTTCATGTATATTCAAAGTTAAATCAAGACCATCAAGGGTCTATCACACGAAAATCCTTCATCACGGATTCTTTTTTAAGATAATACTTCTATTATATATATGAACAAAAGAATCAGAGTAATAACAACTTTGTTATTCCCTTTTCTTGGTTCATTGATCTACACAAACGAAAGATAAATCTTACCAAGACTAAACGAAAATGTTTTTCAGCCAACGCATCCTCAGTGGAAACTGAAGAGGTTACAAGTTTTTCTATAAAGCTAAGTTGAATCATGAACACGTTTTTTCTTTGGATCAGGTCTGTGGTAGGTGCGATTTTGGTGAGAGTGTTTTGTGGGATGGGGGCAGATGAAATATGCGAATTGAGAAATATTAGGGTAAGGATTTGGGTTAAGTGATATAATGTGTGTCTTATATATGCGAACGTTTAGGGTTTTTAACCGGTTGATTACTTGGATTTTGGGTTATTAACTTGGTTGGGCTTGTATCATTCTATATCGGACTGGAGTTGGTCCTAATTGACTTACACGGGTTTCTTCATCACTACACTAGTCATTGGGCTGACTAAATGGTAATATGCAATAGTTATTGGGTTGGTTTCTTAATCAAACGAAAATCTCCATGGATTGTAAATTGACAAAAGTTGGTAACATAACTTTTATCATACAAAAGTTGTTATCCAAAATTTATTTGAATTATGGACTTTAAATTCATTTAGTTTCTTTATCACTTTTGGACTTGGATGATTTTATTTCGGGTTAAGTGCTTAATGGATCGGGTCTCATGACCTCTTGGGCTTTTGTTGGACCTGATGTGGTGTGAAATTAAATTGGACCGGATATTAAGGTATATTGAATGGATCGGGTTTAATCTTTGCAATTGGATCGGGTAAAACCCTTGTATCAATGGGCCGAGTTTACTGATTGGTTAGTAAGAGTTATTGGGCTTGATGAAGCGATTTGATTGTGAGAGTTGTTATATTACAAGATTTGATGATGATGCGATTTGAGACGTGCGATTTGATGATGAGATTTGTTGTGTTATGAGATTTAATAATGATAATAGTTGTGTTATGCGGTTTGGTACTTTGGTTTATATATTTTCACGAAATATATTATGTCACGGCTTGAATTGATGTTTGAACAAAGTTGACTACGGGGTTGTTTGTTCGGTATTTCTTAGTTGGATTTGAAGTGACGCTTTTCCGGGCGCGTGTACTTATTTTCGTCTTCTTTTTTTCTTCCATTCCGCGAAGATGACTTGTTTAGGCGTTTATTGGATGTGATAAAGACTTGGATATCTAGTTACATTTGTGATTCTTTCTCGCTTACCCACAAAGTAGCTATCACTTTCGGTGTCTGATGAGTGCGTATTCACTCATCATTTTTGGTCAAATCGAAATGGTAAAAACATTTAAAAACACCAAATGCATCAAAATACCTAAAATATCTCAAAATTGTGTTTTATATGTTTCTGATGCAAAATGTTTAAAATCGATGAAAAAGCGAACAAAGTTTGCACAATTGGCGAGTTTAGGTCCCGTCTTTCAAAAATTGACAGAAATAGTCCCTGAGCACGTATTTTAAAGAAAAGTCACCAAAGGTCCTTTTGAAATCATAAGTTGTCATAATTAGTCCTTTGGTGTAAAATTTCAAAAGTTTGAGAAATTACAGTTGTGATCCCTGAATTTTTAAAAATTGTCAAGTTTAGTCCTCAGGTTTCACAAATTGACAAATTCAGCCCCTGCAAGACTTTGGGTGATTGACAAAGTCATCCTGGATAATACTTCATAAATTACGCTTTGGTCCCTGGTTTCGATTGTACATGTTTAACCCCTAATCTACAAATTGGATCCATATCTAATCCTAAGTCCAAACCAAACCTAGGCCCAAAAATAAAACAAACAAACAAACCCAAATCCAACCCACGACCCATTTTTACCCAATTTGACCCGTGTTTAATAATAAACAAACCCTACCCATCCTGTCTTCCCCACTCTTTCCCGCCCATGAAACCCTGCTCCCAGAACCCTAGAACACAGTTCCCTAAATCATCTTTTCCTCCATCCCAAACACTCAACCCCTCATCACACCTCTTTACCCAGTTTATCCCACTTCCCAATTTACCCAAAACCCACTGCAAACCCACAACCACAAAACAAAAATGGCGCCCAAAAATCCTGCTCTCCTCAATGTCTTTTTCACTTCCGGAGCTCCAAGAAAAGACTCACATGCTACCTAGTCACATGTTGCTCATGCCACCTTGGCAATCCACAAGATACAAGAAGCATCCAATGGCTGAGGTTCCAAGGTTTAGGGCTCCAAGGTTAATCCAATGGCTGAGATGGGATTGAGAAAGCACAAAAAATGTGTTTTTGCTTGTTTGCACTCACATAGAAAACACAAGAGGAAAGAAGCCAAGACCGTAAGTTCTTTTTATTCACTTGTATATATGAGCTTCTAGAGCTTTTGTAAAAGTTGTCTAGAAATCTAGTTCTAGTCCCGCCTTTAAAATTTCTTTGTCACTTTTTATTGTACTCTTAAAATTCAAGTTAATGCAATTTTCAGATTTTTAATCTCATGTTTTTATTTGATTTACCTTTTGGTTCATGTTCTATTTTCGCTGTTCCAATTTAGAGTGCTTGTTAAGTTGTTTTAATTCATTTTAAGTTAGTTTATATTGCAAAGTAAGTTTCCCTCTGAATCTCAAATATATTTTTTTTTTAAACTCTGGTTCATGTGTTTCTGCCGTTGAGGCAGTGTTTGGAACAGCTAGTGTTCGTGGGTCAAATGCTAGTTTTTGACCCATTTTGGATGTCAAGATCATTTTACTTGGTCTTTAGTTAGTTTATTTAAAAGCATTTAAGCCTCACAAGCTGTTTTGAGTGTTTTGCTGTTTTTAGAGTAGTGTCCAATTCTTCCCATAAGCCAATGTTTACAAGCCTCTCAATAGCTCATTTTTAGTCAAAACTTTTCACAAAATGTTTTTTTTTAAGATCTTCACATACCCAACTTCAACTGTGTTTAGCTTAATTGTACCTAGGATAAGCCTTAGTTAGCTTAAATTGTTCTTAAAATCTGCTACATGCCCTTTTTTTTACTTGCTGTCACAGTGTGCCCAACAGCCACTTTTGTTGCTCCCATTATAAGCTCATATCAAGCTTGAAGTGGCTCCACAGAAGCTACATATGGGGGTAAAAGTCAGTCTTCTAGGTGAACTCCAAGAATCCATAAGCTCATAATATAAGCTCATTCACTGTAGCTTATTGAAACAAAGCCACGAAAGCCACGTTGGACTGCTCGGTGCATCCTCAAAACTACACCACGTTTTCGAGGTTCGTTCTTATTTTTTTTTTTTAGCTTATTTTCATGAGTTTCAGCTTATTCAGTAGAGATAAAAGCTTTTTAGATGGTATTGATCATGTTCTTTAGGTCTTAGCTCATTTGGTTCCCCATAGTGCTTATTTATCCCTTATCGCTTATTCGCCACAAGTTCTGAGTTAGGAGTGTCTGGTGGTTTTTTTTGGCCATCTGTTGGGAATAAGTCCAAACGCCTTATTGGGTGATTTTATAAGTGCGTTTTTTGTAAAAGTCTTATTTTGGATTGCCCCTTTAAGTTGCAAAAGAAAATCACAAAAAATAGTGAATAAAAGGTGCGGTGGGATTCTCCCCCTGACCTCTAGCCTCCCACGAGCACAACATCACACCTCAACGCCAACTGCCCTTGGGTCTTTATTGGTTTGTATCATGCACATCTTTATATATAACATAGATATGGTAGTTTAAGCTTAATTTTAGATTTTAGCTTATTCCATTTTATCTGGATAAGTCGGCACTTCGAGGTTTAATTTTCTAGGTTCTTACCGTTAAAGTATTTTGTGTAAAAATTCTAGATTTTTCAAAAATGTTTTAGTATTTTTAATCATTTAATTAGAGTAAAATAGTTTTTAATTCATAATAAATAATTTAAAGGTCGAAAAAATATTCAGCTTTTTCCTAAAATTATTTTTGGTCATGTAGAATGTATGAAAATTGATTTCACACCCGTAGCTCTTCAATTTCAAAAATTTTACGTTTATGGTCTCGGGTTGTTTGTGCGTTTTTACGTTTACGTTTTAGCACCCTAGGACTTAGTGTAGCTTCGCTCTATTATTATTTCTTAGGTTTAGTAGTAGTTTATTTATAGTTTACTTTGTTTTACGCGTGCTTTTATTTTCATTCTGGTTCTTTAATTTGTAGATTAGCGTAATCCAAATTCCAAAATCATTGAACCAATTCAAGTCCTATTCACGAAACTCAACGACACCGTCAATTTCACACCTCTTTGGGACACGACCCGGGGAAATCACTTCCCGGTATCACTTTCATCACACCCGTGAGGTTTGGCACGTTGACCTTTTTCCTAAAGGGTCGATTTGTCGGGTTTTTCGGTTAATTTGATATTGTTGATATTTGTGTTTACTTTTCACGAATCAAATTTTGGCGCCGCTGCCGGGGAGGTGTGTTGCGACAATATCGTGAAGATTTTGCGATTTGTGACTTGAAGAACCTTCCTCGTGAAGTTACCGTTTTTCATAAAATCCGAAAAAACCAAAAATATTCTTCTCATTCCTCTTATTCGTTGATTCTATTTCTCTTACCCTCTTTTGACGTTTAATTCTATCCTCAGTATCCTCTCGATCACTCAATTCTATCTCTTTAACCCTCTATATGTTTAATTCTTATGTCGACAATCATCAACATCATGGTCAAAGTGTGTGTGTGAAGGTGTGGAAGGCCTAGTTCAAGCGAATTTTGTAATTTGTGCGAATTATCCATCAAAAAGTCTTTTCAAAGTTATTTCGACCACCCGCCACAACCCGAACCCGTTCAAACGCTTCGAGTTACCTCAGACACCCACCGAGGGTCCCGAGGACACTTTCTTTGAATCTAGAAGCTTAATCTAATTGAACAAATTCAAGCCGATGAAAAAGGTCAGAATTAGAATTGATTACGATGAACCCGTTCAAACAGGAGACCATAACGGAAGTGGTGGAAATTGCTAGCTCTCAGAGCACACCACTTGTCCCAACTCCGAATCTTCGTAACGTTTTACCGACGATTTCTTTAGGGCCAGAAATGACATGATTCAAAACTTCTTAATTGAACTTCGTCATGATTCAACTTCTGGAAATACCGCTTTATGTGATGTTGTTGAACCCTCGATTCATATTCCCCAGAGCCGAAATATCTTCGTTTGATCAAAATTATTGCTACGGTTGCGGAGACTTGTTACCACAAGGTTTTCGTTGTTTCAAATGTATGTGCGAGTGGTGTGGGAACTATCTTGTCAATGGATGTTGTTCGATTTGTGCGAGGAATTCATTCGCTTATGATTCTAACCTAAACTCTTTCAATTATCCTCAAAACAATTTCAACTACCCTCCACAAAATTTATACGAACCAGAACCGTATTTTCATCATTTCAATGATCAAACATCGTTTCAAAATTTCTCTCCCCAATACCCTCATTGTGCTAAGTGTGGGGGTCCTCATGATGATTATCAATGTCAATCGTGGAATCATAATTACTTTGGACCCAATCCTTGTTATAACACTTCGGTTTTGACAATGTCCAACCCCACAACTTCCGTCATCGATCAATATCCTTGTATCCTTGAAGAACTTTCCGAGGAACAAGGCTGCTGCAACGAAGATTACTAGCCGAGGAGCGAGCAGCTCAAAAGCTTCTCCTCTTTAACGAAGCTTGTTGTCTCGATGACGAGGATGAGGAAGATTGGGAGATGACAAAGGACAAGGTGCATATCTCAAGCCCACAAAGTACCGCACATGTCCACTCTCCGCCCTTATCTTGCCTATCTACCTTAGAACCATCGGATAATCTTTTAATGAGGGACGAAAATCTTAGCACTATTGCGGAACGGAACCAGATCTTGTGCTGAGAACCTTGTCCCAACCCCAAGTGAGTCCGAGGTTATCTCCGGTAATATGTTTGACGAGCCTCTTGATGATGATTCTTCTCCTCCTCTTGACATCCCAAGCGATCATGTCGAGATGTTCTCCGATTCTGACAACGATTGTACTTCGTTTGGCGATTCTTTATCTTATGGAGACATCGATTATGTAGGAGTTACCTTCGAGCTAGTTAGCTTAGAAGAAGTGAGAGATTCGATGATCGGAAATTGAGGGCGAGAAACTTCGTGAAAAATTGTTCAATGTAAATCTCCTCGTTTCTAAGATCGAATCATTCGTGCTAAGCCGGCTTCATCTCCTATCCCGTTGTGGATAGTGACTATATCTTGGAAAAGCCGAACCATTTTAGAACTCTGAGGCTTTTTCAATGATTCTTTTCGGAATATGAAGTATTCGCTTTGATGACGATCATACTGAAAAAGAGAATAGTGGCAATCCCACTTTTCATCTTTCTCTTCCTGAGTATGAGTCGTCCACATTTGAATTGCCTCCTCCTTCCGAAAGGAGTGGACTTTTCCATGAGGAGTTCGTGCCGTGAACTCTCGCTCACATCGATCCTCTTCTCCTCGGGTTGAGGATGAGCTTTTTGAGCAAAATGCTCTGCATCCCCTTTCATCCATGAGTAACTCATCTACCCTTGAGGATTTTACCGTGGTTGATACTTGCACTTCATTCCTCTCCGAGGATAAAGTTTTCAAACCCGGTATCTTACCTTTCAAGGGAGTTCACTCTCGGATATTTCTTAAGTCCAACCCGAATGTTGTGACTTCTCTTCGGTGGAAAGATTTGAACATTCCGTTAATGTTCCTCAAACTAATCTTTTGCCCACCTATCCCACCCGTTGTCAAGTAATTGACACTTTGCCTTCTCCTCCCATTTCTTCTCCATGTCTTAACTCCTACGGGAGTGAAGACACCATCTTTGACCCCGGCATTTCTCATTCTCTTGAGCCGGGAATATATCTCATCGGTGTGGAACTTTCACGTGCTTCAAATGTTTGTCAAACATTGTGAACGAAAGTCCGATCGAGATCGTTTTCCACGTTGCTTCCCCGAGAACAAATGAATTCGGGTCGAGTCAAGCTAGCGACTCGGTTATCAAAAACAGTAGCACACTATATGGGTTTTCACCCGTATTTCTGATTTCTTTCTACTTTCTACCACCCTAGTGTGGGGGGGTTGCCCACATGTTGTGTATATAAGTCTTCCAAAAATTCTTCTTTCTAAATAATGGCCGTAGTATTTCCCTTTTACGTTCTTTGTTTCGGCATAACCGCCGGTACTTTGAATATTGAGGGCAATATTCATTTCTAAGTGTGGGGGGGAATTCTCACGAATTTTATCATATAATTAAATCAATTCCTCCGTTTTTGGCCAAAATTTTTTTTTTTTGGAATAAGTGTTTTGCACTTAGGTTATCATCGCCATGTCGTAAGACAAAAGGATTGGCTAATCAGAGCAACGGCTCTTGGTAAAGATTTCTCAAATCCGTTTATATGGCTTGCAATTTGCCCAAAATTGTATGGTTCTCAACTCACCATATCCTTAAAAGTGAAGAGTTGGCTAGCCCGCAAGGTTATGGCTTGTGGTAAAGGCAGTGGAAAAACCATAATTGGTAATCGGCTCACCAAAGATAATATTGATAATTTATCAAAGAGTTGGCTAGTCCGAGGAAAGTGCGGCTTCGGTAAAGACAAAATCAAAACCGTTGAAAGCTGGTGGTTTGCTCAAAATCACATGGTTATCGGTGTACCATGGTTCTTACTTGAACTAAAACATTTGGCTACTCCAGTAATGGCTTACTGTAAAGAGACTCAAATCCATTATGTTTTCTCAAAAGATTGCTAGGGACTAGCAATGCTTTAGTGTGGAGGATTTGATGAGTGCGTATTCACTCATCATTTTGGTCGAATCACGGTATGCAAAACATTTAAAACACTCCGAAATGCATCAAAATATTGAAAATATCTCAAAATTGTGTTTTATATGTTTCAGATGCAAAATGTTTAAAATCAGATGAAAAACGAGCAAAGTTTGCACAATTGGCGATTTAGGCCCCCGTCTTTCAAAAATGTGAGAAATAGTCCACTGAGCACGTATTTTTAAAGAAAAGTCACCAAAGGTCCTTTTGAAATCATAAGTTGTCATAATTAGTCCTTTGGTGTAAAATTTCAAAAGTTTGAGAAATTACAGTTGTGATCCCTGAATTTTTAAAAATTGTCAAGTTTAGTCCTCAGGTTTCACAAATTGACAAATTCAGATCCACGCACTGGGTGATTGACAAAGTCAGTCCTTGGATAATACTTCATAAATTACAGCTTTGGTCCCTGGGTTTCGGATTGTACATGTTTAACCCCTAATCTACAAATTGGATCCATATCTAATCCTAAGTCCAAACCAAACCTAGGCCCAAAAATAAAACAAACAAACAAACCCAAATCCAACCCACGACCCATTTTTACCCAATTTGACCCGTGTTTAATAATAAACAAACCCTACCCATCCTGTCTTCCCCACTCTTTCCCGCCCATGAAACCCTGCTCCCAGAACCCTAGAACACAGTTCCCTAAATCATCTTTTCCTCCATCCCAAACACTCAACCCCTCATCACACCTCTTTACCCAGTTTATCCCACTTCCCAATTTACCCAAAACCCACTGCAAACCCACAACCACAAAACAAAAATGGCGCCCAAAAATCCGTTCCCTCTCCTCAATGTCTTTTTCACTTCCAGGAGCCCAAGAAAAGACTCACATGCTACCTAGTCACATGTTGCTCATGCCACCTTGGCAATCCACAAGATACAAGAAGCATCCAATGGCTGAGGTTCCAAGGTTTAGGGCTCCAAGGTTAATCCAATGGCTGAGATGGGATTGAGAAAGCACAAAAAATGTGTTTTTGCTTGTTTGCACTCACATAGAAAACACAAGAGGAAAGAAGCCAAGACCAGAAGTTCTTTTTACTCACTTGTATAAATAAGCTTCTAGAGCTTTTGTAAAAGTTGTCTAGAAATCTAGTTCTAGTCCCGCCTTTAAAATTTCTTTGTCACTTTTTATTGTACTCTTAAAATTCAAGTTAATGCAATTTTCAGATTTTTAATCTCATGTTTTTATGCTGATTTACCTTTTGGTTCATGTTCTATTTCTGCCGTTCCAATTTAGAGTGCTTGTTAAGTTGTTTTAATTCAGTTTTAAGTTAGTTTATATTGCAAAAGTAAGTTTCCCTGAATCTCAAATATATTTTTTTTTTAAACTCTGGTTCATGTGTTTCTGCCGTTGAGGCAGTGTTTGGAACAGCTAGTGTTCGTGGGTCAAATGCTAGTTTTTGACCCATTTTGGATGTCAAGATCATTTTACTTGGTCTTTAGTTAGTTTATTTAAAAGCATTTAAGCCTCACAAGCTGTTTTGAGTGTTTTGCTGTTTTTAGAGTAGTGTCCAATTCTTCCCATAAGCCAATGTTTACAAGCCTCTCAATAGCTCATTTTTAGTCAAAACTTTTCACAAAATGTTTTTTTTTAAGATCTTCACATACCCAACTTCAACTGTGTTTAGCTTAATTGTACCTAGGATAAGCCTTAGTTAGCTTAAATTGTTCTTAAAATCTGCTACATGCCCTTTTTTACTTGCATCATGAGTGTGCCACTTGACCACTTTGTTGCTCCCATTATAAGCTCATATCAAGCTTGAAGTGGCTCCACAGAAGCTACATATGGGGGTAAAAGTCAGTCTTCTAGGTGAACTCCAAGAATCCATAAGCTCATAAGCTCATTCACCCTGTAGCTTATTGAAACAAAGCAAAGTTAACGTTGGATTTGCGCATCCGAAAACTACACTTCGTGGTTTCGTTTTATTTTTTTTTTTTAGCTTATTTTCATGAGTTTCAGCTTATTCAGTAGAGATAAAAGCTTTTTAGATGGTATTGATCATGTTCTTTAGGTCTTAGCTCATTTGGTTCCCCATAGTGCTTATTTATCCCTTATCGCTTATTCGCCACAAGTTCTGAGTTAGGAGTGTCTGGTGGTTTTTTTTGGCCATCTGTTGGGAATAAGCTGTCCAAACAGCTTATTGGGTGATTTTTATAAGTGCAGTTTTTTTGTAAAAGTCTTATTTTGGATTGCCCCTTTAAGTTGCAAAAAGAAAATCACAAAAAAAAAATAGTGAATAAAAAGGTGCAGGGGTGGGATTCGACCCCCTGACCTCTAGCCTCCCACGAGCACAACATCACACCTCAACGCCAACTGCCCTTGGGTCTTTATTGGTTTGTATCATGCACATCTTTATATATAACATAGATATGGTAGTTTAAGCTTAATTTTAGATTTTAGCTTATTCCAGCTTATCTGGATAAGCTGGCACTTCAGGTTTAATTTTCCTAGGTTCTTACTCAGTTAAAGTATTTTGTGTAAAAATTCTAGATTTTTCAAAAATGTTTTAGTATTTTTAATCATTTAATTAGAGTAAAATAGTTTTTAATTCATAATAAATAATTTAAAGGTCGAAAAAATATTCAGCTTTTTCCTAAAATTATTTTTGGTCATGTAGAATGTATGAAAATTGATTTCACACCCGTAGCTCTTCAATTTCAAAAATTTTACGTTTATGGCTCGGGTTGTTTGCCGTTTTTTACGTTTTTACGTTTTAGCACCCTAGGACTTAGTGTAGCGAGCCGTTCTATTATTTCTTAGGTTTAGTAGTAGTTTATTTATAGTTTACTTTGTTTTACGTGCTTTATTTTCATTCTGGTTCTTTAATTTGTAGATTAGCGTAATCCAAATTCCAAAATCATTGAACCAATTCAAGTCCTATTCACGAAACTCAACGACACCGTCAATTTCACACCTCTTTGGGACACGACCCGGGGAAATCACTTCCCGGTATCACTTTCATCACACCCGTGAGGTTTGGCACGTTGACCTTTTTCCTAAAGGGTCGATTTGTCGGGTTTTTCGGTTAATTTGATATTGTTGATATTTGTGTTTACTTTTCACGAATCAGTGTCTCACGCAGTTGAGGATTCGTCAAGAGGTTTTGTACATTGGGTACACCGTTTCTTTTTCACAAGGATTAGTACAAGCTTAAGTAACAAATTTGGGGAATTCTAATTCATGTTCAAGTTTGGTATGTTGGGTTTACTTCACCAAGTGGTCACAGCAAGAGCCAACAGAATACGTGGATGATATGTTAGCCAAAGTGTTTAAAGGATAAGATGTGATCAGCAATTCTCATGGGATATTAGATGCTACAGAATGTCAATGATACTTCACAGTCTAAGCAAAATCTTTCAAGAATCTTCAGCTTCAGTCATGATTTTTCAAGATGTTTGCTTATGACAAGAACTTCACGTGCAAATGGTCGTACACGTTAATGATGATTCCGAAAGTTCGAAACCATCATGGGGGAGAATAAAACGTGTACTTTGATGTTATAAGGTCGACCTTCAGGAGGAAGTAGTGTATGCTACTTTACTTAGTATGGTTTGTGAATTATTCTACATATGGGAGAAGAATTGTTGATGATGGAGAAAATTTGTTGATGATCCGTTGCATGTTCCTCTAAAACAGAAAACTCACTGAAACCAAAATTGTCATAACTCATTCAAGCTGTCATTGTTTACGGTTTAGTCTTGATTTAGTAAAATCCCGCGAAATAATATATTTCTCGGTTTAAATCATAGATTTGTAAAATCCCGTGACAATGGAACCATCCTAGAAAATGAAAAGTGAATTTCCGGATCTATCTCTCGGTTTATTCTTAGTTTTGTAAAATCACGCGAAAGAATCTATTTCTTGGTTTAAACCATAGAATTATAAAATTCCGTGATGATAGAACCATCCTGGACAAAGGAAAGTGTATTTCTAGATCTTATCTGATGGTGGTGCTACGGTTTCTGCTTCAAAGAAGGGATAAAGGGTGTACTTCATGAATTGGATGATTGTTTGGATATTCTTCATGGCAGTTTGGTTATTACAAGGTTTTACGGGGTTATGTGATTTTGACTAAGGTCGGGATGAAACCATTATCACAGTTCATTTAAAACGTCAAAGGGGGCTAGATCTGGGCTTTTAACCACAAGATGTGACAACGGCGTTAATTCATTATTATTTATTTGATGTTGAAGTGAAATTTCACGGGCAAGTGCACTTAGTATCTGAAGGTATCGGGGATGGTTGGATGAAGATTCTTCAAGATCCTTGTTCGAGCTTTCAACATTTTCAATGACAAAGACTTGGAAATCTAGTTATTTTTTTGTGATTTTTTCTTTTTTTTACTACCACAAAATAACTATCGCTTTGTAGTGCTCAGTGTCACATTAAATTGTGGATTTTCAAGAGGTGATGTACATCTTATACTTGATGGTTGGTTGGGTGAAGAGTATAGAGTACTTAGGGATTCAAAGGTGCATGAACTCTCTTCACCGCTCTTAGTCACACATTGGTGCAAGTTTAAGTCACAATTTCGGGGTATTTTACTTCAGTGTCAAATTCATCATATTGAGTTTTCTTCATCTGCTGTCATGACAAAGAGCCTACTGAATGATAATGGGATTGATAAAAAGTTAGCCAAGAGATGCAGAAAAGAGAGAGATGACGTTTGAATACTTCAGTTCAAACCTCGTTCTCTAAAGAAAATAAAAGTATATGCTTCAGTGCGCTTTATCTTCAGAAAAAGAGAAATCTTCTTGCTTATGACGTTTGAATACTTCAGTTTAAACCTCGTTCCCTAAATAAAAGAAAAGTGTACGCTTCAGTGCACTTTATCTTCGAAAGAAGAGAAATCTTCTTGATTGTGACCATTTTCATCAACAATCTTCACACTTTTTCCATGCTCCCTCAGTTATCAAGTGGATCTATTTGCCATTGATTGTATTGTTATTTCACCTGTTCAATCAAAATTGGCAATGACGACATCAAATGCAAGTTTTGCGGGGGAAAAGTGTGAATAAACTAAATCGTGATGATTTCACTTATTCAAGTGGATCTGTTTACCAATGATTGTATTCTTATTTCACTTTCTCAATCAAAATTGGCAATGGCGACTTCATATGCAAGTTTTGCGGGGGAGAAGTGTGAATAAATTACATCGTGATGATTTCACTTGTTCAATCAAGAATGGCAACTTCGTATGTAATTCTTGAGGGGGAGAAGAGTGAATATACTGAAGGTTGTTTGACATTTGAGAATAAATGGTCATATGGCTCCAAACTCATATAAAAACCGAGCTTCTTCCTATCGGGTCATCTTCACATGGAGTTTCTTCTAAGAGTCGTTGGTTGACATCTTCTCACGGGCCGATATGATTAATGATAAAGTGCTTCCAGTTAATGCTTCACGTACACATCATCATGATGATTCCGATCAATCAGAATCATCAGAGGAGAGAGAATGTGTACACCAAGGACTCACAACAAGTTTACCTGGTTAGGTTTAATGTCTTATTAAGTGATTTGTGTTGAAGATTGGTTGATTATGTCTCTCTTCATGTCTTATTCTCCATTCTTCTACCTTATCCACCTTCACCTATCTCGGGCAACAAATTGAAGATTATTAGTGTTACAACTTGTTAGTTTGGTGTTACCATTCCATGTGTTCATTGCAGGCTATTTGTGTACTCCTTGATGAACATCTTTCTGTTCTTGCTTGATGTGAGGGATGTTAGTTAAGGATTTTCAATATGTAAGTTAATTAGAATGCATTTGGTGAGATGAAGATGTTGACATTCTGTTCCCCAAATGGACAATCCTGAAGAAGTTCGAGTCTACAGTCTGTTCTACATTTTATGATGCATGTTAGAATACTAAAGACGAGTTGCATTTAACTATCAAAAGACTTCTTCTGATTCCGGGCACTCATCAAAAGGATTGTTAGTTTAGGGGAGAGCACTAATTGGGGGAGAGTGAAACGTCATATTTAATCCCTAATTAGATTTGCTCACATTGATACTTCGGCAAGTTGATTCTCACAAGATTTCAAAATGTTCTTCTCAAAAGATTTCAAGTATATGGGCTTATAATGAGTTGCTGATTCTGAAGTATCGAAATCATCAAGGGGGAAGGAGACACACATCTAAATGCAAAGCGAGTAAACTTGATAAACTTAATACTTCTACTTGATTGAAGTTATTCCGGGAAGACAAATGTCATAACCATAGAGAAACTCAATGTTTAACTCATCATGGCGTTTAGTGGTATTATTCCAACTACGTGGGGGAAGAGATGTAAGAGTCAGTTTCTGATAATAAAAGAGGTACACAAGTGTGTGATGATATCGCAATCATCAGGGGAGAGAAAAGTGTACATTGGGGACGCAAAGCTATTTCACATGAGAGCTTAATCATTTTTTTCGGAGTTGACATCAGCAGAGATAATTAGTGATTCAACATGCTACTTCAATGTTATCGGTTACTCTTTCTTTAGGCATTTGGGTACTTCGGGTTCTTGAGCTTCATACACTATCATCAGGGGAGAGAAATGTGTACTTCAGGGATGTTCAGCAGATTCACGTGATTGGACTTAATGATTTATTCTGGAGTTGATATCCGCGGAGATGATCAGTGATTCAATCTGCTACTTCGGTGCTATCAGTTATTCTTTCTTCGGGTATATGTGTACTTCGAGTTCTTGAGCTTCATTCAGTGAGACTGACTGCATCACTTCAATTATTTGGGAGAAGTGGTCTCTGATTTGGTATGCATCGCCGACTTCAAGGGTATGAAATATGAGAAGATTCATTCAAGTGTGGGATGATACATTGCAGTTCTATTTGTGCACCTGGCTAAGGCGAGCTTGAAAGAGAGCTTAGAATCTGCTCAACAAAAAGATTTTCTATTTGGGGGGAAGCTACCAAAGTCTCACTTTCAGAAGGTTCAAGTTCTCGAAATTACACCAAGAGCTCGAAAGCATTGGTGGTGAAAGTTTAAGAGATGATGACTTCTATCTTCTACAAAGTGTTAATCGATGTCCTTATCTCTCTTCGACAGATCCTTCTTAAACTATATCATCTTTTTTGTAAATATTTTTCAAAAACCAAAATACAAAATATAAAACCAACAAAAAGAAAATAGAAAAATATAAAACCAACAAAAATCCATAAAAATCAAAAAATTTGAAAATACCAAAAATATTGTTTTCTCAAGACATGTCTTCTGGTATCGATAACATCTACGATCTTAGAAATGTCATTCAATAATGGCACGGGACTTTAGATGAAGTTCGAGCAGGAGGTGTAAATACTTTTTTCAAAACATGTCTAAAACTATGGCTTGCAGTTATTTCAGACTGTAACCCGCGCTTAAACAATGGTTTGCTACTATTTCAGATATGCAACCCGTTCTTCAAAGAGGGAAAGTGCTACGCTTAATCGATTTTCATAAATTCCGTGCACTTATCCCAAAACAAAACAATATAAGGAAAGCACGTCGACAAAAATACGGCTGTTCCTACACAAATGTTTTTCCTTCTAAAATTCTTCAGAAAAATATTTTTTGTGTTTCAAAAATTTGGTGGAAAATGAGTTGCTTAAAAATCAGTCAGAATTGGTGTTTTCATAAAATTTGGAAACTCAATCAATGACTACAGCGTTTTTGAACTTTTCATAAAATGAGTCATTGATTAAGGGGGAGAATGTTTCAAACTTATATCATCTAACGGGCTTATTTAATCATCCTACATACTTAACAGAAAAAGGTGTTTATCAACTTTGAATGGCTGGGAGCCTAGGATATGATTGCTATAATTAGATGATTAGAGTTTGATGAACACATAATTCTCATGCCTTTATATGATCTGATTGATATGTTGTATTGACTTTTATTAGTCGATTGCTGTTTGGGTGTTGTCGACCACCATATATCTGTCTATCTGTGTTGACTAACGTATGCAAATAAGATGACTAACGTATGCAAATAGGAAAGGGCAACGATATCTTGGGTCGACAAAAGAAGAAACGGAACTTAATCAGATCTCTATGGATATTTTGCATGATATACAACTTCAAAGATCTTACTGCATTAGCAGATGGTTTTCTTCCAGCCTTACAAAGAACAACTGAAGCAACTTGTGTTTTTCTCCACCTAACGTATCTTTGTGCAGGATAAGTAGTGGATAATACCATTTTTGAATTTCTCAAAATGGAAAATATTGTTTGAAAATAATCGGACTCAAACTTTTGAAAATCAACCTGAATTCAGTTTAAACATAAGTCACTCAATCAAAGACTACGGTCATCGATTGAGGGGGAGAGTGATTTCAAATTAAACATTCTCAAACGATATTTCTTCAAACGAGTCTGTTTGTACGATATAAAGTGGTGATCTAAAGATTTAATGTTATGTCAGGTTATGATTTTTTCGTGAAAATAAAAGATCTTTCAAAATGAAATTTTTTATTTTACTTAAAGATCTCTTAAAATTATCATCTGACACTAACAATCTTTAATGTCAAAATTTGTTCCTTATCAGTTAATTTCAAAATTAAATCAAGCCACGTCTTTCCCAAAAATTTTCTAAATGATTTAAATCAATTGGGATAACAAATCTCAAAAGGTTTGAAATTTTTGATCGGGGGAGAAATCGTGATTTAAATCTCAAATCTGTTTAAATGGTGATTGTTTCAAAAAGCACTCCTTTCTCCATGTGCCAAATGATTTCAAATATATGATGCACATGATTGAGGAGGAGCATTTATCCAAAAACCATAAGAGAATTTAAACCAGACCATATTTTCTCCCATGTTTTCTAAACCTATTTAAATCACTTGGGATCCAAAATCTCAAAGGGTTTGATATTTTTTATCGGGGGAGAAAATGTAATTTAAATATGAAATCTGATAAAAGATGATCGTTTTAATTCAAAAGTGCAGGCTGCTTTACCATATGTGCTAAACGCTTTCATTAACTGACGCACATATTGAGGGGGAGCATTTCAAAAGAGAATAAACTATCAAGGTACAAAGGCTTCTATGTTTTAACATAGGTACCTTGATTGATTTTCAAATGGTTTCTGTTGGAATCACTCCTAAACCTAAATCAAGTGTTAGTGATTCATATGTAATAGTTAGCTTAATATGGCATTTATGTTAGTAATTAGCCTTAGGCTTATGTAAAAGGCCCATAAGCCTAGGCCTAGTCCAATAAGGAAAAGGAAGGGAACTAGGAGTGTTGCCCTAGCTTCCCTTCTATAAATACTATGTAATAACCCTCACTTGAGGTTTGGTTGTTCAATATTTTCTCTCATTAATACTCCTACGCATAACCATCCTTAGTCTAACGTGTGTGTGTGTTTGGTTTATTGTTCAACCGATCTATCTCTTCATCTATTTCTTCTATTGATGCTTGTGTTGCATATATGGGAACCAACGATGGTATCAATAAGCCTACTAGTTGGGTGAATCGTATTGTTTTTGAAGTAGGTTTTGGTCCTACTAAGTAAAGCATCACAGTGATTTTTGGTTAAACAAAACACATTTTTACACTTTTGAATCAAGATTCTTGTACTTTCAATGTTTTAAGGTGTTAAAATAGCTGTTTTTGGCAAAAGTTTCAACAACTAACGTGTGGATCATCATTTTCTAGCTTGGTTTTATTAGGTATGCAGTTATACATAACGATTTTAGGCAGCTTTGGCTCATCAAGTTTCACACTTTTGTGTTATTTTGGTGATATTGAAGCTATTTCATCACAAAAATCTGGTTTAGAAACATCTTTGGGTAAAAGTCATTTTTACAGTAGTTACGCCTACGCGAAACCCTAATCTTACGCATAAAATTACGTGGTTTGATCTTGATTTTCATTGTTTACTCGTGTTTTTCTTGCTTGGATAAGCTGAAAATACCGTCGACTTGGGATATCTTTTGCCTTTGTGATAGTGTAAAGATCACAAACAAAACCTAAAATTACGCATAAGCATAAGCTACGGCGTAGAAACTTCTACACATAAGATTTATCTTACGCCTAAGCTTTGTCTTACGCATAAGGTCATCCTACGCCTAAGTTTTCTACGCCTAACTTCTTGTTTTACGCATAACTTTAGCGTTTTATCCTTACTTACGCGTAAGCTAATCTACGCGTAACTCTTATTGTTACGCGTAACTTTGGTGTTTTAAGCATAAGTGCTACTTGGCTTTATTGTGATTTCTACGCCTAAGGATACTTCATCAACAACGTTTCATTCGACTACAAAGATCCATCAACACAAGTTATCAAAAAAAAAATGTTTTTTGGCGGGAAAATTTAATTTAATTTTGGAGACTAAGCGTTCAATTTTTACCTTGAGATTCAAATTTTGGTTTAACTGTGAAAATTTTGGTCAAAAATTCAAATTTTAGGGCCCAAATTCAAAATTTTGGGTAAAATTTGGTAAAAATTGTCATAACTCAAATTTTTCTTACAACCTTAGAATTGAATTTTATAGTGAATTTCAAATTTTGAGAGTCAAAATTTTTTATAATTATTTTTGGAGGAAATTGAAAATCACTATATCGACCCTCGTGTGCTATATAGACTTAGCACCTTTTCTTCTCTTTGATTCTTACTGCGGCGTGAAATGGATTCGAAGATGATCGCATTTGTGGCATTGAAAGAAGGATACATGGCTCACGGCATTGAAGCGTCGAGACATCATCAATTTCCGATATCCCGATCGTGCAAGGTGAAAGAGTTGATGTACATGATAGGAATGCTCAAATGGACGTTGAGAATGTTGTGATTCTTGCAGCTGTCGGTAATGCGGACAATGAGGTTGTAGCATTGGAAGCGGGGATGACGGTGGCGGATCGGAGAGATATCATACTAACTTTCGACGACAGAGCCCAGCGTGACGAAGAACAAATGGTTGAAAGATATCTTACCCACCTATGACACTTACACGAACAGATGGTGCGATACAATCTCTTGTTGATCATATTACATGACCAAATGCGACACAACATACTCTGGCAATCCGAATTTAAATGAAGGAGAGGTTGACCAATGTGTTGCACAATGTCAGACAACTATCTCATGCTAGGCCCTTACTTGTTAACAATTCAACTGAAACGTCAAATCAAACTCTTGAATCTGAAAACATTCTTCTCAAAAGACCATTGCTCAGTTTCATAAAGATTTTTCAAAACTAGAGGCACATTGCATCTCTCTTGAACTTAAATTACAAAACAAATCTTTTCTTGAGAACACAATAGTGTATTCAAATGAACAAAATATCGTGTGGATACATTAGTAAAAGAAAACGAGCTTTTAAAGGCTCAAATTCAAGCAAAGGGGCTTGCACATGTTACTTTACAAAACAAACTGAGAAGATTAACTGACAAGAGTGTGGATACTAATTTTGCTAAACAAACAATCTTGGGGAAATCATCTCTACAACCTTTCAGAAACAATCGTAGTTAGACAACCAATGCATTTAAATCAGAACATTCAAAATCTTCAAAACCACGGTTTCCCTCCTAAGTTGTTGAGAATAATCATTTGATAAAACCGGTCACTCCACATTCACGGCCTAAGAATAATGCTTCTTTACATTAAACATGTTTTGTTAAACACATTTCACATTATACATGTTTACGTTAAACCTCAACATGTGGCTGCTCACGGCAAATCTAGGATTAGTTCGAACAACGTGTCTAAACAGAGCATTAAAATTAAAAATTCATATGATTCAAATGACGCATACAAGAACTATGATCTAGAAAAGGCTAGGAAAGGGCACTTCTTCAAAAGGATGGAATCTTAGGTTCACGACCTAGTGTATTACCTTCGAGTGTATTCTGAACACTACGTAGTAACAAGCCAAAACCTAAGTTAACTCAACAAGCGGTTAGAAATAAACCCGTTGATCTAAATGTAAACTGAGGAAACCTAATAGGTGGATCCATATAGGACCTTGAGACTCTTCCCAAAGAAGTTTCAACATCCCTAGATCTAACCTTAGATGGATACCAGCGGGTAGGATTTTCAAAGCTGTTAGTCTTAGGTGGATTCCTACGAGGCAGATACTAAGTAGTTGCACCAAAACAAGTGGGATACCAACAACATCCATCCACGAGAGAAAGGATATCATCAAAATAGCATGTTCGGTGTCGAAGATAATTGACACTACATCTTTATGCTTCAACACGGAACCCGATTGGGGATCCATGTTTTTCTCTTCCTTGCCCCCCTTCTATTTCTATGCAGTGCAACTTGGCTATGGCTTCTCGCAAAGCAGCGTGGGTTTCTCACCGTTAAAATTTAATGATCCATCATTTGCTCCACCATCGTCAAGAATTGGATACATTTCTTGCTCTCAGGTTAAAGATTACGTCTAAAATTCGTGCTTGATGTATCGAATGTTTCATTGCACAACTTGATAATACTCTAATTTCATACATCAGATCTACAACAACAATTCTTTGTGCTGCACCTCCATCGAATCTCTAAAAGCAGATGAACAAAGTGTTTCCTACAACAATGTCATAGGCTGATGATCAACATTATGAACAGAGAGAAGTTTTATTAGCGGTTGACTCTCTCGAAATATTTTTGGTACTTCACACTTGTTCCATCAATTGGACATACATGGTTTCACTGTCTCCTTATACATGGTTTAAGCCTTCAATTCATCATCAACATACGTGGTGTATGATTCGAATCATTGAAAACATCGAGGGGAGAGAGAGTGTGTAGGTGGTCATTGCTTCCTGTTCTTCTACATGCTTTTGCGAAAACCCAATGCTTATCTGAATTTCTTCAATTAGGGGAAGAAATAAGGCGAACTTTGGTGTTATAGTCTCAATTTCACTGGTGATCTTGTGTGAAGTCACCCAAATATGATATTATGATGACTCACACACGGTCTTGGTATCGAGTTATGCATATTCACGGTAACTAGTATTAGAAAGACCACAACATTAGGAAAGTCGTATCATTTAGGTCTTTCATGGTTTGTTTGGTGTGATGCGTCTACATATGAGAAGATCTTGTTGATTTCGGCATGTTACCCTCGAGCGGATCTTCCGGTAAGTGATTTTCTTTGTGTGGTTTCTGCTCATCTATTACTTACGCATCTTGAAAACCTTCAAAAGTTAGAGGAAATGTAGACTTCATCAAAGTTTCAAATCTGCTAAAGATAGTTGTCAGTTTGGGGAAGCTGATTCGAAACTTCTTCACAATGGCTTCTGGTATAACACTTGGAACCGGTCCTGCACCAGTTTAAACTTCCCCAAACCCCATCATCAGTGAACAAAGCCCTCAGCTTACTTCGTCAACAAATGGAAAGACTTTTGCTCCGCTGTTGATGGCGATATTGATGAGCGTGCTCAGTGTATCATTTGTTTATTTGCTCGGCTGATACTACTCTTATACGATACACACCGCTACAACAACTGTTGAAGAAGCACCACCGGTTGACTCAACACAACAGTTGAACAAACGGCTTCCAACAATGATGAACCGGTCGATGATGTTCTTAATGAAGTACCCCCACTGCGATTTTGATCCAAATGCGTTCTTTAACCCATTGCCAATGAACTGCTACTGATGTGCGGAATCATCGACAAGCCATTTGAATCCTCGAATCGCACAATGTATACCAACATCAACCCTCTACACATCGATGGACAAAAGACCATCCTCTGGAAAATATTATTGGCAACCTGAATCAACCCGTCGTTCGAGACAGCGTCTTCCACGATGGTGAACATTGCATTTATTCACTTTGGCTACGCTTGTCTGAATCTAAAAACATTAAAAAGCAATGACAAAAGACAACCGGATTGAATCCATGCAAGAAGAACTCAACCAATTCAAACGTCTTGAAGTATGGGAACTGGTTGAAAGACCATCCGGGGTCTACGTCATTGGTCTAAAATGGATTTGGAAGAACAAATTGGATGCTGAAGGGAACGTTATCAGAAACAAGTCACATCGGTGGCTAAGGGTTATAGACTGGAAGAGGGTATTGACTTTGAAGAATCATTTGCTCCGGTTGCTCGTCTTGAGGCCGTTCGGATATTTCTGGCATTCGCAGCTCATATGAACATCACGGTCTTTCAGATGGATGTCAAAACGCTTTTGAATGGTCATTTGAAAGAAAGTTTATGTCGAGCCAGCCGGAAGGATTCGTTGATCCCGCGCTTCCTAACCATGTCTACAAACTGAACAAAGCTCTGTATGGTCTCAAACAAGCTCCTCGGGCGTGGTATGATAAGCTATCATCTTTCCTCCTTGCCAATAATTTTACCAAAGGTTCGGTCGACCCAACTCTTTTCATACAATATCACGGGGAACATATTTTATGTGTTCAAATTTACGTGGATGACATCATTTTTGGGTCAACACATAAAAATTACTCAATCGCTTTTGCTATACTAATGAATAAACATTTTGAAATGTCAATGATGGGTGAACTTACGTTCTTTCTAGGACTGCAAGTTCATCAATCACCCCGTGGTATTTTCTTGAGTCAGTCCAAATACGCCCTTGAATTGTTACAAAAATTTGGAATGCAAAACTGTGACACCTACGCCACACCAATGGCTCATACCAAGAAGCTAGACGCTGATTTATATGGGAAATTGGTGGACCCTACCAAATACCGTAGTATCATTGGGTCTCTCATGTATCTAACAGCTAGCAGACCTGACATTGTCTTTGCCGTTTATCTATGCTCCCATTATCAGTCGAGACCAAGCGAAATCCCCTCTCAGGCTAAAAGAATCCTCCGATACATCAAGGGAACCATTAATTTGGAGATTTGGTATCCGATGGATTCTGGTTTTGAACTAATCGCTTTTGACGCTGACCACGAGATGATTAGATTCACTGATAACGCTACACGCGTCGTTCGGGGTCAAAGGAACTTCCTTTTCGTCAAGCAAGTTTTTCAACACCCTAGGCAGTGAACCTAATCGTTGTAGTGTTGTAATTAGGGTAAGCCACGGGTATTAATATCGTTCTCTAGGGGAATAGGAATGCTAGTAAGAAGTTACTACGCTAAGGTTGGGGTTGAGGAAGATTATTTTTTATATTTTTATGTTTTTTTGGAAATTGAAAGGTATGAATCTCGGGTTTGGTTTTGGGGTTGGTATTGCTACCGATTACTCTACTTATCTAATTATCTAGTCTAAGGTGTATGTAGTCTATGTCTAATTATTGTGTGCTCGTATGATAGTTTAAAGATGTGTTTACTTAGGTTTTACTACTCCTTAATTATCTCCTATTGGTGGTTGAATTGTCACGTCCTTATTCTTAGTTGCGTTGTGTGTCTAAAGTCGTAGGGTATGCGTATGTTCCCTAACTCTTTGAACTTACCAAAGGGTCTCGTCTACAAAACCCACTAGGGATAATAAACTCTTACTCTAAGGCACTCTTTGGATGGTTTAGCTTACAACTACTCAAGGATCTATATTCTAAGGTTCACAAAGATTTAATCAAGCATTAAGTACACAACGAATGACCTATCGCATTACTAGATCATTAATCAACTAAGATAAGAGACAACCAATCAATATTTAATAATTAAGTTTCATATTCCCTAAGCAAACACACAAGTAAATTAGCCGGACATGGAGAACATGCAAGCATACACACAAATAATCAAAGACATAATTGAATTAATGAAGTAAAACACTTATCTTGATGTAAGATAGGGTTTGGAACCCTAAAATACTGTACAAGACAGCCTTGGTTCGGTTTAGGGTTTTACTCCAAAAGACTACACACTAATACTGAAAAATTCGGATTCTATATATAAGATTACACATGCGACGTCGTCACCTTATGTTTTGTGCGTCGGTCGGGCCGTCATTAGGGTTTCGTCTTGGCCACGTTAGTCTTGCGACGGCGTCACCTTATGCTTGTGAGTCAGTTCTCGACGGCCGTCTGCGGATTGAATCTAGGCCGTCCGAGTTGCGACGGCCTACTCTTTTATAACTTGACGTCGTCACTTGAAAATAAGAGTTTTGGCTTCTGTCCCGTCACAAAATCCTCCGACGGCGTCGCAGATAAGCATGACGCCGTCACCTTGCATTTTCAGCAGCTGGAGTGTCTCGATTCTTGACTTTGGCCATTTTCTTCGTATATCCGCCTTTTCGTCCAAATAAGTGCCATTACAGCAATTTGCCTTCAAGAGACCTAAAAAGTGAAAAGGAACGATATTAAGTAATAACGGATACAAAAGTGATCAAATAAGGGCTTAAACGACCCCTCAAAAAAGTACCTTTTAAAACCTTATCAAATATCCCTACACTTGGTATTTGCTTGTCCTCAAGCAAATGTGCTTTTAGCCAATTAATTTATAAGTTATGGGTCATGAAGCATTGGTTTAAAACAGTCCACAACACATATAAGCCCCTAAAAAGTCATAACAAGCACGGAAATTACATACTAGCACCTCACATGGGGTGTTTGGATACTCACATCTCTCTCGGGTGTATATGAAATATAACAAGTTGGAAATGGAAGATAAACACTCATTAACCGGTTTTAGTACATAGATTACCATAAGCTTGAGAATAGATCAAACCTCCATCGCTTTGGCGTAAGCACCTAGAAAAGACTATCAAAGAGGTTTTTAAAGGGTTGTAATGTTAGGCTTACGGTAGGGAAACAAAGGGTTTGGTGGGATAGGCTTTTTAGTGGTGGCAAGTCAAAAATCTCTATGTTAAATGCGTACGAAGAATGGCGTTGCTAAGCCAAGACTCGACACTCTAGACTTTAGCTAACTGAAACAAACAAACATAAATTTAAAGGATAGATGTAGGATGGTAGCCAGCATTTTTTTTTTTTTTTTTTTTTACTATATTTTTTCTTTTCTCTTTTTCTATTTTTTGATTTTTTTTAAAACACTTTTACTCTACCATCCTCTACGGTAACATCAAAATGATAGGGATTTATAGGCACATCCCTACACTTGAGTTTTTATTATTCTAACACTAATTTGACCCGAATTGAAAAGATCAAAACACTTGGGGTACATTATTATACAAACAAAGGGAATTTGAATTTAATGTTCCCTTCCCGTCATTTCATAAACTTTAACTTTTCCCATGAATCCCAATCGTCCCAAAACTGTGTACAAAGGATATGACTCGACTTAGCAACTCATGCAAGCAACTGGATAATTGAACTAAGGGTTTAGGGTGATAACAAAAATGCACTAAAAGTGAGTGCATAAAGGGTAGGCTAAGGCGATTTGGGTGTATATTTGGGGGTGGGGTGTAAACAATGCTCTTCATTGATATTCGGAAAAACCGAAACATCACGAGAACCGCGAAAAGGATAGGCTCTGAGGGTTAACTAGGGGTATCGTGTACTAAAGATGAGTACAACGCAAAGGGTGTGGGGGAATTACTCAACCGAGGTGGAAGAAGTAATTATATTACGGGTATAAAACAAGGGTTATCCTAATGTCTCTTATCATTTAGTTATTCCTAACTACACAAGTGTAGTCTTACTAGCGATCTCGGAATGCATCACAAAACAAGTTCTAGAATCTAATATACTACCGGTTCACACTCAAGCATTAAAGATGAATGCTTTAATTCCTACTAATCTAAGGGCGATCCTCACATTTTGGGTGGAATTTAGGTGGTAAAGGGTTTTTGTGCTAGTCATGCAACTTCCTATCCGTGAGACGCTTTTGTTAGAACTAATGGCCCACTCCTATATGTCATGAAAAATTAAAAATTTGGTGCCAAAATTACCCTAACCGACATTTTCTCATGGTTTATTACACAAATACAATTGGACAAAGCAAATATTCAAGGATAAGCATAGTTTCAAAGTTCCCGTTTTATTTTCCCTCCCTACACTTAAACTGAACATTGTCCCCAATGTTCCCCGAAAGTATCAAAGTTATGATAATGGAAGGTAATTAAAAACGAAAGAAACTAGTACTCCCTTGATTAGCTCGGTAGGATCCGTGTGTGAAGTAGTGGTTAAATCCTTTCCAAGAAGAATTTATGCGTGAAAAGCTCCTTCCAATCTTATGTAACTTCTTCTTGATAAATTAAACATGCACATATGAAGAAAACAAACGTAAAATCGGCGGTAATAATATATATAAGACTCGATTTAAACTAGGATATAATGCTTGTGGAATGGATGTTTACAGAATTTCTGGAAAATTAAGACATGGAAAATTCTAAAAATTTATAAGTAGCTCGAAAAGCGAGAAAAAGGTAATCTGTTGTTTTACTCCTTCACGATGCCGTCAGTTGCAATCCTGACGCCGTCAGTTATCCTGACAAAAACGGTCTGCGATTTTCTGAAAAAAATCTGGAAAATTTACATCTTTAGAATCTGGAAAAATTTCTGCAAAACATCCATTATGACTCGATACAAGCATTTGACTCGAACAAACACACATATATATCTTTTAATGAATTGTTATTCTCATGTTTACGTTTCTTTTGAAAACGTGTGTAATCCTCCCTACACTTATCCCTTATGTAAAATACCTTTATATGCAATTAAGACGAGGTTAAAAACAAAATAAAGCATTTTTACAAATTTAAACATGAGAATAAACAATCAATAAAAGACATATGACTCTAACAAGCAAACAATTAAGCATGGGTTGCCTCCCACGAAGCGCTTTTCTTTATTTAAGAGTCTTGTAGCTAGACTCGTAGTCGTGCCCTCACGTGACTTCATTATCGTCATCTTCTTCCTCATGACGGTCTCTATCGGGGGATTCCATGTTGTAGAAGTGCCCTACGATGCACTCCTCTAAGAGTTCGTCTTCTCCCCATTCGGTCTATATTTGGTCCTAAGTTCAACAATCCTTATAGAATCCGAAAATCTTAGCCATAACATAATCTACTCCTTTTTATTTATCCTCCTTATTCCTATAGTAGACCGATATTTTAAGTTCCTTTTCATCATTAGAGAGTGATGAAAACTTCTCAATCTTAAGCGGCATTTGGTAAGCTATGTCATCGGTCTCATCCTTGAATCGCACTACTCCTAACGAAGGATCATAGGTCATCCTGGTGTTTTCTATGAAAGGTTTTCCTAGAATAACGTGGGACAAGCTAGGGTCTATGGCCGTGCTAATATCATCCACAATTATGAAGTCCGTAGGAAACGTGAAACTACCTACATAAACGGGCAATCCCTTAACTCTACCAAGAAAATTGCAACTAACACTAGGATCATTGGGGTCTTGCCTAGTTGGAATCGGCTTCTTCACAACCCAATTGTAGTAGGTGCTCAGTCATGATGTTGATCGGGGATTTGCGGCAATGTATGCCTTTGCCACGAAAAGGTGTCCTATGCAACATGGTATGTTAAGATTCCAAGGGTTCCCAAACTTGATTATAGGGCTTTTCCAAACATACATGTGACGGAGGTCACGTACTAAGTGAGGGTGGCGAGTTAGCTCTTCTTCCGTAGGAAACTTATTGAAATAGTCATTATCTACTTCACCTACTTCCTCGGTTGTTTCATTATTCTCAAGTGTATGGTCCTCTTCGTCATTTGTTCCATTAGGTTTCACTAAGGTGATGGTATTGACGAATTGAACGTGCTTAGCTAGCTTACTTGGGTCCTTAATCTCTACACCGGAAGGCTCGGGAGTTGAGATAGCACTAACCTTCCTATCACTATTGGTTATGGCTTTCAAAAGGTTGTCTATCTTCCTATCCATTTCGGCTTGTTGTTGGTTAAAGCGGTCCGAGAGCTTAGCTATTTGGGCTTCTTGGGTTGCAACTAGGTTTTGCAACATCCCTTCGATGTTTTGTTGGTTAGGATCGTGGGATGGGGCCATGAAAAATCATTGGAAGTGAATTCCTTGGTTTGTCCCCAATAGAAGTCGGGCTTGCCCTTCCATGCTTCTCGGGTTTCATTGAAATTCCTAGGTCCGGGTATCGTAGGGAATCTTCCTCCCGTTCCATTAATACGCGAGGATGCGTAGTCAACGGAAGCATGTTCGGGGGATCGGGTGCTAGTGCGCGTGTTATGAGGATCACAAAACGGCTCACACGAGGAAGAAACTTTGTTCACATGGCGTGAAGACTTAGGGTTTTCGTAGGAACTCATTAGGAATTTAACTTGATCTTCAAGTTCGATCATCCTACGGTCGGAAGATTGTGAGTCAATGGGAGGCAAGGAGATTGCCTTAACGGTTTTGGGCAACTCACGGGGTCATTCCAACTTTCGTTGTCATAGAGAGCAAGGTCCTCTATTATACCCATGATTCTTCCGCGGTGAGATCACTAAGTTTTCCACCGGCCGCTTGGTCAATGGATCGCTTGGTGGGGAAGTTGACATGATCATAAAATATTTGGACTTGGAGCCAAAGATCAATGCCGTGATGAGGGACTTTATGAAGTAAGTCCTTGAATCGAGTCCATGCTTCGTAGAGAGATTCATTTTGACGTTGTTGGAACATCAAGATGTCATTCCTAAGTTTAGTGGTTCTCCCCGGTGGGAAAAATTGAGCAAGGAAGCGAGAGGTAAGATCATCCCAACTTGAGATGGAACCGGCGGGAAGTCGCTCAAGCCAATTACTAGCTTGGTCCCGTAGAGAGAATTGGAAGAGACGCAGGCGCGTGGTCTCCCGAGTAGTAGCATCAAGGTCGATGGAATCGACAATTTTAAGGAAATCCCTAAGATGCTGATTTGGATCTTCGGAACGAAGTCCATGGAATGCACATCCGTTTTGCACCAACCGGATGGTGTCGGATCGCAGGGCCGTAGTTTGGGCTTGGTCGGGAAGCTCAATGGTGTTCCTATAGCCTAGGTGGCTTGGTCTCGAGTATTCACCAAGAGTACGGGCTCTTGGCGGGTCAATTGGTGGTGGGTTGATGAATGGTGGGTGGTTATCACCTTCCATGATGAAAAGTTATGGGATTACGAACAAAGGTCACAAAGAAGGGGGATAGACTAAGAGAAAGCTAAAAATGAGAAAAATTTACTTGATAGGAATCAAGCAAAGAAACCTAAACGAGGTGGACTACTAACTAGCTATTCTATTCCCTGGCAGCGGCGCAAAACTTGATAACGCTACACGCGTCGTTCGGGGTCAAAGGAACTTCCTTTCGTCGAGCAAGTTTTTCAACACCCTAGGCAGTGAACCTAATCGTTGTAGTGTAGTAATTAGGGTAAGCCACGGGTATTAATATCGTTCTCTAGGGGAATAGGAATGCTAGTAAGAAGTTACTACGCTAAGGTTGGGGTTGAGGAAGATTATTTTTTATCTTTTTATGTTTTTTTAGGAAATTGAAAGGTACGAATCTCGGGGTTTGGATTTGGGGGTTGGTATTGCTACCGATTACTCTACTTATCTAATTATCTAGTCTAAGGTGTATGTAGTCTATGTCTAATTATTGTGTGCTCGTATGATAGTTTAAAGATGTGTTTACTTAGGTTTTACTACTCATTAATTATCTCCTATTGGTGGTTGAATTGTCACGTCCTTATTCTTAGTTGCGTTGTGTGTCTAAAGTCGTAGGGTATGCGTATGTTCCCTAACTCTTTGAACTTACCAAAGGGTCTCGTCTACAAAACCCATTAGGGATAATAAACTCTTACTCTAAGGCACTCTTTGGATGGTTTAGCTTACAACTACTCAAGGAGCTATATTCTAAGGTTCACAAAGATTTAATCAAGCATTAAGTACACAACGAATGACCTATCGCATTACTAGATCATTAATCAACTAAGATAAGAGACAACCAATCAATATTCAATAATTAAGTTTCATATTCCCTAAGCAAACACACAAGTAAATTAGCCGGACATGGAGAACATGCAAGCATACACACAAATAATCAAAGACATAATTGAATTAATGAAGTAAAACACTTATCTTGATGTAAGATAGGGTTTGGAACCCTAAAATACTGTACAAGACAGCCTTGGTTCGGTTTAGGTTTTTACTCCAAAAGACTACACACTAATACTGAAAAATTCGGATTCTATATATAAGATTACACATGCGACGGCGTCACCTTATGTTTTGTGACGCCGTCGGGTTGCCGTCATTAGGGTTTCGTCTTGGCCACGTTAGACTTGCGACGGCTTCACCTTATGCTTGTGACGCCGTCCTCTTCAGTTCTGACGCCGTCTGGATTGAATCTAGGCCGTCTGAGTTGCGACGGCCTACTCTTTTATAACTTGACGTCGTCACTTGAAAATAAGAGTTTTGGCTTCTGTCCCGTCACAAAATCCTCCGACGGCGTCGCAGATAAGCAGTGACGCCGTCACCTTGTATTTTCAGCAGCTGGAGTGTCTCGATTCTTGACTTTGGCCATTTTCTTCGTATATCCGCGCCTTTTCGTCCAAATAAGTGCCATTACAGCAATTTGCCTTCAAGAGACTTAAAAAGTGAAAAGGAACGATATTAAGTAATAATGGATACAAAAGTGATCAAATAAGGGCTTAAACGACCCCTCAAAAAGGTACCTTTTAAAACCTTATCATTCACGTAAAAGTACTTCAGGAGCTCTACAATTTCTTGGTGACAAACTGGTGTCATGGCAATCGAAGAAGCAGGACTGTACATCGCTGTCCTCAACCGAAGCAGAATATGTAGCCATGTCGGCGTGTTGTGCTCAAGTCATTTGGATGAGAACACAAGTCAAAGACTATGGTTACGTATTTGACAGAATCCCGATGTACTGCGACAATCGGAGTGCTATTGCGATCTCGTGCAACTCAGTTCAGCATTTGAAATCAAAGCACATCAATCTTCGATATCATTTCATCAAGGACCACGTGGAACAAGGTACAGTTGAATTATACTTCGTGGGTACAGAATACCAATTGGCAGATCTACTCACCAAAGCCTTGCCTCCCGCTAGGTTTAATGAGTTGGTCCACCGGATTGGTATGCGGTGTTTGACTCAAGAGGAACTGGATGAACTCTTAAAACATTCTTAAAACCAGTCAAACACCAAAATCTCTTTTGTAAATATTTTCCAAAACAAAATATAAAAATATAAAATCAGTTAAAACAACAAAAATATTCTTCTATCTATATTTCTTTATACATGGCAAGTACATTTCTTCCGTCAACACTCTAATCTTTCAAAATTCAGTATTTTTTCGATCAAGTGTTGAGGGGGAGAAAATAAATACTTAACTGTTTCAAAATAACATTGTACTTGCATGTTACCTATTCCCGGTTGTTTCTTTAAATTGGTGGTCACATTTCAGGTTCACTGACACTCCTCGGACTAAAATTTATAACCTTTCATTATTTCTTAAGTCAAGGGGGAGTGTCGTCAAGTTTCGTTCTTAAAATCTTTCGTTTGGTAACCAAAATGGAAGTTAAAAGGCTTTGGATGAAAATGGAAAAGGTGGAGGGACTAAAAATGTCAAAAGCTTAAAGTTATTTTAATAAAAACACTCCACCAAACACATTTATTTCTCACATTTAATATCTCACCTACCCATCCTACGCCTAAAATTCGTTCAACAAATCCGTGTTTTGGATCATCAATTTGTAAGTTGTTTCATGATCTTTACGTGTTTACAAACAATGGTTTTGAATCTTTTACAAATCCAACGGCTAAAACGTGAGATATGAGTGATTATGTGTTCTACGCATAAGCGTATGAACACACAATCATTGGTGTGTGTTTGTGGTTAAAATAAGTGTGTCAAAACGTTTAAATAACATCAATGATACTATGTTTATCCTCAAAATCCACCCAGAAACACGAATTGATTGTTTTTCAAAATTAGGGTTCATGAGTCGTTTTGGGTGTTTTCATATGTGAACGTTTTTGGTGAAAAAGATTGTTGCATGAGGTTGATATTATAGTGAATTGATAATATCTAAGCTTTGAAACAACCCAGAAACACTAATTGATTGAGAATTAGAGATTAGGGTTTAATATTCTTGAGAAATGGGTATTTTTGATTCACTGCGAATTGGATGTTAATACTTGGTTATATCACTCACATGACATTTAGAACTACTAGAAAAACTTTGGTTCAATTCCTATGGTTAAAAATCTTACGCGTAATCTTTGAACTATTAGGGTTTTAGTTTACGCATAAGGTTCTTTACGCGTAACTGTTTGATTAAGTGTTTGTGAGTAAATCTGTTACACAATGAATGAGGATGTTAATATTGATGCTGTGATGAATTTATTTCAGGTTTGCTACTCGTAAAAATCAGAATCAAGGTTGTTAACCATCTACGCATAAGGATCACCTTACGCGTAGCATGTTATGCGTAAGAGAAATCTTACGCGTAGCGTTTACGCGTAAGGTTCTACAAAGGGACTACGCGTATCCTGTGAAGGATATGCGTAAACAGTGACCTCTACGCATAAGGTCTACTCTTACGAGTAAGCCTTACGCGTAAGGATTTATATGCACTTACGCGTAAGCTTTACGCATAAGGTCCCCTTTTTCTTACGCGTAATATTTCTTACGCGTAAGTCAGGATCCTACGCATAAGCTTGTGTCTACGCGTATAACTCCTGTTTACGCATAAGCTGCCATTTCTACGCCTAAGCCTTGATCAAACCTTCATTTTGAATTGTTACGCGTGCAAACTTGTAAATAAATAAATCATAACGTCACGAAACCAATAATGTCACTAATAAGCTTAAACGTTTAATATGTTGTGAAAAATATGAGATAACATAAACTTAAAAACCTAAAGTTAACTAACTCTCAAAACTTATCACGACGTCATTGGACTATTGAACAAACAAGTGATTTTGGACTCGTAACAATCATTAACATATCTCATTCAATAATTAGACAATAAACCATCTGTTGACTAACATTATGTCTTTCGATATGTTGGTTCTTTTGGCTAAATGTGTTTCAGATCACGACATGGAAGCTCAAATGAATGTGGATGCACCAAATGTTCTCACCATTGCTAATATTTTCCCTCATGGTTATCCGATGAAGATTGGAAAGAATAATCTTCGTGTCAACTTTGAAACCCTCACCTGCTCGGAATCTTCTTGCCTCATTGCAGTGGATATTCTAAAGAACCATCCTTATCAGAACATGCTCACCAATTCGCTCTGTACCGGAGATCTACATTCAGCAGTTCTGGAATTCAATGCAAATGGTCAAAGGTCAAAATGCTGTGACGGTGACGCTCAATCACAAGCAAATCACCATCACTCATGCAGATTTAAGGGTTGTTCTCCTCATTCCTGACATCATACCAACTGAATACTCTGCTGCACCTACTGAAGAGACTGTTCTGCAATTTTTGATTGATATTGGGTACGACGAAGCTTCAAGAGTAATCAATAAGCATTCACACGTGGATCTAAAGAACATTCCTCAGCCTTGGAGAACCCTTTATATCATCATCACAAAATCGATTTGGTCGTGACAGCGGCTATGAGCATCCCAAGCTCGTAGAACTGCAAATCTTCTGGGCTCTAATCAACATGAAGCACATCGAAGTTGAAGCTCCGATATGGGATGACATGATGACATTCCTCAAAAAGCTTGGCTCAAAGATTCCTTATATCAGATATACTAAACTATTGATTCAAAGAGCACTTGGATATAACCCTGATATCCCCAAAAGAATCAATGACCCCAACAACCTCGACATGTTGTCTAACCCACCTAACTATCGATTCAAGGAGTCAACTACCAAGAAACAAGGTGCTGTGTTACCAGATCACCTTCTCTCGGATGAACTCAAACAGCTATACTCTTATAAAAGATATCTGGTTGCTATAAGAGAACAAAGTTGGATTTCTTGATGAAAAATCTTCTGGTACGCCTACAAGGAAAACCAGAAGAGGAAGTGGAGGAAGTGCTGCAAGCACTGAGAGTCAAAGGAAGTTCCCCAAGAGGAAACCTGGAAGCAAAAGGAGAGTTCCTTCCAAGGAAGCTATTCCTATTCCTATTCCCAAGATGGAACCGCAAAGAAAGCTAACAGACGAGGACTCTGAGGGTACTGATACTGATGAAGAGATCATTTACTCTGAAACTGCTAAAGATGAAACCCCAACGGTACCTAAACCTCCTAGTCCACCAGCAGATAAAGGAAAAGGAAAGACTCCATTAATTGAGCAACAACAACAAGAAGAATCGATGAAGAGCCTCGGACACTAAGTACAGAAGGAAGTTCAAATTCATTAGACTTCAACACGTTGCGAAAGAATTTGCTAAGGATCAAATGGATGGCCCCGGAGGGTCAAGTGGTGGAATTCAACCTACACCAAATCCTGATGCGGTTAATCGACCCGATAAGGGAACTGGTGCCACCACTTTGGAGCAACAACAAAAGCGCGTGGAAGATTCTATTGACTACAACATTGAAGAACCAGAAACTCAAAAGTCCAAGAAAGATAAAGCTGATGAAAAAGCTAAGTCTGGAAATGAAGAAGATATTGAGTATGATAAGTTTCTTCTAGATAGTCCTGTACGCTCAAAGGAGGAAACTTCTGAGCCACCAAAGGACCCGGAGTCTCCTCATATCTCATCATCATCCGATTCATCTTCTCACTCTTCACCACTACCATCAAAAAGAACAACCGGATCCACATCCGGATCGTGAAGAAGCCAACTGCATCTTGGATCTCTCATGCAAAGACTCGAATCGTTAAAGCTGTCAAGCAGGTCAGAAAGAAAGACATACTCTACAGAAAGTTGAATTTTCTCGCTGATCGATACAGATATCTTCATGACGAGAATGAAAAGATGCAAGCTGAAAGGGAACACGTCAAGAAGTTTATCAGTGGAGATTTCTAAAAGGAATTGGAGAATATGGCAAGAGAAGACACTCACAAATTCCTTCTCGACACCATTCCTAAAGTGACAAGGGAGTTATATTCCAAACTACTTACTCAAAACATCGTTACATTGGTCAAACATACAATGGCCAAAGAATCTGATTACTCTGAAGCTGAATTGATTACTAAATTAGTGATGCAAATGTCAAAAAGAGCTGGAACCTTCACTTCGGATAAAGCTAAGTTTTTTGAGACTCTATTAGACTATCAACTCAAGTCTTCATGCAAAGAATCAGCAAGTCAACCAAAACGACCAAGAGATGACGATGATCAGGACAAGGATTCTGCACCTAAACGTTCAAAGAAGTCTGGTGAATCTTCCTTAATACCACCTCCACCCCGAAGGCCCTCTCCACCAAGACGATCTCCTCCTCGCTCTTCAACTGAAAAACCTCAGGATTCTGAGTCACCACCCCAGACTCAGAAAACCGGTGATCACTTTGAGTATACAGGTGGTGACGATGAGGAAATCCCTGAGCCCCAACAACAACCCATCTCTCCTGACACAGCCAAGAAACCATAATCCTCATCTAGGCCAAAGAAAAAAGAAGAAGCGCCTATGACCGACGTCTTATCATGGCTGGACGAGGATAACACTGAATTCGACTGGTTCTCGAAGCTTGTTGATTCCACACCATACCCACCTGAAGGTCAAGATGCGGTAGAAGGTTGTACATTAGAGCACGCTAAGTTCTTGCAAGAAAAATTCCGTGTGAAAAAGATGACGAAATCCTAGTTGAAGCGAATCAAGAATGAAGCATTTCAACTTCTCAAAGATAGCTCGGAAAGTGCTATTGAAGTCGAGTATCACCTTGATAATATAGCACGAGCTATGTCTAACAATATGGATTGGCTCAACCCAGAAGCAAACATCGACTTCACTCAACGGAACAATCCTCCATATTACACCGACTGGTCTAAATCTCTACAAACAATTGGCCAACCAGATCAGCCTAGGATTCCATTCCGATATTTCTTCAACAAAGATTTGGAATTCCTTCTACACGGTGGCGATGGTTCAAGAAAATACGCTACATCTCGACACTTCCATTCCGGCAGCCATATACTCTAACTCTATAGCCATCGAGGAAAGAGCTAACCACATGTTCTCCAACAATGTGGAAGAGTATGACCATGATGCAATGTATGGATTCACCATTGGCCGGAACGCCGACGAATCTACTACAGAAGCTGCCAGGTTCAGAAGTCTCAACATGAAGTGTTCAGTACTAAAGCAATCGTGGCCATCAAACATGTTGATCTTTCATCTAAATGGGACTACACTTTTCTCAAGAATATCGTGGTCAAAAGACAAGACGAAAGGGATTATGAATTCTCTGAAGCGGACTTTGAGAATTTGTCTATCAACGACATTGAAGACATGTCCCTTGCCAAAGTACAGGGTCGCATGAGACAATTCTCGACTGAAGTGCAACGTGAATTCATCAAGTCCTTGCTTATCTTCATCAGAAGAATAGTAATCAAAGAACGTGTAGAAGATCTCCAACTTGCAATTGAATCATATCGACCTGTCAACTTCACTCCACCTCAGCTAGATCTTCCTGACATCAACCAGCTTCCACAATACACTCTCATCAGCCAACCATACGGAGTAGTTTACCTTAGTGAACTACAACGCAACTGCTTGATGGCGTGTAGAGATCTTCACAAGTTTGGGGATCACACACTGAAGAAGGTTAAGGACGGATTGGCTTATAGGTTGAAGGACATACATGAAGGAATTGGGTCACAAAAGCGATGGAATTCTAAGGACAGACGGGATGTGAAGAGGATCATTACCAAGATTGATGAAATGTTGTATCGAAAGGATCAGTTCAGAACACTGGAGAGCTTTGTAGGCGGTCGTCCCAGGATTGCTCTCGCTGGCTATCAACGCCCAGTTCGCATTTCTAGCAAGATTGATGGAATTCCTGGTACCCCTTGAACTACTTCTATTTCATATAATTTGGATGTGTGATTTATATGACCATGGCTTGTGCACACATAACAGTGTACAACCCGCACTTGTAAATAAAGGACCCTGTGGTACGCTTCAGTGCCACAATCCTATAAAAGGAGCGAAAGCTTCTTACTTTTGAGTAAAACCTATCAAACTTTTCACTTTTCAAGGTTTTTCTCAAAAGAACAAGTACTTTCCCTTATAATTTTCAAAACCTCAACCGTTTATATCACTAGTTGAGGGGGAGTATTTGACTTAAAAACTTTGTTCATAAATTATTCACAGTGGTCATCTTCTCATAAAACTCAAAATGGTCATATTTATTCTCAAACATTTCGTCAAAAATAACATTTATATGTCATTTTTGAGGGGGTGAAAATTTATGTGATAAGAAATATGTTGTGTAATTGCAAATGAATCTTTGTGCTATAGACTTAACCAATGAATTGACGAGATCTTAACTGTTAGTAACTCGAAAAGACTTGTCCGGGACGGGTAATAATTTCAAGCTAGTTCGCTAGTGATGTAAACGTGTCTCGCAAAGGACTTGTCCGAGTAGAATGTACCATTCGAGAAACTCCTGGTAGACATGAAATTTGACGGGTTTGATAACCTTTCGGGGTTGTCCACATCTTCAAGGTAGTTATTAGAGCTAGTTGTCACCTAAAAGCTGACAATGTATCTCTTTAACTATACAACGTAATCGTGTCTCGCAAGGGATTGTCTATCTTGAGTCGATCAATTCAAAAAATGCGCGCTCTTCTCTCACCGTGCAGATTTCTGTCTTAACACTTAAGCACGTGTAGAAGGGGAGTATTTCTGCTTAAAGATAAAACTCTCACAGTGGTACAAAATGTTTTTCATTCACAAACACTTCGAGAGATTTTCATGAAAATTGTTTTATGGCAATGGAGTTATAAGGTGATTAAGGTTAGGAATAACCATCCTATGATCCGCCAGAGCCGGATGGATCTACCCAAGGACACTACCAATAGTTAGAATTAGAAGTCCTTAGGTATGATTGTAAAAAGGAGAAAATGAGAATCGGAGAAAGAAGGAGTTGAAGAATTAAAAAGAAATGTAAAGAAAAGGGTGAAAAGAAATAGCCCTCCAAATTATTCAACTTAGGGCAGACATCGGGTTCAATTCATATGCTACTAGTTGTCACTTGATGACGCCGGTATTGAAGATTAATAGTCGTCATGGACCCAGTGACGCACGCACTAAACCTTCTTAGCCACTCAAGTTTCTCTCAACATAAGCTTGTTTCATTCTCACAGGGAACCCTACGTAAACTATCGGATTTCTCTTAGAGATTGCTGGTATTGAAGAAGGAGACCCTCTCCCTAGTCTCCGCTCAGGAAAACCAAAACGCACTATTGAGTCTAGAGCCACGAGATTCATCAAAAGATCTCTTAGGTACACTTGACATTTCATCACTTGTTGTTCAACAATAAGAACATCAGTGGTACGTTATCGAGTCCTTCACCGATCTTAGCAATCTGTCGAGAACATTTATGAGAGGTTCACAATTGTGATCCTCTGTGATTGAATGGAAACTCTGCCGGTCAACATCAAACGCCCTGACAGCAGGTCACTTCGGTAACTCCCCGTGGATTACGCTTAGTGGTCTCAAACGGTCTACAGTCGTGAGGTGATGCTTCGGTGTACCTCAGCGACTCATCTGAACCGTAGATGTACTTCGGTACATCGTGTTATCTCACTTGTGGGACTCCGGTTCAGGAACGGCCTTTGTGAGAATTAGAGTTGTGTTTTCACACTATGCTGTTAACACTCGAAGTTCAAACTTGTAAGTGCCGGAATCCGCTTATTACTAACCTTTCTTATGTTTTCTTCTTATGGAAGCTATGGAGCGGACTGATCGTGCAGATTCTTCACATGCTCATGGCAACATCATCACTAATGGAAGTTCTCTCAAAAAGCAACACAAAAGTCAGAATGATTCTACGTCAAATCAAAGAATCTACAAAGTTTAAAGACTTAAAGAACTTCATCAGTACTGAAACCCAACGTCAAATAGCGTGTGAGTATGTTGAAGAATGACGTGGAGACACTGGAGCAGCGAAGCAGGCCTGAGGCAGACTTGATGCAGACAACAACAACATACTATCACTACCATCACAAAGAACAAAGATCAAAGAACAAAGATGACGTCAAAGCAGAACTGTTTAAAGAAAACAATTTCTCTACACTGGGGAGATTGTTCAAATCAAGGCAATTCCTCTCACAAGAAAGAAGAATGTCAGAAGATGTCAAAGCTACTACTACATAAGTACCTTAACCGTTCATATTCATTCATCACCAACACTTAGGGGGAGATTGTTGGAATCACTCCTAAACCTAAATCAAGTGTTAGTGATTCATATGTAATAGTTAGCTTAATATGGCCTTTATGTTAGTAATTAGCCTTAGGCTTATGTAGAAGGCCCATAAGCCTAGGCCTAGTCCATTAAGGAAAAGGAAGGGAACTAGGAGTGTTGCCCTAGCTTCCCTCCTATAAATACATTGTAATAACCCTCACTTGAGGGTTGGTTGTTCAATATTTTCTCTCATTCATACTCCTACGCATAACCATCCTTAGTCTAACGTGTGTGTGTGTTTGGTTTATTGTTCAACCGATCTATCTCTTCATCTATTTCTTCTATTGATGCTTGTGTTGCATATATGGGAACCTAACAGTTTCTCTATAACAAGTGTGATCGTGGAAGTACTTCAAAGAACTCCTTCCTCTATGTGCTAAATGATTTCAAACAACCAACACACATATTGAGGGGGAGCATTTACCAAAAAATCAAAAGGCTTTTTCCATGGAAAGTGTGATCAAGAAAAATTTCAAAGTCCTCTTGCCTCCGTGTGCTAAACAATTTCAAAATCATACAGCACATGTTGAGGGGGAGCATTTCTAAATGATAAAAAACAATTAAGGTACAAAATGCTTTGATATTATATCACAAGTACCTTGATTGATTTTCCAAATGATTTTTCAATTGGTTTCAAGGAGGAAAGAACTATACCACAAGACCAACCTTTTTATTTAAATGCATTGAAGTTATAAGGATGGTAAGGTTAGGTATTAGTTCCCACGATCCCGACAGAGCCGGAGGGATATACCCAGGAACAATCCAGTAGATAGTGTAGAAGTCCTTAGGTATGATGAAAAAAGAGAAAAGTGAGAATAAGGGAACAGTGCCGACTGAGATAGAGCTAGAACTGGAATAAACACAACAAGGTTCTGGTAATGAAGTCTCGGTAAACACTGAAGGGGTTGAAGAATAAAAAAGAAATGAAAAGTGAAAGGGTGAAAAGAAATAGCCCTCCAATAATTCAACCTTATGGCAGAAACCGGGTTCAATACATATGCTACTGGTGGTCACTAAGGTAACGCCGGTATTGAAGACAAGACGTCATGGACCCAGTGACGCACTGCAATAAACTTCCCAAGCCACTCAAGTTCTCTTAAAAGGACTTGTTTCATTCTCACGAGGAACCTACATTATCTATCGATTTTCTCTTAGAGATAATTGATATTGAAGAAGGAGACCCTCTCCCTAGTCTCCGAATAGGAAACCAAAATACACAATTGAGTCTAGAGCCAAAAGATCATCCATAAATCTCCTTGGGACACACAATCAATGAAGACTTGCTGTTTCACACAATGTGGAAAGTAAGAATATATATTGAGAGTCCTACGCATTATCCTTGTGGTATTGCCAGAACATCCGATTGATATGTAAAGTATTCACGATGAAGATGGAAATCCTTCTAGAGTCAACATCAAACAAGCTTTTGGTGGGTGACATATGAGATCCAACATGGATCAAGCTTATGACAACTGGATAGAAACAATGGGGCGATTCACTCGTGAATCAACCTTGGTCCAGGAAATGAATTGACGAATACTTTTGGAAAAACCTTTCGACGTGCAAATCTATTCTTTTCTCTAGCACATCGACTGTGTATGCATTTTTCTAATACAAAAAGTATTTATGATTGAAAATTGATCTTTCTCATAAAACCTTCGTCGTATTGCAAAAACTCTTTCTCTTAAGCAATACGCGATTTTTTTCAAATCAATTTTTCATCAATCAGTGAATCTTACTTCGCTAGTTCACTCACTCCGTGTTGTCCACTTTGGGACGCTCCGGTTTGAGAACGGCTATATCAAGCTGCGAAACCCTGTCAAGGAGATTCTTAGGAATTCTACCTGATCACAGGCAATATTTTTAATGATCAACGGGGAACCGTGGTTCTTGCAACCCTATTCAACGAAAGTGAACAAAGACACTTTCGTGTGTTTTATTGCTAACTGTTGTTTGCAGGAACATTTGGCGGTTGCAGCTGATCAATATTGAGAAGTCAATTCATAACCGCATGCTCACAGCACACACACTTAATTGAAGAAAATCATGACAATCAAAGACATACAACAATGCTTCCGCTACTCTGATGAAAAGATGTCATGATCCAGAAAGTGTGAGCATGTCGTTCCAAAAGTCACAACATCACATGAAGGCAACACAACAAAGGGTGATCCAGAGATTTGTTGTAGCTGATGATCTCAAAGAAAGCTCAAAGATCATCAAGACGTGGATCAGTTCAAAAACCTCAACTGAAAGTACAAAGTATTCTGACTTTGAAGAATCACTGCTAAAGCACAAAGATTGCGGAACTTGAAGAATTGAAGTCTACGAGCTCGAGCATGAAGTTTAAGATAGAATGCTAGGACGCAAAATGTATTTCATGGGGTGACCTCCCTTAGGGGGAGATTGTTGGGATTTGAAAAATCCATGTTGAAGAGTCGGTCATCCCAATTATTGTATAGCATATCTTAGCTCGTAGACATTACACTATTTAGTAGTTATTTAGTTTGTAGCTTAGTTTAGAGCAACATCGTGGAGGACGGACGGGTCTTTACCCACTGTATGTCTGATCCACAGTCCGAAGGAGGACGTGTAGTTTGTAACTATAAATACCCTTCCCTCTAAGGGAAGGGTGGTGCTTTCTAATCTAATTTTACATTTTCCCTTTTACTTTCTCTATCTAAGAAACACCCTCTCTACTCTTTCTCTATCTAAAATGGCTTACATGTTTTATCATTATCCTAGACCATCCGAATCATCAAACAACATAGAAATAATGATCCTATATGATTAAATACTAATAGTATTTAAACTGAATGAAAATAAAACGGATTATAAACGAAAATAATAATAAAAGTTTATGGTTTCCATAATAGTTTACTTATTTTTTTCACTTTTTCACTTTGAGAGTTTTTTCTTTACTAGCCGAGTACCCGCGCCTAGCGGCATCGGTTCATAGCGGCAGACAATTAACGATATGCGATGATAGAGTGGTGCGGTGGTGTAGTGTTCCGGTGGTGGAGGGGTTTTGTGGTGGTGAGGACGGTGGTTGATGAGATGTGTGGAAGAGGAGAGCATTTTGTATGTGTTTTTGAGTGAGTTGTGATAAGAGAGTATTAAATATGCCTTTACATATGTCTCTCTCTCTCATTTGACTATTCCATTTTTTCACTTTAACTGTTTTTCCATTTTATGTAGTATAAATATATAGCTATAGATATAAATATGAGCATTTTATTTCAAACGTTGTTTTTGGAGCAGTGCACGTAATCTTCCAGCGTCACAAACCCTTGTAGTAATGCTATATTTTTTTTCCTCCAAAAGACATAAACACAAATCTAAGAGTGTGTTTGTTTTGGCTTATATATAGACTTATTAGCTTATATGAGTTCAGCTTATGTTATATAAGCTTAATCACCCCCTGAAGCATCTTGAATGTAAATGCCTCTATACTTTGTGTAGAAGTAGTCGCAACTAGCAAGCATAGAAGTAGATTTAAAAGTAGGTAACACATTGCACACCATAGAACACTTTTATTATAGTTTTGGTGTCATTTTACAACATACCTATAAATTAGGGGCATAAATGAACATTCGTCTTTTTGTATGTCGGTTTATAACTTTTCTAATCAAAGTACTCAACCTTCAACCAAACAAAGAACAATTTCAATCGTGATACATCAAAACATTCTAATCCAATCTCTCAATTGAATACATAATAATCAAATCAATTCAAAACCCATTTCAATCACACCATGAATTGCAATACCCAGAATTCACAAATCTTCATACAAGCCCCAGATCTTCAAATCCCAATCCAAACCCTAACCCTAACCCTAGCTCCCAATTTCACAATCCACAATCTCAAGCAGTTATTCTTCAAAACTAAATCATACCCATTAGCCCTAACATCATCCTCATACTTTACCCTCAATGGCCATATCTTGCCGGACAACGGCACTGTCAAAACCACCGGGATTCAAGATTTTGAAACCCTAACCCTAAATTTGAGAGTTTATGGAGGTGGAGGGGATGGAGGGTCTACTTGTGCTGAGTCACGTGACTGTTATCTTAACATGTATGCTGATAAGAAACCCGATAAAGTTGACCCGAATGAGCAACGTTTGTCGAAATGGCTAAATTGCGCGATATCGAATGAGGCGTTGAGGAAGCCTATTGTGGTTGATTATTTAGGGAATTTGTTTAATAAGGAGAGTTTGGTTAGTGCATTGTTGGAGAAGAAAATGCCGAAAGCGTTTTCGCATATTAAGCGTTTGAGAGATGTGATTGATGTTGAGATGGAGGTTATACCGGGGTCGGTTGATGGGCTGGATAGGAGTGATAAGGATGTTAAGTTTCAGTGTCCGGTTACGGGGTTGGAGTTTAACGGTAAGTATAAGTTTTACGCGTTGAAGAGCTGTGGACATGTGTTGAGTGTCAAGGCTTTGAGGGAGATTAAAACGAATAGTTGTCATGTTTGTCGTAAGGAGTTTGTGGAGTCGGATAAGATTGTGATTAACGGGAATGAAGAGGTAGTGAATGCTTTGCGTGAGAGTTTGAATTTGAGGGAGAAGAAGGTGAAGAAAGTGAAGAATGGTGGTGATGGTGTTGAGGGAGTTAAGGTGAGTGGGACGAAGCGTGGGAGTGAGTTGAAGGCGGAGAAGGTTAATGGGAAGATTGAGACGAATGGGAAAGGTGTGAAGGGTGTGGAGGTGAATGGGAAGAGTGAAGCGAAGCGGTTTAAGGCGGGTGATATGGCTCCACCAAATGCTAATAAAGATGTTTATGCGTCTATATTTACTTCTTCGAGGAAATCTGATTTTAAAGAAACGTATTCGTGTAGGGCTTTGCCACTTGGTAGGAACTGATGAGGTTTCGGTTCATGTGTTTAATGTAAGCTTGTACTTGTTTTGGATATTATTATTGTTTAACATGAATCGAGCAATATTACTTTCTTTTTGAACTTATAAACCTATACTCTTGTTTGCATCAATGTAATGTATTTGTTATTATGTTCAACTTATATACAATGTGTGAGGTTGTCTTGTTTTTCTGAGATTTTTGTTTGATGATAAGAGACTTAAGAGTGGCAGTTAACATACGGCATGTTGGAGATAACATAATTGATTTGTTTATTTGATTATTCCAGTCTTGCTTTATGCGTAAAAGGCAAACAAACTCATTAGGTGATGTTTAACATGTTCAAACTCACTTGTAGAGGCTTGTTTGGTTTCACATGGAAATATCCTAAAAGCTCGAGCCAGTCTGTTGGTATCAAAAGGTCAGAGACCACTTTGAGGGTCACTTGATATGTTTTGGGTGATCAACTTGAAGGTAATTGTTGTAAATTTAGGCAATAACGTTATCCAGACGACCAGACCGGTGTATATGTCAAATGGTCAAAATAAATGACTCAGAAACTTCTTAGTATTTCAGGTCGCTGCATTTTAAATCAGATCAACTCTTTCCCGCCCCAGTGAATCGAACCCTCTTTATATGTTAATCTCGGTTAGAATGGCCTATGATTTCAAAACAGTAATTTTACATCTTTGATGGAGAAACTCACACTTGTTACACCACTATGCAGATGCTGTTCCACTTTACGTATGCATCCATATGACAGAAACGTCTTTACAATAGCAATTATTGCACCGCTGGTCCGTGTGGTACATGCAGATTTCACGTTTAGTCTCCACCATGGAAAAATTACTGCAGATCTCCCGAACGCATTTTAAACTGCTAACTTTCTTCACGCTCACTTACTCCACACCCATATATTAAAAAAAAAATGTACACACAAATTAACGTTACTATACACTGACGCCGCTATGCGCAAGTAATCGTTTAGTTACATAAATCAAATAATTAACATAGATGAAATGAGCATGAATAAAAAACGCTAAGTAGAACTGATTTTGACCGACTTTTGCTTGGCTGATTCACCTCAGGTCACCGGCATATGGCCACCTTAGCAATTAATCGATTTGCTAGACCAAGTTTTACAACACTGCCCACCAGACACAACTAAAGATACTCAGACATACACAGTTATTCAACATGACACGATTGAAACAAAATCGAAGGTGAACTCCCTTCAGCAAGGGGCCACAATGATCTCTTGCCTACAAAACTGGCTTGACCAAGGCAACAGAGTGGACAGGCATTTGAAGAAAGTCAAACCAATTACTTACGTGTTATCATTTACATGGAAGTGAAATAAAAAAGAACAAAACTCGCCTTTGTATCTGCAAATTGCCAAATCACCTTATTTCAATAAGATGTTACTGAATTTCAACATAAAGGCGACTCACATATACAAGTTGAGTCACAACATGCAGGACTCTTATATACATGTACGAGAAACCATAAGAACATAACTGAGTGTAACTAGGAACCAAGTTTACGTAGTCATGATTTCAAAGAATTAGTACTCTGGCTGCCATTTTCAGATATCTAAGCAATAAATCAACCAGTAATTACAACGCCGGGTACGCATACATATTATACATAAGTACATGACATTCAATAAGACTGTTAACCTGTCATAAACGGATACATATTGCTGGTGCATCGAGCATCGACTCAGATAGTTTAACACAATGCCCATTACTCTCAGAAGTCACATATTCATTTCAAATAACTAGTACTCTGAATTAAATCAGAAAGCCACTTATAAGACAAAACATGAACCGTCACCATCAATCCATGATTAAATAAAAGTCAATTCGATTACATACTTAGAAGTGCTGCTGAAGCCATAAGACAAAATTTGATAAAACTTCAAAAGATAGATTCAAACTACTAAATTTACCAGAAGCCCATTTCAAACGGGTCAAGTTGGGAAAAGTCAAATTCACGGAGGATCCCAATTTCGGAGATGTCCATCTGGGCTGCTGGGGAGGCTCGATAGAGCTTCTTCAACTTTTTTGATAACTTAAACTTCACACCTTCACCATCAACCAGTGACTCTAACTCAAGCTTGATACTAATCTTCTTTAGTGAAGGGGAACAGGCAAGCAAATACCTTAACAAACATACTTCATTCTTTGAACCTCTAAAAGATGGAAAGGACACATCCAGTAACGGCAGTTTCGTCGCTGTCTTGGGGTCTAATTCTAATGACCAAAGTGTCTCGGGTGAGACATAGTTGTCACAAGCCTGCAAGATTAAAAAAATATTCAGATGCACGACTATTATATTTTTTTGAAGATTAATTTGATGCATATGTATTCCACTCACTTGGATTTCAAGTGTCCACAAATTTGGGGAGGCACATATCATTTCAAAAACAAATGATGCCATAACTTCATCGCTAAAATCTATAAAGGATAATTTTAGAGTCTTGAGGCAGTTAAAGGCGGTCGGGACCTTCTTTTTGACACCATCTGCTGTCATCAACTAAAAGAAAATGTATACAGAACGGCACCATTAGTCAGTTAAAACTTTTCAAAAAGCATAACAACAATATCATTTTGGTAAGTGAATTTCACAGAGCAAACATAGTCTTACATTGCACATCCAAAAATCGAAACTAAGCTCCTGAAGTTTTGGAAGGCCCATAAGCTGAAAGATACTTGAACTTTTGATTGTCATCTCCCAATCAAAACTAAACCACGACAAAGATAAGGTTTTCAGATTTCGAAGTTTTGCAATCTCATCGATTTTCACTTCCTTTGTTCTTCCAAATTCTCTAAATTTCAGAATCTCAAGTAGTGGAGACCGAGATATAAACTCACCAAAAGTATAGCTCTGAAATCCTACATTAGAAAAATCTAAGCTTCGTAGATTTGGAAAACCTCGAAAACTAGGTGAATGGCGAAAACAACAATGCTCAAGCTTCAAATGCTCCAGCTCCATACAAGAGTAAAGCTGGGTTGGCAACTTAAATGGGTCATCTCGGTCAAAATTTTCAAGAGTGAGATCCTTAATTCCGTTTCTAGACACGAACAAAATCCAATGATTGATATCCTCAATATCTATGAATTCTCGATCTGGATACCAATAAAAAACAAACTTTGTTATGGGACCTTTAAGATGAATGAGAAGTCTACTCAAACTCCTCCCGTTAAATTCTTTATCTTCATCCGGTCCAAGTATAAACCGAAAGAAATCAGCATCAAATATGAGTTGGGTGATCATAGTCCAATTAAACCTCCAATTTCTCGCCAATATATCAGTCCTCACTACATCATGTGTTGGCAAACGATCTAAAATGTTACTTATCACGTCTGGTGGCATGCGGCTAATGTAATCTTCTGGTTCCATTATACTGCAAATACAAAGAAAAGCAGACAGGTATAAATCAATGGAATAATAAATCAACGAATAATGATACCATGACATTCAAATCACATCTTTGTACAATTGTACACACATGAACGAGATCATCTTAATTCCTCGAATTCCGCATTTTTATATTTAACAAGGGATTCAAGCGGGTCAAAATAGTTGTTAAGCTAATTACATACTTTCTAGAGGACAAGTGACTAAACATATGTAACTAAGTAACTTCAAAGAAAAATTAAAGAATAACATAGATAATTTGCCCTAGAGCAAAATGTAAGCTGTGACGAAAGTGGTTTCATGGGTTCAAGTCGTTAAAACAGAATCCCGTCATGATCATTCTTTTAACCAGTGATCATGTCCTAAACACTATCTATCTTCATTATAGCCACAATTGTCTTCAACTAAAATCATTATCACCATAATTATCACATTTCAGCAGCAAAAACCATTACCACAAAAACCTACAAATCACGATACAGCAACAACTGGGTATTGTTGTTGTTGTTGATTCTATAAAACAAACCATATCTATAGTGAATAACTACATCTTGTACTGGACTGAACAAATATTCACAAACACCCTCAACCATACTTATCAAACCATAATAATCGTATCACAAACTATAAAATTTCAAATCAATGGAATGTGAAAAGGCGAGTTACAAACCCTTTGTGACAAAAGGTAAATCACTTTTCATGACTTAAACTCGTTGTACACGCATAAAGATAATCCTTTAAAACCATATATTTATACTGTAACTATTAATGGTTCAAATCATGAGAACAAAATCCCATTATAATCACAACTTGTTTGAAAAATGCAAAAAAGCGACAACGACTCGGGTGAAAATTCGCGTCGTGTTTGGGTTGGTGAGTCAAAAAGCCCCAACACGAACACAACCAGTTTACACATAACCTAAACACAGCCCGTTTACACATAACCTAAACAAGTCAGCTGGTTAGCAACGCGGCCGACCTGTTTGACCCATTTAACCCGTATAACCAATCTAATTAATTATAGATTTGGAATTCTGGTTTTTTAAGAAACTTAAACGGTACCGGGTCAACCCATTTAAACCACCCCAACCCTATTTATTTTCGTTTAAGCCCAAGCAACCCTAACCCGTTTATTTTCATGTCAGCCTCATGTCATGTGTTTCGAGTAGAGGTAGCAATTTGAGACAAATTAGTTAAATATGGGTCTAGTTGGGTCTCTCTTAATATTATATATGGGTCTAACCGCTTGGATCAAAGTGAAGGAAAGAAAGGAATAGTTGTAATCAATCCCTACCCTCATTTATTCATAATGGTTATATTATGAGTTACCCTTTGTAACCAAGGTTATTTGATAGAAACTGAAATTAAAATAGAGTAACAATTATCCGACGGGTCTATGTAGGTCAAGTGGGTCATTTATTATTATTATTATTATTATTTTTTCCTTTCACTTTTTTCAAACCCATTTGAACCCATTTTTTCTATCTAGACACGGACTCATTTGAACCCATTTTTTCTAGAAAACTCATCTAGACACGGACCCATTTGAACCCGTTTTTCTAGAAAACTCATCAACACGGACCAATTTGAACCTATTTTGCCACCTCTAGTTTCCATGTCAGAATTTGCCACTCCTAAAATTTCTAAACAACAAACATAAATAAACCTCACATAATTATTAACAAGTAAAATTAGTGCAACCCACATATATTGATCACCCCAACTATTACACTTTAAAAAAAAAAAAGATTTCAATATAAAATTCAGACATGTATATTAAATAGTGTTTAGTACATTACCCACTTTGATGGTTTGAAATGGAGCGGCCGTCCAGCACCGGAGGACGGCGGTGAGCGGTGGCAGAAGATTGGGGAGTATTTTGATGATTGAAAGAAAGTATTAACGTATTAGGTTATTTATAAATTTCTTAAGTTAGGAAACGAGCAGAGTCGAGCCTAGAGGTGCACATTCCCGTTAACCGGTTCGGTTTGACGACTGGTCAAACCTGAACGGTTTGGGTCAACGCCCAAAAAAACTGGTCCGGGCGGTTAACCGGTTCGGAACCGAACCGGATGTGAGGAGAGAAAACCCAACCGGTCCAAACCGGTTTGGGTACGGTTTGGGACCGCTACGTTAAACCCAAGTTCACACACCGTTTTCACCTAGTTTTTTTTTTTTTCGTCATCGTTTGTCATCGTTTTCTTGTTTCGTGTAATAAACTAGAACTTTTATTTAATAGAACGGAGAATACATGACACATCACACATTACACATAAACTTAAAACATAACACATAATAACATAAACATAAAACATCACACATTACTCAACGTCAACTCGAGGTCTCGAATCAGACATCAACTGTAGGTGCTTGGCGGCAATACTTTTGTGTGTGAGCCCTCAACGGCAGGTTATTGAAAAAAAAAAATCTGTCAAGTTAAACTTATGAAACACTTTTCTCAACAAATTGTATAAAGCTTCTCCGGAGTGAGGAACCGGAAAGTTTTCAAATGCTACGACTCGCTTCATCATTTGCCAACTTTCGGGATCAACCCAATGTACGGTAACACAAAGGTACCGAAAATGGCAAATTATGTATAGAAAACGCCCAAACATCGGTTGTTAAATTAACACAAGCATCCATATTTAAAAAATTATTTTTTAAATCTTGCTTAGCCGTTTTTCACATTTTCATAGCATCGCGTTTAAAGTCATATACTTACATGATGTACCCGTTGCATATAATTCTGGTACAACCTGCCGTCGTCCCTCGAAGTGGTCATAGTGGTTGAACGGCAAACCACGTTGAATCCCAAACCGACCAATTTTGACGGAGTAAATCATGATCGTATGCAAAAATAGTCCCGTCTCGAGCCATGGATGATTGACCTGGGCTTCGGAACCTGATTTGAGTTCCTTGCAATACTTTTGTTTGATGTGAGCCTTCAACGTCGAGTTGGAACCGGCAAACAATATACTCAAGCAATATTACATTGAGCATTTTCTTACCGTCCACATTAGGACGTAGTTGAAGTGTTCCCATGGATCTTTTACACGGTCGCATGGTAAAACTTTCTCAATCGTCGCTGCACTTGTTGAACCAGCTTCGGTGTTGGTGGTGTTTGAACTTTCCATTTGTGTTTTGTGAAATACTTTCGGTTTTGATTTTTTTGGAGTGTTTTTTGATTGCTTGAAAGTGGTAATTAACCAAATACATAACACATCTATTTATACTAACTTTTGTATGGCAAAATGGTAATTTTTGAAACATATTTATACTAACTTTCGGTTTTGATTTTTTGGAGTGTTTTTTGATTGCTTGAAAGTGGTAATTAACCAAATACATAACACATCTATTTATACTAACATTTGTATGGCAAAATGGTAATTTTTGAAAGATATTTAATAATATCCCCCGCCCCCGCTCCCTCTTTCAAAATTCAAATTCAAAAGTTTAAAATTCAAAAAAATAAAAAAAAACCCGCCCATATGCAAAAAACCGGTTAACCGAACCGGTTTGGGTTTCCGGTTAATAAAAACCGGTCTTGAAACCGATGGTTTTCTCAAAACTGGGAACCGGTTCCTAACCGACGGTTAGGGTAAAAACCGGACCGGTTTGGGTCAAAACTGGTTTTGACCGGTTGGGTTTTTCGGTTTCTTTTCGGTTACGGTTCGGTTAACCGGTTTTTTTGTTCACCTCTAGTCGAGCCCATACTTGGGCTCGGTTAGTTTAAGTTATATAAAGCTCAACTCCAAGTTCGGCTCAGTTCGAGCTTTGTTTTTTGGGCTTGAGCTCGGCTCCTTGTAAATTATAAATGCCCGAGCTCAATTCGGGCTTGACTCGTTTTTATAATGTCCCCAAATGAAAAATTAAAACTTAGTTTGAGCTCGGTTCGTAGTACATTTATTTTGAGCTCGTTAATAAACTTGTTATTGAGCTCGTGTATAATACATAAAATATTATATATATTTAATATTTAAAATATCCTAGTGTCGTTAAAGCTCGCGAGACCAATCGAGCTCGATTAACATGAGCCACAATTTAGGCTCTAGCTTGGGCTCGAGCTCGTATGAGCTGTTAACCAATCCAATCCTACATTTCACCGACAGCTTGGCTTATTTTCATCCTTAAAGTTGTTATGGCCCAAAATAAAAATATTTTGAGCTTAATATTTGGTTTTAAAAAGTAGATAGGTGCTTTCTTAAGATGGTTTTGTGACCTTGTCCCAAAAATTGTTTACTTTTAAAAGGAAAAATTACTAAGAGATTTACATGTATGTTTAATTCTATGAATAAATTTGTGTGGTAGTATTTTGTTGGTCGGAGTAGAAAAGTTATTTATTTATAAACTAAGGCGAGTTAACCATCATCCGACAAATTTGTTGCCCAACCCCAACCAACCGCATTTCCTTTATTACTTTGTATCTCACCGAACGAGGCCACCCCCCAGAAACCAAATTCATACGGTCCATCACTAGACAATGTTTGGTTTGTGTGTGTAGTTTTTTGTTTAATTTAATTTTTTCGGGTATGTTTTTAATTGGATGTGTGGTCCTTTTACTATGAGTGTTTGGTCTAGATTTGGTCCGGGTAGTGTCTGAGGAGAGAGAAAGCTGATGTGGCGATGTGGGTGTGGTGTTTTTATGTCTTATTACTTTTAGTTTAAAAGTTTTCTCTCACATATTTTTTTGTCACAAGATTAAGCAAACATTTAAGGGCATGTTTGTTTTGTTGATAGGTTTAGAATAAGATTCAGATTTGGTATAGAACGAAAGAAAATATGATAGAAAATTTATTTAAAAGTGTTAAATGTTGTTTGTTTTTAAATGAGTTAAATATTGGATTTGAAGTTTATAGATTATTATAAAATTTGAAAAGTTAAAATTAAATAAAATAGATGATCCTCTATGGCTAGAAAATGTACACGTACATTAAGAAACCATTTTTTTTATTTGCATGTATTATGTTGTGTACTATAGTTAAAAAAGATGAAGGGTTGTCAGTAATCTCACGGGGTCTTCATGGGTTTTGTCAAAGACTCTATCTATGGATATTAATCACTGTTTCATAACCATTCCCTCAAACCATACTCAAAACTAGGGCTGAGCATCGGGCCGATCCCGACCCGGCCCGACCCGAATCCCGACAAGCCAGCAAACACAAACCGACTTTCGGCCCCGACAAGCCCGACTAACATGATTCGGGACTCGGGATTGGGACGGGATTCGGGATTTGATCGCTTTTGCTTGTTGTTTTTTGGTTTTCGGCCCGTCCCGACCCGATCCCGACAAGCCCGAAACCCGACTAACCGGAAAACACAAACCGACTCCCGACCCCGACAAGCCCGACTAACATGATTCGGGACTCGGTATCGGGACAGGATTCGGGATTCGGTCGGTTTTGCTCACCCCTACTCAAAACAAACAATTTGTATCACTTCAAAACCATTCCTTCAAACCGAAACACTCATAACAAACAGGCCCTAAGTCTTTCAATAAATAAAAAGTGCAATAATAAAAAGGTATTCTATTGGTTATTCGGTAAGCATATTAAGAGGCTTATGGTTTTATTAGCTTATATATCAAATGTATAAGATTTGATTAAGTGTGTGGCTAAGCTTATATGGTTGGGTTTATGAGCTTATATGATGGAGTTTTGATAAGCTTCAATTTTGTGGCTTATATGAGAAGATGTAAGCTTATATAAGAGATGTCACATTTAAAGACTTCTATACGCACATTTAATAATCACACATTTTTATATTTATGTAACTTTTTGATTATTTTACCTTATCAACTGTAATAAGCTACGCCAAACACCAAACTCGATAACCATTGTAAAGAAGCTTTCATAACAATGGTTGAGAATACTAATGCGTCGTGTGCGCAACAAAAATAACTAAGAGCAATGATCAGCCAATGATTCCTAGGATTTAAGGTAGAAAGAAATTTTAAGGCTAACTGATTAGTTACCCAAAGTACGTGTCTACGCATTAGCAAAGGTTTTATGCTCAAATGATCTATGGTCGAAAAAGTTCGTGAGCAGCTTTTGCAAAATTTACCATGAACAGATAAGCTGCAGTTCAAACTTGTAAAACATTCATAACCATTTTTCATGAAAGTTTCATGTGACAGTACTCATATTTAAGTAGTATCTAAATACAGTAACGTTCACCACATAACTACTTCTTAGTTAGGTAAAACGAAACAACCCACAAACGCAATCTTCCATAAAACAGAGACTTAAGTGCTTCGTCCTTTATACACGATAGCATCCAAACAAAGAGATCCGGTAACACCCTGTGGTTATTTTTTCGACTTAGTTTCTGCAAAAAAGAAAATAAAATCAGTGATGGAACATAGGAACAAAGTTCCAAATGGTATATTTGGGAACAAACCTTCGTTATGAACAGATGACAAGCTACTTTCAGGGTCATTCTTTTCCTTTAATAATGCTCGCTTTTTCTCCATTTTCTGGTTTCACGTTAAAAATTAGAACATGATCATGAGAGTAATATACTACATGAACACATAAAGTGAATATATATGGATGGATAAAGAGATGTAGCACAAGTAATTTATGAAAAACTTCTCATGAAATACATCTATCAAACAAAAAGATAACTATAAGTTTCAAGTTCAAACAGAATAAGTAGTATTTACTTATTTTTAGGGTAGAAACCCAATATTTAAAAATGACTTGTTTCGTTCAAGAGGATAAAGCAGTTAGTTGATCACCTCGATGAACTCTCTTTTCATTCGCTTAAAGTTGGTTCTAGTACCAGTTTGGGATTATGGCAACTTAGCTCCCTCAAGCTCTTTTCTCTTATATTAGTGACACATAATGCTTTCTAAAACCATTAATGCTTACGTAAGGTATGTAAATCGGATTAGAGATGGGATGGGAATGGTTTTGTTGTTTGGTTTCCCGTGTTGAACGGTAAGGACCCATGTAGATCAAGAAGCTCGAGTAACACTTAAACAATAACCATACGTCCATACTTCACTGCTGTGAGGCAGTATTTTCCCAAGTGTGTGAAAACTTGTGTGATGTTGTGTGTTGCTCTCCTTTTATAGAGATGCTTGTTGGATTTAGAGATAAACCATATGAGAGTGATCGATGGCCGCCAGGGTACCAAGTGTCGATCATCCGAGAGCAAACAAGGAGGACAGATGTCATGCGTCCTTGGGCTCGTACAGGAGAGTGCTCTGCTCTCCTGCGTGTTCCCCACTGTGCTATATCAGACTCGTATGTCTTAACCGTTAGCGACAGATGTAACAGTTGTCCCTTTGTGCACGTGTTCATGCTGCCTGAAAGGAGTTGCTAAGCCTCGTTCTGCCTGGGCTTATGCTGTTCTAGTCAATGTTGACCTCGTAAACCACTTTGGGCTTGATCCGAGCGTGTGATTAATGGGCCTTGGGCAATTAATTATGATACACTATCAATTAACATATTATATTGACTTATAGTTTGACTTTTAACTTAAAACTATTGACTAACCAATCATATTAGACCTTCAAACATATAAAAGTCTTTGTCAAACTATTTCAAGGCACTCTCGTAATATAATACTTAAAATACAGTTTTTTGGTGTTACAATTGATTACTCATTTCATGAAAAGCCTACGACAAAACATATGGAGATTGTGAAGAGGATCCTCCGTTATATTAAAGGTACCGTAGACTATGGTATATTTTATTCAACAAGTGAAGACTTCAAGCTGGTAGGTTTTAGCGACAATGACTGGGTT
>OU343224.1:326296396-326352930 GCA_910596185.1 Chrysanthemum makinoi
CTCAGAATCTTTTGCAACTCCAAGGATCTCAGCACGAGCTGCTAACAATCCATACTTCAAGTAACTGAAAGACTCGAAGAAAAAGAGCATCAATTCAAAGTAATCAAAATTAATATGACCACAGGGCAGAAATAGACATGAAAAAACACCATTAAAGGCTCGAAAATACACCAAGTCACCAAAATCAAATTTGATTTTAGTGATATCACATCTTCTCACTTTGTTTGTATGTGGGGTGGGGGGTGTTCAATACCCGTATAAAACAATGAATATATGATTCAGTGTACATTATATTTTTAACTTTCTAGCCTTCCTGGCATATGATACAAGCCTAGATTGTCTTTTCATTTTTAGCACGTGTTATGGTTGATAGGCTTCATATTCTGATACTGTTCTACCTATTTAATGTCAACTATAACAAAAGTAAACATAGCTTCAAACAGAGATATGGGAAACCCGTTCCATCTTCAGGAAGTCGTCTATAAAGAAGTAATTGTCTATATTTAAACAGGTATGAGGTGAACCTGTGAACGTAGAGGTAGTATTTAGTTCCCATGAGTAACATTTCCTTCACATACGTATCCTCTCCGTTTGTTATCCTTGGCGCCTTTGCAGCATCTTTCTCTGAAATAGCATATGCCATTTGTACTGACCCGCCACCTAGATCAACTACCCCAACTGTGTCCGAATATTTCTTGCCCAATTTATTTGACAAATAATTGATGGTCACCTGTAGGTATGAAAAAGGTGTTAATAAGCAAAGCAAAAATACGATATCATAAGGATTATGACGTCTTGCAAACCAAATTATAGGGGCTCCAACTTAACCCTGAAAGAGGTTAAACCAAGATTCTAAGACACCCTATAGAAAAGGCATGACACATAAACATGTTCCTCAGTCGATTTTCTTAAACGCAAAAGAGGCATCTTAACAAAGATTGACATCACAGGTTCCCTCAGACACATTAACATCTAGTCAGTAACCAGTGCATAAAGCACCGAACAAAGATCAGTTAACTTTTTTTCTTTTTTTTTTTTTTTTTTTTTTGATATTTCTTAATCGATGAGCAAACATGAAATGTGTCCAATTCTTATGCTATAATCATAACATGTATGAGGATGTAAAAAGTAAGTGTCTTACCCACTGATAAGCACCTTCCTGAGTTCCATCCAAAACAGTTACCCAATCATCATTCGACTTGAGGCTGCTCTTAACTTTAAGAAAATCTTTGACCTATATAAACATCAATTCTATAAGGAATTAATACCAAATAAAAATCACAAGAAGGGAGAACAGAATCTCTTAAGTGAGAAAAAAGTCATGTAGAAGATAAGTACGTACAGCTTGCAAGATCTTTTCAGATGCATCAACTCCCAACTGTCTCAGACCTGCAGTTGCCTGCATATAAATATAACATACATAAGCATATTTAGCATACAGCTCTAACAAAATACAGAAGTAACATTAGTCATACAAATCACTAACCCCAACTTTGACTGGTGTATTTTGGCGCATATTTTGTGGAACGACCTTTTCTGCTTTCTCTAAAAGAGGCAGAAGAGAATCTGCAGCTGCTTTAGGATCCGTTGCATAATGACTCAAACCTGGTTTCAACTACAATATAGATATATCAAGTCAAGAATCAGACTCCTTCCAACACAGATTGATTAAAACTTAAATAACTCCAACAGAATTTTATATTGAGTTAAAAATGCCAGGCACATTTCAACACTCTATCAATATAGTCTAAAAGAGGGAAAGTGCTATTTCCTCAATGTTAGGGCTTGAAGGCGAAGCTCATCAGTTTGTTTGATGATCCTAAGTGACTTATTAGCTTAGTCGATGTGCATTTAAACAAACAATGGTTAAAATTACTATTAACCTCCATAGTAACTTGATCTAGTTGCCAAATGCCAAGTACATCATGTACATCTGTAATCTATCAATATAACAACCTTATCCATGTCGATTTCAATTACTAAGGTAAACTACATTTACCTAACACTAACTTACACATACTAGTTAATCTTCATGCAAACAATGCAGATCCACCACTTCTAATAACACTTTCAATTTCGAGCTCGCTAACTAATACTAACTTGCACATCTGACACAAATACAAACTATAATCTGTTTAATGTCACCATCCATCCATATCTATAATCTGTCCAATGTCACAACCGCAACAATTCCGATTTAAACTAAACTACAGCTACCTAATACAAACTTACAGCCTTGCACATATCAAGTAACAAACACCGAATGATATATGCACTAAAAAGAAGGCAGATCTGTTTATTGTCACAACCGTATTGATGTAATTTAAATCTAAACTAAGCAACAGTTAACTAACTTACACATACACATGACGAATATTAAATGCACTAAAAAAAGGCAGATCTGTTGAATGCTACTACCTTATTGATAGCAATTTTGATTCCAAAACTAAACTAATTGATATCAATTTCAATCGTTAAACTAATCGCAAATTAGCTAACACATACAACAGAACATATAACACGTACACATATCAACTAACAAACACCAAACACTATATGCACTAATAAGAAAAACAGATCTGTTCAATGTCGCAACTGTATTGATCTCGATTTAACTAAACTATAGCTTATGCATATCAACTAACTAGTTAACTAACGCGTAAACTATATACACTAAAAATCAGTGTTGCAAAACTAGGCCTACAAGGCCGATTACTCATTGTCTAGGCGCTACTGGGTCACCAACCTTGCCGATTTGTGTAACTGGGTCAAAAAATTTGGTCAACGAAGGTCAATGACTGTCAACGGTGGTCAAACTTGCCGGAAACTTGCAAATTTAGCCGGAAATACCCAAAACTTGTCGTGAACAGGTTTTAATCAGTTATATCTGTTTTTTATATCTATTACAAGATGTTTTTCAAGGAAAATTCAGTCGAGAATATCTAAAACTCGCCGGAAATACCCAAATCTCTCTTGAAATACCCAAAATTTGCCGGGAATGCCAATCCGATTAATCCCGCCTAGACCGATTACAATCTACAAGGGGGTCTACCGCCCGACGACGTATTCATGATTTTTGCAACCTTGCTAAAAATAGAGGCAGATCTGTAATACATTACAGCCGTATCGCTACCGATCTTCAAACTAAACTATACTACATACTAGCTTACGCATATCAACTAACTAACTATCACGTAAACTAAATTCACTAAAACTAAAACCAGATCTGTAATACATTACAACAATTACGCAACAAATAATCAATCTACCTGCTCAAAAAGCTCGAGCTCGTTACCGATATGCACGAGATCCAAATTCCGATCAAAACAAAACACATGAACTCTACTTCCACTACTCCCAGCATCAAACACCACCGCATACTTATTCATCGCCTTACCATCACCACTCTCCAGCACATAATTAGGCGAAAACTTTCGGTTAGGCAAAACGGCGTCGTTTGACCGTACATTAGGCATTAAAAACAACACAAAAGATATTAAAACCAACGGTATCGATATAACTAGTATAACGCCGCGATAACGGTTCATTTTGTCGGTTAGTGAATCGTAACCGTTGTTGTTGTACGGACGGTTACGTTTCGACATTTTGTTGTCGGTTGTGAGTTGCTCGGATGACGTGGCGAAGGATTGGCCTTCTAGAAGCTCCGCGGCGGAAGGTGATCGGTACCGGATCTGACCGGTGGCGGTGGTGGTGGTGGCGGTGGTTGACGGTGGTTCTGCGACGGAATCCAGTGCTACTGGATCGGAAAAAACCGTTAGGTTTTTTTTTATATATTTATTAATAATGATGATTGTGATTGTGTGTGTTTTAAGTGTGTGTTTGATTTTTTATTTTTTTTATGAAGTGTGATTGTGGAAAAGGAGGGAGGGGGTGACTTTTACGTGATTTGGACAAAATGAAAAAGGAGGTTTTAACAACTTTCCAATTTTTTAATCGTTAGGGTATGGCCGAGCAAAATCAACCGAAAACTGACTTGATCTGGCAAATCGAGCTGAACTGGGCCTAATTGTACTGAACCGATCTTATCATTTTGGTTTTTGGTTTTGTAAATTTATTTCGGTTTTACTCGGTTTGGTTCGGGTCAAAACATAACTATTCAGTTCAAACTAGCTGATTCGACCTTATTCGGTTCGATTTCGGTTTCGATAGGTTCAATCGGTCTGGATCGGTTCAGGCTTGGTCGGTTCGGGTCAGGTTTGGCCCGTTGCTTAGCCATAGTATGCATGCCGAAAGTAACCATTGCTGTTGTTGTAATTGAGTATGCAGTTAAGGACGAAACTTATTAAGGACCAGAAGAGGTCGTGGCTCCCCAAAGTTGTTAGCCGCAAGTACATTTTTAACATTTACACTTTGTAGTAATAGACATTATAAGTACCAATGTTAAATAAAAATGTAAATTAGCCTCCTTAAAGCAAATACATTACAGTTTTGCCCCTCTAGTCAAACTTGTCAAGTTCCGTTTATGGATGTAGCTATAGATGAAGGATGAAACGGAAGATTAAAAGTTTAGATTATTTTTATACATGAAGTATCATTTGTTTTTAAAAGATTATGAACTTGTTTTCCTTCTATATTTTTGATAAGTTATGTATGTTAAACAAAACTTATATTTTTAGTATTTTTTTTTTTTTTTTTTTTTTTTTTTTTTTTTTCTCTCTCTCTCTTTATTTTTTTCTTGTTAAAATAACAATAAACATAATCTTATAATCGTATGTGTCAAACATGACACACAAAACTGTGCTTATTTTTTATTTTTTAAATTAAGGTGCTTAAAAAATAATATTTGTTTAGCTGATAATTAACCTTGCCAAAAATTTTAAAGAAATAATATTTTATAATCTCTTAAAATCAGATGCTACTTCATGTTGCTTATAAAAATATTTTTTTTTTAGTTTCAAATTCATCTCCGCCACGAGCTATATTTCAGTTTCAGCAACAGTCGCATCTTCGCCAAACATAATATCCTACGGCCAAAGCGAAGCGCTTTTAAAAAATCCTATGTGACAAAAACATTGTGTTAATTTAATTAAATAATAATAATAATAATAATAATAATAATAATAATAATAATAATAATAATAACACTGCCTTTTCTACTTTCGGGGAGCTTGATGCAGAAGCCTTGGATACACTTTCACGTATCAAGACTGTTCGTTATTGCTACCACTTCGAATAATGTCAAGAGTGGGGCTTTTATTTTTCATAGTCTAAGTTTTTGTATTCAGAAATGAGTGGGAGCCCAACTGGTGTCTCAGCTTCCCACCAACTTTTTGTAATATTCTTTTGATTTTCTAATGAAGTGATGGTTTTATAAATACTAATAATAATAATAATAATAATAATAATAATAATAATAATAAGGGGTTGATGGGTCAAGATCTTTGATTATTAGTGGATATGAGCCAAATGTATAGTAACCTAGCCGACACACAAGTTGCATATATTGTGGTATGTTACAACAACTCATATCGGGTGTCGAAAAAGGTTTGATTAAACACATCTAAACTTTAAGCTGTATATATCTTTCAACTCAAGGTACCAATGAATCAATGATACATGTTTAATGTTTTTGGCATTTTTAAATGAGGACTTATGGGCTTTAATTATCTGTAAGTGGTCGGGCTTAATGAAATCTTAAAAAGACATACCCGTAATAGAGGCTGGGAGATGAATGCATGTATACGGTGGGTCAGCAAACACTAGAAAGGTTATTAGGGTTTTATATTTTTCATGATGGATACACAATCCGTGCATGCAATTATATACAATGATGATCTTTTGATCGAGATCTTACTCCGGTTACCTGTAATTTCACTTGTTCTGTTCAAATTGGTATGCAAACGCTGGTTATCTCTCATTAGCAATCCTACTTTCACTCTGCGCCGAAGTCAAATCCCTACCCTCGATCCTCCGTGTGGTCTCCTTGTTCAAGCATACCTAAGTTCGGGTGAATATTGTTTTTTGTCATTTGATACCCGAATTCCATGCAAAAGCTCTGTATTTAAGAACCCCTTCACGTTTGGCTATAATAAAGATAATAAAGTTAAGATTATATAGTCTTGCAATGGTTTGCTGCTTTTACGTTGTAGTAATCGTAGTAATTATAATAGTAGGTACATGCATTACGTATACAATCAATTCATTAATCTCTTAAAGATAGTTCCACAATGCTCGATTGAAACAGTTTATATTACAAGGATAGCTTTTGATCCTACAAAATCACCTCACTACAAAGTCATTCATCCTGTATTTGTGAAATATGCTGATGATGATGGTAATATGGATTTAATTCAGATACAAACTTACTCTTCAGAGACAAACATGTGGAGTGTTTGCACTGGTCGATTTCCTCGCGACAGTTATCTTTATTTTGAATATGGAATATACTGGAATGATGAACTTTGTTGGAAAAATGGGAACGATAACCCTTTGCTTTTAAAGTTAGATACTAATGTAGAGCATCAAACATTAACGACCATAAAACCCCCTAGAACCTTGGATGTTAAGGTGTCCTGGCGGGATGATTGCGAGCTGTTCGAGACTTGTGGTTGTTTGCTTCTTCTTTGTAAAAAGTATGATTTTCCCCAGCTTATGGATGTTTACGAGATGAGGAAAGGGTTTTCTGAATGGTCGCTGAAGTATCGCGTGAATCTTAATGACGATGTTTCGTGTCCGAGAAGGTCGTGTGCGAATCTGATTGTTCACAGTATCGTCTTGGGAGAAAGGGAAGAGGATTCATTTATAGTTATTCAAGATTCTACAAAGATATTTCAATACAAACCTGTGTTGAAGACTTTGCATGACCTCTATGATTTGAAAGCAGCTTACAGTTTTCATAGCTTTCAATTCATTGCATCATTTGCTGGTGTTGGTTTTTGATTATGCTTTCTGTTTCAAGTTTGATTTCCGTATCTTATATAAAATCCTGTCACCACATCGATTAAGATTTGTTATGTAACCTTAATATGATAAATTTTGGTGGATATTGACATTTGAATATAGAGTTACTGATCTTAGTAAATTACATTATTGATAGCAATGTAATTTCTTTCACAATCATGTTTGACTAGTTATATGGTACCAGGTATACAAAGGTCATAATTACTATCCAAGTAAGGGCTGATTTCAGGCGGATTTATCGTTTGAAGGTCCAAGCTGCCAATATTGTTCCTACAAATGAAAAAATATAATAAACATAAAATTGCTTCCAAGTATTGTGTCGACTGTTCACGTGTGCCGACCCAAATGCTTATAGATTACACACCCTACCTATTGTAACAACACGAGAGTGGGAAAATGGCTGAAATACCTTCAAAAGTAGCCAAACAAAGATATTAAGTGGGTGTTCGGGATTGCTTTGTAGGAGATTATCTGATTAAAAGGTTGCAAAACGTCATAATTAGAAAATAGTTTCCGGGATTGACACACATATGAAGAAAAAAAAAATGATTGATCTGCATTTTCTTAAAAAGAAAATGCATTTTTTGTAAATGAATGAAAAGATTAAGATCCACCGTGTTTAAAACATAGTTCTACAAATGCAAAATATGTATTGCAAACACAATCCCAAACGCCCTTATATGTAAAAAATAACCATTTTCGGCGAAATTTATTTTGTGGTTGGATGTTGTCATAGTTAATGTAATTTTCCTTTGCTAAGGATGTTATTAGCCGAACGTCGTGCCTACCAATCAAAATAAGAAAATTACATGACATATTGACACAAGTGACTAAAATGTTTTGAATAGAGAATGGTTATTGCATTTGTTAAATTTACATAAGCTGGATTCAGTTAAGGACCGTTATCAAATCGCCCAAGAAGACAGACGTTTAGAAAGGTTTATCGTCCACCAAAAAACACCATTGACATGGAAAGCAACAATTTTTTTGTAAGTGTGCTCCTCGGGCCTATAAGGATAATATATAAAACAAGTGTGGTTTACCCTCAGCAATCGCACCGACCCTTATGCAAGTCACAGTTAAGACAAGGCCCTCCAAGAATAGGCGTGTATTGCAATGGCATAAGTATAAGAACTGCCAATGCATCTCCAATAGCATCAAAAGCCTGTTAAGATTAATAAAATTGACTTTTATAGTCAAACTTGTCTGTAATATAGCAGAACTTTCAAATTTATAGATTTTTCATGTCAATTATGAGTTTATAATTAATCTGAATGACCTTTGAAGTCCATTTTTTTTTTCTAAAACATGTTAACTTTTGATTGGGTTATTGATTTTGGATTTTAGACATTGACCAAAAAAGTCAAACCCATTACCTCAGTTTAGATTGCATAATTGATAAGCGGCATACGTAGAACTTTAAACTCGGATAAAAAATTATGTCAATTGAGAGTGCAAGATCCCGGTCTGCTAGCCGACTTAGCCGATTTAAAGTTTGGCTCAAGAAACTTGGCTAAGATTGAACTCGAATTGATAGGCTACGGGCATTCAAGAATGAATTCAGCTCAAGAAGATTTGAGTTGAGCTCGAATAGCTCCAAGACATGTATATTAAATATGCATAATACATAAGCCTAAAAAGGTCGACAATTGTTCAAGTTGAGCTATTATAAGCTCAACCTCAACTTATTATGATTTTTGCGGGATACATTTTAGTGCTCAAGTTAGAAAATTCTGTGTCTTTGAAAGTGAAAAAATTGATCTAATTAATCCAAAACTTATGCTAATTTTATTTAACTAATTGCTTGAACTGAAACTGACCTGTGGCCGAGATTAGAGAACCACCACCTAGTCCAACAGCATAAAACGCCGCGGTCAAGTATCAACAGGACTAAAACTAGCACCACCTTTAAATATTAATGAATAGTGATCTTTACTTGAAGCTAGCTTTCCCATGAATATCAATAGGCAATAGCTTTTACCAATGGTTGAAATAGTCTTAGAGCATGAAACACCAACAAAAATGTAGTCACACCATTATTGACAGCTGCCTTAACTGCACCCATATCGGTTTTGTGTGCCACAAATAAAAAGTGTTGGGTTAAGCTGGATATGAAATATCATTTATTTATTATTATTTTTTTTTGTATTAACGCGATGGAAGTTATATGCATATATTTGTTTGGACTTAATTTGTATGCGGGCTTAATGAATTCATAAAAAGATATACTCGTAATGCACATCGGCAAAAAGTGAAAAAGCTTATTCGGGTTTTATCTTTTCCTTCATGGATTCACAATCCGTATCGAAAACTTACTCCGGTTACCTATAATCTCACTTTTTCACCTCAAAAACGTATGCAAACGCTAGTTATCTCTCATTAGCAATTTTACTTTAACTCTCGGCCTAAATTCAGTGGCGGCACCAGGAAAATAAAATGTGGGGGGCGTTTTTTTTTTGACAATAGCAATAAAATGCGGAAGAAAAAACTATGATCGTAATGATAAATCGAGTATTTTTACTTAGAGACGAAGAATTTTTAAGGCTCTGAAGAGTGTTGAGTTTTAGCATGTCGGGGATTTAAGAAATAAATAAAAAAAAAAAAATCTCAAGTTTTTCGACTAGCCATCACTACACCAAAATCAGAGGTTGGGGACGAGCCAAATTTTTGGGTCGACAATGTCGTGCCAAATTGCATGTAGGACCCACGAAGTCAACAAAAAGTAGAGTCAACCAAATGTTTTGACGACACAAAAAGTCACGACAATGTCGCCGCCTTTAATTATTGTTTTTAATTTAAAAAACTTTATAATAAAATAGAAGTTAATAAATACATCCCGCTTATTTTTATCCGAACGCTTTGCTGACATTGTCGTCCCAAACTGTAGATTTATTTATTTATTTATTTTTTACTTTATAAACCGGTTTTTAATTTTAAAAAATTATTTTTATTTAATTTAGATAATTTTATTTAATATAGAATTAAAATTAAATAGTTTATATTTATAATTAAATACTTTAATTTAAAATTAAATACATTTATAGAATTAAAAACATTATTTTTCCCGCAAAGTTTTCCTTATATATCCCGTCAAAACATAAATAACCACAAAACACACGTAACAATAAAATGGCAGATTACACGCCGGAAAAAGAATTGTCACCGTTTTATCGTCCATATATCTCTTTACTCAGTTCTTGATGCATTATGGGTGAAATTTATGATAAATATGGTTCTTATAAGAACATAGACCCGTTGATGAGAGACCGATTCGGAATGGTTAAGGAAAGAGCGATTCTATAGAGTATATTTGACCGGTGAAGTGATTCTACATTCTCGGAATGGAGGAACAAACCCACTGGAAGCAAGCAATGTGGAGCAGTTCATCAAGCAAAGGAAGGAAAAAGATGAAGTCAAAAAGCCCGTTCGATTACACATTTGATGATGCAGAAATAGGTAACAAATCTTGAAGCATTGTTTGAACAGTTACAAGCAAAGGAAGGGAAAGATGGTGCGTGTTCTAGAGAAATGGAAGTAGCATGGAAAATAATTGAATAAGGCGAGTTGTTTCGTTTGATCTGTTTCGTTTTGTTGTCAAGTTGTTTCGTTTGAGTTGTTTCGTATGTCATGTGTAGCATATGGTCTATGTCGTGTTGTGTATCATATCGCTTTAGTTGTTTCGTTTGTTTCCGAGTTGTTTCATTTGATCTGTTTGTTTTGTTGTCAAGTTGTTTCGTTTGAGTTGTTTCAGATGTCGATGTAGTAATATGGTCTATGTCGTTGTGTATCATATCGTTTGAGTTGTTTCGTTTGCTTGCCGAGTTGTTTCGTTTGATCTATTTCGTTTTGTTGTCAAGTTGTTTCTTTATTCATGTGTAATTTAGTGTTGGGTGTTTGGAAACCATAATCTTGTTAACTTAGAACATGGTCAAATTGAAAGGTACATAGTAATAAGTGATAGGTTAACTTAGAACATGACAAGCTTTACAAATCCAGCATGTGATTTGATTTATAAAAATACTTGACGGATACATACTACAAGAACAACAAGAACAACATCAACAACAACAACAACAACAACAACAACAACAACAACTACCAGAACAACAACTACAACAACAACAACATTAACAACAACAACTACCAGAACAACAACTACATCAACAACAACAACTAAAAGAACAACAACAACAACTACAACTACAACTACAAGAACAACAACTACTACTACATACGAAGATTTTCCATGTCACCCAATACCAATGAAGTAATGCATCCGACCGACACGTGGTCGTCAGAATCCTTGCCATTTCAAGTTTGGCCTTCAACCTTACTCTTGTCTCTAGCACATGTTTTGTTTCCTTAAAACTTATCCTAAGATCTTTTCATGGCAAAAGCACTCGTTGGTGCGCGAGATTGTTCTTAAGTACTCGCAAATGCATCCCTACATAAAATATCCGCACCCATTATCTTTTTCGGCTATTACATAATAAGAAAATTATAAGAGATTACAACCCAATTATTTGTATATTTACATTAATAAGAAATGTATGATGTTCACCTTGGCAGAGGACATGAATAATATTGTCGTCCAGATGAATATTCTCTATGCGATGTTCTTAATTTTATATCTCCGCCCACAAGAACACATAAAAGGATTAAATGGCTCCATCTCTGGTTTTGAAATTTGTGTGAAGATAAGAGGTTGTGAGTTGAGTGCTTTGAGGATAAGATTCCTGGCTTTTGATAAGATCTCAAGTTTTCTTTATGTATATATGTATAGATCCGGGTAGATTTTCGGGAAGTTTTGGCAAAGATTTTGGAGGGAAGGGTTGGATGTTTTGATGAGATAAAGAGTTATAGACTACCCAAGATACCTTGACTTGTTAGTATAACGATATCACCTAGACTCGTTAGTGTTACATATCATGTATCACGATACTATCTCGATTCATCCGTTTTAACATGTCATGTATAACGACATTATCTTGACTCGCTCGCTTAACATTTCATCCGTTTTAATTTATATAAAAAATTTATAATTAATTTTAAATCATTTTCAATCAAATTTATAACTAATTTAAATTTAAAAAGGTACTAATTAAATTTTTATAACTAATTTAAATTATTGATGTATAAAAGAACTATGTAGTAGTAGTAATAATAATAATAATAATAATAATAATAATAATAATAATAATAATAATAATAATAATAATGTAGATGTATAACATAGCACCTATATTTTATAACTAATTTAAATTTTATAACTAATTTAAATTATTTAAATTTTTTATAACTAATTTAAATTATTTTAAATTTATTTAAACTTTTTATAACTAATTAATTAATTTTTAAATTATTTAAAAAGTTTATAACAAATTTAATTTATTTAGTATTAATTAAATAATTTAAACACATTATATTATACATAAAATAAAGGGGGAATGAACAAAAAGGGGACAATGGCAAGTCGCACTTTTACCAAAAATTTACCAAAAGTCAAATAACCCGCCAAATAATTCGCAAAAAAAAAAAAAAAAGGACCACATTGTCGTCCCTATTTGTGTCGTCCAAAAATACCACAATAATTGAGCAGATCTCGGTCTTCATCTTCATCACACTTGACAAAAAACCACCAAAAACTACTACTATCACTCGTGAAAAAAAATCGAAAAATCCCAAAAAACGCAATTTCTTCAAAACACCGCTATCACTGTAACCATCAATTACACACGCACCATCGTACAATTTGTATAATTTTTGTTATTTTGTAACATTTAAAGGTATTTTTTTTTATAAAATTTGGTTTGTTAATTTAATTTCTTTAATTATGGTTTGGTTAACTATGGTTTTATATTGTGTTTGTGTTGGTTAGATGGTCCACCGCAGCAGCTCACCATCTGGAACCACCGCAGCCTCCACCACCAACAACCGCAGTAGCTCACCACTCCACCACCACCACCTTTTGTGTTGGTAAGTGATTTTTTTTTTATTTTGTTAATGTGTTTTGGTACGACAATGTCGCGGCTTTAAGTTTTATTAATTAATTTGGTACATAATGTGTTTTGGGACTACAATAGTTTTTTAACTATGGTTTTGTAGCTTTGGGATAGGACCCGTGTTTGGACAAACGTGAGACCACTTTTTTCTTTCTTTTTCTTCACTTCGTGTATTTTCTTAATATGAATATATAAATATATATATATATATATATATATATATATATATATATATATATATATGTATATATATATATATATATATACTTTTATTACTTTGTCGATAATGTATATACTTTTATTACTTTGTCGATAATGAAAATGATATGTGATATCGGAAAAATGTCATGTGATATGTTATTAATTGTTACTTATAATACTTAAAGTGACCGTTAAAATGAAATGATATGTGATATCAGAAAAAATGTCATGTGATATGTTATTAATTGTTACTTATAAACTTAAAGTGACCGTGTTAAAATGAAAATGATATGTGATATCGGAAAAAATATCATGTGATATGTTATTAATTGTTACTTATAAACTTAAAGTGACCGTGTTAAAATGAAAATGATATGTGACATATATGTTATTAATTGTCGATAATGAAAATGATACTTTGGATAGTAATATTGTGATTGTTAAACTTGTTTTACTGTTTTTAGGATTTTAGTGATTAATTTTGGAAATTCCCCGTCCGAAGTTAATCATCCTATAGAACCTGTCCAAATTAATTTATTAGAAATTAATTTAAAAGTCCCTGTTTGGAACGACTTTTGAATGTTTTGTCTCATTTAGATATGGATGCGTATAACTGCTTTTACTATTTGAGAGAAATTGACAAGATTTCCTTTCACTCCTACTGAATATGTCTTTAATGCACATATTTGGGGAGTTGAGGGAAATGTCCGAATTTTTCACATAGTAAATCGCTATACGCATTCATATATGAGACAACACATTCAAAGAGTGGGTTAGGATTGCCTTCCATAGTTGCACTAGGTAAACGATCAGCGTACTCATAATTACGCTTTTCATGTTTGAATATGTATGTATATATACAAATTAATTTTTTGAATATGTTTTTTACAACGCAATCATGACAATTGATAAGAGTTGGACCATCAGTATCCAACCGTAATTCCCGAATTTTTAAATGGTCTTTTGCATTCATCGCATTGTAAGCCATTGGTAAACCCCATCACAAAAATGATTCATTGCCCATGTGTTCGTTGTGGTAACGCTCCAACTAAATTGGGTACGCTCAAAACTCTTGAGTCACACATATCTAAATACGGGTTTGACACACTTTATACCCCTTGGAAATATCACGGTGAACCACTTCCTCCACCCGTAGTACACAACACACCACAAACACCTTCACCTGAACACATGAACATGGATGCATTCTTCCAAGATATTTCTGCTGATAATGTCCCAACTCCACCATCTCAAACAACAGTTTCCCAACTCCACCATTCTTCCAACATTATGACAATTATTGTTTTTAAATTGTAATTTGAATGAAATTGTTACTATATGTTTATATGAATGTGTATATTTATATGAATGTGTATATTAGTGTTAATTGGTCCACGAAATTACGTGTTCTTTTACTTGTACTTTTACGATGGCGCGCATGGTACACCTAGATCCACACAATGAGGATGTCGGTGATCCACCAAGACGGCCCTCATTTACTTTCTTTGCTGGCTATTGCGCAGTAACAAATTGTGATTTTATTTTTATTATTTTATTTTTATTTTTATATAATTTTTATTGATAAACCTAATTTTTTACATGTATTTTCACAACTTAATAACTTATATTTGTAGGTTCAATGATCACCAGTGAGACGGCAAATCGGGCTTTAAGGAAGGCTTTTAGGGAGAATAAGCAACGGACTGCCTTTGCCTATAGGCTTTGATACGATGATCAAGGCACCTTCGGCGGTAGGCACTTATGCACCACAGTTAAGTAGTCTTATTGGGGAACAAGTGAGGCCACTTCCCCTTGATTGTGATTGGGAAGAAATTCGATTCTTATGCATATAATGGCCCTACAGTTATATTTATTGTTTATTTTATTTCTATTCTTATTGTTATCGACCGCTTAGATATGCTTGTTATATTTAAATTGTGTGTTTGTTTAAATGCATACTTTTGTAGACCTATTTCAACCCTCGCTTTGGTTGAATAATGAGAAGATTCCGTGTTGGAGAGAATCTTTATACGGTGGGGAAAGGGTAGGACTTGGGTGGTTACAGCAGAGGACGCTATACCAAAATACAAACACGGCACAAGTCTAAATACTTTGATATCCACGAGATGCCCGCAAGTAAGCACATCCACCACCCCGAAGCTCGGGGAAGAACCCAAGAGGAATGGGAGATGTTGGTTGACTGGTGGTTAGACCCGAAACGGATGGCAAGATCGACCACAAATGCAGAAAATCGATCTAAAAACAAGATTTTAACTCACCAAGGTCGACATGCGTGTCGTTCAAGGACGCAACCATCATGTAAGACTCGTTATAATTTTTGTGATTTTTAAAGGTTTTTATATTGTTTATATTTACTTCGTTATCAATTTATTTTATATTGTATGTATAGAAGGTCAACAATAACAATCAAAATGAAGACCTGCTTGAAACTTGGAGGAAGGGCCATTCAAAAAAAGATGGCACATTTAAGACCAGAGAGAACGAGACGGCTTACGTAAGTAGTTTATCTCTTAACATGCGTCATTATATTAAGTTACTTCTCATTTATTATTTTTTTCCTAACTTTTTTTTTTTTTTGAAATTACAGAATGAGATGAGGCCCTTCAAGAGCAAGTCGAGTCGGTCTCATCCCGCTTGAGCAACTTGGAAATATTGCAGCGTGTAGTTCGAGTGACAACCGCCGAACCGGCAGCGGGCAAAGGTGAGGTTACTTGGTGGTGGCTCAACCGCCGCAGGTTCACACGTGGGCATGTTGTCGAAGATTACGTTACTAGGGAGCATATGGCAGAGGCGATGAGGGAAACTAAGGCTGCTCAAGAACGGGCTCGAAGAGTCCAGAGGAGCCGCGCCCAAGCCGCATTGGGACATACGGATCTTACCTTCGAATTTTTTTCACCCACTACAACTTCACAGGTAATCCATTTTCACCTCCCTTTCCCTCGGTACCCATTCCCCGGCCCTTTTCCCTCCCGCCCTTATGGTTTCCAAGCTTCCACTTTCAACCCCAATAATGCATTTGCCGGTTGTTATCGCCCCACCTTTCCCAACTCTATCACGTGTCCGGGTACTAGTTCGAACTATGCAATGCCGCCACCGACCTTAACCGTACAACACACAAAATAATCCTCATTTGGGCCAAAATGATCATGTTGATAATAATGATTTGAATAATAATGATGATAATAATAGTGGGGATAGTAAGGGATAATAATGGGCTAAACGAACTGGCGACGAATTCGATGATGAGTAGGCTTAGAAGTTAGTTTGTGAATTTTAGACTTATTAATATTATGGAATAGTATTGTTTTTACCGAATGTTATCGTGGATTTATGTTAACTTTATAACTTTTGGACATGTTAGCTTTATAAGCTAGTGACTTGTTAGTTTGAGACATGTTATTTAGGAAATTTGTGCCTTGTATAGTTTAAGAGTAGTTTACTTTGTATCGTATTTGTTGAATGGTATCGTAGAATTGTGGAATGTTATTCGATCCGTTTAGTAATTTGGTATTGTATCATATTGTCGATTTGGTATTGTAGATTGTGATTGATTATGTATTGTTTTGGTAGATTTTTTCCGAAAAATCCAAAATCGCAGTTTCTGATTTTTTTTTGCCCACCAGAAAATTAGGGACGACATTGTCGCGTCCCTAATATACAAACACATGTCGTGCCATTCTCGCACCACAAGGCCACGTGTTTTTCCACGTTATTACAATTTGGCACGACATTGCGTGCCTTTTTGTAATTAAATTAACGTTTTTCCGTTAATTTAAAGATTAAAAAATGTACGACAATGTCGTACCATTTTGCAAAAGGTTGTCGTACAAAGAGGATTTTCGAGTTGAATTGCATTTGGGCCCCACAACTTCTGTCGTGCCAAAGTATAAAGCAATTGTCGTGCAAAATTTTTTTGGGTCAACACAATAGGGTCTACAAAAAAGGCACGACATGTCGTGCCTTTTTTTCTTTGGGTCGACATTGTTTGCATTTTTGGGACGAGAATGTCGTTCCAAAATACACTTTTTTTGTAGTGCATGGGGGCACCGGACCCCATACTTACAACATACATCCGTCCCCTGCTCAAATCCATGCCTTCGATCCTCCTTGTGGTCTCCTTGTTCAACCCTACCTAAGTTCGGGTGAATATTGTTTTTTGTCATTTGGTATCCGAATTCCATGCGAAAGCTATGTATTAAAGAACCCCTTCATGTTTGGCTCCAGTTTACATAATGTTAAGATAGGGACGAGCACGGTACCGGTCCCGTACCGATCCCGTATCGAATTAGTGGTACCGATTTTTTCCCGAGCATAAATTAGTGGTACGTGGTACCGCATCAACGGATTGATATCGGGTACGAGCACCGGAAATCGGGTTTTCCCGCTTTTTCGAGAATCTCCCGATTTGGTACGGCCCCGCATCGAATTAGTGGTCCCGATTTTTTTTCACCTTATGTCGTAGTCCCGGTATCCGCATCGGATTTCAAGAATCGGCCTGCTTTTGACGGTGCATCGTATAGCCTGCTCGGTTCCGGAATTCGGTTCGAAATGCTCATCCCTATGTTAAGATTTTACAGTCTTGCAATGGTTTGCTACTTTTACATTGTAGTATTACTAAGGCTAATAAGTATGCATTCATCTCTTAAAGATGGTCCCACAATAGAGACAGACATGCGAAGTATTTGCGGTGGTCGATATGAAAAAAAGATGTTTACAAATACCTGTAACCTAAAACCACCCCACACGTTTTGTCAATGGCAAGATGGATAATGAAATATATCTATAAAAACTAGGGATGAGCAAGGTACCAATCCCGTACCGAATTAGTAGTACCGATTTTTTCCCGAGCATAAATTAGCGGTACCGGTACCGTACCGAACGGGATTCGAATACCGGTACCGGTACCGGTACCGATACCGAGAAATCGGATTTTCCCCGCTTTTTTTCGAATCTCCCAATTTGGTACCGGTCCCGTACCGAATTAGTGGTCCCGATTTTGTTTTCACCTTATTTCGTAGTCCCGGTACCGTACCGTATTTCAAGAATCGGTATCGTTTGGGTACGGTACCGGTATGGTTCCGATTCAGTTCCGGAATTCGGTTCGAAATGCTCATCCCTAATAAAAACAATAATAGTTGAATTTATTTTTGTAGTTATGTATATTTAGTTAATTAATCTTATAATAGAAAACATATCGGTGTAAAACATGGTGTTAACCCCAAAGATAAACTAGCAATTCAGCGGAAAACATACCCAAAGTGTGGACATCGCTTCTTCCGGCCACTATCTCCGGCTCCACATGGTGAGGCTCTTTTTTGGCTCGGGTTGGCTTGGCGTGTGAACAGTGCGGCTCAAGCTTCCGGCTCCACAACATAGGTGGCTCACATCGCTTCTTCCGGCCACTATCTCCAACCACGCGGCTTGCACTACAAAAAAACCACCTAAAGTGACGAAAAATTAGTGACGAACTTTATTTTCGTCACTAAAAAGACTATATAGTGACGAGAAAAAAATCGTCACCTAATTTTGGTCATCGAGCAAATTTAGTGAAGAAATTTGTTCATCACAAAGGTTATATAGTCTAATGAAGAGATTATTCGTCACTAACTTAAGTAAATACCTATTAATTTTCCAATCTAACACTTAAAAGTACATGAATTTAAATTACCACAATGCCTGAAGGTTTTAAAAACAATACACAAACTCACAAACACACGTTACTAATCATTTTATCCATATTTCCTTGTCCCTGATTTCACACAAAACGGACACTGAGATCATTTATTAATCCATATTTTCTTCTCCCCGAATTTCACACACTAAACACACACCATTATCCGTCACTTGCTTAGAGAAGATCAAATGCCCAAATTGTCGTCACTCTTATTTATAGTCAACGGGTCAACGAAGACACGCAGATATAATAAATTTGACCCGACCCAACCTGATATATTTATTTTGGGGTTATGTGTTAAGTGTGTAACCAACATTTTCAATTCTCTTCTCAATCTCCATAGGGGGTGTTTGTTTAGGCTTATATCTGTGTTTCGGCTTATATTTCATAAGCACCAATGTCCTGGTTTATTTTGAGACTTGTAGGCTTATTGAAATTTATTTTGATATGATAAACTTATATATGCCCATAAGTCTCAATATAATATTCCCTCCGTCCCATATTATTGTCCACTTTGACTTTTTTAGATCTTTATTTTTCAATTTTGACCTTAAATATCTTTGTTTGTGTTATTTAAATATGAATGTATTGGGTTTTAAATGTATTTTCATCGGTATAATTTTTATTAAATATTATATAACACAAATAAAAATATTTAAGATCAAAACTGAAAAAGAAAGACTTTAAAAGTCAAAAGTAACAATTAATATGGGAAGGAGGTAGTAGCTCATAAGCCCACCCATAATCCACATCTTCAACCAAGTTTGTTCAGTGGTCGTAACGTAATTAGTTAGTGGGGAAAAAGCGGGCCGGGATTCAAAAGAATTAGGCGAAGTGTTTGTTCCTGAACGACGGAAGTGGAAAGACACTAAGGGAGAGGGATATACTCCTTTGTTTTTGTAATCGACAGCTTAAACTAGACCCCACTTTCGATTAGATAGGTTTCTTCGGAGGCTAATGTCGGTGAATCGGTTAATATGACATAGATCGGAGAATGGGACGCCGCATATGTCGAAAAAGAGGGAGCGGGGAAGGAAGAATAACCATTTTAATATCTTAAAATAGAAGTCATCTTTCTTCAAAGGCCGTTGACTCTTCTTCATAAATCTTCTCCCCGAATTTCACACACTAAACACACACCAATATTCGTCACTTGCTTAGAGAAAATCAAATGCTCAAATTGTCGTCACTCTTATTTATAGTCAACGGGTCTACGAAGACACACAGATCTAATAAATTTGACCCGGCCCAATCCGATATATTTATTTTGGGGTTATGTGTTAAGTGTGTAACGTTAACCAACATCTTCAATTCTCTTCTCAATCTCCATAGGGGGTGTTTGTTTAAGCCAGTATGTGGCTTATGAGCTTATTTGTGTTTATATTTCATAAGCACGAGTTTATTTTGAGACTTGTAGGCTTATTTAAATTTATTTTGATATGCTAAACTTATATAAGCCCACAAGTCTGATATAATACTAGTAGCTCATAAGCCCACCCATAATCCACATCTTCTGTTCTTCATAAATCTTCTCACGCATCACTCAATCTGCCGAACCGGAATTCTTATCTTCCGCAAATGTAGGTACATAATTTGACCTCATCTCTTAAGTTATTGTGTTTTACATCACTTTGTATATGTATTGTTAATGAGATGAATGAATGTATTATGGTGTTTGATCTCAACTTTATATCGAGGGACACAAACGCGTTCGTATATGTTGTGGTATGCTGTACGCGTGAGTATAATTTAGAGCAATTAAATGGATTTGTACAATATACCTCGTTATTTCTTAACCATGCTATAATTGTTTCTCATACGGACTTTACTATATATTTGTTGACAGTTATGCGGATGATGATTAATTAGCAAAAGCTAAAAGGGTATTAGGGTTTTATCTTTTTCTATATGGGGACACAATCCGTGCATGCAGTTATATACAATGATGATCTTTTGATCGAGATCTTACTCTGGTTACCTGTAATTTCACTTGTTCTTTTCAAATCGGTATGCAAACGCTGGTTATCTCTCATTAGCAATCCTACTTTCACTCTGCGCCGAAGTCAAATCCCTACCCTCGATCCTCCATGTGGTCTCCTTGTTCAATGCCCACGTTCTGGTGAATATGGTCTTTTGTCATTTGATACCCGAATTCCAAGCAAAAGGTCTGTATTAAAGAACCCCTTCACGTTTGTCTCCAAATTACATAATAAAGTTAATATTATACAGTCTTGCAATGGTTTGCTCCTTCTACGTTGTAGTAATGCTAAGGCTAATAAGTACAAGCATTATGTATACAATCCATGCATTAATCTCTTAAAGATGGTTCCACAATGCTCGATTGAAACAGTTTATAGTACAAGAATAGCTTTTGATCCTACAAAATCACCTCACTACAAAGTCATTCATCCTGTATCAGTGAAAGATGCTGATGATGATGGTAATATGGATTCAATTGAGATAGAAACTTACTCTTCAGAGACAAACATGTGGAGTGTTTGCACTGGTCGATATGGGCACCGTAGTTTTTGTTATTTTGATTATGGAATATATTGGAATGATGCACTTTATTGGAAAAATTGGGACAATAAGCCTTTGGTTTTCATGTTAGATACTAATGTAGAGGATCAAGCATTAACGACCATAAAATCCCCTAGAACCTTGGATGGTAAGGTGTCCTGGCGGGATGATTGCGAGCTGTTCGAGACTTCTGGTTGTTTGCTTCTTCTTTGTAGGAAGTATTGTTGTTCCCGGTTTTTTGATGTTTTCGAGTTGAGGAAAGGGTATTCGGAATGGTTATTGTGAAGTATCACGTGAATCTTTATGACGATGTTTCACGTCCGAGAGGGTCAGTTGCGTTTACAGTATTGTCTTGGGAGAAAGGGAAGAGGATTCTTTTATAGTAATTAAAGAGTGTCAAAAGATCTATCAATACAAACCCGTGTTGAAGACTTCTCATGACCTCTGTGATCTGGAATCAGTTGACAAATTTCATAACTTTCAATTCATTGCATCATTTGCTGGTGTTGGTTTGAGATTCTGCTTTCTATTTCAAGTTTGATTCTCGTGTCTTATAAAAAATCCTGTCACCACATCGATTAAGATTTGTTATGTAACCTAAATATGATAAATTTTGGTGGATATTGATATTTGAATATAGAGTTACTAATTAGTAAATTTCATTAACAATAGCATTGCAATTTCTTTCAAAAGCATGTTGTTGACTACATATGGTACTAGGGATATACAAGAACGTAAAATTGCTTCCATGTATTGTGTCGATTGTTCACGTATGCCCATCAAATGACTTCCTGTTGTAACAACACGAGCGAGAAAAATGGCTGGTATTCAAAAGTAGCCAAAAAAAGAATTTATGTGGGTGTTCTAGATTGCTTTGGAGGAGATTATCTGATTAAAAGGTTGCAAAACGTCAATAATTAGAAATAGTTTCTGGAATTGGCACACATTCGAAGAAAAAAAAAGTGATTGATCTGCATTTTCTTTAAAAGAAAATGCATTTTTGTAAAGGAACCAAAAGATTAAGACCCACCGTTTTAAAACATAGTTCTACAAATGCAAAATATGTATTGCAAACACAATCCCAAACACCCTTAAATGTACAGAACAAGTGTGGTACTAGTGAATGTCAAAACACCCGTATGCATATCACATCGCCCTCCAAGCATGTGTTTGTGTTGCAATGGTATGAATTCAATAACAGCCAATTCACCAACAGTCTGTTAAGCATACATGCATTGACTTTTAAAGTCAAACTCATTTCTCAGCTTTTGTCTGTAATATAGTATGACTTCAAAGTTTATAAAGTTTCATATCAATTATGAGTTCAAGATTGATCTGAATGACATTTAGAGTTTAACTTTTATAAAATCCTACTGCTGATTGAGCATTGAACTCATTGACCTTTAAATTTAAACAGTAACCTTCGAAGTCAAACCAGTTAACTTAGTAAAACTTAAAAACCTTTTAGCATTTCATGTTAATTTGGATTGACCACTGAACTCATTGACCTTTAAATTTCATAATTTAAAATAAATGTTTGAGTTCTTGATCCTCAAATATACAAATTGATAAGTCAAACCAATTATCGGCTTATCGCCTTTTTTAAAATAATTAATTGAGTCAATAGTTTCAAGCATTTATGTCGATATTGAGTGGATTTATTTTTTTTATCTAATTAATCTTTGAAGTCCATAAATTTTGAGAACACATGCTGAGTTATTTAACATAGAAATACACATTGAGCTTAAAATTCAAACACGACCTCAGTTTTTATTGCATGATTGATACTGAGTTGATCTAGAACTTCAAACTTTTAAAATCATTATTGTAAATTTATAGTTGAAGATCTTGGACTACTAGCGGAGATAAGCGACCTCACCCTTAAGCTAAGCTTGAACTCGACTTGATAGCGTACTAGCCTTCAAAAATGAACCCGGCTTAAGAACATTTGGGATCATATAAGTCAACAATATATAGTGGTAGTTCTACTAGAGTACTAGAATAACCAAACTCGAGTTGTGCTCGAATAGCTCAGAAGGATGTATATCAAACATGCGTGTTACATAAGCCTCAAAAAGGTCCACAACATATAGTTCAAGTCTAGCTATTATAAGCTTGACCTCAACTCATTATGTTTTTACCTTATATATTCTTAGTGCTCAAGACAGAAAAAAGTTTGACTTTGAATGTCAAGACAATACCTTGATCTAATCCAAAACTTTAACTAATTTCAATTAACTTATTACCTGAGACGAAACGAACTGCAGCTGAGATGAGAGAATCATACCTAGTCCAACAACATAAAACGCCACGGTACCAGTAGGATCAAAACAAGCACCAACTAAAGCACCACCAATGATACCAAAAACAAACAAATATTAATGATTTAGTGATCAACAATGTAGCTTTCCCATGAACAAAAGCGCAAAATATTGTTATCATACTATCCTCTGTCCCCGCCTTGAATACACCCATATTGGAATATTTTGTACTAAAGATCGAGATGAGAATATTTATAGCTGCACCAAAACATGAAGCACAAAACACCCACAAAATAATTTCACACCGTTGGGTAGCTGCCTTGAGTAGCGTATTCAGGACTAAAAGTTAACACATCCATTTTGTCTAAATTAATGAAGACTTATATAACAAACCTTTTGGGTTTAGCATTTCTTTTTTTCAAATGGGATTGAAGTGATGGGCTTTGAGCGGGCTTAATGAAATCACAAAAAGATATACATATACTTGTAAAATAAGAAGGGAGATGAATGCATATAAATGGTGTCAACAGCAAAAAATAAAACGCTTATTAGGGTTTTATATTTTTCTTCATGGATACTCAATCCGTACATGCAGTTGAATACAACGACGACCTTTTGATTGAAATCTTAGTCCGGTTGCCTGTACTTTCACTTTTTCTGTTCAAATTGGTATGCAAACGCTGGTTATCTCTCATCAGCAATGTAGGATCGTGAATATTTATGTTGTTTGATGATTCGGGTGGTCTAGGATGATGATAGTATATGAATGCCATGGTTAGAGAGATGAAGAGAGTAGAGAGGGAATTCTAGAGAGATAAACAAAAGTGTAGAATATTAGATTAGAACTTCCAACCCTCTACCTTGCAAGGTAGAGGGTATTTATAGGATACAGACTAAACGACCTCCTGACGGCCTGTGGATCAGGTATACAGTAGGTAAAGACCCGTCCTTCCTCCACGGTATTACACTAGACTAAGCTACGCTACAATTTAACTAATAAACTACTAAATAACGTAAATAACTATATGTCTACGAGCTAACTTATGCTAGATAATAGTTGGGGTGACCGACTCTTTTACTATGGAATTTTCTAATTCCTAACAATCTCCCCCTAAGGGAGGTCACCCCATGAAATACATTTTACATCCTAGCATTCTTTCTATGTCTTTAGTTCTTGAGCTCGTAGACTTTAATTCTTCAAGTTCCGCAATCTTTGTGCTTTAGTAGCGATTCTTCAAAGTCCGCATTGATTTGTACTTTCAGTGGAGGCCTTTGAACTGATCCACATCTTTGATGATCTTCGAGCTTTAATTGAGATCATCAGCCACAGTAATCTCTCTGGATCATCCATCGTTGTGTTGCCTTCATGTGATGTTGTGACTTTTGGACCGACATGCTCACACTTTTGAATCATGACATCTTTCCATCAGAGTAGCGGAAGCCTTACTAGTTCATGATATTTGCGAAGCGCCGCAAAAGCATAGTATAAAATATCGAGAACCAGTTATGTAGATATGCACCAGTCATGATTTCTTCAATTAAGTGGTTGCTGTGGAACATGTGGCTTTGGATTGACTCCTCAATTCGATCACCAGTAATCGTCGGGGTGTACCGCATAATACCTAGTTATAATAAAGCACGAAAGTGTCTTTGATCACTTTCGTTGAATTGAGGTACACCGCCCACGCTCCCCGCTGATCAGCATACAAGTACTGCTCTGTGATCAAGTATAATTCCGAAGAATCTCCTTCGATGGGGTTTCGCATGCTCTATGTTCTCAAACCGGAACGCCTCAAAGAAGACAACACGGAGTGAGTGAACCAGCGAATTGAGATTCACTTATTGATGAAAATGATTTGAAAACAATCGCGTATTGCTTGAAGAAAGAGTTTTGCAATACGACGAAGGTTTTATGAGAAAGATCAATTTTCAATCAAAATACTTTTGTATTAGAGAATGAGTACACATTCGACGCGCTAGCGAAAAGAAGAGATTCGCACATCGAACGGTTTTTCTAAAAGTATTTTTCAATCAGAGATACTTTTTGTGTTTGAAAATGAATACACATTCGACGTGCTAGAGAAAAGAAGATTTGCACATCGAACGGTTTTTCCAAAAGTACTCGTCAATTCCATTCCTGGACCAAGGTTGATTCAAGAATGAATCGCCCCATTGTTTCTATCCCGTTGTCACAAGCTTGATCTTTTGCAAGATTTCACATGTCACCCACCAAGAGCTTGTTTGATGTTGGCTCTAGAAGGATTTCCATCTTCATTGTGAATATTTTTACATATCACTCGGATGTTCTGGCAATACCACAAGGATAATGCGTAGGACTCTTAATATATTCTAACTTTCCACATTGTGTGAAACAGCAAGTCTTCATTAATTTAGTGTCCTAATGAGATATTGTGGATGATCTCTTGGCTCTAGACTCAATAGTGCACATTTGGTTCCTATGCCGGAGACTAGGGAGAGGGTCTCCTTCTTCAATATCAACAATCTCTAAGAGAAAGTCGATAGATTATGTCGGTTCCCCGTGAGAATGAAACAAGCCCTTTAAGAGGAACTTGAGTAGTTTGGGAAGTTTAGTGCAGCAAGTCCACTGGGTCCATGACGTCTTGTCTTCAATATCGGCGTTACCTTGGTAACCACCAGTAGCATATGTATTGAACCCGGTTTCTGCCCTAAGGTTGAATTATTGGAGGGCCATTTCTTTTCACCCTTTTCATATTCATTTATTTTTCATTCTTCAACCCCTTCAAGCACCGAGACTTCATAACTAGAACCTTGTTGGGTTTATTCCAGTTCTAGCTCTATCTCAGTCCGCACTCTTCCCATATTCTCATTTTTCTCCTTTTTACATCATACCTAAGGACTCTACACAATCTAGTGGATTGTCCCTGGGAAGATCCCTCCTGCTCGCGGATCGTGGGAACTAATACCTAACCTCACCATCCTTATAACTCCATACATAAAGTAAAATGGTCGGTCTTTTGGTACAGTTCATTCTTCCATGAAACCAATTGAAAAATCATTTGGAAAAACAATCAAGGTACTTGTGATACGAGATCAAAGCATTTTGTACCTTAATAGTTTTGATCATTTAGAAAACCTCCCCCTCAACATGTGCATATGATTTAGAAATTGTTTATCACATGGAGGCAAGAGGACTTTGAAATATTTTCTTTGATCACAATTTTCATACGAAAAAGCCATTTGATTTTCTTGGTAAAATTCTCTCCCTCAATATGTGCATAGGATATTTGAATACATTTTATCACATAGAGGCAAGAGTTCTTTTGAAGCACATCCACGATCACAAAATCCATTAAGAAAACCATTTGAAAACTCAATCAAGGTACATTATAAGTCTCTTTAAAAAAACTTTTGTACCTCGATAGTTATGCTCCCCCTCAATATGTGCTTCGAGATTCGAAAGCGTTTAGCACATATGAGCGAGCAGCGTGCACAATTAAATCAAAACGATCACCTTTTATCAAATTTCATTATTAAATCACAAATTCTCCCCCGATCAAAAATATCAAACCCTTTGAGATTTTGGATCCCATGTGATTTGATTAGGTTTAGAAAACATGGGAGAAAATGTGGCCTTGTTTAAATACTCATATGGTTTTGGATAAATCCTCCTCCTCAACATGTGCATTGTGTATTTGAAATCGTTTGGCACATGAGGCAGGAGTGCCTTTGAAGGACTAAAACCAATTCCATTAAAACAGATTTGAGATTTAAATCACGATCTCTCCCGCGATCAAAAATTTCAAACCATTTGAGATTTGTAATCCCAAAAGATTTAAATTATTTAGAAAATTTTAGGGGAAAGACGTGGCAAGATTTAATTTTGAAAGATGACAGATAGGAACAGATTTAGACATTAAAGATTGTTAGTGTCAGGTATGATTGTTTTAAGAGACCTTTAAGTAAAATAAAACAATTTCACAATCAAACAAGAACAGAAAAAATTTCATTTTGTAAGATCTTTGAGTATTAAAGAAAATCATACCATGACATAACATTAAATCTTTAGATCACCACTAATTGTTGTACAGACGGACCTTTTATGAAGAAATATTGTTTGAAAATATTTTATTTTAAATCACTCTCCCCCTCAATCCATGACAGAAGTCAATAATTGAGTGACTTAAGTTTTGATAAAATGAAGTCCAGTGATTTTCAAAATTTAGTCCAATATATTTTCAAAACAACATTTTTCCATTTTCAAAACAATTTAATTCATTTTACTCAAAAATTGTTTAAAAATTGTATCCTGCACAAAGATTCGTTAGGTGGTTGAGCCGCTTTTGTTGTTGTTGCTGTAGGGTTTGGAAGAAAACCATCTCATGATGCGTGAGACTTCTTCTACGTTGCATTTTGAATGCCAACCGAGGTCAAATTAATTCGCTTTCTTCAATCACTTAGAAGAAAACCATCTCACGATGCGTGATACCTCTTACGTTGCATTTATGCCAACTCTCCATAGAAGTCCAATTAAGCTCCGTTTCTTCATTTGTCAACCCAAGATATAGTTACCCTTTCCTTTCGGCATCCAATCATCTTCAATTGTGGGATCCGGATCAGGAACATTCTTTTATACCAATATACCTGCATACGTTAGTGAACACACATACAAATATATGGTGGTCGACATCACCCAAACAACAATCGACTAATTAAAGTCAATTTAACATAACAATCAGATCATATAAGGCATGGGGTTTATGTGTTAATCAAACTCTAATCATCTAAACCTAACAATCATATTCTAAATTCCTAGTCCTTCATTACATGCAAATATCATTTTAATTAAGCACGAGGATAATTAAGAGAGCTCTAGATGATATAGATTTGAAAACATTTTCCCCTCAATCAATGACTCATTTTTGAAAAATTTTAAAAGCTAGAAGTCATTGATTGAGTTTGCAAATTAATGAAAAACTCAATCGATTGATTTTTCAAGCAACTCATTTACCACCATTTTTGGAAAACAACAAATATTTTTCTGAAGAATTTTAGACGAAAAACATTTGTGTAGGAACAGCAGTCCTTCGACATACTTTCCTCATTATGTTTTAGGATAAGTGCACGAAATTTGTGAAAAACGTTTAAGCGTAGCACTTTCCTTCCTTTTAAGAGCGGGTTGCTATCTGAAATGATAGCAAGCCATAGTTTTAAGCACGGGTTACAGTCTGAAATAACTGTAAGCCATTATTTGAAGCCCGGGTTACAGTCTGAAATAACTGTAAGCCATATTTTTTGACATGTTTTGAAAAGAATATTTACACCTCCTGCTCGAACTTCATCTAAAGTCCCGTGCCATTATTGAATGACATTTCTAAGACCGTAGATGTTATCGATACCAGAAGACATGTCTTGGAAAACATATTTTTGGTATTTTTCAAATTTTTTTCGATTTTTATGGGTTTTTGAAATTTTCAATTTTTCTATTTTGTTTTTGTTGGTTTTATATTTTTGTATTTTGTTTTTGATAAATATTTACAAGGATAGAGTAGATGATATAAATTAAAAAGATGATGATACGAGTACCGAGATAAGGATATCAAACAAAGACGTCAGAAGATAATTGTCATCTCTTAAACTTCCACCACCAAAGCTTCCAAGGCTCTTGCATTGAAGAAAGAAATTGAACCATCAGAAAGTGAGACTTTGGCACTTCCCCAAAACCGAAAATCCTTTAGTCGCAGATTCAAAGCTTTCTTACAAGCTTCTCCTAGCCAGTGCACAAGGAAGCACACCATTATCATAAGTCCCACGCTCCATTTAAGAATGATGATCGAGGATCTCCGTTCGGGTTATATCATCCAAGAACAGCAACGTATCATCCCACACATAAAATAATCTTCTCAAATTTTTCTACCGACGTCAAGCAATCCATTCCAAAAGGTGTCAAGAGACCACTTCCCCACGTAGTTGAATTGATGCACCGCCTCTTAAACTAGAGCTCACGAACCGAATACAAATACCCGAAGACAAGGAAAATTATACCATCGGAAGCAGCATTGAGTCGAATAGCCAAAGAATAACCCCGATGTATACTTTTCTCTCCCTTAAAGAAAATGTATGAAGTTCAAGAACCCCACCAATGCCCAAAGAGAGAACAACCGATAACATTGAAGAAGCAGGTCGAATCACTGATTATCTCTGCGGATGACAATCATGATGTCCAACTCGAATAAGTGATTATATCTATGAAACACAGATAAAGCTCCTCAGACAAAGAGCATCCCAATGTACACAATCTCTATCATTACACACTTGTGTACCTCTTTATTTTCTAAACTTTCTATTACATCACTTCCCTCACGTAGTTGGAATAATAACACCAAAAGCCTTGATGAGTAAAACCTTGAGATTCTCTACGGTCATGACAAATGTCTTCCCGGGATATCTTCAATCACTTAGAAGAGTTAAGTTCATAAAGTTTACTCGCCATGAGTCAAACCTTGAGTTTCTCTCCGGTAATAACATTTGTCTTCCCGGGATATCTTCAATCACTTAGAAGAATTAAGTTCATCAAGTTTACTCGCTTTGTGTTTAAATTTGTGTCTCCTTCCCCGCTTATGGTTTTGATGATTCGTAATCGAACACATAATAAGCCCGTATAACTAGAATTGTTGAGAAGAACATCATAAGCTCGATGAAACCTGTGAGAATCAACTTGTGAAGAATATGAGCAAGTCTAATTGGGAATTGAATCAGACTTATAACTTTCTCCCAATTAGTGCTCCCCCCTAAACCGACAACTGTTTGATAAATGCCCGAGAAAAGAAGAAGTCTTTAGATCGTTAAATGCAACTCGTCTTTAGTCTTCTAACATGTAGCAGAAAATGTAGAACTGACTGTAGACTTGACCTTCTTCAAGATTGTCCAGTTGGGGAATAGATAGTTAACATCTTCATTTCACCTAAAACACAAGAAGATCACCAAAAAGCATCCCAATTAACTTACATCTTGCAAATCTCCTTAACTAAAATCCCTCCCAATCAAACAAGAACAGAAAGATGTTCATCAAGGAAGTCAGCAATCAGGCCGCAACGAACACACAAGATGGTAACACCAAACTACCAATCACATCAAACAAGAACAGAGAGATGGTTCGGAATCATCATGTTGATGTATACGTGAAGCATTAACCGGAAGCACTTTGTCGATAAACTCATCAATCCGAGTGAAGATGTCAACCAACGGCTCTTAGAAGAGAAAACTCCATGTGAAGATGACCCGATAAGAAGAAGCTCGGTTCTTACATGAGTTTAGAGCCGTATGACCATTTTTATTCTCAAATATCAATCAATCAATGCAAAAAATTCACACTTCTTCTCTCCCTCAAGAATTGCATACGGAGATGCCATTCTTGACTAAATAAGTGAAAATCATCCAATGTTCTATTCACACTTCTCTCCCGCAAAATAAGCACATGATGTCGCCTTCTTCATTATAATCGAAAGCATGGAATGAGAAAACAATCGGTAGCCCGGTTCACTTGACCGCATATGGAAAAGTATGAAGCATGTTGATGAGAATGGTCATAATAAGATTTGTCTTCGTAAGATAAAGCGACCGACACGCACACTTTTCTTTTCTTTAGAGAACGAGGTGAACCGCTTGTTGTTCATACGTCATAAGAAGATTTCTTCTTCATAAGATAAAGCGACCGAGACGCATAACTTTTCTTTCTTCAGAAACGAGGCATGAACCGATGTTCATACGTCATAAGAAGATTCAAGATAATGCGCGACCGAAACGTATTTCTTTTCTTTAGAGTACGAGGCATGAACCGGTGTTCATACGTCATAATCTCTCTTTTCAACCCTCTTGGCAAACATATAATCAACTCCATTATCATTCAAGGCTCTTTTGTAGTGACAAATGATGGAGAAAACCCATATGATGAATTTGACCGGCTAAAACAACAACCCAACTCGTGACTTAAACTTGCACATATGTAACAAGAAGCGGTGCCGAATTCATGCTCCATTGAATCTCTAAGTATTCTATACTCTTCAACCAACCAACCATCAAGTAATAGACGTACATCACCTCTTGAGAATCAACAATTCAATGTGACACTGAGCACTACAACGTAACTCCTTAAAGTGATATTTATTTTGTAGTGGTTTCCCAAGTGGTAAAAGAAAAGGTAAAAGACACCCAACAATAACTAGATTTCCAAGTCTTTGTTTTTGATCATAAGCTTGAACAATGATCATGAAGAATCTTCATCCATCATCATCCTCGATACCTTCAGATACTAAGTACACTCACCGTGATATTTTTCACTTCAACTCAAATAATAGTGAATTAACTCCGTTGTCACATCTTGTTAAAAGCTCAAATCTAGCCTTCTTTGACATTTAAATGAACTTTGATAATGGTTTTCATCCCGACCATGGTTAAAAAAGCACAGAACCCCATAAAACCAAGCAATAACCAAACTGCCATGACGAAAATCCATACATACATCCAATTTATGAAGCACACCCTTGTATCCCTTCTTCGAAACATAACCCATAACACCAAAGATCAGAAGACCCCAAGATACGCTATCCTTTCTCCAAGATGGATCCATCATAACGGGATTTTACAATTCTATGGTTTAAACCGAGAAATAGATTCTTTCGCGGGATTTTACAAAACCAAGAATAAACCGTAAGATAGATCCGGTAATGCACTTTACTATTTGGGATATTTTCATTGTCACGGATTTACAAGTCTATGATTTAAACCGAGAAATAGGTTCTTTCGCGGATTTTACAAAATCAAGACAAAACCGTAAACAATGTCGAAGATGAATGTAATGACAACTCGGTTTCAAGTGAATATCTGCTTTTGGGAACATGCCGGTTCATCAACGATTCATTATCCAACATCATCAACATCAACAACCATCCAATTAACATTTTGGTAAACACATCATTCACTTAACTGCCGGCTATTGTAGTGACCACATGGAGAAGTAAACCCGATATACCAAACTTGATCATGAAGTAGAATTTCCCAGATTTGTCACTTAAACTTGTACAAATCCTGTGAACAAGAACGGTGTACCCAATGTACAAAACCTCTTGACATTCTCAACTGAAGTGAGACACCGGATGAAGCTACGTTGTGGGTTAACCGAGAAAGAATCACAAACGCAACTAAATAGCCAAGTCTTTATCACACTCTATATAAGCCCAAACAAGTCATCTTCGCGGAAGGGTAGAAAGAAAGAAGACGAAATTAAGTAAACACGTCCGGAAAAATCTCACTTCAAATTCAAATAAGAGATACCAAATACAAACAACCCCGTAGCCAACTTAGTTCAACCATCAACCCCGTAGAAAGAAAGAGCCGTGACATAATATTTTTCGTGAAAATGCATGTACCAAAGTATCAACCAAAGACACCACAACAAATATAAACATCAAATCTAACACATTCAATTTACATTCAAACCCACATCAGATCCAAGATTCAAAGCCTAAGTAATTTATGAACCAAAGCCCGGTAACAATATTGGGCCCATAATCACTTCGGTCCATGAAATTAGTTTCTCATTAAAATTTGTCAAGCCCAAATGCGATATTGTCCAATTCCAGGCCCAGTTGTAATCCGATAAACCACATAATACACCACCACCCCACGAAACAATTTCGATGATATAGTCGCTGTGTTTCATGATATCAAGATCGATCACGACATGCTAATATTCCTCCACTAAATTGATCATGTGACATGCTAATAAACGAGTATACCAAGGTGTGTGAAATTTCATCAAGTGAAATGTAATTTCTTTGATTAGCATGTCACATGAAGCCATTATAGATTATGTCAAGATCATTAAGTCCATTTCCAATGTCACGTGAGGGACTTCCAAGCTTTTAACATGCAAGATATTACGTAAACATATTAACCTAAGCATATTAAAACCTAGTTATCATTGAGGCCCAATTCCAAGCTTCAAATAAACCACGTGATATGGAAAGACCAAAGCCAACTCCTTAGATGATATAAACATTCGTGAATTAGTGATATAATGTTACTTGACCCTAACATTAAGCATTTGTCCATAGTTAAAATACGGACCAAGTAGATATGCACCAATCACGCCTGATTACCAGGCCCATTTTATCCAATAACATTCGTTTGACCCATCAAGTAACACAAGAGCCCGAGCTAATAACCAAATCTCTTATCCAAGCCCACGAAGAGACTGGTACCCTAATTCTTAGGGGATATAAAAACGAACCATAACCAGTTGAAGTCCTAAACTTAAGTAACCCTAAAAATGCTCCTAACACATCACACGCCTCCCTCCTCAGGTAATACACAAGCATCAATCTTCAACCCAAATCTCAATCAATAATATCCCTTTCCTCGACTTAGTCTCACGCTACAATCACAAACCCAAATAATTGACAAACCCTAAAATCTCTCACATGATTAGTACGCTTCCTCCATCACCAAAGAAACCCATTTATGTGATAAGAATGAGCTCACCAGGGGATGGTTCGAGCTTTGAAGATGGCTTCAAGATCTTGGAACGGTCTCAGGTAGGTACATAGATGTGTTAAATTTCTTAGCTTTTGGTCTTTTTTAAACGAACCGAAGAGAAAGGATAACATACTTGTTATTTCTTTTAATCTTAATGTTTCGAATAGAACAAAGAAGTTAACCTTCTCAAAAGATCAATGATGATGAGGGATCACAAATAAAAATCTTTAGAAGATTAAAATGATTTGATCCGAATCTGAGATTGTGAGTCTTGATGAAGGTTTGATGAAAAATGTTGAAATGAGTCTTGATGTTTGTAATTAGATGGATGATGTAGATTAGTGATTGTTGGTTGTTGTTTGAGTTGTCGTTGCTAGAGTCTAGGACTAATGATGTTGTATTAGCAGCAGAGGTCGTGAGTCTTGTTTATAATGTTGTGTGGTCATTTTGTCATTCAACTTCATCTCTTTCTGTCAACACGCATCGTACTTAAGTTTGACAACTCGCATTAGACAATAGTTACCAACTCGCATATGCAAATGGTTAGCAACTCACAGTTGACTAAATAGTCAACTCGCATACTATCTTCAAACACAACTCACATCTGTATAACTCGCTCAAAAGCAACACGCTCAAAAGCGAGTTGAGTGCAACTCGCATCATTCATAGCTTAACAACTCGCTTACATTGCATAAATATGCAACTCACATATGGACCATAGCAACACGCATCTTACACATTGAATCAGGACACTCTGATAAAACGCATTCAAAAATGCGTCAATACGCATCCAAGAGTTTCCCAACTCGCATATGGCAAGTCGCTTAGTACAAGTTAAAAACTCGCATCCATGAAAGACTAACTCGCATCCAAGTAGGCAATGAACAACATCCAGACACAAAAATAACGGACTCAGGTTTAGACCTATTGATTTAACCAGCTTGGACCATTTAAAATTGTTTAAAACTGCTTAAAACTTTTAATCCAGAAACTGTTTAAATTTGTGTAAACTTTTAAAGAGAACCATTTAACCACAACTCGCTTGTATGAAAGCCAGCAGTAGCAGACCATCAAGAATGTGACCAAGGATGATAACACAACTCGCATATATGAAAACCAGTAATCACAACTCTTATGACACAAACCAGATCAAAACCGCATACATGAACCGAATAAAAACCATTCGAATGAGACCCAAATCAACACAAACAACACAACCTTGCTCTAATGCCAATTGTAGGATCGTGAATATTTATGTTGTTTGATGATTCGGGTGGTCTAGGATGATGATAGTATATGAATGCCATGGTTAGAGAGATGAAGAGAGTAGAGAGGGAATTCTAGAGAGATAAACAAAAGTGTAGAATATAAGATTAGAACTTCCAACCCCACCTTGCAAGGTAGAGGGGTATTTATAGGATACGTACTAAACGACCTCCCCACGGCGGCACGGGATGTGGTATACATGGGTAAAGACCTGTCCTTCCTCCACGGTATTACACTAGACTCTGCTGCTACAATTTAACTAATAAACTACTAAATAACGTAAATAACTATATGTCTACGAGCTAACTTATGCTAGATAATAGTTGGGGTGACCGACTCTTTTACTATGGAATTTTCTAATTCCTAACAAGCAATCCTACTTTCCATTTGCGCCGGAGCCAAAATTGTAACCTAGATCCTCCTTCTGGTGTCCTTCTTCAACAATATGGCCGTTCACATGGATATGATTTTGTGTCATTTGATACCCGAATTCCATGCAAAAGCTCTTTATTAAAGAACCCCTTCAATTTGTTGGTCCCAAATGTTGAGTAAAAACAAATATATGAAATTGCAATAAAACTAGATAACTTATCAAATGTTAAAACTAGATTTCTGTAACATGTACATGAATATATATAGGTTTCTAAAAGGTATTACCAACCGACACAATGGTTCGGTAATAACCACCATAACTACCTTAACTATAATAACCGCTATTCGGTTTAAAGGTTTACAACGAGCAACTTTGGTCCTTCATCTTTCTGTCTTCATAAATGGAGCAATGAACGAGATTATTATGCTCACATTCTCCTCCTTAATCTTGATCGTTGCCTCGTCCTAAGTCTTAAACTCCGAGCATTTTTCGCATAGTCACGAACTTGAGTCTTGGTAATGCTTTGGTTAAAATATCTGCTCTTTGAAGTTCTCCACTTACGTGTTCCACGTTGATATGACCATTCTCTACACATTCCCGAATGAAATGATAGCGAATGTCTATGTGCATGCTTCTTCCATGAAAACTCTTTTACGAGTTGTATAGGCGATATGTTGTCAACTCGGCGTTATCTTCTTTATTCTAATCCAATTCACTAAGTAATCGTTTTAGCCATAAGGCTTGACATGCTGCTAGTAGATGCATGAATTTTGATTCACATGATGAGAGCGCATCGTTTGTTTCTCGAGTACCCGTGATAGGTGACTCTCCAAAGTAAAATACTATTCCAGTAGTTCCTTTTCCTTGATCTGTATTGACTCCATAACTACTATCGCTGTATCCTGTAATCTTGCAGCTTCCGTCTTTCTTGTATATTACTCCATCGTCTTTCGTTCCTTTGATGTATCGGATACTTATTTCAATCGCCTTCAGTGATGATCCTTTGGGTCTTGCATAATCATTGAGTAGTCCGACCGGAGTAACTAAGATCGGTCTTGTATGCGTAAATATCCGAGACTTCCAATGAAGCTTCGGTAATAAGTTGCGTCAACTGGGTTTCCATCTTCCTCCTTGACCAACTTAGTGCCGGGATCCATCGGTGTCTTTGTGTCATTACTGTCCATCATGCTTGTCTCTTTTAAGATCTTGTTAATGTATCCAGTTTGCTTGATCGTAATTTCTCCTCCGTCTGTAACTTCTATCCCAATATGCTAGCAACCCTAGGTCGCTCATTTCAAATTTATCTTTCATCTGGGATTTGAACAAGTATAATTCCTTCTTTGGAGTGCCTATGATTATCAGATCATCCACATATACTCCAACGATAAGTGTAGAAGTCTTGCTTCTCTTTGTGTAGACCGCTTGTTCGAGATTACATTTCTTAAAGTCTAATGACTTTAATGTTTGGTCAAGCTTCACGTTCCAAGCTCTAGGTGCTTGTCTTAAGCCATACAAAGCTTTAGTTAGCTTATAGACTTTTCCTAGGTTTCCTTGTTGAATGAAACCTTCAGGTTGTGTAACATAGACTTCTTCATTCAATTCTCCATGTAAAAATGCTGATTTTACATCTAAGTGGTGTACTTTCCATCCATGATATGCTGCTAGTGCTAATATCAATCGAACTGTCTCTATCCTAGCAACTGGTGAAAACACCTCATCGAAATCTATTCCCTGTTCTTGTACATAACCTTTTGCTACTAATCTTGCTTTATAATTTATGATCCTCCCTTGTGCATCTCTCTTGGTTTTATAAACCCATTTGAGTCCTATTGCCTTCTGATTTTTGGGCAATGTGGTAAGGGTCCATGTGTTATTTTTGTTGATTGAATCTAATTCAATTTCCATGGCCTCAATCCACTTTTCATCGTTTGATGCTTCCTTGTAATTACGGGGTTCTTCTTCTGTGAAAAATAAGCTTGGCTTCTACTTCATGCATTGGTAGATTTCCGTAATATTCTTTAAAGCTTGTATAGGTCTATGATCAAATCTTGGATCTGAGCTTTCTAATGAACTTATAGTAGCTCCTTCTTCATCTTCTGAGTTAGGGTTGAAAGTGTATGATGGTGGTGTGATTGGTGAGGGTGGATATGGTATAGGTTCTTGTTCTTGATACGTGTTATCAGTGTTTTCTATGTTGACTAGTGTAGGATTATCATAGTCAACTCCATCTATTACAAAGCTAGTCCAAAACGTATCCTCAGTACTTGTATCCTCTTCATTATTATTCCAATCCCACGGTTTTGTTTCCATGAACTTTACATCCCTACTAACATGTTTTTCTTTCCCTCGGATCATATAGCCTACGATTTATTTTGATCCTTCTTTAACTCCTAAGTAAATCATTGGAATGCTTCTATCATCTAGCTTCTTCAAGTGAGGTATTGTTACCTTAGCATAAGCTGTGCATCCAAATATTCTTAGGTATTCTAGGTTTGGTTTCTCGTAGAGGGTTTCATATGGTGTTTTGTCTTCCGTGGCTTTCGTTGGTACCCTGTTGAGTATGTAAATGGCGTGCCTTCTGCTTCGCCCAAAAAGTTAAGGGTAACTTCATCGCTTCATCATACTCCTAGTTTGATAACGTTTCTATTTCTCCTCTCTACTACACCATTCCGCTGCGGTGAGTATGGTGTCGCAATTGTCTCTCAATTCCATTTTTCTTACAGATTCTTGGTGAATTCATGTGATGTAAATTCACCTCCTCTATCGGTTCTTAGCATCTTGATTTTCAACTTCAACTTTGATTCGATCTGGTGTCTAAATTCCTTGAATGTCCTAAACGCTTGATCTTTCGAGTTTAGAAAGTAAGCCCACATGAAACGGTGCGTCATCTACTAATAAGAAGATGAGCTTCTTTCCTGAGTGTGTTGTTGGACTTATGGGACCACATAGATCTCCATACACTAAGTCCAACGGGTTCTTTGATTTGAATTTAGCTTGGTTTGGAAATGGTGTTCTGATGTGTTTTCCTAATAAACATGCATCGCAGATGTCCCGCATGTTTTATTCTTGGAATTCCATCCACTAAACCTTTCCTTGTCATCTTGTCTATTGCGTCAAAGTTCAGGTGACCTAATCTAGCATGCCATAACCATGCTTGGTCATCTAGGTTTGCTAAAAGAAATATAGGTGGTACTATATGTAATCTAATACTGTAAAGTCGATTCTTAGATCGTTCTACTTTTATCAACAACTTCTTGTTCTTATCATACAAAGTCGCGGTAAGTTTCCATCCATGATGATCTTGCAACCTATTTCAAGAAGTTGTCCTAGACTAAGTATGTTGCTTTGAGGTTTGGAATGTAGTAAACATCCAAATCATCTGTAAGTTTCTACATCCTAATAGTATTGAACCTCTACCCTTTATCTCTACATACGATCCATCTCCAAAACGAACGCGTCCAGTGATGTTTTCATTAATATCCTTAAAATGGCCTTTGGTGCCCGTCATATGGTTACTTGCACTATTATCTAAATACCATATGCTAGCATCCGTTTGTAGCATATTTTCGGGGTGTATTTGTTCTTCGTTTAACAAGACTTCTTCGGTTCGATGTAGCCATTAGTAATGATGGTTCATCGTCTTCTAAGATAAGGTTTGATTGTTCCTGAGTTGTTGGTGGACTTCTACAATTCTTCTTGTAATTTCGAGTTTTCCACAATTATAGCATGTAATTTTACTCTTATCCCATCCTTGTTTTCCGTTATTTGATTTATCTGTGTGGGATGAGTTTCCTCCATTCGAGTTGTTTCTATTTCCCTTATTCTCGCCTTTCCGTGAATAGTTTGATCTACCTCTATATTTGGTAAATCGTTTCTTATTTCTAGAGTGTTAGCCTGTGCGAATAATGTTGTCCGGCTTTCCACTTGTCCTCCCTCGAGTCTTATCCTTTCCTCGAATGCCTTAAGTTTTCCAGTGATCTCATCTAACGTAATGTCATCGAGATCATTCGTCTGTTCTATGGATGCTACTATTTGAATGAACCTATCTGGTGTGGAATCTAATAGTTTTCGTACTAAAAGTGATTCATCCAACGCTTTTCCTAATTCTTTAGCCTTCGTGGCGTAGCCGTTCAATTTGGCTGTAAATGCATCCACCGTTTCATCCTCCTTCATCTAAAGAGTCCGAAATCCAATCATCGATTGTAACCGTGCTTGCTTTGAACCTTTTCTCTCTAACGTGTCTCTTTTTCAACGAATCCCATAATTCTTTTGCTGTTTTGCAACTTGCTACTTGTAAGATCACATCCTCGGTTAACGCTTTATATAAGAAGGCGGTTGTTGCCTTATCCTTCTTAACATCTACTTGTGCATCAACCTTAGGTTCTATTGCTTCCCATAAACCTTGTGCTTCTAGTATCACCTTAATTTGTATAGTCCAAACTGTGTAGTTTGTGGCTTTAAGTTTTGGGCATTGATACTGTGGTCATAGGGTTACTTTTTGGTGCAGTGTTACTGCCACTCGCATCGTCACCGGGTATATTGATAATGCTTATGATCTTCACCTTCTAATTCGTATGGGAATTTCTAACTAGTGGTATCACTTAATACTACGGGAACAGAAATAGTTATCCGGGAATCCTAATATGGAATTATGGATTTCTAATAGTATAAACTAAGTATCTATACAATAAATATGAAAGGAAATCCAAAAGTTTAAGATTTTTCGTGTGACCTGTGTTTGTCACACGCGTATTCCCTTCTCGTCGGTACTAGAATTTACCAACTATGTTTTCCCTCGTTCTTAATTCCAAAGCAATCGGTACACTTTTTATTTGATGTTGTCGACTTGCTTTCTTCCAAAATATACCACTCCTTGTACCACGTTGTCCTTTCTTTTGTGTCGACTTGCTTTCTTTATCTCCAAGTCTCGGATTCTTTTGTGTCGACTTTTTATCTCCAAGTCTCGAATAAACACAAAACGTTTCAAAAGTTACTCTCGGTAATTCCTTCCAAAAAAGACCAAGCGAATTGCTTGTCTTTGTTCTACTACTCGACGGTAGTATGTCAACAAGTGATGTCCTTGTTGCACTCGTTGCTTGTCCGCGTTCCACAATACCACTTCTTCTTTATTCCACACCTTATCTACAACAACCTACAGAAATACCGACGGTTTCCTTGCGAGCAAGTGATCAAAATGCTCCTGTTGTTGTCCCTTTTTGTATTGCGAGCGTTATTCCAAAACAATCTTTGATTGTTTTTCTTATTCGGTATACCCTTCTCTTCAATCCAAGCAATGTTCTTCTTCTTTTTCTTTCACGTACGTCTTCTTTCTTCTCCACCTTTGTCTCGACAAAGAGGTTGTTTCGTTGTATGATTGAAAGCCAACAAGTGTAACAAAGTTTCCTTCGTCTTGTTCTTTTTGCGTTCAGGATCATGCCAACGCAAACTATCAAGTCACCACTTCGTTTGGTGCTTTGTCGTATGCAATTTCTACACAAGTACGGTCGCACTACTTTCCTTCTCTCGTTATCCAGGCAGCGTATGTATTGTTAATACGTTGCGTCTTCTTCTTCTTCTTCTTCTGAAACAAAGTTTCAGCGTGTGTCTATTCTGGTTCCTTCTTTTCGTTCAAGAATGGTTTATGCTTTTGTGATGGTACTCGTTAAAAAGATTCTGGTTCTGGTTTTTGGTTACAAGATTCTCGTGTTTAAGTGATGGTTGTAACGGTGTAACGAGTATGTACAGGCAAGGCTCTTGATGCCAATTGTTGGTCCCAAATGTTGAGTAAAAACAAATATATGAAATTGCAATAAAACTAGATAACTTATCAAATGTTAAAACTAGATTTCTGTAACATGTACATGAATATATATAGGTTTCTAAAAGGTATTACCAACCGACGCAATGGTTCGGTAATAACCACCATAACTACCTTAACTATAATAACCGCTATTCGGTTTAAAGGTTTACAACGAGCAACTTTGGTCCTTCATCTTTCTGTCTTCATAAATGGAGCAATGAACGAGATTATTATGCTCACACAATTTTGGTTCCGAGTTACATGATCTTAAGATTTTGCAGTCTTGCAATGGTTTGCTTCTATGGTGTAGTAATACTAAGGCTAATGAGTATTACATATACAATCCATTCACTAATCTGTTAAAGATGCTTCCACAATGCTCGATGAATTCAGCTTTTGGTACAAAAATAGCTTTTGATCCTACAAAATCACGTCACTACAAAGTCATTCGCGCTGTATTAGTGAATGATGGTAATATGTTTTCAGTACAGATACAAATTTACTCTTCAGAGACAGACATGTGGAGTGTTTGCATTGCTCGATATCTGAGCGATAGTTTTCATTATTTTGATTATGGAATATATTGGAATGATGCACTTTGTTGGAAAAATGGGGACAATAACCTTTTGCTTTTAAAGTTAGATACTAATGTAGAGCATCAAACATTAACGACCTTAAAACCCCCTTGAACCTCGGATGTTAAGGTGTCCTGGCGGGATTGCGAGCTGTTCGAGACTTGTGGTTGTTTGCTTCTTCTTTGTAATAAGTATGATTTTCCCCAGCTTATGGATGTTTACGAGATGAGGAAAGGGTATTCTGAATGGTTGCTGAAGTATCGCGTGAATCTTAATGACTATGTTCTGAGAAGGTCGTGGTCCTCGTGGGCGTATCCGTATGTTTTAAGTATTGTTTTGGGAGAAAGGGAAGAGGATTCATTTATAGTTATTCAAGATTCTACAAAGATATTTCAATACAAACCCGTGTTGAAGACTTATCATGACCTCTATGATCTGGAATCAGCTGACAATTTTCATAGCTTTCAATTCATTGCATCGTTTGCTAGTGTTGGTTTGTGATTCTGCTTTCTATTTCAAGTTTGATTCTCATGTCTTATATAAAAATCCTGTCACCATATCGATTAAGATTTGTTATGTAACCTAATATGATAAAATTTTGGTGGATAATGATATGTGAATATAGAGTTACTGATTAGTAAATTTCATTAATGATAGCATTGCAATTTCTTTCATAAGCATGTTGTTGACTACATATGGTACTAGCTAGGGATATACAGTAAACTTAAAATTGCTTCCATGTATTGTGTCGATTGTTCATGTATGCCCACCAAATTGCTTCATGTTGTAACAACACGAGCGAGAAAAATGAATGGTATTCAAAATTAGCCAAAAACGAATTTATGTGGGTGTTGGAGATTGCTTTGGAGGAGATTATCTGATTAAAAGGTTGCAAAACGTCAATAATTAGAAATAGTTTCTGGAATTGGCACACATTTGAAGAAAAAAAAAGTGATTGATCTGCATTTTCTTTAAAAGAAAATGCATTTTTGTAAAGGAACCAAAAAGATTAAGAACCACCGTTTTAAAACATAGTTCTACAAATGCAAAATATGTATTGCAAACGCAATCCCAAACACCCTTAAATGTAAAAAGTACCCATTTTCTCGAAATTTATTTTGTGGCTGTATATAGTTAATGTATTTTTCATTTGCTACGGATATAACCAGCCAAACATCGTGTCTATATCCTCCACCAAAAAACACCATTGACAAGTGTGGTACTAGTTAATGTCAATACGCCCTCAGCAATCACACCCATATGCATATAATACTTAAGACAAGGCCTTCCAAGCATAGGCGTGTTGCATTGGCATATATTTAAGAACTGCCAATGCATCTCCAATAGCACCAACAGCCTATTAAGATTAATAACATTGACTTTCATAGTGAAACTCGTTAACTCAATTTTTGTCTCTAATATAGCAAAACTTCAAAGTTTATAGATTTTCATGTCAATTATGAGTTCAACATTGATCTGATGACCTTTGAAGTCCACTTTTTTTATAAAACATGTTAACTGTTGATTAGGTTATTGATTTCGGAATTTAGACATTGACCTTAAAAGTCAAACCCATTACCTCAGTTTAGTTACGCGGTATAAGTAGAACTTAAAACTCGTTAAAGGGTCAACTAAGAGTTCAAGATCCTTGACTGCTAGCTTGTCTCAATTAAGATCCGACTTCAAGCTAGCTTGTCTCAATTAATAACGTTAGCTAAGCTTGAATTCAACTTTATTGCCTGCGGGCTTTCAAGAATGAGTTCAACCAAAGAAGATTTGAGTTGAGCTCGAATAGCTCGAATAGTTCAAGTCGAGCTATCAAAGCTCAACCTCAACTTATTATTATTTTTACTCGATATATATTTAGTGCTGAAGTTAGAAAAGTTTGTCTTTGAAAATGAAATAATTGATCTTGTTAATCCAAAACTTGAACTAATTTTAACTAACTAATTACTTGAGCTGAAACCGAACTGCGGCTGAGATTATAGAACCATCATCTATCCAGTGTTAGCCTCATAATGTTATTAGTACAAATGTTATATTATTTAGTTAAAAACAATGTTAAGTTAATTCTGTATTCAGTTTATGATTTGTATATGGGTCGAATTAGAAGACTGCATAATGGGTTGATATCTGTTAACCCAACAGGCCCATTCCAGCAGTTAGGGTAGTTATTAGAGAAACGGTTATTAGAGAAACGGTTACATCCCAAACATCACATCGTTTGGATGTTCATTGATGCCGCTTCATGTATTATAAATAGGTTAGGATTCTTTGTAAACACGTAACCCTTCGTTATTGTATATCAGATTAGAAAAGGGTTCAAACCCATTCTCTTGTTCTTATTATTCTTGATGATGTTTCATACATGATGCTTGTTTGATTATTGATGATCCTGGAAGTATGGAACCTGTAGAAAACGAACATGGTATCAGAGCGACAAAGAATCAAACAACACAACAATTCATTATTTTGATCATCACTCAAGATTCAAAAGCCGAGACAAACAAAGTTTTCTAGGGCACGAATTGTTTCAAATCCACACAAAGAAGGAGTATAGAACACGGACAAGCAACGAGGGGTAACAAGGTTTGGCAATTCGCTTGCCTTGTTAAAGATACTGCCATCGTAGCGAGGGAAAGAAGTCAAGAAAATCGCTTGTTTCTTTTGAAATAAGATACCGAGAGTATTTTGAAGGACGTTGCTTGGTTTTTAGAAAAAGGTTGTTGTGAAGATGCGGTGTGGAACAAAGAAGGAAAAGAGAAAAGGGTACATGTTTTTTTGAGTGACAAGTATGGAATGATTGCAAAATTTCTAGGACTAGATACCAAAGATGATGAAGCATTCTTACTGCATGTTATAAGAAGTTTGTTGATCTCTCATTAGTCCGCCATGAAACGCTAACGTACCTTGGGTGAAAAGTCAAAAGATGTAGAGACGCAAGCAATGATGGCTTGGAATGGACCTGCAAGACCAGAAGGGAAAGAGAGTGAAGGATGGAGCAATAGAGACAAGTCGAATCGTTTTGGTGTTAGTCTTGAAGATGATGAAGATGAACAATGATGATGTCAAAGACAGCAATGAACTTTAGACATTGCTTGAAGAAACATTGAAGATCACTCAAGAGAATTTGATACTAACACATTAGGGGGGAAATTGTTAGCCTCATAATGTTATTAGTACAAATGTTATATTATTTAGTTAAAAACAATGTTAAGTTAATTCTGTATTTAGTTTATGATTTGTATATGGGTCGAATTAGAAGACTGCATAATGGGTCGATATCTGTTAACCCAACAGGCCCATTCCAGCAGTTAGGGTAGTTATTAGAGAAACGGTTATTAGAGAAACGGTTACATCCCAAACATCACATCGTTTGGATGTTCATTGATGCCGCTTCATGTATTATAAATAGGTTAGGATTCTTTGTAAACAAGTAACCCTTCGTTATTGTATATCAGATTAGAAAAGGGTTCAAACCCATTCTCTTGTTCTTATTATTCTTGATGATGTTTCATACATGATGCTTGTTTGATTATTGATGATCCTGGAAGTATGGAACCTGTAGAAAATGAACATCCAGCAACATAAAACTCCACAGTATGTATAAACAGGACTAAAACTAGCACCATGTACCTATAAATATTAATGAATAGTGATCTTCACTTGAAGCTAGCTCTCCCATGAACATTAATGAATAACTTTAGCTATGCTGCACCAAGTCATGAAGAGAAAAACAACCACAAAAATGTAATCATACCATCACCGATAGCTGCCTTGACTACACCTATATCGGAATAAGTTTTTTGTGTACCACAAATTGGAAGTGTTTACATGGGTTAAGTACCATTTGGAATATCGTTTTTGTATTGCACTAATGGGATGGGAGTTATATGCACATATGTGTTTGGTGTTTGTAATGAATTAACTAGTTTACCAAGCATAGTCATGCTATCCTCTGTCCTTGCATTGAGTGGCGGATTCAGGACTAAAAGTTAACACATCCATTTTATAGAAATTAAAGAAGACTAATATATGACAAACCTTTTTGATGGGCTGCATTATACAAAATTCGGGATTATCTACAAACTTTTGACCAGAGTTAAGTTGGGCTTTGAGCGGGCTTAATGAAATCATAAAAAGTTTATATATATACTCGTAAATATAAGAATGGAGATGAATGCATTATATACGGTGTGATTAGCCAAAAATTAAAAGCTTATTAGGGTTTTATATTTTTCTTAATGGGTACTCAATCCATGCACGCAGTTATATACAATGATGATCTATTGATCGAGATCTTACTCCGGTTACCTGTAATCTCACTTGTTCTTTTCAAATCGGTATGTAAACGCTGGTTATATCTCATTAGCAATCCTACTTTCACTCTGCGCCGAAGTCAAATCCCTACCCTCGATCCTCCATGTGGTCTCCTCGTTCAATCATACGGAAGTTCGGGTGAATATTGTTTTTTGTCATTTGATACCCGAATTCCAAGCAAAAGGTCTGTATTAAAGAACCCCTTCACGTTTGGCTCCAAATTACATAATAAAGTTAAGATTATACAGTCTTGCAATGGTTTGCTGCTTCTACATTGTAGTAATGCTAAGGCTAATAAGTACAAGCATTACGTATACAATCCATGCATTAATCACTTAAAGAAGGTTCCACAATGGTCGATTGAAACAGTTTATAAGACAAGAATAGCTTTTGATCCTACAAAATCACCTCACTACAAAGTCATTCATCCTGTATTTGTGAAAGATGCTGATGATGATGGTAATATGGATTTAATTCAGATACAAACTTACTCTTCAGAGACAAACATGTGGAGTGTTTGCATTGGTCGATATGGACACCGTAGTTTTCTTTATTTTGATTATGGAATATATTGGAATGATGCACTGTATTGGAAAAATAGGGACAATAAGCCTTTAGTTTTCATGTTAGATACTAATGTAGAGGATCAAGCATTAACGACCATAAAATCCCCTAGAACCTTGGATGTTAAGGTGTCCTGGCGGGATGATTGCGAGCTATTTGAGACTTCTGGTTGTTTGCTTCTTCTTTGTAGGAAGTATTGTTGTTCCCGGTTTTTTGATGTTTACGAGTTGAGGAAAGGGCATTCGGAATGGTTGCTGAAGTATCACGTGAATCTTTATGACGATGTTTCACGTCCGAGAGGGTCAGTTACGTTTGTTTACAGTATTGTCTTGGGAGAAAGGGAAGAGGATTCTTTTATAGTAATTAAAGAGTGTCAAAAGATCTATCAATACAAACCCGTGTTGAAGACTTCTCATGACCTCTATGATCTGGAATCAGTTGACAAATTTCAAAACTTTCAATTCATTGCATCATTTGCTGGTGTTGGTTTATGATTCTGCTTTCTATTTCAAGTTTGATTCTCGTGTCTTATATAAAATCCTGTCACCACATCGATTAAGATTTGTTATGTAACCTAATATGATAATTTTTTGTGGATATTGATGTTTGAATATAGAGTTACTGATTAGTAAATTTCATGAACGATAGCATTGCAATTTCTTTCAAAAGCATGTTGTTGACTACATATGGTACTAGGGATATACAGTTAACGTAAAATTGCTTCCATGTATTGTGTCAATTGTTCATGTATGCCCATCAAATTGCTTCTTGTTGTAACAACACGAGCGAGAAAAATGGCTGGTATTCAAAATTAGCCAAAAAAAGAATTTATGTGGGTGTTCGAGATTGCTTTGGAGGAGATTATCTGATTAAAAGGTTGCAAAACGTCAATAATTAGAAATAGTTTCTGGAATTAGCACACATTTGAAGAAAAAAAAGTGATTGATCTGCATTTTCTTTAAAATAAAATGCATTGTTGTAAAGGAACCAAAAGATTAAGACCCACCGTTTTAAAACATAGTTCTACAAATGCAAAGTATGTATTGCAAACGCAATGCCAAACACCCTTAAACGTACAGAACAGGTGTGGTACTAGTGAATGTCAACACACCCCGTATTCATATCACATCGCCCTCCAAGCATGTGTTTGTGTTGCAATGATATGAATTGAATAACAGCCAATTCACCAACAGTGTGTTAAGCATACAGACATTGACTTTTAAAGTCAAACTCATTTCTCAGCTTTTGTCTGTAATATAGTATGACTTCAAAGTTTATAAAGTTTCATGTCAATTATGAGTTCAAGATTGATCTGAATGACATTTGGAGTTTAACTTTTATAAAATCCTACTGCTGATTGAGCATTGAACTCATTGACCTTTAGGTTTAAACCGTGAACTTCGAAGTCAAACCAGTTAACTTAGTAAAACTTCAAAACCTTTTAGCATCTCATGTGAATATGGATTGAGCACTGAACTCATTGACCTTTAAATTTCATAATTTAAAATAGATGTTTGAGTTCTTGATCCTCAAATATACAAATTGATAAGTCTAACCAATTATCGGCTTATCGCCTTTTTTAAAAATAATTAATTGACTCAATAGTTTCAAGCATTTATGTCGATATTGAGTGGATTTTTTTATCTAATTAATCTTTGAAGTCCATAAATTTTGAGAACACATGCTGAGTTATTTAACATAGAAATATACACATTGACCTTAAAATTCAAACACGACCTCATTTTTGATACTGAGTTGATCTAGAACTTCAAACTTTTAAAATCATTATTGTAAATTATTGGAATCACTCCTAAACCTTATTCAAGTGTTAGTTACTCATATGTAATAGTTAGCTTATTATGGCCTTTATGATTGTTATTAGCCTTAGCTTAGAAGGCCATAAGCCTAGGCCTAGTCCAATAAGAAAGGAAGGGAACTAGGAGTGTTGCCCTAGCTTCCCTCCTATAAATACCCCTTGTAAACTTCTCATATTTGAAGGTCAAGTTGTTCTTTTCTTTCACTCACCTCTACCTAACCGTCATATTATCGTGTGTGTGTGTTTGGAATCTTGTTCAATCGCCTCTCCATCTTTCTTATAAGCTTGTGTGGTAAACCTTGTGACCTATCAGTGGTATCAATCGCCAAATAGTTGGGTGCACACTTTTGTTTTTGGTTTTGGTTATACGCGTAAAAGATAACGTGATCTTTTGCACGCTTCAAAACTTGTTTTTACACTTTTTAATCCAAGATTCTTGTACTTTCAACGTTTTAAGGTGTTAAAATACTTGTTTTTGGCAAAAAGTTTCAAACTTTATGCGTGGATCATTGTTTTTGAACTAGTTTTATTCGTGGGTGTCATTCTACGCATAACTGTTTTGAGTGCTTTGGATCATCAAGTCTCACACTTTTGTGTTATTTTGGTGTTATTGAAGCAATCTCATCACACAAAAAGCGTTTTAGAAACATCTTTGGGCAAAATCAAAATTACGAGTAATCCTACGCGTATTGAAACCCTAAAATTAAGCGTAAGATTATCCTTGGTTTGATCTTCATTTTCGTGGTTTATTCCGTGTTTTCTTACTTGATAAGTCCAAAATACATCGACTTTGGATATCTTTTGCATTTGTGATAAAAGATCATTTGGGATAAAACCCTAAAATTACGCGTAAATCAACTTACGTAGAAATCCTACGCTAAGATTTTCTTACGCCTAAGCCTTGTCTTACGCATAAGCTAAATCCTACGCCTAAGTTTCTACACCTAACTTTGTTGTCTACGCATAACTTTAGCATTTTCCTCGCCATTGTAAGCTAAAACCTATGCGTAACTCCTTATTGTTACGCGTAATTTTTGGTGTTTTTTACGCATAAGTACTACTTGGTTCTTGGTTATTTCTACGCCTAAGGATTCTTCATCAACAAAGGTTCATTCGACTACAAAGATCCATTTTTACCAACACAAGTTTATCAACATGTCATAACCACCATACTCTAAATTTATTTTACACTTATCCTCATCCTCAACGTCAACAACAACTAACTCTACAACATCAACAATGGAATCAACAACAAGCAATTTATCAACAACAATTTAATCAACAACATACTCCACAACTTGCTACAAATCCACAACCTCAAATGGTTCAACCACCACAAATTCTTCAAGCTCAACCAGACAAATGACTTTAATCAACATCCATCAAGGATCACTATGGGGAACCCACTTGGTTTGCAAAGATGTTTGAAACTTTAAGCAGCAACAATCAATTCATGAGGTGGATCACTGATTGAGACCTCCAATGCTCACCTGTGAAACTACGATCAATGGGTGATAAGGTTCTTTAGATTTTGTGATCTATAGAAGCCACATGGAAAGTTCTTAAAGAAGGTTATCTTGGAAGGTCCTTTTGAGATGCCTATCACATTGTCCGGAGATCTAATGTCATTCCACCAAGAGATGAACAAATGAACATTGCTAATTTGCAGACTGAATCCTCAAGAACTTCTACACTATGAAGCAGATGAGCTTGCAATGGAATATATCCTCCTAGGATTACCAAACCTAATTCTTTGTAGTGTTGATGCTCAAAAGACTGCAAAGAAAATGTGGGATCATATTCGCTTCTTATGGAAGGATCGGTATCAATCGGAGAGATTTGGAATCCAAAATTTACTTGGCTTATGAACACTTCATGATTGAAACCGGAGAGACACTCGAGTCCTATCATCACCGATTTTCAGACATCATCAATGATTTGGATAAAATGACAACACACATGCCAAGAATTGTGCATGAATACTAAGTTCTAGCGTCTTGGTCACTGAATGGGAGAAGTATGTCATTTTCTCCGTCAAGCTAAAAACATGCATCGTACCACCACGATTGTTGTATCATTACTTGAAGCCCATGAAAAGGAAGTTGATAGGAAAGGATTCTCCGTGTTCAAATTGCTCCACCCACATCCGGAAAATCAACAACTTGCCTTATATGCTCAACAAAATTATTCTCCTCAACGACAACTCCAACCTTCAAACCCACCAAACGATCAATCACATCAACCTCAACAAAATCAGTTGGTTCCTTACAACAACAATGATCAAGCACTTCATAATGAGGAATCCGATCCGTTCCAAGCATTGCAACAAGGATTTGCTATGATTGCTAATGCCTTTAGCCGTTATACCAACAAATCCAACAACCGCATTCGCTCCTCATCTAATACCAGAATCAAGTCAAGCAAGAACAATGGACGAGTTGAAGTTCAATCGTGGTTATGGTCGCCGATGGGCGGTGGTCAGGGTTTAATGCTGTGGGTAGGAATAACAAATGAAGCTCAAGTGGAACAGGGAAATGCTTCAGATGGGTTGAATGGTCTTCGATGCTGCTAACCAATGAAGGGACACTGGCTAATGCATGCCCAAAGCCAAGGACTAAGGTTTATTTCAAAGAGGCTCTTCTTTGGCTCTTAAGGATGAAGTGGTGGAACTCTAACGACAAAGAGCGAGCTTTATGGCGAATCTTGACTCGGATGATGATATAGAGGACTTAGTGCCAATGTATTATTATGTTGATGGCTAATATGCGGAGTTACACATATGCGGACAGTGCCCATGTATGACACTAATGGCTTGTCTCGGTACCCGAACAAACCATATTTATCTCTCGATCTCATATCTCCGCCAACATCTCCGATCCAAGGTCTGGAATGTTCAAATTGAGTCATCCACATCTCATTCCGACGATTTTCACTAGACCCGTAGTTATATTTGACGAACAAGATGACCAACGGTTTCCCTTGATAATCAAATTGACGTGGTTATACTGAGGATCTCGTAATGATCATGTTGAGACTCACGTTGAAACATGAACTTTGCCTCATCCGATTTTGCTCGTTTAATACAAGACCATCCGACCATAGTGGAAAAATGTCATGCCATTAATCAGGACTTGAAATGCAAAAATGCACTATTAACTAAGGATTTTGAATGTTTACAAAAGCAACTCAACTTTTTCAAAACTCAAGAAAAACGTGAAAATGGTTTTGAAGCAGCCTTTGCCAAATCTTATCAAAATGAAAATATTTAGAACGACAGATGCGTGATCTAGCAGAATGAAGAATGCTTTGTTATGCGAAATAGAACAACTGAAACATGAACATAAAAAGCAAATTAAGGATCTCACCTTGGAAAATCAAAAAGCTTGAGGCGAGTTGTTAACTTGTCAAAAGCAGTTCTGCATACAAAAAGCATTCAACGAAACGAATAGATGATCATCTTGAAGAAATCATCGGCCTGCAAAACAAACTTAAAGAGTTTAAAACTGTTGTTTACAAACATGGCGAGTCGGTCACACCATTGAAAAGTTTACTTTAAAACCCAACCCAAATGGATATGGACCGAATCTTGCTGATTACAAACCTAAGCTTTCAACCAAAATATTCAAACCAAATCCCTGCAGCTTCAAAGAATATAAAGTTGATAATTCTATTATGAATGTTGTTGAATATCATCGTCAAGAGGAATTAGATGGAGAAGACGAGAGTCGATCAAAGAAAACGTTGTTTACAACAAACCTTTAATTATAAAACGCGGTCACTTCGTCACACCAACTAATTCTTCTAACACAAAGGGTTATCATCAAAACACCTTGAAATTCTTCTATTGTTAATCCCAACCGATTATGCACAAACTTATGGTCCTTTACCTTCAATTAGTGAATTAAACTCAAAACCTGAAGATCGAAAAATTCTTCGATATTTTGACATTTTCATGGTCAGACCTAAAATTTTACAACATGAGATAGAATACCTTAAAATCAAAGTTGAACATTTTCAATCGCCTCGGCGCGAGAACAAAGAGACATCTTTCGTGAAAAAATCTTTTACCTAATGTTAAAAAACTTGAAAAGTTGTGTAATTTCTGGGAAAAGGATTTTCATAAGGAACTGAAGCGATGAAAACGCTCGAAAAACGAAACATCTATTTCTTTAATACTAAACGTAAAAGAAACTGTTGAGAAAAGATGTTGATCGACTCTTGGAAGATGTCATCTCGTGGCCGATGTCCATAATGTTGTGCTAGAGAATTCTTTGTCATATGCATTTGATTATATCTCACGATAATCGTTGATTCTCGTGGTAAATGTTGAGAACACCGATAATGTGCTTCAGATCGAGTCCTTAAAAGTTGAAAATAAACGATTGTCAAACGAACTTTCAAATGCAATATGCCGTCTTAATTGGTGTCAAAAAGATATTCACGATCAACAACTTGCTTTTCAACACAAAATCGCTTCTGCGTGCAAAACCTTCGATCCTAAAATTGAGCAACTGGATGATCAAAACGTGTCTTTTAAGTGTCAAATCTCAAAATATGAACAAGAACTTTTAAAAGTTAAAAAGGAATATGGTGTCATATTTGATTTACTCAAAAGACTCGTGATGAAGCATCAAATGAACTTGATCATTATCTTGCACACACTAACAAAGTTATGCATTTTTTGGAAATGTTCGGCACGAAAATCAAGATCGATTCACACTATCATCAAGTTAAGAGAAATGTTAGGAAAGTATGAACAACTTCCGCCAACCATCATTAAGAGATTAGCCCCAATAACACTTAGTAATCATGAACCTAGAATTTCTACTCCCAAATCACAAGTAGCTAACGTGCTTCCTTCTACTGAAACAGAATAGTTGAGCCTTTTCCAAACGTCCGCACTTCACGACCTAGAGCACTCAATCAAGAATAGGAAGTTGCGACCTAAGAAAAGATCAATCAAGAATGCTAAAGTAGAAGAACACCCTAGGACTATGAATAAGACTCACGTTACCTCCACTATAGATATTATCGTCGGCAAATGTAATAGAAATAGTGATGTAACGAATGCTAAACCGTTAAGTACTTTTGATATTCAGTCTGATGCACCTTGTGATATTTGTCGTAAAAGTATGAATTCCGATTGCCATGATAAATGTGTTGCTAAAGCTATCATCTCTCGTTTAAGGAATCCTAAGAACCGAATACCTCTAGGCCCACTAATCTTTCTAAGTCCGTGCTTGGTAGACCGCCATCTTTAGATTCTAAGAAACGCATTGTGTCCCTCAGCAGCTCCTGTGTCACCTCCTAGGAATGTAGTACCACCTAGTGCATTCACTAAGACTAAAGCAAAGAGTAGTTATAGATGGCCGAAATGGATATATAACACACTAGGATTTAAGTGGATACCTAAAGCTATTGATGTGTGTATATCTACTATAACCGCTACGGAACTCTCTAACATTTCGGGTTCCACATCTACTTCTATTCCATCTGTCGCCTCGTGTGTAATGCAGTGATACGATCATTCTTCGATTGTTGATAGCGGATGTTCCCGGCACACATGTGCAATCTTAAATGTTATCAAACTTTATTGCAAAGTTCATTGGCATCGAGGTTCGAATGATCACTCGCAGCCTATCATGGGCTACTGAGACTATGTCAATGGGAACATCGAAATTAGCAGGGTTTACTATGTGGAAGGCCTGGTCATAACTGCTTTCAAGAGGTCAGTTTTGTGATGGAGATTTGGAGGTTGCTTTCCGGGAGAAAACTTGTTTCATTCGTGATCTATAAGGAAATGACCTTAATGTCCGATCGTAATTCTAGTCTCTACACTATCTCTATGAAAGACATGGTTGCTTCATCTCCCATATGTTTACTTTCAAAGGCAACATCAACAAAATCCTGGCTATGGCACCGTCGGCTCTCACATCTAAACTTTCAAACCATCACCAACCTTGCTCGACACAAACTAGTTGAAGGACTTCCACGTTTCAGTATTCTAAAGATCATCCTTTGCTCGCTTGTGAACAAGGCAAAAGCACTCGTGCTCATTTTCCTTCAAAGGTGGAACACAGCTCTCAAGATGTGCTTCATCTTCTTCACATGGATTTGTGTGGCCCGACGCGCGTGCAAACGATCAATGGCAAACGCTACATCTTAGTAATTGTTGATGACTATTCACACTGGACTTGGGTCTACTTTCTTCGAAGCAAAGATCAAGCTCCACAAATGATCATCACCTTTCTTACGAAAATACAAGTTCAGCTACTCAAACACCGCTCGACTAATCGTAACGAGCATAAAGGAACCTAATTTGTTAATCAAACTCTTCGAATTCTATGAGAAGAATTCAAAGATCGACATCTATTGCACGCATAACGTAACAAAACGAGTTGTTGAAAGACGAAACCGAACGTTAGTGGAAGCCGCAAGAACAATGTTAATCAATGCTAAACTCCCAGATTACTTATGGGCGTAAGTCAGATCCACGTGATGCTATACTCAAAACCGCTCTATGATTACAAAACGCCACAACAAAACACCTTCGAGCTCTGTCCATAACAGAAAAACCAATCTAAAACACTTTCATGTATTTGGATCTCTTTGCTATCCGAATAATGATCGTGATGACTTTGGTAAGCTCAAAGCCAAAGTCGACATGGAGTCTTTATCGGATACCGTGATAATTCCAAAGGTTTCCGACCGGAATCGTCGTACAAAATGTGATGGAAACGATTCATGCTCATTTCATGAACTTACGGAAATGGCCCGAGTATAACAAAGAACCCGGTCACAACCGCTTAAACTTCCCCAAACCCCATCATCACCGAACAAAGCCCCCACTTACTCGCCAACAAATGGAAAGGTTATTTGCTTCCCTGCTCAAAGGACGATATTGATGAACGTGCTCCGTGTGTATCCGCAAGCTCACCGCTCAACCCGATCATACTCTTTACTCGATACACTGCTACAACAACTCATCAAGCAGGATGCACCTACACCAGCTTGACTCCACCACAACAGCTTGAACAAACCGCTTCCAACAATGATGAAACCGCCGATGATATTCTGAATGTACCCCCACCGCAGATTTTGATCCAATGCGTTCTTCAACCCGCTTGCTAATGAGACCGCCGCACTGGATGTCGCTGAATCTTCAACAAACCATTTGAATCCTCGACCGCACAATGTATACCAACATCAACCCTCCACACATAGATGGACCAAAGACCATCCTCCGAAAACATTATTGGCAACCCAATCAACCGGCCGTTACGAGACAACGCCTTCACACGGACGGTGAACATTGCATTTATGCACTCACCGCTCCGCCAATCAACCTAAAACATCAAAGACGCGAATGACAAAAGACAACCGATTGAATCCATGCAGAAGAACTCAACCAATTCAAACGCCTTGAAGTAGGAACCGTTGAAAGACCAACAGAGTCTACGCCATTGGTCTAAAATGGATTTGGAAAACAAATTGATGTCAAGGAAATGTTATCGTAAATAAGTCACGCCTGTGGCTAAGGGTTATCGCCGTGAAGCGGTATTGACTTTGAAGAATCTTTTGTCTGTCGCCTTGAGGTCGCTCGATATTTCTAGCGTCATGGGCTCATATGAATATGATTCGTCTATCAAAATGGATGTCAAAACCGCTTCTCAATGGACAACCGAAAGAAACGGTTTATGTCACC